>OV839566.1:147708491-148185991 GCA_929447395.1 Epistrophe grossulariae | reverse complement strand
GTGTTTATGTAAAAGACTTAGTTCATGTTTTTTTTTAAGTTGTGTAAAGCTCTAAGAAAACATTTTAAAGGAAATTTTATGAGTTCTGAAGTTTTGATGATTATAAAAAATCACCCCAAAGTCATGAGTCTTTGGACAGTTAATTTTTGAAAAAATCATTATCAGCAGTTAAATATCAAGAAAAAATACTAATTTCTTGCTTCATTATTTTGTATTATCTTCAAAAAAATTTAAATCTTTAGCAATCTTATCACACTTGTCTTCAGTAAAGTTCTCATCATTCCATAAGTATATTTAACACCATGTTCTAATTTGCATTGCGCACTCACTACACAGTCAGGGGCCAATTAAATGAACCTTAAAAAAAATCTGACATCATTCTCGAATCTAATATGCATCCATTCATTAATTTAAATTTTCATCCATCATAATCAAAGCTCATCTCATATATGTAAACTAGCCCAACACTATTAGCCGACCAACTGCTGAAAAGAGTTCCTACTCTAGCTTCTAATATTTATTATTGTTTTTTTTTTTTACAAATTACAACAAGTATTCTCATAATTATCGTTAAGTTGGTCATTTAACAGTTTGTTTGTATGTTATGTCTGTTTCATATCCGTTTATTAATCATCGCTGCCCCCTTGTTGCCCCATAAAAATCACAAAAAAAAGCGCAGTAACATAAATTTCCAAATTAAATCAACCTCATCATCATAGAACAAATCGCGTAATTGTTTCATATACTCGCGTATGGCGCAGGCAATATATACGAAGCGCTCTCTCCCCTTTTCCATATATGGCTGTATATGTAAGTTGACATAAACGATCGCGAATGAAAAAGAATTAAAAAAAAAAAAAAAAAAACGATGAATCCCAATTAAATGGGCATTTGAACCAGATTTTTTATACGGTTCCGTGGTTCGTTCCGCATTTGGGAAGAATCAACGTTAAAGAAAAATGAAGTGTGACATCGAATTAAATAAGGAAGGAAGTGGCCACTGCTGTCAGAACTCAAAAGAAATTTATTGCTCTCTTTCTCTTCGATTTTTTTTTGGGATCAATAATGTCAAAAATTTGGAGTATATTTTTTCCTAACCCAAAATTTTTCATCATTTTCAGGAATTTAATATGAAATAAAAGAAAAAGTAAAATTGAAATTGACAAAACAAAAAAGAAAACCAAAATAAAATAAAAAAAAAATAAAAACTATGTTAAAATGAGTACAACAACTTCAGCGAATACAAATCCTGCATCAAATGGTGGCAACACTAGCGCCAATGACAATAACAACACCAACCCAACTACCAATAACAGCACAGGTCCACCCATCAGTGGATCGTTGAACAACTCAAACAATTCAAATACAAATAACGGCATTGGAGGTGCAGGAGGTGGTCCCAATAATCCCATCACATCCTCATCATCATCATCGACATCTGTTCCAACAACAACACTCACATCAAAATCCATAGGACCACCACCGATTCCACCAACCAAACCGATTCTCTCCTCCCCCGGTGCATATAAACACAATTATGTTAATTCGACAAATATTAATCTAAGTAGTTCAGGTACCCTAACGGCTGGTATCCACAGTGTGAATAAAGCCCACTTACCACCGGGCAGTGAGAAACCAGCGATTGCAGCTCGACCAATACCGCCGCCAACATTGCCCAAATATTCGTCGAGTTTTGGCAAAATCGATCGGGAACGTAATGATTTTGCCAAATTAGATCGAGCTGAAAGGGAAAAGGTATGCTACCTATTTTTGTTGTTTGTATACAATATTTTTAAAATATATTTTTTATTATATTTTTCACTTATTTGTAAATTTTTATAACACAAAAAAAAAAATAATTAAATTGGTTGGAATGGTTCTGTTGAAATTTATGTTGCTAAATTGTTTAAAAATTATTGATTGTTTTAGTTGGTTGGATTGATTTAATTTGAAAGGTTTTTTTTTGTTGCTTTTGTTCAAAGTGATCATAAAAATAAAAATAAATGACAAGAAATCGCTTAAATTAAAAATTTGTAAAATTTGAATCTTCTTGATCTGAAAAATTACCCTGATTTATATAGTGAAATAGCTGAACTCTGCCACGTTTCGCAGCGCCACCTACAGAACATTATGTTAAACTACAAAATTTTAACTTTCAAAGAAAAATGTATACACAGAAAGGAAAAGTGGGCGTGGCACTAGGTGGACTTAAAAAATGCTTTCTTTTCATTAGATTTTAATTTAAAAATTTCAATTTTCTAAGGATGTCAGATATGATAGAATCTCAGATACATAAAAAGTGGGCGTGGGAGTAGGCGGGACAATTAACATAGTTCATGCCTTAGGTCGCAGAGAGCTTAATTACAAAATTTTAAAGTTCTAAGGACATCCAATAAGGAGGAAACTAAAATATAATAAAAGTGGGCGTGGCAGTGGGTGAATTTTACTCAAACTACTTTCTAAACTGCCTAATTGGTAATAGGAACAAACTTTTAGAATTTCAGTGAAATTTGTTCAGTAATTTTTAGAGTTAATGCGGGTGGCCCCGGCGCAGTGGAAGTAACGCTTGACTGCTAACCTGGATGTGTGGGTTCGATCCCCAGTCTAGGCAGCATTCTTTTCTATATTGCCTCAACTATGAACGCCACCCCTGGGATTTAATGAGATAATCAAACCCTAATTTCTCAATCCACTGTGCCAACTAAAATCTATATCCTATCCTTCTAACATTGCCTAATTTATAAGACCCTAGGTCTTACTGCCATATATCGCACCCTCAGAATGAAAGTGACCTAACTCAAAATTTCTGTAACTTCTGATTTTTCAATAAATTGACCTTTAAAAGCGAAATGAACTCTAAAACCAGGTTGTAAAAAAGTTGCCGAATTTTTTAGTAAGGTCACTTTCATTCTAAGGGTGCGATGTATGTTTGACGTTTGTGTTGTTTTTGTGTTAAGTCCCATATTAGTTGATTCATACATCGATTTCATAAATATAGAAGATAGATAGAATAGGTCGTCTATTTCCCGATTTTCGATTTTCAAACGGTCATAAAGCAACGATTAGACGGTTAATGCAAACGACAAAATAACGTCAAATTCTGTCCCAAATCTGTCAAGTAAAGTCTGATCATAAATGCAGAAGCTGTCAACGTCTGTTGAGCGCATTGGTTATATTTGACGTTGTCAGACTGATGTCCGTCGGCGCATTGAATGTGTTTTAAACGTTGGCTCAACAGAATTTTTTGTTGCGTCAACTTAACCTGCGTTGGACTTCGTTTGTTGGTTGATATAACGAAAAATGTTTGGTGTAATCTTTGACGATCTTAACGTTGTACTAAGATATTTTAAAATTACCAGATTTATTTTTTGCTATTGTGACATTTATTATTCGGTCCCATTTTTGACTTTTCGGCGAAAAAAAATTCACATTGACCACACGTCAACCTCTCCGTTTCACCGTCAACGCGAAGAATAAAAATTACTGGCTTTCGTGAAGGTGTGGTGTAACGTTTAACATGTCAACGCGTTGAGACCGAAGGTTAAAATATGCGTTGACACATATATAAAAAACGGGTTAAGGTATTTTTTGTGATAAAAGTGACTCACCAGCGTCAGTTTTTTTGTGACATCAGAAAGTCAAGGCGTTGATCATTTCGACGTAAGATTATTTTGAATAGGAGGCTAAAACTGCAACCAAATGTCAATTATTAATCACAAGCCAATTACGCAGAAATGAAGATAATTTGTCATTTATTTTAGATATTAAACAAAAAAACGTGTTTGGCTTAAGTCGACTTAAGCCATTTAACCTTTTTGAGTATAGAATTATTGTAACTTGTCTCTATTTTTAGAAATTTCAATTTTTCAAAACATGTACCGAGTCAATTGCAGAAAAAATTAAATTTCTATCCGCCTCCGTTGAGAAATCAGATTTGTAACCTTATTGCACATTTACCCTCGTTTACCCTTATTAAATTTGAATAAAAAAAAATCCGTTTTCTAAAAACAAATTTTGATGTTTAATTCAGAATAATGATTTTGTTTTAGTTTATTTCTTAAAATCTTTTATTTATTTGTTAATTTAATTTTATTTTAATTATTTAATTTTTTATTATAACCAATATAACCGACGAACAATCAATAATTGCTTTTTAGAAAAAATTTAAAATTGTGTAAAGTTCTCTTGTTAAATATATTTTCATATTTTCATATATTTATTGTTAAAACTTATTTCTCTTATTCAATTAATATTTTCTATATATCTAGTATTTAATTAGAAATTGTATTTCTTCGTTTTTTTTGCATTTTGTTCGTTCGAGTTCTTGTTACATACAAAATATATACAAACATATATCTAAAATAGTTAAATAAATTCATACACTTCTTCTTAATATTTTTTTTATCTTATGGTTGTTGGTAAACTGGCTTAAAAATTACGTCAGAACAACGTTTACTTTTTTTATATGACAAAAAAAGATACTTTTGTATAAAAAAAAATCATTTCATTTTGGGAATGCAAGTTAAAATTGTTATATATTTTATGCATCTGAGTTACTCTGTTCGATTTATTTAAAAAAAAAATGCTTATTCATGTGTAAAAATGAGAAGAGTTCTGTTCTGTTTTGTTTATATATGTATAGATTGTTCCAATTTGTTTAAAATTGAAAATGTCAATTTTATCTGTAAATATCTCTATAGAAACCTATATTCTTATATATTCGATGGTAAAATGAAAGTCAAAAAAAAAAAAAAAAAAACTTAAAAATGTGTGTCGACACTTTACCGTATAATATAGGAGTTGAACAGAGTTCACACATATTCGATACGTTGGTAAGTATACATAAGTTGTTGAGCTCTGAAATTGACTTTTGATGATTCCAGCATTGATCAATAAAATTGTAAAATCACATACATATTGGAGGAAGTAACATATAGTTACAGTGCTGTGTAACAAGTTTTTTATTTCTTATTTTTAGTTTTTGAAAAACTCGAATCAATTTTTTTTTTTAATTTTAAATTTTGAGAAATTATTTTTTTTTTTTAAGTATTTTTTCAAAATTAAAATAATCGGAAAAATGTCTGATTTTTGTTTCAATAGCACAATTTTGAAAAAAAAGAACAGATTATTACAGATATAAAAAATTATTTTCTTTTGAAAAATCTTCTTGCAAGTCTGAGCAAATAATAAAAAAAAAACGTGCCCGGTGGTTTTCAAAGAGAATTTTCAAAATGTTGGTTTTGAATTATGCATTTTTAAAAATAAAGTTCTTCTAAATAAAAATTATTTGTTAAAACTGCTTTTTCAAATTTTCAAAATCGTGGGGAGTTGTTCAGGGAGAATTTTTAAAATTTTAGTTTTGATAAAAGAATTTTTTAAAGCAAGCTGTCTAAAAAAAATTTTGATTTTCAAAACTGTTTTTCAATTCAATGTTATTAAAAAAATTTACATAATTTTGAAAACCTCCTTACTTAAGGTCTGCATTTATAAAAAAATAGTTTTTAAAAACTTTAAAATTTTTAAAAACTAAAAAAAATATGTATAATTTTGAAAAAAGAATTTTTTAAAACAAGGTTTTCTTCTAAACAAATATTTTGATTTTCAAAACTGCTTTTCAAAATGAAAAATTTTCTAAAATTTATATTATAAATCTTTTTTTTTAAGAACTGCAGATTCAAAAAAAGTTGTTTTTGTTCAAAATTCTGTACAACTATGTGAACAAAGTATTATAAGGAATGAATTAGTAGCTTCGCAAAGCCAGAGCCTTTCAGTGGTGAGCAATCCTGAGACATTCTTCTTTTTAATGAAGCGTTTTCCTAAAAATATATGCTTATGATCCATGTTAAAAAAAAAATAAAGGAAATATGGAATGGAGCCTTTGTTTTCCATTTATTTAACTGTAAGCTACAGAATTATTCTTTGAAAACTTGCTTCGTTTTGCTTTGAGGAAAAGATTCTTTGGTTATTATTCGAGGTCAAGCATGTATCAGGAGGAGAAGACGGTCTTTAAAGCTAGAAATACAGCGGCTAAAATAGCTGATACATGTGAAGTGTATGTATTATACTGTAAACTACCGGTTGAAGTAGAAATCCTGGGATTGACCGGTAAAATATTAAGGCTACCTCAGAGACATAACGAAAAATGAAATATGATTGTTATTTCATATTTATTTCCGGACTTTAACAATGATTACAATGGTAATCTTTATGTTTTACCGGTCAGTCCTAGGTTTTCGTACAATCCGGGGGTTTACAGTAACATGTACATTGTGCATTTCACATGTCTCACCCATCTTGGCCGCTGTAAAGCCCGTCTTCTCTTCAACACTTTGACGATTCATGTTAGATCACAAATATCAAGGAATCTTCAATCTTCTCGTAAACCTATTTTACTAATTTGTGATTCTTCACTAACAGCGGCGGTTGGGAGCATCATTTTTCATTTAAAATTGCAATCCGAGTTATTGGAGTTCCTTGTATTTCCTTGGTTTTGAACGAACACTTAAGTATGTGTTCCCTCCGACATCAGTTGATCTAGTTATTTTTTAAGTGTGCACTGGTCCGAATAAAGGTCAATCAAGTCTAATCTCCCATTTTGGCAAATTTACCAGACTATGAAACACGGCGTCTTTTAGTTCTATACCTTAAGTCTTATTGCACGATAACGATAACGATATATAACGAACATGAAGAAAATTACTTCTGTTTAAGTTGAGCGATTAACTTTAATTGAATCTTATTAAACATATTTCGAAATTTTTCTGTCAACCAATGAATTTGACATTAAAAATGACTGAGTTCAGCACTTCTTCGATTTAAAAAAAATAATGTTTGTTCAGAATTTAAACTAAGATTAATGTTTTAGTGATTCAAAATTTCAAAATAATCATGGCTTAAATTCCGTTTTCTCAATTTTCGTGTTTTTGGCCAACTTAATACAAAATTTTTGAAAAACAAAAAAATGTTAAAATAAATTAAAAATTAAACTTTACTTTAAATATTTTTTCTGTCGAATGTGCTTTTAAATTTAAAAACATAGCTTCAATACCCTTTTTATACAATGACCAATTTCCTGGTAGGCTTTTAAAACCATTTCCGAACGTCTCGTATCAAGATGTGTATAAGAGATTCAAACTTTCATACCCATAGTCGAATGTCAGTTTTAAATTTAATCTCGATTTAGTGTACGATGAAAATGTAACATAAAACGCATTCCTCCGAAGAAATGACCTGTTAAAGAATTTTGTCAATTTTCTTTCAACATCACTGTATAGTACGAGTATGTTCAGTGAGTGGTTTTTTTTTAGTTTTGGATTTGTAACGAATTTCACTCCTCATTGGTGTTCCCAATCCCTATGATGCAGTCGTTGTCTACTGGACTCATTCATCCGTAATATTGTTCATCGTCGTCATATAAAGTGCTTTTATACCGTTGCCCATCCGTAACCAACCATCAACGTTCTATATATCCTCACTTTTGCCCATTTCTCTCTCTCTCCCACTCTCCACACTTCAATCGTCATCGCTTTTCGAGTTCGTTGAATAAATAAGTGGTAATTTCTGTTTGTACTCGTATTCTTCCTTTAACGGTCTTCTTATATTATATTTTATTATATTATTATGTAGTTACATTTGAATTAAAAAAAAAAAAAAAAACTAAAAAGAAAAACTTTTAATTACCATTTTGAAATAACTTCCTTCTTCTCTGTAAGTGAATTTTATTCTCTCGCAAACTAAAATTTAGAAAACTATGACAACCTTAATGTGCCTATCTATTCAGGAAGGATGAAGGTAGGACATACAGACCCAGTCACTGACATCGTGGTCGGTTGGTCGTCGTCGTTGGCTTGTAAAAAACAAAGAAAATACAAAAATAAAAATGTGCAATTTGTCAAAGCTATAAGCTGAATGAGCTTATATAGTGTCCTTATAGAGAGAAGAGAGATAGAGATAGTTGCAGTGTGTCCTTATTTTTGCATATTTTTTTTGTCACAGTTCGTTTATTCGTAAAGCATACTTGATGGGAACACAAAAAGGAAGAGGATGTTTATTTAAAGGAGTTTTGTAATTCCCTGCATGGAAAAAGGACTGCACACTTATCGTTCTTTTTTATATACTTTTTCTTTGTTGGGAAAATACGATAGAACCATGAATCTATGCCGATGAACCTTTTGGAGTTTCTTGATATTTTGTTTTAAGTTGAAATAATTTAACTCTCTTTTCTTTAATATTGAATAATTCATTTTTAACTTAAGGTCAGATTTTTAATAACGTAAGCTTTTCTGCTTTATAAAACCATTTTTTTTTTTTTTCAAATAAAAATGAGCTTCACATAGTTAAATAGAAAATCAAAGAATTAGTAATCGTGGATGATTTTTGTAGACGCGCCCATAATGCTTGACTTTTAAATAAGTATCTGCATATATTGTTTGAGAAATATCAACGAACACATCCCATTGTCAGAGCAACGATTTAACATATTTTCAACACATGATTTTAGAACAAATGTGTATTCACTGCAAGTGCTACAACTAAGGAAGATTGATGATTGTGAATTTTTTCCCACGACGAAAACATATTTCAAACGTATTTCAATTGGGAGCTTGTCAGAAATCAAGATTTCAAAATTCCGTATCACCAAAATTCTGTATTTTTTTTAAATACACTACGATCAAAAAAAGACTTTCCTCGTTTAAAAGGGCGAATAACTATTAAAATTTTGTTAAATGCAAAATACAGAATTTGGACAAAAGCAAAATTTAGGAATACTGAATTTTAAACTTACAGCACCTCGAACCATGGGATTCAAATTCAAAGACCCTTTTGTCTAAAGCATTATTGCCCAGCAGTTACTTAAGGTCAGGAACTTTGGAATATTCTTCGAGAATTACACCGCCTATAGAGAATTCTTTATCGTTAATCATGGAATTCGAATTTTTAGTCACTCTACCAAATACGACTTCAAATACCACAGTAAGACTCCTGCCAAAAACTGCAATAAGACTCCTGCTACTAACATTTTTTTTAGAAAAAAACATGCGTTAAAAAAAAAATCAAGCATTTGCCTAAAAAATCAAAAGCATTTGCCTGAAAAAAATAGCATTTGCTTGAAAAATAGCATTTTCTTAAAAAATCGAGTACTTGAATTAAACAAAAAAAAACAAAAACTTTTAATTACCATTTTGAAATAAGTGAATTTTATTCTCTGCCACACTAAAATTTATAAAGCTAAGACAACCTGAATTGCATATCTATTCAGGAAGGATGAAGGTAGGGCACACATACCCGGTCTCTGACGTTGCGGTGGTTTGGTTGTCGTCGTTGGTTTGTAAAAAAAATTGCTTAAAAAATCAAGATTTTGCTGAAAAATTCAAGCATTTGCTTAAAAGATCGAGTATTTGCTTAAAAATATCAAGCATTTGCTTAAAAAAATCAAGCATTTGCTTAAAAAATCAAGCATTTTCTGAAAAAAATAAAGCATTTGCTTAAAAAAATTGAGTACTTGCACTAAATAAAAAAAAAAACAAAAACTTTTAATTACCATTTTGAAATAAGTGAATCTTACTCTCTGCCAAACTTAAATGTATAAAGCTTTGAAAACCTAAATGTGCATATCTATTCAGGAAGGATGAAGGTAGGGCACTCTCACCCAGTCTCTGACGTTGCGTCGTAAAAAAATTAGCTGAAAAAATCAAGCATTTGCTAAAAAAATCAAGCATTTATTTAAAAAATCAAACATTTGCTTAAATAATCGAGCATTTGCTTACAAAAATATGCATTTGCTTAAAAAAATCAGGCATTTGCTTAAAATATTAAGCATTTTCTTTAAAAAATCAAGCATTTGCTTTAAAAAATCAAGCATTTACTTTAGCTTTAAAAACAATCAAGCATTTGCTTAAAAAAAAATGTTAAGGGTTTGCTAAGAACATAACCTTTGACTAGGTCTCAGACGTTACATCAAATAATATATGTATGAGCATAATTTAAAAAAATGAAGTTTAAAAAAATAGAGCCGAGGTTTGCTGCAAAACCTCAAAAGCCTTTAGAATTGAAAGATTGAATTTAATAATATGATGGTGTCAAAGCTTTCCAAGTGTGTTATCACACAAAAACCTTTTAAAAAAGCCTTTCAAATAGGTTCATGAAAATATTCTGTCAAAAATTGTAGTATTTTATGGAAACCCTTTAATATGCTGACACTTAACATTTAAATTGCTTTCAAAAATAATATACAAAAAACAAAAAATATTAAAAACTCTTGAAAATGCAACAGTTTAAATAAATATACTCTCAACGCTATTAATCACAATTCCTCACAAACACACTTCCTCTAATTGAGTTTTGTATAGAATTTTAACCAAACAAGCCTCTTGTCCGAGTTCTGAAGTTACACCCTAGTGCAAGGGCATAATGCAACCACAGCATCCCCATTTTTTAGCTGTTAATCTTTTTAATTCATTCATATATTTTTTTGTTGTTGCTGTTAATGGTGATTTTTTTGTTTGCAACATTTCAGTCGTCATTGAGGACCCTGACGACCATGACGACGACGACGGTCGTTCTCCCTTTTCCCAAAGTAGGTACTTATTGGCCATTTAAAAAAAAACGAACTGGCATTTCTGAAAATCTCTCCCCATAAATTAACCACACCATCATCATTGGCTGAAGTGGTGCACACAATTCTCTGCATTTGCCTTACCACATTCAGGCTCAAACATCACCATCAAGCACCAACATCACCATTCACCAGTAGCAGCAGCAGCAGAACCGCATCACAATCAAGGAAGTGCAACTAACCCTTTAATCATGAAGAGTGTTTACATCTTCAACTCGAGAATGAGAATTTATTATTCGCCCATCGACCTCGCATTTATTGGCACAGTTTCCTTTATTTTTTTTTTGTTTTTGACTGCAGTTGCAGCATCAGTTATTGGTACTTGAGATTGGTTTGACTAATTGAATATCAAAAAGGACCAATTTTGTGTCTGCAATGCCATCATATTATCCTGAATTGACATAATCTATATTGGCATTCCAAGAATTATATATTGTTCAGCATTCTGGTGGCGTCCGTTATTGTTGGCAGATAACAAATTGAAAAACTATAACAGTCAATATATAATTCACTCCCGTTCATCAGATATAGCTTAATTAGTTAATTGAGCGCTAACTGCATATGAAAACAAATCGGAATGTGGCTTCGCTATAACTCTACAAGCGTCACCGCCGCGCCGGCCGCGCGCCGCTATCGCCACCATCATATACGACTTACGAGTATGCATTCATTATTCTTTGTGCTGGAAATAATGACATTAAGCGAGAGGCTGGAGTTGAATATTAGTTGCATTTTATTTAAAGCAGTCGAGTATCGATATCGGTATCAGCTTCAAACTGACAGAGACGCCACCAATACCACCACCGCACCGGTCAACTTTGGGGTGTGTGTTGAGAATTTTCAATTAAATTATCGCATCGTCTATAATGCTTGGAATAAAATACTTGTATTTTTATTTATATTTATATTTTTTTTTATCTCATACATCGCACATGAACGTGATTAGTTTTTCGAATCATATCGAATATAAATATCGAACAGGATGTTTTGTCATTCAGAGTATAACTATAGTTTAATCAATATTGATGTTTAAATAAATTCAATTGTTATAAAGAAAAGGAGTAAAGAGAATGGAGAAATAGAACGGCCTTATACAATAATATTGTTATAGACATAATTGAATTACGTTTGCATTTAGAATAAATGTCCTTGATTCCCTTGAGGGATATCTTTGAAGTTGGTTCTCTTGAATGTCTATTGTTAATGGCCACGGCCGGACTAGGAGGAAGTATTATAACAAAGGAAATATGTGTCAAAAGGGGCCTTATATGGGAAATCCAAAGTAATGAAGGTTAATGCACTTTTTTTTACAATTTCTCAGAATCTGAAAGTCATTTTGGGTGTAAATTTAAGGTGAATCATCACTATGTCCAAAAGTTTCAAATTTAGTAAAATCTGTGGGGGGCAAGGCCACCAAAAGAAATAAGTCGTTTTAAAAAAAGTCATATCCGTCAAAAATGCAATTGCAAGGTGTTCTTAAACGAAAACTGCAAAAGTCAACAGCTGTTCGAATACATGAAAAAAAATGTATGCAAAAGAATCATTTTCGGTCCATCTCTGTAAAAAAAAAAAAAACGTGTTAACGACAAAAATATAATTGTTTCACAGAGAGGGTGTTCGTAAACGTCAAATGCCTCTGCAAGAAAATCGACTGACGTTGATTGCAGGACGATTGCAATTAAAGCAATTACCGCTTCAAAAATTGACGATCAAATTGACCTTGATTTAACGTTTTCGAAAACGGCAATTTATAAGGCTTGCGTTAAATCTGAACGATAACTTTCACAGCTTATAACTAAATGGCGATACTCAACCAAAATCGGCTTATAAGCCATTTCCATGATTAATTAACAACTTAAATTATGGATTCCTTGTAAACAAAATTTGATTACCATGCACATTCAATGATATACCAGTTGCAATAATACTTGATTAAAGATGATCAGCTGTGAATAAACTGGCCCTTAAGCTACGATTATACGGTCAACGCAAATGGTCAATTCGTTGACTCTCTGACATAAAAATGACGGCAAATTTTGTCCCAAAGTTGTCAAGGCGTGTGATCGTCAACACAGAACACTGTCATTGCGTTGACGGCTGCGTTGACACTCGCGTTGGCATTAATTTTGGGGTCAAATGAATTGATTTTTTTTTGTGTGACCGTGTAATCGCCCTGTCAACGCAAATAGGAAACATTGACCGAAAGCTCGTCAGCGCATTGACTGTATTTCAACGTTGACACAGCAGGATTTTTTACCGAGTCAACGTAGCTTGCGTTGACCTCCATCTCAATTTTAAAAATTCTTTTGTAGAGGTTTTTTAATCCATCTACATCGTAGCTATTCTTCAATGGAATTGGACATTTTATATAGCTTGACAGATGTAAATTTTGTGATATATCGAATATTCCGTTCCAAGTATGACCTGAAAGACCTAAAATATCATTTATCAAGAGTACAAAGTAAAATTTCACAAATTGTTCATTTGTTATGGGTTTTTTAATCCATCGATATCGTAGTCATCCTTCAATAGAAATTGACAGTTTATAGCTTGACAGATAGGCAACAAACTATTTTTGAACTCATATTGAATATTTCGATCCAAATCTCACCCAAAAGCCGTAAAAAGTCTTTTTCCGGAGCAAAAAATGTAATCTAACAATTTCGATTTTTTTTAGTGATCTATCAACATAGTAGGCAACCTTCACCTGAATTTGACAGTTTATAGCTTGATTGATTTAATATTTTAACAGCGTGTGATCGTCAACGTGAAAAATGGTTCATTTTTGCTCGTGTCAACTCGTCATCAACGCTCAAAGTTTTCGAATGTGGTCAAGTCGTTTGATCGTCATAGTTTAACAGGCCAACGCGTCGACACCAATGTATAAAAAAATGCGTTGACACAGAAAACAAGTCAATGCATCTTGGGACAACATTGAACGACTGCTGTCACTCGTGTGAACGTCAACGTTTTATGCATTGACACGATCTAAGTTGACAGTAAAATGAAAATATTTTTGGTGACGTCAAGCAGTCAACACAACATTTTGCACATGGTTTGCCTGGCGAAATATGGTCATGAGGGTCATGGTATGGAGGGTTTCCACGCTTTAAAGATCGTTTTTTTTTTTTTTTTTTTTTCAATTACCTGACCCAGCTCATATGGTAAGTTTTAGTGATAAAAAAATTTCGCGTAAAAGGAAACTTTATTTAAAAAATTAATGATATGTGATTTCTTTTCAAATCGGAATTTCAGTAGGGTAAATCGATAAAAGAAAATTTTAGAAAACCTAAAACATGGAGATAACAACGTTTGAAAGCAAAAAAATTGACGTTGGAGAAAAAAATCACCTAAAATAAGTACATATCGCACCCTTAGAATGAAAGTGACCTAACTAAAAAATTCGGCATCTTTTTTACAACCTGGTTTTAGAGTTCATCTCGCTTTTTAAGGTCAGTTTATTGAAAAATAAGAAGTTACGAAAATTTTGAGTTAGGTCACTTTCATTCTAAGGTTGCGATATTATGTTTTCTAGAAATAAATTTTATAGTTTCGAGAAGTAGATACAAAATTAAAAGACCTCTGACACAACAATTGGAAAAATCGCAATTTGTATTTATAAGATTTATCCATTACGAAAAAATCAACTCTACATTATCTTTTTTGTTTTAAAAAATAAATACATACTCGGTCTTTATCTTTCTTTATCCTAATTTATCCCTATCAATACTCTGAATTTCCAAAAAAAATAGGAAATTGCAAAACATATATAATTATTACTGCAAAAAAAAATATTCAGAACCAGAGCCACCTTTTTGACAATTTCAGCGTAAAATTGTTGTTCTGAAAATTTTGCAGAAAAAGGCCGAATTCAAAGCCATGTAGGTACTATAGATCGTGCTATCAAAACTTGGCAAGTTATTATTTTGTTTCTAAAAACATGTTAAAAAGACTAACGAGTTTCTGACCTTAACCATCGATATGTACCTATACTATCTCAAGAAATTTAGAAAAAATAAAAATAGGTACCAAACTTCGGAAAAGCTAAATTTTTATGGAAACTGTATAGAAATATTTTTGTGCTTTAAGCTTTCCTTAAAAAAAATTAATTTAAATTTGGACAAATGTTTTTTTTTGTGTAGGGAGGGGAGGGGAGGGGGAGGAAGTTGAAAGGGAAAGAAATATGTCGAAAAGGAGGTGTATTTATTTTTAAGATTTTATTTGTATTTATTTGTAAGAAATGTCAAGACAAAAGATTGTAGATTTTAAAATTCTACACAAAAAAGATGCTGTTATTTTTTTCTGGATCAAGAGATTTTGAGAAAAACGTGTGTAAATGTTACAATATCAGTGCCTGGTACTTTACGCGATTAGCCACATTTTTCTCAAAATCTCTTGTCCCTACGAAAAAAAGCCTCTTTATTGTTTAAAATTCTATAAGCTACAAGTTTTGCTTTAGAATTTCAGTGAAAAAAACTGATGTTTTCTGGTAATTTACAATAAAAAACTAATTGTTCACGGTTTTACACAAAAAAAAAGGCCCTAGTCCAAATTTAGCGCACTTTTAAGAAAATAAAACTAAATAAAACTTTGTACCAAAATTAAGTTTTGTCGGATTTTTGTTCGAAATGCAAGTCTAATATTTTTCTGAACTAACTTAAAGCCCTTCCACACTATCCCACTTATTATTAACACATGTCAAATGTAAAGTGGGAAACAATTCCATGCTACTGCCAAATTTGTGGGAAGAGAAATGACTTTTCATTTTTTGACCACCACAACATTTAATTTAACCTCAATAAAAATGTGACAAAAATTCTCATGTATTACACATGTCATAAAAACTCCCATAAAGGTTTACATTTTTATCATGTCGAATTTTAGTCCATTGAAATGTTACAAAAATTTGCCCGAACCTCGCATTTAGTATAGGACAAGTTTTTTTTTTTTTTTATGTGTAGGGTGCATCAGTGTGAGTATACGAAATGATTTTCGGGGCTGTAACCCCCCCCCCATCTGGCCGCCATATTGAAAAGAGGTAAAGAAAACCCGTAGGAATTTTTTCTTCAGAAAATTGTGTGTAATAAAAATGACATACCTACAATTAACTATTTGAATTCATAGAAATACAAAGTTTTTCAATAAGAATACATATAACAGTTTTGTATTTTTTGGTATTTTAATAAAAACTCCCATAAAGATTTACATTTTTATCATGTCGAATTTCACGAAAGAGCCACGTTTGGAAATAAAAATAAAAATTACCAAAGAAATTCAAAGTCGGTGATCGCAAGAGCGGGTAATCAAATTGTGGTTGTGTTTCCATTAAAAGACAAATTTGTTATGTCCTTATTGAAAAACCCTTTACAAATAACCATATACCTACAAAAAAGGGTAAGAAGCTTCACTTCCATGCGTCCCGACTTCTGTTACAATTTTTGTTTTAATTTTCCTTACAATTTCCCATGCAAAACTACTGGTCTATATTATCTTATTAGACTTGGAAAAATCATGATTAATCAAAAACTTCATCTCATCATCTCTACATTTTACTAGGTAACCAAAACTATTAAAACGATAACTTATCATCTCTCCAAACAAATATGCACATGTTTTTCCCTTTCAGATAACACTTTCTATCAATTAATTTATACTTAGAGGGTTCTACATCGACATCAACATCGACCTCCTTTAATAAGTTAATTTTTCTTTTTAAGTTTCTCATGAAAAACTTTTAATTTCCAATACGATTTTTATCTTCAAAAATAAATCACCGCCTTTCTAATCGGGGTTATTTAGTATTGATTTTTCTATTTTGTTATTTATTCCTACTTTGAATGAGATTTGGGTTATACTGAGATGTGTGCCTTCTTTAAAATCTATTTATATTTCAAAGTCTTCGGTCCTACATATGTTTACATTTCCCCATCATGGCAATTCAATCGAATTCTTGCCACAATCAAAAGACAACAAAATATACCCAAATAAACAATCTTTGTAAATATGTATACTCGTAAATGCCGATATGCCAACACTGATTGTCGTCGTCACACAATCATTACAATAAATATAACTTTTTATCTGACCTGACCTTTTTTTTTTCTTCTTTTTTCCTATCTCTCTGCGTGGACTCTGAAGTCCGATAAAGCTGAATGATGAATCTGTCTACGGAAATAACCTCCAACACCCTTTTTCCAAAAACTAACAATGATGACAATGTTTGGTTCTTTATTAAACTTTGATGATAAGACAGAGATAGAGAGAAAGAACTTAGGGCTAACCTTAAGTTTGAATACCAATGTTAAAGGAAAACAAGTAATTTGTCAAAATTACTGGAAAATAGAAACTGATGATGATTCTCACAAAGTTATTTGACTATCCATAGAAACAAAGGTGGACACAGAGTTGTGTTGTTTTTTTCCCTTTTTTTGTTTTGTTTTTTCAGTTTGTGGAATTTATATTATTGGCTTTGGCTTTATTTGGCACAAATTCAACTAACAGTGTTTTTGTGTGCTTTTAAATTTAACTCCCTTAATAAATAAAATTGAAATAAATGCTTTTGCTTTGAAGTGCTTTTATGATGCTACTATGAAAGGTTAATTAAATCAAAAACTCGGAAAACAAAATGCAAAAAAAAAAATCCAGGAAATAGCAATAAATAAATCGAAGGACTTTTATCCAATTTATTTTGTTGAACCAACTTCCTTCCGTTTATTGTTTTTTTTTTTGATTTAATTATTGATTTTTTTTAGTTTAATTATTGATTTGTGATTTTTTTTTTGATTTGCGAAATAAAAAAAAAAACGAACAAATTTTCAATCATCATTTATTTGTATTTGTTAAATTTTGTTTTTGTTTAAAGGAGGGAATCGGTGGCTCGTATCGTTTAGCTAGCCTGGATCGGTTGGCAAACCGACAACGACTTCTCGAGCAGAATGGTGGTATGGGTAATGTATCGCTTGAAAAGAATGGCATTAATAATTATGAAGCAACTAATGGACATTCTGCCAAACAAATAATGTCAACGATTTTACCTACAATAAATAATACAACATCAGCTACAGTCATGGTAAGCGACAGAAATAAAATAACAGAAAAAAAAAACCGAAACAAAAAAAAAAAATCCCAAAAATTCAAAATATTTTGCTTTGTTGTTGTTATTGTGGTTGCCTATTTGGATGTGATTAATCGTAGGTATCCGTAACGTCTGGAAAAGAAAATTCTTGTTCGAGTGATTTACAAAATTAAAAAAAAAAAAAACTATTTTTAAACGAAGAAATTAACGCAAAAAAATACCAGACGAATAAGAAAATTTATTTTTAAAATAAAAACAAAAAAATTAGTGGTCTTTACATTGTTATATGACTGCTTAAGATTTTGAGGGAATTACTAACGCTGGCTGTTTTCCTGGTGCTTAAATGCAAAGCACATTTTTGTTTTTTTTTTTTGTGTTGTAAATTTTTGAGTGTTAATTTTGATTTTAAAGTTCGGCAAAAACTAACAGTAAATAAAATTTTTTAGTATTTTTCTTTAACGGCAATTTTAAGAGCTAATGTTAACTTGTTTCATTGCCACATCCATTGTGACCAAAAAAAAACGACGGAAAATCAAGATTTTGTATGTTTTTTTGTATGTTGTATGGAAACAAGTAAATCGACAAATGTGGAAAATTGTTGTAAAAATTAAAAGTTTTTATATTTTTCTAATTTAATACCACTGTTTACATATTCTTACATTCTTTTCAATTTCTGTGGAATGAGTTTGAATTCTTTTCAAAAACCTCGAGTAACTATCGAAACGAAATCTTTCTCGCTTCAACAATATTTTCAAAAACCATTTCTGGCAATGCATTTTAAAAGGCTCAAATGGCTAGATACGGAGTGTTTGATAGGACTTTTAAACCAAATTCAGTCAAGTTATTTCAAATTAAACCGACAGATTGTGAGGTGGCATTATTTGGCTGTAAAATAAAACCTCGTTTAATAGTGTGGGCCTTAAATTTTGATTAACAAACTCGTTTCTTCGACAACTCTTCAACAATGACCCTCTTGCTGACCAAAATTAGATTTTTAAAATTTTGTGTTTCTGGAGTGGACTCCTTGATTTGACGCTAAACTCTTGCGGCAACCTTTCATCACGAAAAGAAAATTATGACATATTTAATGCATGAAATCCTGTATTTCTCATCTGACATTAAAAAACCGATGACACCGAATTGGTGGAAGTAAATGATTTCACAAAGTTCTGGTTCTGCACTTTTATAGGATCACTTAAAAATTACTGTCGATTAAAACTAACGTTCACTCTAAAGGAGACACAATATTTGCTATATAAATTTATGTTATGCCGTCGGTTCCAAATTTATTACTCTTCTCCAATAATGTCTCTCCGTTTACTTATTGAATGATTCTGCCAAAGTGATTTTATTGTCACTGGCAGATAAAACCAGAAAATTGATATTATTCAATGTTGATAGGCTTATCCTTCAATCTTGAACTCCTCAACTCAACACTATACTTAGCTTTCTTTTCAAGTGCTTATAGGTTTAGTTTAACTGGGAGTTAAACAAGTTGAAGAACGAAGTAAGAAAATCCGTGTAAACGGTACAAAAATTGCGAACTTCATAAAATATAATAGTTTAATAGTATACAGGCCCAAGAAAAAAAAAAAGAATCACAATTGGCAAACTAAATAAAACTCGAAGTACAACAAATTTTGGCAAATTTGCCCATCGGATGTCTTTAGCTTCTTGTTTTTTGTAAATTCACCGCTTCATTATTAATAATCAAGTATAAAGTATCAAGTGCATTTAGACTTTCTTGTTCTCAATATCTTTTAATGTACTTAAAATTCTACTGCTCTCAATAAAAATTTTGGAATTAGATTTCCTCTCAGCCCCCAGGTCGAACTGTTACGTGGTCATACAGTAGTTCAGGTTGTATGAAGACGAGGTCTTAAATGAACCATTTTTGCGAAATTGATAACATTTTTGGGTTTGATAACAAATATTGAAAAGAAAAATGACCGTAAATTTCCACCCACTGACACGCTCACTATTTAAAAATAAAATATTCAAAAGTGATAAAAATGGGGTTGTTTTCAATGAGAATTTTTGGGGTGGCAATATTGAAATTTCCAATACCACGCTCCTTCCATCTTGAAAAATACTACTCAAAATTGTCACTTTTTCAGTCTTTCGCATATTTTTTTTCTGGTCTATTATTTCACAAAAAAAAGTAATTTTGCAATTTGTGTGAAAAAAAAAGAAAATTTCCTAGAAATATGATCTGGATTGTATTATTATACAATCAATACTATCAGAAGGAAAGTGGGCTGGAATACCCTAAAAGTTGCTATTAATTCAGCCTGCAGAGGCTAGGAACATGATATTTTGCACGTTTGCTTCTAAGATTGGTATTTAGATATTTCAAAACCCACCTACGTAATTTTATCTTTTTTTAAAATTTAATCATTTCGTCGAAATTGCCATACATTGTACCTAAGTGTTGCCGTTGTGTTTTTTAGAATTTGTTTTTTTTGTTAAAGTTACAAAAGTTAAAAGCTTTACCTTGATATGCAGTTCATTATTTCGGAAACAGTCTGCCTTATCTAGGTTTGTTTAGTTTATCCAAGACGAGGTTACAAAAGCAGCAAAATGTAGTAGGAATCACAGATTTGAGATTAGAGAAGTTTTTTAACCAAAACATGAGTTAAAGTTCGTCAGTTTTTAAACCCAAGTTTTTTTCTTATCTGATTTATAGAAGATCTAATTGTATTTTTTCCTCCTCAGTTCTCATTGCAACAAAATTTGTTTGAATTATTTATTAAAAATGTCATACAAACTGAGCTAAAAGCAAGCTCAATGTTGCTGCGCCAAAAAATTATGCATTTTGACTTCATAACGGTAAATGTAAAAAATTTGGTTTAGACAAAAATAGTAAAAACGAATGTCACTAACTACTAACTCTGGGAATTATGGCTAGTCACTAGGAAGAGACATCGAGATGCAATTTTTTTTTGGGCTGAAATTTGGCTAGAGTTCCGGCAATCTTTCTAGGAATAGTTTTAGTAAAAAAATTACATTTTTTTAAGTTTAAAATTGAATTTCAAATGTAAACATTGAACAGCTTTTAAATTCCAACTCTAGTTCGAGTTTTTCTTTAAAAAAATATAACCTTCAAAGTTATACAGTAAAATAGCCAATTGCATTCATATCTTAAATTTACCACTCGACCATATTACTTTTACTTTTAGAAATACATATCAATATTTTTCACTCGAACGTTGACAGTCCAGAGATTTATTCTTTAGCCACACTACACGAATGTGGTTTCCTTTAATTCTATGTATATTTTGCGTAATCAAAACCCCTTGATTACATTCTTTGCTTACTAACTTTAGTTGGCGCTACAGCGCGGGGTCCTCCTGGGTCTCAAGTAATAGACTCCACCGACTTTCTCAATCTCTAGTTTGTTGTCTTCAATTTTGCATTCAAAATCTCCCTCAATTTGATCACGTTACCGTAGATGAGGTCCGCCAATATTTCTCGTTCCCTCTTGCTTAGCCTCTTGAGTTCGGGTAAATTATTAACAAACATTTTAGTCTTTTGCACAGAATTCAGAAAAGAGCTTGAGATGATGATGATAGTGATAGAACCATATAATCTTCAAACACTGAGCGTATATTAATTGTCTTTTCTTATTTTTTCGCTACTTCTTGGCATTCCTCCCTGAAACAATTGCACTGTATTATTGGCGCTTCCAAGAATGCCTATCATTTTGCCCTTGAGCCCAGTTTTGGTTGTTCTTATATACTTGGTGGGTTTTATTCATTACTGCATAGCCAGCGCAGCAAAATTTCACTTGGCGAACAAAAACAATTTGATTGCTGGCGAAAAAGAAGTCAGTAAAAAAAAAGATGGCTGTGCTGGCGATAGAGCTTTCAATTATTGAAATGAACGTATAGAGTGAGTGATCGTTTTATTCAAACTTGTGCTGCGCTGGCTATACAGCAATGAATAAAACACACCTACTGTCAAGCACAGAGGTTCTTTTTTAAACTGCACTACACGAATGTGAAATGCTTTACTTTACCTCTTATTGCTATATTCTGATTCAAACTTAAGTTGCATTCTTATTTCCTACCATTCTCACTGTGTTTTACATGTTAAGCGTTGTCATAACCCCTAAAAATAACCCATAACAATCTCTACCATAAAAGCTATCATTATAAATGGGTTTCAATAAACTTATTCTCAAAGTTGAATAAAAAAAATTTTATTCTTCCTTAAAAATACAAAACTTAAATCTTTGACTAAAGCGGTTGAGATGTTAAGGATGTTGTTATTTGAAAAGTAAATCGCTACAAACATATTTTATCGTAACTTCATTTATAACAAATCCTTAACTTGCCCAATAGAACGCACCACATCAAAAGTCACACTCTGCTGTTGTTGTTTTCCTGTTTATCGTTTTAATCTAAAATTTACTGTTATATATTTTGAGATGAAAACATTAATTTATCTTAAGGATTACATTGCTTTCCCGAAATGGAGACGACGACAAAACACATAAAATTCAACCCCCATCGGCCAAACGGTCAACGACGGAGACGACGACGACGAAGGCACGTGTGGCATTCTTTGTCTAAACAAAAGAATTAATTCCAATAAATGACCCAATAAAGCTTGTTAAATTGTGAATACATATTTTTTTTTTATAAATGAAGTCAATAAACTTAAATTTTAGTTCATGGTCCATTCAACTGATTGACATATAACATGTTTTTGTTTTATTCATTTTTTTTTTTTATCGAAAATTTATATTTGTTTGTTTGTGACTCAGAAGTCGGTACACTAAATTGATTGAGGGGCCGACCGCAAATGCAGACACGATATCTGCAAAGGATTGTAGTAATGAATCATGTCATTTCTCTCAACAGTTTACAGACATATATACTTACTCTCGGTGTATATTCAATCCCAGACACAACCGCTGCAGTGTAAAATATCTGAATATGGACATTTTAGGTGTCAGCTCTCTTGTATATCCGATGAATTAAATTTATGAAACGATTCGTTCTCCTTCGTTAATTGCACTACTACTACGTATAGGGAACCACTTCATGGATCCTGTTTCGATGATCTGCAATTTGCACCTTATTCTTCTTTGTTTTTTTTTTTTTCTTAGATGGTTGTTGGTCTGTAAACTTGGTGTGTTTCTATACCTATTTGATGGTGGCTCGGCGCGACTCGGCGGCAACGACCAAGTGAAACTTTTGAGTCTACGATGTTTTGCATGTACGAGTATACGACTTTAACCTACGCAATTTATATATCTCTACCGGTTTATTATAATTTTTTGTTTTTGTATCTATGTGTATCTTCTTTACTTCCTTTTTGAAGAGAAGATACAGATACCCTACCCCCACACACATTTAGAAAGAGTATCGCTGCATTTATAAATGTACATTGTACACTAGAGCTCCTCTTTACTATTTTTTGCATGCAGCTAATTTTTTTTTTTTGTATTCGTAGTTGAAGAATCTATTAATAGAATCATAATGTTGCATGGAATGTTGAATATCAGGAACGTATGTCATGCACTGAACAAAAATGTTTTTGGTTTCGAAGCTTTTTCAAAAAATTTTTTTTTAATTAAATTACAGTAGCATCTCAAAAAGATGAACAGATATAAAACAGGACCCGTTCATCTTTTCAAATTGTTCATCTTTTCAAGCATCAGTATTTGGTTGAGTAAGAAGATATGGTTATAAATAAAAACATTAAAAATTATTTACATAACAAGTAAAAAATAAGCCCACAAAACACTGTTCAGGAGGAACTAAATGCAAAGAAAAAGAACATAATTATGTTTGGAGTAAAGTTTTCATCTTTTCGAGTACAAAATTTCAACCCGTTCATCTTTTTTAAACACTCAAAAGTGGAAATATTTCGTTCATCTTTCCGAGCTGTTCATCTTATAGAACCGTTCATCTTTCCGATATTCTACTGTATTTCTATATTTTTCAAAATTTACCTTGAAGACAATAACTAAATTACTATATCCATAAATATTTCCACCAATTTTGAATTCGTTGTAGGTGCGACCAAATCAAATTTATCAGTTGCAAACCAATTTCAAACTAGTTGCATTTGATACTGGTTTAAATTAAGTTGCGTTTAATAGCAGGCGCATTATGCATACAAGAGTAAAGTTGCTGGCGTTTAAATTCCAATGATTTTTTTTATAGCACATGCTGAGGAACTTTTTCATGACAAGAAGAAATATTCTTGGAGGATTTGTCGCTACCTCACAAGAAGTAGCAACCCCTGAAAAAAATCATTTTTGTTTTAAGGTGGAAAAGACTGAGATTCGATCTCCAACCCTCCGGTGGCGTTAAACACTAAAGCCTAGTACATACTTCCTCGTGAAATGAACAACCATCAGTGGAGAAAGTGAATTTTTGACACAATTTGCTTGAGTTTTGCAGCTTTATGATCAAATTGTCAAAGCTACACCAAAAATCAAAGAGTTACCGTACATTTTGCTCGTGAATATGGTTCACCGTTCGTGAACGCAAACTCTCCACAAGTATATACTAGGCATAACGATTATACCAAGGAATGGGGGTAAATCATGCACACCTATAACGATTGTCAATTCATCAACTAATAAATTTTATTTTAAATTTCGTATTTTATAATTCATTTGATCATTTTATCGTTGATAATTATTAGTTTTCTACAAATTTGCTCTCAGTCAGCATCATTATTAATAGCGAATTTTATTTTAATCAACCATCAGTTGATAATTTACTTACATGACGATACAGTCCTTCGGCGACTGAAATACAAATCCCGGCAGGTCTGTCCCTAAATAGCTGTCTCCAGTTTCACACCAAAAGTTAGTTGAGATCCTTTTTAACTTTTATTATGCCAATTGAGTATTTTTTTATTATTCTTTCAAAAACAATGTTAAAGAAGTCAATTGACTTGGGATCTTCTCTTCTAAACGGACCAGGTTCATTTGTTTCTTCATTTTTTTTGAGTAAAAAAAAAAAAAAAAAACAAATAAAGCAATCAATATCAATTATAAGAGCTAAAACTTTCGTATTTTTATCCCTCAGATGTCTCTCCTCCAACCTCTCCTCACTCTCCATAAGTCACATTCAAACCAGTATCAGTTTTTGAATTTGAATGCTTAAAACGAAATGGATTAACATTCTCGATAAAATTTAAAATTACGAAAAATACTTTATTTTCTTCGAAAAAGTGCCCCTCCCGCAAAATTAGAGAAGACAAACCCCCTCCCATAAAATTTTTTTCATATTTTATGGTCCTAACTAACTAATTACCTATCTTTTCTCTTTATAGTTAAAAAAAATAGAAAAGTAAATTAAACGCAGTTAGAAGAATAACTGCAGTCAGTGCAAAGTCACAGTCAATTGACTAAAATCATTGAATAATAGTTATATAAACTTTTACTTGTATTTTAATTTAAAAAAAATAAAGTCAGAAGTTAATTTCATTATACAGACTTTGCAGTAACATAATTGACAGCAGTACCTATTGGATTATGTGAATCAAATACCTAAATATCTAGATTCTATAGAAGCTCCAAAATAACAAAAAAACAAATAATATAGGAACGTTATTTAATTGATTTATTTGATAAGAATACAAAATATTTTACATAAAATAATAGTTTGTTGATTAATAATAACGATAACAAAACAGTGTTAGATATAGTAAAGTAGTTGTTGTATGTAATATCCAACAGTACCTACCTACTTTCTGACTGTTCCCAGTATTTTAATCACTTCAAATTTAAGGACTGTAGTCGAATGACTTTTTACTCCATAAAATGACTTAGACATAAATGTGACTTTTAAGTGACTAAAAGACTGCAAACAGTAAAAAAATAACTGCAGTCAATTTACTGTGGTCAATTTACTGCAGTAAATTTACTGTTTTAGTTAACCTTCAAATCATAATCTTGAAAACTACTATTGACTTTAATTTCAAAGTTAAAAGCAATTAAGAGCCGACTTTTCAATCATCAATTAAACATTCAGTTAAATGTTAGAGGAATAAATATGAAAAAAAGTTTGCTTAATCTGAAGAATAAATCTCGACTGAAAAGGTAAAAGTTATTAAGTCGACTTAAGATAGATTGCTTTTTAAATGAACCATGTTATGAATACAGAGGCTCTCAGTTTTATTCTATCCACATTCTTCTATCTCACTCCATTTCCTTTAAATATTAAGGAACAAAATTCATATTATGTTCGAAAATGCATGGTGGCATAATTTCTTTCGAGAGTTTTTTTGCGCTTCTGAAAAATGTTAAAAATGGACTTAAGATGGTTTAACTTTTCAGTCAAGTTAATTATACTATATTTGATGTTTAACTGACTATTGAAAAATTAACCCTTAACCCTTAAGTAAGTCAAAAGATATTAAACTGAGTCATTTTAGTCAATTGACTGCAGTCACTAATCGCAGTTTTTTTTATTTCTGCTACATAATATGTCGAACAACATGCAAATATTTAATCATTTAAGTTGCAAAAGTTAACCGAGTTTTAAGAAATAACTTTTGGCTTCTTCAACAAAAAGAAAATCTCTTTGTTGCAAATATTTTGTGTTACGGTCATTCTAATTAACTAATTGCAACTTCATTAAAAAAAAAACATAAAAACAAGTTATCAAGTATACTTTGACCCAGAATTTAAATTTCTTATCTTCTATTCGTCTTTATTTGGTGGTGGATTTAATTGTTTGTGCAATGTGTCTGTCAAACTTGCTTAATTAACCTGAAAAAAAAACCTTACAATCAAAAGTGAAAGCGGACCTGAAAAAAAAAACACATGTAATCCCATTAAATTCGGATTACGAAGGAAATACAAGTAGACGGGGTCATGAAATGATATCAAATGAAGCATGTGTCCTTATTTCTAAAAAAACCTGTCGGAGTTTACTTTGATTCGTTATTTGATTTAGCGCATTTAACCTGTTTTTAATATTTTAACCAGAAATATCTGCAGTAAAAAAATACAAAACCAATGATGAACGTTTTTTTTTTTTTTTTTTTTTTTTATAGAAAACCTAACAAAATTATTCAATTGCATAACAAATGTTAAATATCTCTACAAAATTATACATGCATTTTAAAGGATTGCTTCAGATCTGTCATAAGAACCTTTCCATAGGAATAAATGTCAACATTATAATATAGGATGTCTCAGAAAGCTGATAGTTAGGTACTCGGTAGAGGACCTTGTGTTGTGTGTGGACGACTTTTACAAAAACAATATTTTTTTTTAAATGTTTTCCAATTTTTTGTTTCTGTTTTGTTGCTTTTAATTACTCTAAAGTCAAGTGTTGGTTTCGTTTAAAAACAAAACTCGATGTTGTAATCAAAACCAACACTACGACGATCGAGAAGTATGAAAAAGTGGGTTTTGTCATATCAACCGTGAGTCTGTGGGTCACTCCGTTCACTACAATTTGAGCTAGAACATAAAAAGTAAACATTTGGTACAGAGCAACTTTATGTGATACCATTAAGGAAAATTTGAAATTTTTTTTACTAACTTATCTAAAACGAGGAGGAGCTGCCATAAAGATCTTAATTTTCTCGCTGAAGCTATCATTCCATTCATTATAGGACCATTAACGTGCATCTTAAATGCGTGGCTATATATTAAACTTGTTAGCTGCAACAGCAAGTTCTTGTGATCAAATCGTGCTAATTTGTTGTTTAAACGTTGAGCTTTTTTCTTGTTTGTTTTTTAACACTATTTGTTGTTGATGAATTTTGTATTCTTGGTTCAAATCTTAGACGAGACAATGGTTGAGATCTGGAATCACAAAATTTTGTCATATTTCAAAAAGTATTTTACTTTTGTTTTGCAATTTATATAAAAAAGCTATTATAATTAAATTTTATGATTGTCAAGTATCTTCTTATATCGCACGTTTTCATGTATCATATTTTTTTTTGTACATCACGATTATCAACACCCACATATGGTGATACAGTGGGGCAAATTATTTTTTTAATTGAAATTAAATCAACTAATAGATGATTTTATCAGGAACTTATACGAATGAGTGGGCGGATAAGATAACAGAGGTTGCTGAAGGTTTTCGCAAATTTGACTATATTTTTAAATGATTCAATATAATATCATAGCAATAAATGTAAAAAAGCAATATCATTCAAAATTATGAATATACAGTAGAATCTCAGAAAGATGAACGGTTCTAAAAGATGAACAGCTCGGAAAGATGAACGAAAAATTTTCACTTTTCAGTGTTCAAAAAGATGAACGGGTTAAAATTTTGTATTCGAAAAGACAACATAATTTTTACTTCTTCTTTGCCTTAAGTTCCTCCTGAACAATACTTTTGAGCTTGTTTTAATTTGTTATGTAAATAATTTTTTAATGTTTACTATATCTTCTTCCTCAAACATACGTTGATATAACATCCCAAAATGATTAAAATGTAAAATTTATACAAATCAATGCTGTTTTTAATTGAAGTATTAATTTAAACAAAAACATTTATAATGAGAATGAACAAATTAACAATGTCTCAGGTTGAATTAACATTGTCTAATTTCATTCGAAAACGACTAAAGGCCCAACTATAATAGGCATGAGCTAGCTTATGCACGCTTAAGCCAACGAGCGAATATATGAAATTCCTATTGAGTAGCCATAATGGAGTCCAGCTACGTTTCGTCCAATTTTTCTATGTTTCGTTCAATTAACCAAACATAAGCAAGAGCGGTCCGGTTCGCTCAGCGCATAAGTGAATTTGACAGATACGGTTCAACACATACAAAATACACATCAAACCCATCGTCTGTGTAAATGATTCGAGATTAATGAAAGTGTATGTGTGATATCTTTGCTATCTCGTTCAATGTTCACACTCAACAAAATTAAACAGCTGTGAATTTGATTTTGACAGCTGCTTTTGCGCGCGTAAGTTATTATGGCTATGCTTGCGACTTTTTGAAACTTAAGCAAACTTTTCGATAGGTTCTGACATTAGTTTATGTTTGCTTAAGCCTATTTATATAGTTGGCCTTAAATGTCAATATTGTTTTTACTTGAAATATTTTTAATTCGAATTGGGAAAACCACCAAAGAATTAAAAATATTGAACGTTAAATATCTACTTTTAGTAATACTATTTCTTTCTCTTCTTTTTCTTCTATTTTTAATGCTAATTTTGGCTAAATAACTTAGAGTAAACGGAGTGGGATTGGTCAATATCCAATGATGTTTTAATTTGCTAATTATACATTATTTACGTTTTTTTTTAACAACGGATGTATGTATATTGTATAATTTTGAGATTTGTCTAATAACAAAATTAATTTTAACATTATTGAAGGTTTTAATATAATCATTTTCATTTTAACATGATCTCCATTAAAATTGAAATGATATGTTTTTCATTTAATGTTAAACAATAAACATTCATATTAAATCAATCATTTAAAATGTCGTAGTCGGTTTAAAAAGAAACAATTTCATACCGAAATTAAATAAATGAAGTTTAATAAAATTGAAAAACATTTTATCATTTTGTTTTAACAATGGAGTATTTTTTCTGTGAATATATGTAATATAATAATAATTTCAAAAAAAATTATATATGTTTAAAACTAGTTTTCATTTTTAATTTTTATTTATTTTAACAAATGGTGATTTTGAAATTTTTTCCTACTCTTTCATATAAGAATTGTCCCACTATGAGTTAATATTACTTTTTTTTTGTAAAGACAACTCGTGTCATTTCGCTTGTTATGTTTTTTTTTTTTTTCATTTTTCTATTCTTTTGTTTGCTTTACTATTGAATTACCTAATTCGAACGTCATTATTTATGTACCTACACATATAATGCAAGTCATCAAACCGTCACGAATCAATCGTACAAAGCAAAAAAGAAGACAAAAAAGAAAATCCCTTTCGTATTTTGTTAAAATTTCTCGCCGTGTACACGTACATATGTATAATCATACCACCTTTCTCGTCTGAAGGCGACTTTTCCAAGTCATGTTTTGTTTTCCATCTTCCTTGTTTGTTTTTTAAATTTTCTTTTTCGTCTTATAAAAAAAAATAAAATAAAGTATGAGTACGAGTTTTACCGCGGAGAGGGATAGGAAAAAAAAAAAAAAAAAAACTGTCTGTAATATTATTATGGTTGTAGTCAGTTTAGTTTTACAAATATTCCGAATGATGCCCCCGATAGTAATCCACACCTTTTCTAGTCCATCTTTTGTTGTACGATATGTAGGTATGATTCACTCGTTATACCTTAATCTTATCAGAGGCATAACTGGATGACTTGTCTATATCACAAGTTGCACCTATATCGATCGATGATAGACAACAAACCATTCCAATAGTATTGTCATAAGTATGGAGGTATTGAATAAGGTAAAGAAAAAGCTTTCACCACCCACCTACCGCCCCTCTCTCTTGTCCCATCAAATTTTCTTCGATCTAAATTGATAGATGGTATATGTTGGTTTTTTTTTTTTGACTACGATTGAATTCTAGTATAAGAGAGCGAGGCTTCATAGAAATTTTCCTCGTTTTTTTTTTTTCAAACTCACTCATTTCTCCTCAACTAGAGGTTCAGTTGTTGCAAGCTACCAACCAGGGGCCACCCACCAAATGATTCACAGAACTCTCTCACAAAACTCAGAGCCTCTGAGAGCTGACAGACTGGTTCAACAACGATGGGTGCTCTGAGGTAAAAAAAGAACAAAAAAAAAAAAAACATCACCACCACCAGAACAACAACAACAAAAACAAACTGAAGCCCGCTCAATGTAGACCGAACACGAGCCCAGTTAAACGGTTTTTGTGGCTTTTTAGTAACGATCCGCAGTTGATTTCGTTTAGTGCGTGCATTGTCAGCTAAAAATTGCGCGCCTTGTGTTTTGTTTTTCTTTTATTTTTTTTTTATTTTTTTTTTATTTTTTTTTTCGTCTGTTTGGTTGTTAAGTTTGAGTGGATAAATGAGTGTTAACATTGATATTGAGAGTTTTTTTTTATTCGCAAATTAATTAGATGTTATTGTTTTTCCTAAAGAGAAATAAAAAAATAAAAAAAACTGCAATTTCCATTGTCATTGAGTGAAAATAAATAAAAAAATAATAATAATTATAGTTTTTATGAGTGGCCAAAGTAGCATCAGTCAGCAGCAGCAACAGCATCAACAAACAATGAGTAGTTATTCGTTTAATAATCCAAGTCGCGTAACTCAATTGCAAAGTTATTTTGCTGATAAGATACGCTCTAATGATGATTACACTCGCACCACCCTAGGTGTTGGTGGCAGTAGTAAATATTCTTTTAATCGAATCGATAATCGAGTGAGTTCTTTGAGATTATTTATGATGATACAATAATAATTATGTTTTATAGATCTGGATATCTATCTACTTAATTTTGTGTTTTTTTGATAATTTATGTGTTTTAATTTTTTGGTTGAGTGAAATCAAGTGAAGTAAAGGGTGTGTTTTTTTTTTTTAAAGAGTTTTTTATTTTTTTTTTTGAGTCAAATAATATTTCTTTTTTTTTGTATTTGAAATATTATTTTTTGGTTTATAAAAATTATTTTTAAAAAATTACAATCACGATACGAAATTCTATAATATGACAGATGAATTGTTGACCGTTCATTTTTGACAGATCATTTTTGAAATAAATAAAAAAAATTAAAGAATTTAATGTCATGAGCTACTGGCAATGATTTTCAGATCGTTTAATTTATTCCCCATTTATTTTCTTTAATATTGCCTAAATTTGTAAGCATTTTTGAAGTGTTAAACGTTGTATGATTATTTGTCAGACTATGGCTTGACAAACTTACCTCAATAAGTGGCACTTAGGCCCAGTTTCATAGTCTGTTTAAGTGGCACTTAAGTGGACAAAATAGGAGACTTGAGTGCCACTGATTCAGCTAAGTGTGCACTGTGAAACTGGACCTTAACTTTCCCATGTTGTCCACTTAATTGCCAGTTACTCAGCTTGTGAAACTAGAATGACATAATGGGTAACTTAAGTGGCACTTATTTCGTTAAGTGTGCATTGTGAAACTGACCCTTATAATTTTTGGAATTTTTTCATGTCTTTAAAAAAAACACCTTGCTATGCTAAATTGTTTCTTTTCATTTGTCGAATTTACAGAAGATAAATATTAAGAAAAAATATATATTTTCTGTTTGACTGACAACTGACAGTTGATTTATTATTTTTTTTTTTTTTAATTTCGATGGCACCTTGAAAAAAACACCCTTTAGATTCTAGTGCTTATGAAAATTTTAATTTTTTTTTAAATTTTCAAATATGATTGAGTGAGATAAAGTGAACTATTTTAAAGAGGTGCATATACGCCCCTATTAAAACAATTAGCTTAAATTGCGTCTCCTAAACATATTACATACACATATGAATCAGGATGTGAGAAAAGAGTTCTTGGAATGTTGGAAAGTTTTTTCAAACTTATCGCAATGACGCCAAAAAATGCGAAATGAGTAATGCAAAATAAACAATAAAGAAATATTTGTGGTTAACAGCATTGATAAGAATAATTTTTGTTATTGTTTATTTTGTATGCCATCATACAATATGAAATATCTGAAATCATTTTTTACAAAGTCTGAAATATGCGAATTTAAAAATAAATTGTGAATGAAATTTAATTGATAAAAAAATTAAACAAATTAAAAAAAAAAGTATGATTGTCATAAATTAATCACTTCAATAAAACCCTTTGAACTTTTCTGGTTGTATAGCGATAGAATGAAATTTAAAAAAATTCGGCTTATGATACAACAAAAAAAAAAAGTAAAAATATTAATTAAATTTTCCAGAGCATTTTCATATACTAATTGATTGACAACCAACGGTTCCAAGATCGAAACCTATAAAAATGACATCATTCATATAGAAGTGTTTATAATTGCGTTTAACAGCACTAATTAACTATAGTATAGACTTATAGAGTCAGGGTTACGTTTGTACAGTATAATTAAATGGGTCGCTATAGGTAGGTACCTATAACATAAGAGTTTTTTTGTGGAATGCACTTATTATAATTAATTTAATTTTTTTTTATATTTCGCAAAGCTTTGATTCAATGATATAACGTTACAAAGTTTGTGATATGAATTGATAAAAAAAAATAAAATAAAAACAGATGTGCATTTTATTTGTCCATGTACTTTATGATAAATGATCTAATTAAAGTTACTTGGTTTGAATTTAAATTCTTAATTTCATGAGTCTGTTAAAAATTATGTAATAAATTAAATAATTCAAAAGATGTTTTTAAAATAAATTTTTATAAAGATAATTATATACAAGCGCTTACAGAACAGTAGATTTATTTAAATAATAATGACGACTTAGACATGGCGCCAAAATCTGTGGAAGTAAAAGCTTATATTATACAGGGTGGGCAAAAAATAATTAGTTGATTTAAAGCTTGTTTCGCAGTGCGTCGGAATAAAGTTCTGATTAGTTATTCGACACATAAAAATATTAGCAAATAAGTCCACAATCCAAAAAATTATTTTTTGGTTTAAAACCTTTTCAAGTCCAAAAGACAATAAGTGTGATTTTTTCTCCTGATGTGGACTTATGACCCTGTGCCAGTAATTATTTGTCGAATAACTAATCAGAACTTTACTAAGATATTGTAAAGCAGACCCTTAATCTTTTTATGAATTTTTAATAATATGTAATTATCACATTTTTAAAATGGTCAAAAAAATATAAAATTATTTCTCACTTGATGATCATACATTTTAAACATAACGTGGGACACATGCAATACATTATTGATGTGTATGAATAAATGAATTAAGCCATTTACAATCTAATTGCACAGTAAACTATATGAACTTTTGGGTGAAGTTTCTCTTTCTATACACTCCGTTGTTTCATTATCAATTGCACGTGCCCAAGTTTTTTTTTGTTGTTGGAAATGACCTAGGAGAAACTATTTTATACTTTTTAGTCTTGTTTCTTACAAGGTAAATTTATCATTTTTTTAAAATTTAAATGATGCAAAGAAATGAAAAATAATATCCAATCGATGACCACCATTTTACTTTCCTCAATAACAAACAGACTGTTTATAAGATTTGTCTTCACAAGGGTTAAATTTGTTAATTCAGTGTTAATTTAGTAGACTTTATTTTTATTAGACTTTGATTTCATTTAAACCCACAATAATAAGAACATTGTATAAGACAGTTGTATAAGATCTGTAAAACAATCCAGCCAATCAATATCTGCATTTTCTGGAAACAAAACACTGATAGAAGATCATTTCACACGATTTGTTATTGTGTTTAATGTTTAAATCTGAACAATTTTTGTATATGTAGTTGATCAGCTTTTTTTTTTTTTATAAATCAAGTTTTAAAACACCAAATTTAAGCCCAAAATTCTATAAACTCTTAATCCCGAAAAACCAAACTAAGAAAATCAAAAATTCTAAAAAAAATCCCGAAAATCTAAAATACCTACCAAGAAAACAAAACCGAGTTAAGCAAAAAAAAAATACGAAATTTCAAGATCCCGAAAAAAAAATGAAATACTGATAACTCACTGAATCCCAAAATACAGAATCTTAAAATAGAACACAGAAAATCAAAAAATCCTGTAATACCAAGATATCAAAAATCATAAACCCCGAAAATTCTTAAATACAAATACATATACTTAAAATTCTTAATACCGAATATCTGAGATTGCGAAATACCAAAACCTAAGAAACCGAAAATTACGAATTAATAAGATCAGAAAAAAATAAAAAACAAAATATGTAGGTAGGTACCTACTGAAAAACTTGAATCCCGAAAATCCAAAATTTCCAAAACTTAAACTCAGAATATCTTAAAATTTGAAATAGCAAAATCCCGAAAAAAAACATTAAGCACCTATACCAAAAAATACTAATGCCGAAAATTAAAAATCTCGAAAATCACAGCAATTTAAAAATATCGAAATATGTACCTTAATTCCAAAAAACCCTAATCCTGTTGTTCCAAACATTTCGGAACACATTATGTAATCAAAAATTCTGGAAAACCAGAATACTGAAAGCCATGAATCTTGAAAATCAAAAATCTGCATAAACCAAAAGCCAGAAAATCGAAAAATCCCACAAAAACAAAATCCAAAATAGCAAAACTAGAAAATGGGAAATCCCAAAATACCATAATTCTGAAAATCGAATTGTTGAAAACCCTAACCCAATTATATCCAACATTTCGAAACACAAAAAACGAAGTAGGTAGCTACTAAAATCCTGAAAACCCAAAGCACTAAAAACCCAGAATACCGAAAATTTTCATAAACCCAGAAAATAAAAAATCGCATTAAAACAAAATCCAAAATCTGAAAAATATAAAATAAAAAATTAAAAAAACCCAAAATACCAAAATCTCGAGAAATCATTAACCCGAAAATTCAAAATATTGAAAAACTAAAAAAATAAAACGAAAATTCTAGAATTCAAACCAAAATCGAGGAAACCAAAAATCACGAAACACCAAGATTCCTAGAATAAAAAATACTGCAAACTCTAGCTAGTCTCGAAAATCGAAAACCAAAACCAAGAAAAGCTAAAATCCCAAAGTATTTGAATGTAGGAATTAATTGGTATACAAAAGTATTTAAATAAAAAACACTAAAAACCTTGACATCCCGAAAATACAAAATTCCGGAAAACCGGAAAAATAACAAAATTACGGTTCGGGAATTTAAACAGGTCCAAATAAATTTTGAGCTTTTTTTCTATAAGAACGGCAGTATAAGTAAACATTAAAAATATGTTAATTTGAAAAAATTGTCCCAATTATAAATTTTATAATTTTCTTTTATTTCGGAATTTTGGGTTTTTGATTTTTCGATATTTTTTGAATTTTTGATCTTTTGATTTTCGAGATTCCGATTTTTCGTAATTTTAAATTATCAAGATATTTATTTTCGATATTCTAAACGAACGGTTCTTTTCCTGTATTAGTATTCTTGAGTAATTCTTAAGAAAATTGAAGAAAATAATTATGCTTTGCATCTAATTTATAAAAAAAAAAAAAATTTTATACAAATAATTTTCACATGGTCACTAAAAATTATTTTATATTTATACAAATATTTATTTTCTGAACTATAGTCTTTTTGTCCATGGGTTTAAAAATGTTAAAAAGCACATCTTATCCATTTTTTACTATCACTATATAAAAAGAACTTTTATATTTTTATACCAGATATTCGTATTTGAAAATGAACACTTTTTATCGATCTATCTCTCGTTCTCCATCAAGCAACAAAAGTCGTTAAGAGGACAAGAAGTCCCTTAACTGCTTTCTAATGCGTTTGATAATGACTTTATACATAGATATTATATTTGATTTATCATCTTTAAAAAAAATTTCCTAATATAATGATGGTTCCTATTTCCATCTGATAAAAAAAATAATGTCACATCTTGAAACGTATGTATATGTGTAAATATACACATACAAATACAGATGTAATTTATCTTAAAGGAGTTTTTTTTTAACTGATTGATTAATAGAAACAAAACCTTGCAAAGCTCCAAATGAAGTTTTAAGAAAAACTACGAAAAATTTACCAATAATATGTTGTCCATAATTTTATTTAATTTTCAATTTTGAACCACATTTTTTTGCTGTAAAATTTTAATACAGACCCAATTACCCATATTGTGAGTTAAATCAAATTTCTGAAACCATGATACGCTATAAGAGTTTGTAAAAAAAAAAATAAAGTGAAACGCATGTCAAATGACCATGATTTTGTTGTCCAAATTCCATATTGTATGTATATGTATGCTTGAATATCCGTTATCTCTAAATAAACATACATATTGAACCTGGAAATGTCAAATTTCAGTGATGACTTTTTGATTGCCATTAAAATGTAAATATTAACCTTATACAACGTTCATCATGCACATTCATAAATAAATAAATCGGAAGCTTTATAATATTAAATTTCTATATTTAAACTCATTTTGCTGTTTTAAATATTCAATTAATTTGTGTTGTTTTTTTTTGTATTTACAGCTGCAATCGAAGCGTGAGATGTTCTTTAAGAGCGATTCACATAGCAGTCCATCTGGTCCACCGCCTACACCACCAACGTTAAACAATCATGTGAATAGTAATTCAACATCACAGGTAACATTCAAAAAAAAAAAAAAAAACAACACTGACTCTCCAACTTGACGAGAGTATTTTATGCGTATAGGAATAAAACCGATAAATATGCAAATTAATTTAAATATATTAATCGGTCAAGAGCCCAAGATTACTATTTTTTATGGCTGGACATAGTATATTTACGCGTCAAGCAATCACGACGCATGCCGCCGCCGGCCGATGCAGACGACAAAATAATGTGAATTAATGAAAATTTCTGTATGACATTGATGTCAGACATGGTGTAGATAAATATACATAGCAAGCATGCATGCAACTTACATAAAATTTAGACTTTCATAGTAGTTTCGAAATATATCATCCATGTTCTGACAATCTAAGGCTTTGGACGAATTCATTTTTGTGGTTAAGATTTTTATTCTGAGTTTTTTTTTTGTTAAGTTTATTGACATTTTTTAAATTTCTGTATTTAATTTGGAACTAAAATTACCAACGTCAATTGCTCAAAATAAATTCAGTTATTATTTCTAAGTAGATACTTGGGAATGTTAATGATTGCATTCAAAAGAATGCAGTCTATTGAATCAATCAATTCACCAAAACCATTTTCAACAATCCATTACTCCAGTAACCAACTTGGCTAATTTTAATAGGAACTGAATCACTCACCTTAAACTATTGAAAACGCTCTTTAAGTGCAAATTAAAAAATAATCAAAAAATCGAAATCAAAAAAAGGAAAGAAGAGACCACAACAAAAGTCAACAACTTGAAATAAATAAAAAAGAGATTACTTAAATTGTAAATTCAAGAAATTAATTTTTTAACTGTTAAAGCTCTGATAGACTTTATTATTGGCTCTAAAATTAAGACCATATCCTTTATTGTTTTGATTTAAAATATCGTCGATACGCATTTAGCGTAAAAGTCATTTTGATAAATTTGACAGGAGAGCAAAAAAAGCAAAACAAAATTGCATTAGGCTCCATATAAAAACTGATTTTCTCTTTAAAATTCTGTAGCAACTACGTTTCATTGGGAAAAAGTAATTGAATCAATTTTTGCATAATTTCTTAAGAAAACGGAATCAAAATTTCAATTTTTATCAAAAAATGGACTAAACAGCTTTACACATTTAGCCGACAATATGTATTTTATTTCACATAGACAAAACAATGAAGAAATTTAATTTCAAATAATCGTTTACACCTTTGCATTAAATCATTTGAATTTATGTACATAAATGTATATAGATACACGTATTCCATCAATGTACTAGAATATTGTTAAACTTCTCACATTCATCGACACTGCAAAACATCTTCAATTCCTGTTTTAATCATTAATTAAAAGTTCGATTCTATCGACTGTTTATTTATTCATTGCAATATTGCATGTGACTATATACTTATTGGCAGCATTCTATATATTGCCAGGAAAATCAAATGAAATTAACTGATTTTCCAACCGTGAAGTTATGCGAAAAATAGAAGTAAAAATAAAACAAAAATACATAATCCGTGCAGTTATTTGCATGGACTCTCCTCATTTCCTATAGATACGCATTATTATAATATGTATAGTAAATTAAACATAACATAACGCATCGAAATGTTTTATTTTTATTTCCATCAAACTTAGAGAAAGAAAAATAAGAAAATTTAAATTTTCTTAACAATAAAGACCGAAATACTCGTATCGTTTATTAAAATAATAATTGCTCATATTTTCATAAGCCTTTTAGATTGAAAAAAAAATAAAATATAAAATCACTATCCAAGAAGCACGTTGTAGTATTATTGAACAAAGTTTGGATTTGGCTCGAAATTGTCGACATGTCTGCTGCGAGTATGGTACGTGACTTTATCTTGTATGTTTTGAGTATAACTTCTTGGCTAATTGTCAATAGACCACCAACAAATATTATCAATTTAATGAAGAAATTGTTTTCCCGTTAAACTCTGTTAACAAAATAGATTTTTTCTAAAAAACCTCTGTATATTTTGTTGCAAATTGTAGAATGTAACTACTTATACGTAGGGAGACTACATCCATTTGAATGCAGGGTTTTATGTAACAATGATATAACTTTATTTTATATCTTCAAAGAATCTCTTCTTTTTATTTGAATTTGAAGCTCAAACTCTACAAATCAATCTAGAAACACAAAAAACCTTGTTCGTTTGCTTCCCAAATCTACCAATTTTCACCATTTTTAGCTCAAAAGACTGCTTAAATTCATATAAAACTGTCAAAATCTATCAGCTTCGGACAATTAAGCGAACAGACCTAATATTTCTTGCTAATTTTGACATCTTTTTTCATTTATTTGCGATCATTAGGCAAGTTTTCGTTTGGAAATCGTCCATGCTTGTCTAAACCTCTAGAAGTAAAAATTGTTTTATTTTATTGTCTCTGTTGTCTGTAACGATAAACCGTTTTCTTCGAAATAATACCTGATGAAATAATTGCTGTTTCAATAATACTTTAGTCCCAGTTTAGATTATGACTTTTCACTACACCATGACGATGGGTTTGTCGTTGAGATCGGTGAAGGGAAGAGAGTTCCTCACAATCTAAACAGGGTCTAATGCATCTTAACGAAACAGCACTCCACATTGACAAGCTTATTCCACTACTCAAAATTTAACAGATTGCTATTTTTAGTCCAAAAAGTACTCAAATAATCCCATAATTTCCTACTTAAGAACTTTGTTTTTACTGTCAAAGAATTATCTGGCACATTTCTTAAGCTAAATTTTGAAATATTCTGCAATTTTTCTTTATATTCGTTTACTTGACCAAAACTTCCAGTTTCTACCAATTTTGTACTTCAAAGTCTGTCAAAGCTCATATAAAAAAATCAAAAATAGTAGAAAGTGGCAGTTTTTGAAAAGTAAACGAACGATACTGATTATTTTTCGTATTTGTGAATTATGTCATTTTTTGTTCTTCTCAAATATTGCCACAACTTGCACAGATTTATATCTTCGATTTTCTTCTTCTTAAAAAGAGGTTGAATGTTATTTATTTTCAGATAACAGCCGATTTCTGTGAAATATTCTCCACAAAAACAACATAAAACTTACAAGAGTAATTTAGAAATTCGTAAAAGTTTAGATTTTCACAATACAACCTACTGCAGAAGTGATAGTTTCTAACTGCTCCCAACAAACATTTTTTGTAAGAACTTTGACAGGGTATAGCCCAGCAAATTATTTTATTCGGTTTTAATGGCTTAAACCTGCATTTTAATTCGGTACCTATAATTGAATTTTTTATCAAAAAAATAAAAATAAAAACAAATAACACTTAAATTGACTCAAGTTCTCAAAAAATAGAATTCACTCAAGTTCTCAAAAAATAACACTCAAAATGCGTCAAATTTCCATATTTTCGCCGAAAGTTAGAACTTCTTTAACTCTAGTTTTTGTATGGTCAAATTTGAAACTTCGCAGTTGTCAGTTAGAAACTCATAAACTCCATGGGGTTGTAATTTGGAAGTAACTTTCTCCATTTATCAAAATTTAAAAATGAAGTAAAACAGTATCACAATTTTTAAGTTCAAGTGACCTCAACAGTATCACATTTTTCATTGAGTTAAATGTTAAATCTTTACAACTTAGTTCTGAATAAACGTTCGAATTTAAACTTAGCATGAAAGCATTTGATTAATTCTTCTAATATGTATTTCATTTGCATTTCAAACATTTGTACATCACATTCTAAGACGCTCAAATAAATTACCTATAAAATGATCTTTTTTGTGATAACTTATTCTAATTATACATTTTTATTTTTTTTTATTTTATAGAATTCCTCAATAAACAACACACCATCAACAGTAAATGATAAACACCATCATAATATTAGCAATAATATACAAAATAACCACCACATTAACACATCTTCATCGACACTGAACAGCAGTTCATCGCTAATATCACAAGAACAACAGCACAGTAAGCTATCTAATTCGACAACAACAACAACAACGGTTAACTCAACCACAGCGACATCTGGGGGTGGAGTTGGTGGCGGTGTCGGCGGTGGTGTTACATCGAATGTTACAGCCCTGGCGAACAATATTAATAATTTATCTCTAAAGGAGAAACAACAACAGCTCCTAATGAATAATGATAGTTACTCAGATTCGAATAAGATCGCAAGTGAGCGATATGATAAGGAAAAAGTTCAAGCGATAAGCCGACCTAAACCGAAAGAATTAGATGGCTATGTTGGTTTTGCAAATTTGCCAAATCAAGTTTATAGGAAGGCGGTGAAAAAGGGTTTCGAGTTTACCCTTATGGTTGTGGGTGAGTTTTATTGAATTTTCTTTTTTATTTGTATAAAACTAATTTTAATATATATATTTTTTTTTAAGGTGAAAGTGGTCTTGGAAAGTCAACACTGATTAATTCTATGTTCCTGTCGGACATATACAACCAGGATCAACATCCGGGACCATCACTACGTATTAAAAAAACAGTTGCCGTTGAATCGACAAGAGTATTGCTCAAAGAGAATGGTGTTAATCTTACACTGACAGTTGTAGACACACCTGGATTCGGCGATGCAGTTGATAATAGTAATTGGTAAGTAAGGCACACAACATTGTTTGACCAAAATTTCACACTTCTTCTTTCTCCAGAAACTGATCTATACTATTTGATGCTCTGAATTCGAATCCGACCTCAGAATTGCAAACTATTACTTTCAGGAATCGTTACAATTTTGTTGAAAAAATTACCTTACGTCTTTATCTAACCTCAAAAACAGCGAAATCGTTGTTTTTTTTCATTTTCAAACGGGAACATCTCGAAAACCGAGCAATTTTGAGGTCGGATTTGATCTTCTTTTAACTACTCCCCCAACTGTGCTTCTAATCATATTTATTTTCCTTATGTTCTTCTCCTCAGATTCTTAAAGCAACATTTTCCCAATTTCGTGAAATATTTATTAGAATGAAGTAAATATGCTTCCATTAATGTCTTCAATTTCGAAAACATGTATTTGCGTCAATATAAATTTCATATTACCAAATTTGTAACGTTAGCTGTGGATCAACTGAAAACATCGCCATACTTCTGCACCCATGATTCATGCCATGATGTGCTTGATTAGCCCTGTAGACAGTTTTAAATATTTTGATTTAAGAATAAAATGTTTCCTTTGCCAAAAAGCTTTGCCCTTTTCGAATTAGTAAGTGTGTTAAATTGTTACTCCGGAGGTCTTGGTTCGAAACCATCCTTTTCCACAAAAAAAATGTACTTTTTTCAGGAGTACTGCTTCTTGGGTGGAAGTGACAAACCCTCCAAAAGTATACCTTCTCCTATGAATGACTACTTTTCCTGGTAAGTCATTCTATCTCCATTTTAAAAATCCCTGCCAATAATGTTAACCTCTTAACTTCAATTTTCGCGGTGCTATTCAACCGACCTATAACTTTTTGCATATTTTGGATGTCCTCTGCCTAAATATCATTAGCTGTAGCAGCTGAACATTAAAGTTTTCAAGTTATAATCTTTTTTTCTCCAGGGGCTTTATTATATTCATTCATGATTTTTTTATTTCAATAAAATTTACTAACAATATAAATTTTGTTCTTATATATTTTTAGTTGGGTTCCCATAATTGACTTTGTTGAAAGTAAATACGAAGAATATCTAACAGCTGAATCCCGTGTCCATCGCAAGGCAACACCCGACAATCGGGTGCATTCTTGTTTATATTTTATCGCACCATCTGGTCATGGCCTAAAGCCACTCGATGTCGAATTCATGCAACGTTTATGCGATAAAGTGAACATTATTCCAGTTATTGCCAAAGCCGACACAATGACACCCGAAGAAGTTCAACTATTTAAAAAACAAATTCTCAACGAAATTGCTCAACATAAAATTAAGATTTACGATTTCCCCGAGCCTTTGGAAGACGAAGAAGAGGCTAAAGCCTTGAGATTACTTAGAAGTCGTGTGCCATTTGCTGTTGTCGGTGCAAATACCGTGATTGAAGTTGAAGGAAAGAAAATTCGAGGACGACGATACCCATGGGGTATTGCTGAGGGTAATTTTTTCTTGTTTTATTTATGTATAGCAAATAAAGTCGAACGATTAAAAATATTTGTATTTTCCATTTACAGTTGAAAATCTCGATCACTGCGATTTTATTGCTCTGCGCAATATGGTAATTCGAACGCACCTGCAGGACTTGAAAGACGTTACCAATAACGTACACTATGAAAACTATCGGTGTAGAAAATTAGCCGGCCTAGGAGCTGACGGCAAAGCCAGATTAACTAACAAGTGAGTGTTGATTTTTGTTTGTCAATATGGTTTTTTTTTTTTTGAAATAAGAACATGACGTGCTTTTGTGTGTGGGTGTTTTATTTCGTTGGTGCTGTTTTGTGTGGATTTTAATTATGTTTTGTTTTTAAGTTTATTGTTTATTATTTTAATAGCTTTTAAGTTCGATTATAATTTTTTGTTTGTTTTTTAAATTAAATTCGCTGCATCAATCAGCCAGCAAACATCAAATCTCCCTTTAATTGATTTATAAATAATTGATAGAAATTTCATAGAATTTTCATAGAAAAACAAAAAACAAAAATCTCATTCATCGATGTTCATCATTGTTGTATTCCTTGTCTCTCTTTTTTGTCATATAGTTTTTGCCCTCAAGGAATTATGAATAGCTTTATGATTGTTTGGTAAGTTCATTCCCATGTTCATTTGTGTATTGTTTTTTTTTTTTTTTTTTTCGTTGTCATTATTTTTGTTTCCTTCTCTCTCATTTATCAGTTCATTCTCATTTTGAATTAGTTTTGTTTTTTATTTTTCTAATTAGTTTTGTTTTTCTGTTTATCGAGTATAAGTTAAGTATGTAATTTTATGTTTGTAGAGAAGATTTAATTTTCAGACCAATGATCTTTTATAGGTCCTCTACTCAAAGAAGGTAATGTTTGTGATAAATATCAGTTGAATCTGGTAGTAAACTCATAGATTTATCTTTTGAAAATCTTCCCCTAGATAATGATAATGACTCTTATTTACTATTAGTAATTTACTTCATTTTCGTGGAATGCCAAAAAGATTTGATATAAATTTGTAGTTTTATTTTTGTAGTTATCATTTCTATAAAAAAAATTGTAATTTAACTTAATTAATTTAGTTTATTGTTAGAACAAATAATATTAGCCATGAGAATACATGTTGTTTTATGTTGCTTTTATATTAAATTCTTAATCTAAAGCTGGACTAGGCCAGATTATGTTGGACTTCCACTCAATATATGATGACTTTCCATGACTACTATGAGTCTTTGCAGATGATATTCTTTTCATACAGCTGTGTTTACAAAAAAGTTTTTGATGTGTAAACATCTATACTGGCGGTAGGGTGAAAAAAACTTAACGTATCTTGTGATCGTGATTGTAATTCTGTTATTGTGATTCACCTTACGTTACTTATGTTTACACATCTTAACCGTGAGTCCCGGCACTCACACTTTTTATTTTTTCCTTCCTTTTTTCATTTGTTCTTTTTTCAACTAGCAGTCTCACAATACTTTAACCTCGAAAGCCTATTTCAAGAGAATTCATTCACGTGTTAGTTAAAAAATCTATGTAATGCAGAAGTTAATTATGATTTTTACCCGTTCTACAAACGAAGCAAAGCATTCGTATTCCATAAAATCTGTTTGCCAAGAAAGATGCCCAGCACTTCGAAATCTACCGAGCTTTGTTTGTGTCACTATACATCATATTATCTCTTATGAGGTAGATCGCATACAGTTCGCACTCTGAGTGTCTCCGAAGTCCGAACACTAAGCCTTAGTGCGATGTATCCGATCAATAAAGGTTTCTTTTTTTTTGGCTCAGAGCTATAACTCAGCTTTACTGTCACTTGCTCACTTTTTGAGTGAGAAAAATCTCTGAGATCTCATTTTTATGAGAGCGCTAAATCGTTTACTGCCAACGATTGTTTTCTTTTTCTTTTAATAGGGTTTTAATTTTTGTTTTAAATAATATTATTAATTACAAATATTAATGAAATTAAGGAGCTTTATCTAGATGTGTAAAATTTTTAAATAGATTGTTTGCCCGAATTATTATTAATAAATGCATGTTTCTTTTTGCAATATATTTAAGCTTGTTGTGGCATAATTTGCTAAATTGTGGATGTGGTTCGGAAGTAGTGTTCGTACGAAAGTTATGTAGGTTGGAACCGTCCAGTAAAATTGAGCTTATGTCTCATGTTACATTTAGGTTCTAACCGATTAATAGGGGATGATTTTGTTCAAGTTTTGTTATTTAATTTCATTCTTAGGCGCTTCCTTTCTCTTTCGTATAAATGTGATAGAGACTAATATTGTCAAAACCATGATCATTTAATCGAACGATAGTTTTAGGGTCTGTTTCACAATGTTTGAGTTCTGACTAGTTAGTTACTCGACACATAAAAATTGGTATAGGTGAAAAACTAATTATGTTTTGTTTTTTTTGAAGACTTGAATTGGTTAAGATTGCAAATATATTTTTTTTTAGTTTGTGTACTATAAATATTGGAACAGGGTCATAGTTCCAATATTTATGTGTCGAGTAAATAATCAGAATTTTATTCAGCTCTTAGTCTTTACACTAATGTATCTGTAAGTTTTACTTAAAACCTACACAAAGAAATCTTAGAAAAGTGATATCCAAGATTGATTACAGTACAGATTATGTATTTGTGTTGAAATAACTTTTGCTAATTTTATAAATATAAAAACTCTATAAATAGCTTACAGTGAATTTTACTAACTTACGTCCAGCACTTAATATAAAGCAACAATATTGCCTGGAGTAAAGACCGGCCTTAGTAGCATGCTAGTGTATGACGTGACTAAAGATTGAAGAAAGTATACATTTGCTACAATGTGATATTGATTCATAAAACTCTTTAAAATTTAGTTCTTTAATCCTTTAAACTCCTTTTTGTAGGAATCCTTTTTTTAAGCAAAATAATATATTTATAATTTGTGTTAATTTTATTTATAGTTTTTTTTTCTTTTATATATAAAATGTTGTTTGTATGAGTTTTTTATTTTTATTTTTATTTTGCAAACTAAACTAAAATGGCACTCTTGTAAGCCCTCTATGTGTGTGATACATATTATTATCATTTTTATTTTATTTTTATTTTTTGGTTAGAAAAATTTCCCAACTTTATATTTTGTTTTGATTAAATTATTTTGAAAAAAAAACAATGAAAAATTTTCAGGAATCCCCTTGCTCAAATGGAAGAAGAAAAACGTGAACACGATTTGAAAATGAAAAAAATGGAAGCTGAAATGGAACAAGTCTTCGAAATGAAGGTGAAAGAAAAGAAACAAAAACTTAAAGATTCTGAACTTGAACTAACAAGGCGACACGAGGAGCGTAAGAAGGTAAGTTATTTATTTTTTTTTGTGAGGTTTTTTATATTTTATTGAATTTTTTTTTAAGATTTCATTAGGAAATCGTGAGACTTATGATAAGAATTTAATCCAATATACATAGCAAGATCTTAGAACGATGAAATTTATTTGTAAAATAGAAAGCCCATCATAAATGCTTTTAGAAATCGAAAATTTTGTTCCTAGAACTTCATAATCTAATGTATAAATTCACTGAAAATAAAATCTTTAAGTTTTAAACTTGGACTTGGATGAAAAGTCTAGATTTTAAGTGCGAGATCATTCGAGTTTAAGGTTTAAATTCAAGTTAGCTAATTAAACATGTTCTCCCAATTAGAAGTCTCAAGCTAAACCACCAAAATTGTTCAGTTCACTTTGAATTAACCGAATAAAGTTATTTATTTATAACTTTGACATCTCCTCAGTGGTTAAGGCTTACATACAATTGATCATACATATTTGGAATGTTTATATGCATTTGTGTGCATTCGCTCAACATACCATGAAATATTTGTAAGATGAACTTAACAAATATTGCGTGTTGACAAGGCCCTCACTAGTCAACTAATGAGTTCAAGTGAGATCGCCGCGCCTGGACGAAAGGCCAATTTTTGTGGCCGTTAGTTATTTTGAATCAATAATTCAATTTTATTTGTTTGTTTTTGATATCGAAGGTCTCGTAGAGTTTTCTTATGGAATTTTTCAATTTACGAGCATGATCTTATCAAGGTATGTCACGGGAAGACACGGCTCTGTTATAGCTGGTCCCTTTAAATTCTCTTATGAGCGACTACAAAATTAAATGGTTATTAATAGCGACATCCTATTCTTCTTCGACCTGTCGAGCATGGATGAACTAGCTTTAGGCTTCATGGTAGTAGTCGCTTTGAAGAAACTATTGTTTTCGATAAATACTTTTGAAACAAGCCAAATATAATTATGTTTATTAAATAAGTGATTTAAAAATATCGACTAAAACTATTTAAATTTTTTTGCAAACAGGCCCTCGAAATACAGATACGTGAATTGGAAGAACGTAGAAGAGGATTTGATCAGGAGAAGAAAGATTGGGAAGAGTCAAACCACATTACACTAGACGAACTCAGACGACGAAGCTTAGAAGCGAATAGTAAAGAGTGAGTACATTTACATTTATATACATCAAAACAACATAATAATGTGTTCTTTTTTTTTAATAATATAATTTTGTTGATAACTCTTAATTCTTTTTATCGCTTGATATTTTACATAATTTATTATTGTTATTATTTTTTTATTTTTATTTAAATTTTTATTATTTTCTTTTCCATCTTCATTTTCATTATTTTTTGTGTTGGAAACTTCATTTTTTGTTTCATTCTAAATTTTTGTTTTCATTATTAACTTTTCTTGCCTTTAATCTTTCTTTATGTTTATTTTTTTTTACAATTTATGTAAATAACTACAACAAAAAAATTTTATTCAAATTTTATACTAAATTTTTTTCAATTAAGAAATAACAAAACACGCAAACATAAATAAGACTTAAATTTATGTATTATGTTTTCTTATACATAATTTGCAAGAAATTTTTCATTTTTTCATTTGGATACTAAAATCAAAAAAAAATAAATTAAAAGAAAAAAAACTATGACACTACAAACTGGGATATAATATGCATTTTTCAAAAATCATTTTTATCATATTTTTATTCTTCAATTTACTCATATGTTTTTTTTTTTCTCATTAAATTTTTAATAAAATAAAATTATTACATGTCTGCATTCGAATGAGTGTGTTTTTATTTGACGATTTTTCAGAGATATTTTTTTTTTTAATATTATAAAAGAATTATGTATATGCGTGTAATAATAATTAAAAAAAAAAACAAAGGTTGACAAATTAAAATCTTGGACAGTTTGAAAATTGTAGAGAATTTAAAAGTGTTTTTTTTTTCGTTATCAAAATGTTGAAATCTACGTATGCTATTGGAAAAGAAACTATAAGAATAGTAGTTTGTTTGATTTATGTTTACTATTTTTTTTTTTTGTGTAATTATTTTCTTTGCGATAATTTTTTTTGTATTATTCCTTGTTTGTTGTATAAGGATTTTTGTTTGGATTATTTTCTTTTTTTTGTATTAATTAAATCTCTATAATTCCCTTTAAATATCAGTTATACGAATATTGTGCTCGAAAGTTGCTTAATAATTTTACATAGATCTGCTAAACGATATCACTACTTTTCACGTAAAATAAATAAAAAAAAAAATATTTATTTTTAAATCTATTTAATTTTTTGGTTTGAAATTACTATTAATTTTTTATTTGAGTTATTGTATTTGAATCGTTAAATATGTATTTATTTTGATTTATATCATATGTATTTAACTAAACGCCTGCTTGGAAAAGGCCGTTTTGTTTTAGTTTAGCATAGACCGTTTGCATCAAGGGTTTTCTGTTTAGTTGATCTTTTGATTTGTTTTTGTGTTCGAGGCAGTCAAAACGAAGCAAGTAACTTAAAGATAGTGACATTTTAATATGAATTTTTAAAACATTTCACTTTTTTAGACAACATATGGAGTTTTATTTCTCATAATCTTATGCTCAATATAGAATTTCGAAGTTGAGTTTCAATTGAAATTGGTCTAAAATTGGAATCCTAAAACGAGCTTCTACCTGAAATCTTAAATTTTGAAGTGTTGTTAAAATAAAATTTACATTTTATTAATTCTTTTTTCAAAAAATCCTATCAAACCCGGAAAGAATATTTAAAATTTAGTAGATTTTAATTAAGCGGTTGCATTAAATGTGTAAACATTAAATCACATCTTCTTTCTAATATCAATCTCATGTGTAAGGAACGAAAGATAATGTTTAAAGTCACGTAAAATGTTGTCAATACCAAATTTTATTTAACATAAAAAATACAAGTCTCAGTGATTATTTAAAATCGTCTCTTAACATGGGAGGTGTCTTACTGCTGCTTGATGTTTACTGAGCAAATTAAAAGATTTAAGCAAGCAGATTGATACGAATCGTTTCTTAAGTGGTGTCGGCGATTTGATCAAATCTTACCATGCAATTATTAAAATAATTTTTAATCCACCTAAATTTTGTTGTTTCTAAATCAACAAATAACAAAGTTATGTTCGAATCAACTCACAAAAACTATAATTTTCCACGATAATCTGGGAATAATTTTCAAAATTCTGGCTTAATTCGCTAAATTTTCCAAAAATTCTTACAAAATATTGTCAGTTCCTAAATAATTTCCGAGATCCAATGATGTAAGTGATTTTTACTGCTGGGAATCTTGGACTATTAACATAGAAAATTATTTAAATATTATTATTTCATATTATTTGAAGTATTTAAAGTAATCATAAGGATTCTTGGATTGGAACATATTAGGTTTGTTCGATGTTGTCTGCCCTAGGGCGACCTTTTGTCAATTAGTCAATTGTCAAAAAACTCAGGGGTGCTCAGGTTTTCATTTTACATCGAACGCTTCAGTGCTACAAGTTTCACAATCTGATTTTTTCGTTCATTTCACTGTTTCATAGATTGTTGTAGATTTTGGAATTTCGTCTATAATTAAGTGAAAACAAATAAAAAACAAAAACTATCAACAAAATATCTCATATTTACCAAGAAATTTATCATCAACATTTTTTTTTTGCCTGAAAGCAGCTGATTTGAATTTTGACAGCTCTGAATTCTTACCCCAAGAAAAAACCTGAAAATTGGAATTAGTTTTACTTTAAGAAGCTATGAAACGATTATTTATAGTTTAAGTGCGTTTTTGTGAGATGTGCCAATTGAAATAACAAATAGCGATTGATAATATTATTGTTAGCATTTCCTCAGTCAAAAGTGAGCATTGATGAACAATTACATAGATTGGTTTAGTTAGAATCTATGGAACACTCATAGGAAAAGAAAAAAAAAAGGTTTCTGAATTGGCTTGGCATCGTTTTCATGAGTAGGTAGTCTGTTCTCTGCTTTACATAATTCACTATACATTGAATAGAAAAAAAAACTACGTTTTTGTGGTAAATAGTATCTTTTGCAAATAAAAATTAGTTTTTGTTTTTATAAAAGATATAAACCCAAAATTTGGAACCATTATTATAAAATAGAAATCGATCATCTGCAACTTTCGTGCGCAATAATTAAAAAAAAACATGAAAATCACAAAGAAAGATTAAGAAAAAAATAAAAAAAAAATGCCTTAGCAAAAATAAATATAAAAAAAAACCAAATGAAAGAAACCAAAACAAAAAATACCCCCGACATTTTCCAGGACTGCATCAATGACATCAAGAGGTTCGGATGAGTCGAAGAGTCGACGTGGTTTTGGATCATTATTGCGACGTCATACTAGTTTTGGAGCCCCTGATGCTCATCTACATCGGGGCGGTGGCAACACTCCAGCCATACCATCGGCTGGAATCAACTCAACCAATTCATTACCACCAAATTGTAATAATGAAGAAAATAATGCAACTCATACTAAAAATTAAAAAAAAAAAAAACCTAAATTCGCAAATTTCTATGTCCTATAGAAACATATCAATTTAAATGAAAACATGTTTAAGCATTTACTTCTTTTTTTTTTTAATTGTTTGTATAAGTTTATAGTTTTAATTTTCTTGCAAATTCCTATAAAAATTGTTTTGTATTCATTTTTATTTTTGTTCTCAAAAATTATGTAGTTATTCAAAAGGATTTTATTTTAATTTTTTTATAATTTTGTATTAGATTTAATTTTTCCTAACATTTTCCTTTCCAATTTTTTTTTTCTCATTTTTATTTTCTTAGTTTTTTTTTTTTAACTGACAAATTCTGTAAAGGAAAATACTAATTTATGTATTCTTAATTAATAAAAATCAGAACTCATTATTTTTTAAAACCTTATTCAATATAATTATGTATGTATTCGAGATTCTATATTGTTTTTTTTTTTTTTTATTATATCCCAGTATGTAATTCTTATTTTATTACTTTACAACATGCACACACATAATATAAATTTTGTATAAATTTGTCAATAAATTTTGTTCATTATTATATTAAATTATCATCACACCACCCCCACACATGCTCAATCCTCACAAGCTCAAAAAGACATTTAAAACTAAGTTTGCTTTGATCTGTATCATTTTTGCTACAAAATTCACTTTTATCATAATCATATAATTTTTATAACAAAAAAACAAATAAATATTTAAATCGTGCCATAATTAAAACACATTAGAAATAAAAGACATTACATTAATTTTTTTTTTCAAATTTTTATTTTTATTATTTTTGTTATTTTTTTCGCATGGCTGATTTAAAATTATTGAAAAAATAGAAAATACATTTTGAAGTGAAAATGTTTGAATCATTTTTTTTTGGATAAATATTTGAAGGTGTATATTACTAATTTTTTTTCTAAAGTTTTAGTTTGTGTGAAGTGATTTTTAAATTAAAGAATTAATGAAGCTAAATAGGTACAATGACGTTATACCTACACTTTGACTTCGTTGAATTAAAATATTTTCAAATTCTTTTTCGTGAATAAGGTTGTCCAAAATCAACAACATTTTTTTTATACCTATGTACCTACTTTTCGTCAAGTTAGAGATAGCGATACATATTGTCGGCTTTCTGTCAAAGCTTCAGAAGTCCAAAAAATACGTTTAAATGTGTTTTCGATGTTTTTTTTTATTTAAGATTGTTTGAAAAACTGGTTTCTTTTCCAATTTTATCTTGATAACCTCACAAATAAAAATTTTAGAGTGAACGCTTATGGTTTCGATTCTGAAATCGAATTCAACGGAAATATTTTCTCTTCTTTTAAGAACAAGAACTTTTATTCTGACACCAAAAGAATATGCCTTAAATTACATTAGAGAACCCTGAGTTAACTTCCTTATTTGATGAATCACATCAATCTGGCAAGTCATAAACATATAAAGTATCGGATGTTAATGAAATAACAAACATTTGATACTTCCGTGGGATGTGTCGACTAATAATAACGGGATGTGATTGACTATCAATCACATAATCTTTATAAACTTAATAACTGTATCCACCCAATCGGTTATTTTTTAATTCATTCTTATTCCGGCATTAAAACTAAACGAACCTATATAATACATATATAAATAAATTGTATTTGTAGAAAAAAAATAAAATATAGTTTTTTAAAAATTCAAATACAGACTTCAAAAATTAATTCGCTGACATGATGTAATAGCCTTTTCACACTAAACAATAAACGGGGTTTTTACGTTCACTTAGTTAGTAAAAAAAAACTGACCTTAAAAATCTTGGCTATTAAAATTCTTTCCTATAAGATAATCGTTCTGCGTAGCCGTTGTCGCGCCTGCTGTGTTCAAGCAGGAAATTAATTAGCCACTTAGAATGAAATTCCACGGAGTTTTTTCCCATTTTGGGAAATTTGCTATCAGAAATCATCTTTGAAAATTTAAGGGAAAACATTCCTTTGAACAAAATAGCTATTGTGAATAATTTTTCCAGGGAATTTTTACGATATTTCATTGCAAACATTTCCGCATGAAGTTGTCTGGGAAAATTTAATTCGTAGGAGATTCGCGATGGAAAAATTTTTTATCCGGTAAAATTCCCATTTCTGTTGAATTTTGGTTGAATTTCTCTTGAGAGAATGGCTGCCATGATGATCTAAGCTACGACCACGACTAATACACACTTTCCTTTTGGCATAGTTCTGAAATTATTCGAAAACATAATTTGAATTATCAATTACAGTTTTGTTGTTCGCATTTTACCCGTTAAAATAAATTATGTTTTGTTTTTTTATTTGTGCAACAAAAACAAATGCGTAATTCTCTACAAATTTTGCAGTTTGACATTTAGATAGTGGACAGTTGAGCTTCAAATTAAGATGAGTTCAATTAAGTTTTTCGATTGCTTTGCTTCAACTAACTGTTAATAACTGTAACTGCTCACTACACTACGTAGTGAATAGTCATGTCGTGTCTACACTTTAAAATTTTTAATCATGTGTATTGCTGAACTCTGATTGAATATCTATGAATTGAAACGTTTGATTGTGAGCACCATGAACCCTGAGTTTAAATATTAAATAAATAAGTAGGTAGGTGCAAAAATATCAGCAATTGCAATTTTATCTGCTTCAGCATCTTTGCTTTTATTAATCCACCAATTCAATAATGAATAAGCATTTTGTTTTAAATAGAACATTTCGGTTATGAAACATGACTGCTCACTACAATCTTTATGATTTCTTCCTGACTGTCGCCTCCCTTTCCCCTATTTGACAGCTTTCCATCAGCGCTGAATGTTTTAAAAGATGTGTTTGTTTAGTTTATCTCTGAATTGTAACTATAGGTGTGTTTTATTCATTGATGCATAGCCAGTGCAGGAAAATTGCCCTTGGCAAACAAAAACAATTTTATTGCTGGCGAAAAAGAAGTGACTAAAAAAAAGATGGCTGTGCTGGCAAAAATCTGTTGGTTTACCAAAAATGTACATATTTAGAAAAATTATTATTTTTTTATTTATAATTTTCGCCGTGTTATGGTTTTGTGTTATGAAATATTTTTCTGATGAAAAAACGCACATAATCCAGGTCAATTAAACAACAAATGGTCAAACTTCAAAAAATCCCGACAAAGACAAATTTGGATGCAGAAATTTGTTTAAGCGTCTTAAACATTTCCTAAAGAGTACGCTAAATTTATACCAGAGCGTAAGTTTAAATGGAGATTGACATTTGTTTGCCATTTGTCTATATATGGTTTCATCTTAATGCTTGGCTTTGACTGAGTAGGTACTCATAAATGTCCTTTAAAGAAACTCATCATTTTTTGTGCAATGACAAATTCAATAAAACACCTTTTCAATTTCATTTTTTCGAATAGGGTCTTACGAAGATATTCTCCATTACTGATGGTCGAGGACTTTTCTGTCGGTTAATGTCCCACTTGCATTTTATATAAGCCATCTTGCTCTTGGCCCTTCGTATTTTCTTTTCTTTGGGTATATCCATCCTGTTTGTCCCAAAATATTCGCACAAAGTTCAAGAACAACTGATTTACCCATTTCAGACAAAAAAAAAACTATTTCCAGCAATTTTAATTTTCAGGTGAGATGGGAATGAAAGTATAAGAAGGGTGAAAAAAATCCCCTGGTTAATGATTTAGAGGGAATTTTTTGACAATTCCTCCAACATTTCACGTTGTGTGCGTTTAACCAAAAGATCTTTATAGGATACTATACAAAATCTTACGATGTTTCCTCATCTGAAGAGTATATATATTTATATTTTAAAAGAGAACGTCAAACAATTTCTTACGATTTGTTTCCTCATGTGAAAGGGTTTAATCTGTCAAAATTTAGGTTAATAATAATTCTAATAATTATTGTTGTGCTAATTTTTGACAGATAAGTGATGTACCAAAGTTTTCCTTTTCCACTATTATATAAGAATGTTTTGTAGAAATGACTGATGAATTCGAAATTCTCCTCAAATGTGGTTCAGTCTCTATTGAATTTTTTTGTCGTCGGGTTAATAGAGGTTCAACCACGGTTCAGGGATTAGGGGTTAAAATCTTCAACCTATGCTTAACCCAGGTTACTACGATTGACCATTAGTTTAACGCAAAGTTCTAAGTTGCAAAATATAGTACTGCTTTACATTTTATTTTGAAATGTACGCTTGTTTTGAGCAAATGACCATTAAATGTAATTTAATTTTTACAAAATCAAATGCATGTGAATACAATTCACATTCACATTAATGGTAGGTTTAGTCAATGTGTATAGTTTGACGTTATGTGTAGTTAAGTGTTTAACCATGAGTTTGTTTAATTCACCAAAATCTTTCTTGAATAAATGCCGACTCTATTAACCTCATTTAATTTTGTCATCAGAACAAAAAAATTACAACTCCAAATAGCGCGAAAATTAAAAAAAATAACGAATCTTTTGCCAATGACTTTTTGAAACTTGGCAATCTTTCAGATTGTTTTATCTCTAAAAACTGAGATAAAAATCAAATTATGTTTAAGATGGTAGAGGGTTAAAGAACAGACATACTCCAAGTTATGATTTCCCGCTTCTGACCATATGTAATGTCATATATCAAAAATTAAGCCTATTCGCAATTGTTGCTATCAACTAAATGCATTTTGACTGTTATCTACACATAAACACGTTTTTTTAAATATGACGTGCTTCATCGAGCTTTTATATAATTGGTGTCTTCCGTTGCTGCACTTTGTACTTAATTAATTCACATTAAAAAACAACATAGATTGGCTTTTGTAAAAAAAAATAATTCCGTCACAGTTTTTGCTTAAGCCATTTTGTAAAACAAAATTAAATTACAATATTAAATTCTATGTTCTAGTTCCGTTACAACGTGTTGTTTGACATAAACAAAACAAAAAAAACAAATCACCAAACCAATGAAAAGCATTGATGTTGCAAAGAAAAAGAAAAACCTATAAAGGACAATTCCATGGCAAGCCATATAAATATAATATGGTGGTTTTTCTTCGATGACGAAAAGCAAAGGTGAATTGGAAATTTAAGTCTTCTTTAATGCACAAATTTCTGTAATATAACAAATCTTTATGTAAAATCTACTCTACATGATTTAAACCAACACATAATAATTAACTAAATATCTAAATATGTATCAGGAGCCTCAGTATCTTTCTTTTTGAATGTGTTCTGAATTCTAAAAAATATTTCAATATGTTGTCATTAGATGAGTTTTAAATGTTTTAGATTCAACTTATAACATGCAAACACTCGTTAACTCAAGTCATTCATTGTAAATCTCATAAACATTACATTTTGTTTTTTTCTCTTTAATGCATGTAGAGTTCTAACAGTGATTAGCTCTAAGTCATCATTCTGTTCCATCAAATTTGTCGGTTAGGCCACGAGACTGAGACAAGACTACTTTTTTAGCCTCGTAAATATTCAAAAATCGTCTTTATATGTGGCTCAATTGTTTCGGTATCTTTTTATAGTAAAATTTATTTAAATGGAAAGTCGCGGTCTAACGATTTTTGATTTTTTTTTTTTTTAATAATTAGGTACATTTTCGTCACATTTACGTAACTACTTTACCAGCCCCACTAACTTGGATAAAACGTAATACTTCTGTTAGTTTACTTCCCTAAACTGCCATTCTTATCAAGTTTAGTCCAAAGTTCTGTCAACGTTCCTAGACAAAAAAATAAAGAAATTGGTCTAGAATTGACAGTTGGAAAGTAAACGAACAGACCTTATATTTAACGTTAGCAAAACTAAAGAAAATGTAAATGATCGGGAATATTGTCAAAAATAAAAAGAAAAAAACGCAGAATTGAAATCACTTGGTACCGAAAATTTGTCACGCTTAAGACTCTTTCTTACGTTTGTAATGTTTGTAAGAATCTTGTAATTTATATTTATCAATACAAATACAGAAATCCTTTGTTTACACCTGATGATGTCCATAGCCATGGACGAAACGTCGTAACGTAAGAAAAAAAAAAAATAACTTGTTTCATTTGACCTGAAGCCCATTAAACAAAACAAACTCTTTCTTACGTTTAGAAAATCGATACAGCAAATCAGTTTACCCTTCGTACTGTTGTGACCCAGGCGCGTGCATCGTCGCAGAGTTGGCCGAATTAACTAGACTACATTTTCTAAATCATTAACTACGCAGATAGTTATTGGAATAAACTTAACGCCTTATTTACTACAATTTGTTATGTCTGCTACATTTCAGCTCAAAATTTAAACTTCAAAGTGAAAGCTGAGAGATCTTTTGCATTTGAGACTGTATGTGCTATTATAGGCATGTTCAGGAAAATGATAACTTGGAGATCTCAGTTACTTGTGCCTACGTTCTGTAATTCTCGCATCGACAAAATCAGTCGAGAAACGATCAAAATTGAAACAAATCGTATGAGTTTTGTTCCATTTTTCAACGTTTCTCGACCAATTTTAACGATGCGAGAGTTACAGAACGTAGGCACTGAACAGGATTCCTCAGCAAAATTTTTCAGCTTTTGTGTCAAAATTCTGAGGGAAAAAAAATCTTGGATTCTTTTGCTCACTTTTTGAGTGAGAAAATTGCGATTATTGTTTCAATTGTTTCATTAACTTTACCGTTTAACTAAAAAAAATTTCGTAGCAGACGTCATAAATGTGGTTTTTCTAAAAAAAATGACAGATCGGCCAATCCTGATTTGCGTTAGTGTTTTGATCGTCAGCTAGCTGCTCTCTTCTACAGTAGTTTCGTCTTATACGAAAAACACTCATATTATTAGATAATAATCATCGAAAATATCATGATACAAAACATTCTTTTTCGAATTTTGCAGTCCAATTTTGATTTATTTTGGAAATCAGTTTTTGTTGATTGTTTAATACCATTATTCAAATTAAATTTCCATTAATTAAATTAATGAAATGTTTCATAATAAAACAAAAATGAAATTTGTTTCGTAACTTAACTAAAATAAGTATTTTCAGTTTCGTCAACTATTGTATATCAACAAGGTTTATATTGGGTGGCCGATTAAATTCTGTAGGATGAAAAAAAGGTAAAAATCACATTCCGTTAAGTGTGTGGTAATAGCCTTCAAGTTAGTTTATAATGTTTGAAAGTGTGTGATTTTATACGATATAGAAAATAATATATTTGTATTTATGTTCGTTTACACTTTGCATTTTGAACTGGTTTTATGCATTATGCATAAAAACTTTTGTAAGACGTATCGTGTAAATGGGCTGTTTTAGTGACTCGTGAGTCAGGTGTGATTTTAAGTTTAAATTCATCAAACTTCGTAGTGATTTTCTTAATATAAAGCTGAAAAAATTCATTTCATATATCATGTAATAAGTAAGGTTTGTTTGAAAATTGAAAAAAAAGTAAGTAAGTTACCTTCCTATACGTTATTCATTCAAAGAAACAATAATGTTTTATTTTTGTGAAGATTTCTAGATTTTTATTTAATTCAAGTTTTTGAAATGACCTACACAAATTGAATTATAAATTGTAGGTACAATATTTCAGCTAACAATTCTTTTATATTCAACTTAAGATTAGAAGAACAATTTATTTGTACTACTTGTATACAAAAATTCTAAGCAACTGTGAGCGGTTTTGTTTCAACATTAATGGGAAAATATCTGAAATTTGAATCTGAGGAATTGATTTGCTTTAGTTTTCAAAAGTTCTACTTAAATGCATTTTACTTTCTTTTAATTATTTTGAATTCTTGTATTACTTTGGCATATAAAAGTAAATGTAAATACTTTTAAAATTCAAAGTATTTAAAAACAACATTAAAGTTTTATTTAAGTCAATTCATTTAATTTTTAAAAATCGAATTGAAATCGCATTTCAATTTCACATGAATTGAAATTCTATATTCTACCATTCGTTCGTTTTCGAAAATTTCGCAATTAGTTCGAAATGTCAAAATGCAAGGTGCCTCCATTTTTAATTGTGTTTTAAAGTGAAATTACACTGAAGATGAAAATTAATTCTATATTATTGGCATTTATAAGGGAAAAAAGAAAGCGGAACTTGAAAGAAAAAATTAGCCGAACAATTCTGTAAAAAAAAAAACCTGCCCGACGCGACGCACGACGTGAATATACCTACCTAAATATGAATGGTTCTGATGATTTTTGTATTTTTTTATTCGTATGTTCTTATGTTTCCTACGAAAATAATAATAAATAAATAAACAAAAACATAGTTTGCTTACATTTTGTACCAAGAAATATAAAACTATCTGCAAATGCACCGATTTCACAACGCATAAAAATGTGGATTGAAAACGTTTAGAAAACGCAATGAACCGAAATGCAGAACATCAATTTTCATGTTCGAAATTAGAATTCACTATTAGCATTTCGAACGAATTGTGGAACACCTAAATTCAATTTCGCCATGTGAACTCACAATAAGTGGAATGCAGAATATGGGCGTATAATTCTAATTCGTAGAATCAATATTAGTGCCAAGGAATTGTACTTAGTTATATTTCAGTTAAAGAGGATTGGTTTTTCAATTGACAACACTGTTTTTAGTGACAGTAAGTTTGATAGCTGACGGATGATTAATGCTCAGTTGTAGGTTCGTTCGCGTACTAGTCTGAATCTACACGAAATCATGAAGGTTTAGAAATTACATTGTTGTTGCTTTGTTGACTTTTGTTTGCTTTTGTTTTATTTTTATTGACGTTTGGTTCAAGACGTCCAATAGTTTCGTTTCTCTATGAGAGAATTTCATACCAGCTCCTTCAAATTTGACATATTTCAATTTTCAGTTCAGAAAGTACCCGAGCAAACCTTTATTTTCACCAGAATAAGGTCTAAACGGGAGAAAAAGATCCCCTTCCCATACAGTATTTATTACTTCTCTCGACTTAATCTATACGGTCTGGCTTTTTATCGCATCTTATGCGAATCACCCTGTATAGGTAATAGCCGCGTTTTATTATTTGTTTATTTTCCTTAATAGCTATTTTGAATTTCGTTAAATTTGATTGAAATTATCTCATGTTCAACTTACATGAGGTAACAATTTTTCATTGTAAAATTAATATTCATCCTGATTTTGACATTCAGCTAGTAGTAAAAAAGTGAAAATTGAGTCTCCGACGCTCATTCTTAGGATTCTGTTATTGGGGTGATTAAAAACAAGATCATTTTGAGCATAATTTACTATTCCATTTATGTTTAAGAAGGGGTTATTATTTTTTTATTTTCATTGCAAATTATTCAGGACTTTACAAATGGTTACCAATTAATAAGTTTAAAAAAACAGTCCACTTTTTTTAACCAGCTCCTCAAAATTGTCAACAAAACATAAGCAGATTTGTAGTCGGTTTTATTAGTTCTGTTTGTTTCGGTAGTTCAAAAATTAATAAAATGCAATTTCGTAAACAATTTTATGAGAAATGCTACAATTTCGAAGATAGTTTCAGAAACTTACCTATAATTCCGTAGATAAGCAACACAAGATACAATTAATGGCCATTTAAAATAAAATTTCTTTGAATGTTTGCAAAAATCGCAACCGCAATGGACTTGATTTTTTTTTTTAACTTTTCAGCTTTAATATCAATTATTTTCTAACAATAATGTTTGAACATTATAAACCTTATTTGAAAACAAGAATAACCAATTTAATAATACATACTAAATTATAACATTCAATTAATCGAACAAAAAAAAACTGCCTTAAAGCTTAAACCAACAATATCCCATAAGACAAACTACCATATTTCCATATTCACAGAAACAAAAATATTGTAAATAATTTCACATGTAGTTTTTGTTTTTTATTTTCACATTCACATTTTGTTTGGTGAGCGGGCTTATTATAATATTTTTTATAGACCTACAATAATATAAAAAGCGTCGCACTATTAATACCAACAAAATAAAAAACAACAAAAAAAAAGAAAACACTAATTGGAAAAACCTTATACGACAAAAAAAAACATGATTTTTTCTAAACAAAATAAAATTTTCTTTGTTTTCAGTAGTGGAATGAATTCCACCTTTAAACGAAGAAAGTTTACCATCTCAACTCCACGTAGTTTTAGTCTTCGTAAATCATATTTTTACTGAGATTTATAGAGAAAAAAAAAAGAATGTAGAACCAGAAATACAAAAGACAAAAAAATCACTTCATATAGACAACACATTTTTTATATTCTTTTGCTGAAATCAATGAAAAAAAAAACATCTCTATACTCTTCAACTTCTTCAAATATTTAAATTTAATTTTTTTTATCATATTGTTTTATTTTATTTCTGTGTGTTTTTTAAAAATCTTTATAAATAAAAATTTAAAAAAAACTACATCACTCATTGTAAAATTCACATCTCCCATTTAGAGAAAAAAAAATTCATAAGTATTACATTTAATGCAAAAAAAAAATTGAATTGAAAATAAAAAAAAAAAACTTTATACTTAGAAACAACAACAATTTCCATCAATTCCCTTTTTACAGAACCGTCGACGGCAAAGACAAAAAAGACAAGAAAAAGAAGAGTTTGTTCTAGAGGTCAATATCTTGAGTGGAGGAATACACTCATAGGAAATAATTAAAACAAACAAAAAAAAAAAACATTTATATAAATATTATATATATATATATACAAATAGTTATGTAAAAGTTTATATAATATACATTTTATTTATGATTCAAGGTATTTTTAAGTCGAACAAAACAAAACAAAAAAGTTTTACAAAAATCACAACAAAAGATGTGCAGAGAAAAAAAAAACAAAAAATTTCTATTACACCATACTTCCACTTGTTCTTTTCCTTTCGCCCATATAAACGAGTACAACACCTTAGTTTTCTACAATTTCTTCTAAACAAAAATTACCACCAAAACAATTTGAATACAAATAAAAAAAATATAATTTGTTACAACTTATTTTTTTCTTCGGTGAAACAGTTTTTCAAAAAAAAAAAATGCACTACTACTATGTATTTAAAAAAATAAACTTTTTTGAAAAAATTAATTAACTAGCTTAGTTTTGACAAAAAAAAATAAAAACTTGTGTTACTTACGTATAATATTGTTGAAAAAAAAAAATATAAATAAAAAACGAATATTTAATAATACATACATACGAATTGTATCGTCGTGTTTCCTTTCTAATTACAAAATCAAAAAAAGCATTAAATACAAAAAAGTTAAAACATTCTTAAAACTTAAAGAAACTAAATTAAAAAAACAAAATATATATATTATATATTATTTAAATAGTTATATATAAATTTAAAAATCAGATATCATCAATAAGAGTTATATTAATAAAGAAAAATAAATACATACCTACTACCCTATGTTTCAATAATCATTTTTCTTCTTTAAATTTTATTATTTACCATTTGTTTGTAATTTTACTAAAATAACAACAAAAAAGAAAACAAAAAACAACCGAAATTTTAAGCATTTAAATATATATAAAAAGAAAACTTTAAAAAATTTTTAACTCAAAATAATATTACACAATTTTTGTCTAGTATTATATTTAATGATTAAAAACTATTATAAAAAAAAAAACAAAAAGTGTTATAAATATTTAAATTTAAAATATAAAACAAAAAAAAATGTATGAAAAGTATATTATTCAAAAAATGCAGCGGCAGCAAAAAAATGAAGAATAATTAAAAAAAAAAAAGAAAACAAAAAAAATCAACTTTGAAAAGAACTCGATGCTTTGTACAATTATTATTAATTACAATTGCTATTATCATCTAAAATATATAATAACAACAATAATAATAATAATAAAAAAAAATTGGTAACAAAAATTATTAAACAAACTGTTGTTTTATTTATTTCTACCCGGATTCTAATAATTTTAGTTTAAAGTTCATGAAAAAAGCAGTTCAAGTTTAAAGCAACAGAAAAAACTGAATTTAAGTTCTTAGTTTTTTTTTTGTGGAGTAACTAATTCAACTGAAACAAAATGGATTTTCCTCGTAAGTAATTGAATAAACAATTTATAATAAATTATATACTATAAGAATAAAGGCAAAAAAAAATGAAATAATAATAATAGTCGTTAAAAGAAAATTTAGAAACATTTATTGGTGGACGCAACGATGTTTGTATATTCAAACCCCACTGAACCAAATCCTTACTAAAACATGTTCAATTAATTATTCAAAGATTTATTCAGCTCTTTTCATTGAACTTACTTAATCAATTGAAGTAAAAAGTATTAGTTGTTTAGTGATTTGTTTATTAAGTTAACAAATTTATTCATTAAATCAGCTAATTTACTTTATATTTTAACGTTTTTTTTACATTTAACAAATATAAAAATTGCAGACAGAGATCTCGCAATATTTAATTGAATTGGTTAAATTATTGATTTGGAATTTTTTGACCAACACGGTTTTTTTATCAATACCTATAAAATAACGTCCAGCTCCAAATTCGACTATAGGTGCTTCATTTTAAATTTAAATGTTTGTTTATATTTTTGATGAAATTTATTTACTAAGGTCTTAGTCGCAGAAAGTTATACAACAAAAACATAAATATTAAAAAAATAGCCAAGTTCTTCTATACAAAAATCTGTATATGTAACAATTCAGCCGTGAAAAGTAGTGAGATCTAAAAGTATGCCAAGTTCTAACTTTATGAAGGTTTAACATCAATTATTTTAAGAAGAGTAATATATTGAAACAACACCAAGTTATGAGAGAAATTTACTATATAATGATTACTGACTAAAATTTGAGGGTTCACTTGGCAAGTTTTCTTTTTATTACGCACAGTTCAAAATGTCAGTAATCATTAAAAAATAAATTTCTCTCAAAACTTGGTGTTCTTTCAATATTACTCTTCTTAAAATATTTGATATTAAACACCCATGAGTTTAGAACTTGGCATACTTTTAGATCTCACGGCTGAGTTATTACATATACAGATTTTTATATAGAAGAAATTGGCTATTTTTTTAACATTTATGTTTTTGTTGTGATCTCACTCCTTTTTGCAAAGATATTTATTTGTTGTCAGGTAAAAACCTCGTAAGATACATACCTACTAATATCAGTCTACAACAATCAGAAGTGCTTTTTATAATTGATAAAAATTGTGTGAAAGTGGGCGGATACCACGCCGCCCCCTGAACAGAAAGCCTCAAGTATTCTATATTTTTTTTGTATGCACTTGAAGCCCTATACCGCTCTACCAAATTTCACTATTCTACATCAATCGGAAGTTTTCCATATAATTCATAACAATTCTGGGAAAGTGAGCGGATACCACGCCCCCTGAATGGAAAACCTCAAATTTTCTATTTTTTTCCTTTGTGTGCACCACAAGATCTACAGCTGTGCGAAATAACAAGATTCAGGGGTGTCGGGAAGTGCTCCATAATTTTGATGATAATTGCCAGTGACTGACTGAGTCAGTTACGGTTTTCGCGATTTTTGACGTCTTATATCTCTGGAACCACCTAAGCTAAGGAGTTGAAACTTGTGTGGTGCTTGTGCTTGTGTGCTTCGTTAGCCTACCAAATATTCCGAATTTGAAGTTCCTGGCTTCATTGGTACTGAAGTTAGAGGGGGGTCGAAAATCGCCTGACTTTGTTCCTGTAAAAAGGGTGTAGTGCTAAAACTTGGCTGGGCACTACCGTGCCCTTTGATATTTTTATATTTTTTATCGAATAACTTTCAAAACAAACCAAAACAAATATTATTATCAATTGTGATAAATTTATAACCGACAAAAAATTTTTTGTTTAAATTCGCCGAAAATATTAAATAAATTTTAAGCTATCTAGACATGGATAGCTGGAAATATATATACATACCTACTCTTTTGTTTGAAGATATTATTATATCAATGATAAACGTGTTTATAAGAAAAAACACTGATAAAAGAAACATTTTTCAAACCACAACATTTTTTTTTTCTATAGGCATGTTTTTTCAGCAAGACCGGGGGTAATTGGATGACAAAAACGACGTCGGTGCTAAACAATTTATATGTTAAATGCAAAAGTAACTAAATCCCTGCGGGTTAACCTAATCCCAGGGAATTATGGGGGCTTAACTTAGGCGCGCAGAAAAACTGTATTACTGGCGTGAATAACATACTTTTTATCGATAGTTTGTATGAAAACTCCATTTTGTTTCTGTGATGGTATCGCTAATACCCGTTGTTTTAGGATATTTTAGATCGTCTGTAGACTCTACGCCAGCTTTGTCACATTTGGATCAATTGAGTATTGTTGTTAGTTCAGTCAAAATGAACTTTCTCCTTGGATAAAACTCGCATAGAGATAAAAATTGGTACGGACCTTTGATTCACCATTAAATACGCACTATAAAAAGTTAATTTTCGAAAGTGAACGTTTTTCGTACGTTAAGGTTCCCCCACACGAAAACAATAATAACAACGTGTTGTTTTCATTGACAACCACGCGTTGTTATTGTTGTTTTCGTCGTCGCCACCGAAAATTTGCATTGGTGTGGGGGAACCTTTACTCTTAAAAGGTGAATGCTACCACAAAGAAGCTTATAATTATGTTTGTAAGTGATTTGAGCATTGTCACATTTTTTTTTAAGTTCCTGTTACAAGAATTGCGATTTTAAAAATTGTCAAATGTCGAAAATAACGGTTGTTTGGGGGATTCCTCACTTGAATCCCAGCTCATCAATATATTATATTCATATATCTATATGTTTCTTCTGCTGCTATGGGTTGGCAGCTGATAGGATAGCGATATGGGTAGGTGGCTAAACAAAATCTTCCTTCCAAAGGAACCAAGAATGTGCTGAGAAATAAAACGTTTTGCAGTACCAAATAATCCAAGTAAAAACCAGTTTTTTACGTTTACCTTTTGCTTTTATTTTAATAATGATAACTTTCCTTTTCAATTAATACTTAATAACTAACTTACAAAACTTGACTAAAATCTAATGACACCGACCAACGAGCTCGTTGGTGAAAGCTTAGCTTCCAAAAAAAATGTATACATAACTAATTGAGTAATTATACAACATTAGTTTAAGATAATAATTAAGTTTAGTATAGCACTCTATTGTGAAGGTATACTTAATTTAACGCAAAGCGCCTAAAAGTAGTCAACATAGTTTATTATTTTACAAGTTTTTTTTATTGATAAAAGTATATATAATGGGGCGTAAACAACGGTTCTTCGCAAATTACTCTTAAACGGAAAATGTGGTTTATTTATTTTGTTCATACAATTTTTTTTTTTATTTGGTCAAAATTTAAAAAAATGCCGTTTTTGTACTTAACTATTAAAAAGTGATTTTTGATGTGTAAACATCTATACTGGCGGTAGGGTGAAAAAAAAACGTAACGTATCTTGTGATCGTGATTGTGATTCACGTTACGTTACGTATGTTTACACATCTTAACCGTGAGTCCCGGCACTCACACTTTATTTTTAAATATTCTCCATTTGCTTCCCAGACTATGATGTTTTCTACAAAATAGTTTAAAATACACTTTCCTACGAGCTATCATATAAAAGATATTGCGTTTCAAAGAAAAGTTGATATCGTTATTCTCAAACGTTGAATGCTATCGAAAAGAAATTTCCTTTGTATATTTTGTAGAATAGCTGCCCCCTTACAAAATACCATCTAATTTCTTTTTTCTTAGAGGAATCATTAAAAAAATAATTCTTTCAAAAATGAGATCAAAGGTAAAAATTGAGCCAAAAGCAAAACAAATACCGAAACAAAGTTTGGACTTATTGCACCAAACATTTCTTTGATATTCAAGGTAGCGCAAAAGCTGTCACCGGCGGTAAAAGTTGTCACCAATTGCAAATAACGGCAAATGTCAAAATCAAAACAACTATGCGTGATTCATGTCTTGTTCAGTTGTATTTTGTCATTTGGTACAGGTCACAACTTTTGCGCCACCCTATACAGTATACATGTTAATAACCTACCAATTTCTACCATTTTACAGCCCAAAGACTGTTAGAGTTTATATAAAAAAATAAATTCGGTAGAATCTGGGAGTTTCGGGCATATACGAGGACAGGCCTATTATGTAGCTGTGAAATTTCGATATGGGGAAATTCTTTTGGTCCTCTTACCCTTCATGGCCTAAAAACTTATGTCCCTGCGCCCATTTCAGCAGGAATAAACTTTGGTCACAAATAAACTTATGGCCATTCTTACGCTCCGATTCAATCGATTAGTTCCTTTTTTATTTTTTTTTTTGTAATAATAATTATGTATCTCATTGGCAGAATCTGAGTGTAAAACTTTTTATATTTGATGCCCATAAATTTTGAATACATCTTTTTTAATTGATTAGTCATATCTATATTTATAATATTGCAAATTAATATTCGATAAAAACATTCATTCTGATAGCATTTTTTCTTAATTACGTACATATTATGTACAAATGTATCATATATTTATAACATGATAAGGTCAATTGATAATGAAGTTCAAAATAAAACAAACTTTTGCCCTTTCGTTCATCATCGAATTCAAAAATGAATTAATGATAATAGCACTAAACGATTGCTATCTCTATATACAAACGAAACAGATATAAGAAGTCAATATTTTTATATAATATGTAAGTATTTCCTTATTATCTTGTCAGTTTTAAGGGAATTTTTGGGCCTTATCATGCCAAACCTATTTTAACTATATTACTTCCTTTGTACTCTATCGAATATCTTATTGACGTAGGCGAAAAAAAAACATTGTACCTGCTGATAGGTGGGTTTGTACTTTTTTAAATTTATCGACCACTTAGTGGTTTGATTTTATTGAAGCCGATAACAACGCGGCAGAATATTATTTCTGTCGGAATGAATTTCAATAAACAATAGAATTTCTCTATTTCTACAATTTTCCGAAACATTAAATGTTTATTTTACTGCCAGTTGTCATAATCGTTTCAAGTGCTTCAATAATTTGTGTAGTGAGTTGAAAGATTTATTTTTTTTTCAATATTGAAACAAAGTAACAAAAAAATGTGTTTGGTTTTCCAGTTATATTGCAAGTCAAGAAACTTGAAAATGCAAGAAACGCGTATGTTAAACAATAATTTAACTAATAACTTTTCATTAAATCGAATATATTGTAATTTGTTATAGAAATGAACAATGTGACTAGAACGAGAAGATTGGGTAACAGACAGTCTACTACTATCCCTTCGATATACATTATTCCAACGACAAATCAAGTAATGCAAATGTATATCAATCAGACCATCAACAATGCTGGACAATCAAGAACTATCGAACAATATAAACCACCTCCGGATTATGGACAAGTTGCTGTTGAAATCCCACCTACCTATGAGGAGGCTATCGTGCGGGCGGGCGGCATATAATAACCATTAAAACTCGGTGATATTCTAATGCTATAATCGATTGAAGTGTCTGAATGATCAATTTTTTTTTTTACAATTATTTTAATACAGACAAATGTTATACTTGCTAAACTCAAGTCTTGCTAGTTTTTTTTATATTTTAATTAAACTTAATATGTTGTTGAAATCGATGTTTTTGAAAATTTATAGAATTAAAAGTTCGAGACAAGTAATTCATTATATAACCTTTTATGAAAGTTATAAGTTATAACTGTTAAGAAATATAGTTATTATCATAAAATTTAAGAGCTTTGAAGTTTCGGATGGGCTCCATGCACTACCCCCTAAAGCGTAAGATCCTAACAAAATAAAAAGCACGACCGGATTGCACGTACAAATAATATAATAAATATTTAGTATTAATTTTTAATCCCTTTTCGGGTGGATGTTTTGCTAACTTGATATGAATTTAGGAACAAATTCGGGGGTGGTTCGCGAACTTGATGTCAATTTAGCAAAGCAACAAAACAAAAATACATACGTTGCATTTGTCACAACAAATTTCCGACTACTTAATACTTCTCGATCGACGAATGTTGCTTCACTTAATAGCCTAGTCGCTATGTCCAAAATAAGGCCCTGACCTGTAAAAAATTTAGTTGTACCTACACTTTTCTTTCACAATTCGTTAGAGGGGGTTATTAGGAGCAAATGGGTAGTTTTTCGGAAAAATCGGACTGGAGCTTAAGCCGCCATCTTGAATTTTCTAAGAAAATTAACTTAAAATATAATAAAAAACAACGGCAACACATACAGTGTCATGTTATATTTTTTTTAAAGCCAAAATTTTATTTTTCAATTCTGTTTTCTAACACAACTATTTCAACAAATAGTTTTTGAAAAATTAATTTTTAAACCCAAAATTTTGAAAAACAAAATATAAAACAAAAACTTGAAATGTATTTTTTTTTAATTTTACGTTATTAAGTAGTATTTTTTTTAGTATTAAATTCTCTAATCAATTTTTAGTCAAGCGCTAAAAACCTGATGTTAAATTAATGTCTTTTAGGTTTTGAGAAATATCAGAAATAAAATACATTTCTATTAATTTGGCTTCAATCCTTGGTTTAAATTGCTTTAAAAAACCTATTTACATACATTAAAAAAATAAGTAAAGTATATTTGGTTATTTTCAATTTTCTCAAAAATTAAAAGACATTTTAGCATCTGGTTTTAGCGTTTGACTAAAAATTGATTAAAGTATTGAATACAAATACAACAAAAATGCTTCTTAATAATGAAAAACTTTGAAAAAATTAGTTTTCAAATTTTGTTTTCATTTTTTTTTTTCAAAATTTTGAGTTTGAAAATAAATTTTTCAAAAAGTTTTAATTCAAATAAAATTAGATTTAAAAACAAGATTAAGTAATGGATTTCTGGCTTTAAAAAAAGTTATAACATGTCACTGTAAGTGTTGCCGTTGTTTTGAATAATTTTTTTACTACTTCAAGCAAATTTTTAATAAAATTCCAAGATGGCAGTTTAAGGTCTACGCCGATTCTCCCAAAAACTACCCATAAGCTCTTAATAACCCTTTCTTCTAGATGTAAAAGAAAATTGTACAATTAAATTTTTTACAGGTCAATTAATGTTTATTCCGACTGGGCTATAATTGAAATTCATAAAAATCACAGATAAGAGCGATAGGGTAAAAAATTTCAATTTTTCTTTTCGTTAAATTTCTTCATAAAAATTTACACAAATTCACAATACAAAAGCAGACCTAATATTATTTGTATATGGATTTATAAATGCGTCTCAATAAGAGTACACTTTTTAAATTTTGTTTAATTTTTTTTTTCGTGCAAGTGGCAGCTCTGAAATTTGACAACTGTCACATTTGACAGTACCGATTATTAAAAAAAAGAGCTACGCAAGAGAAGAAAGCGTTATCAATGTGAAAACTCATTACAAAAATAGGAAAGTAACGCTGGGACCGCAGTGACTTACAGCAGTATGGCGCCACCTACACCAACGAACATGAAACAATCAATTTATTGCAGCAACGATTTCCAAACCAAATCATCTCACGAAATTGTGATGTTCCACCAAAAACATACGATTTAACGCCACGCTTCACATTTTAATTATGCGAATAAACCAGACACAATTCCTGGATACCGATTCTGGTTCTGTGAAAAAGTGAATCGAATAAATGCTTTCAGTTTTTCGATTCTCTTTGTTCCAAAAATCGGTTTTGGTTCCATAAATAAGACTTTCCGACGAAACGCGAACTATATAAACCTTGTTCCTTTACTTACCAAACCTACCCATTTCTACCATTTTTTAGTCCGAAAGACTGTCAAAGTTCATATATTAAAAAATCAAATTAATAGAATCTGGAATTTTCGGGCAAATACGTGAAAAGGATTATTATCGATGCCTAACTGCCTTATAATTTCTCAGTGCAATTCTCTCATTATTTTTATTTTTTGCCGAGAAAAGAGATAGAAACATTTTTTTTCTTCATGAAAATCACAAAGAAGAAGGTCTGGTTGAATTGAGCATTGAATTCATCCTTTCTTTCTAAAGGTTCACTTTCAAATGACGCCGTGATTCAAATTATTCATATGAGAGTTTTTGGTTCAACATTTTTGCAGAACGAGAATCGAAATTAGTGTGAAAGTGTAAAAAGTTTTTGGATTGACTTTTTCACAGAACCAGATAAGGCCCCCTAAGCTCAATGCCGAGATCCAACGAGTTAACATTGAACATTATGTTTCTAATCTTATGTTATTTTATGTTACAATGATCACTATGGCGTATACTTACTTAAATAATCTCGTTCTGTTTATTAAATCAAAATATATATTTTTAACATTTATTTTAGAGTTTCCAAGAGATTTTCTTAATAAGTTTGTGTATTTTAGTTCCTTTGTAGTTGAATACATAAATATAAAAAAAATTCAACAATCCTCTTCTTCTATAAAAACCTAACTTGTTTTTTAATTCTCAAACAATAGCCTAGTTCCTTTACTTTCAAACTCTGTGCATTTGTGCGAATTTCTATACACTATACAAAATGTGTAGAAATTCACACAAATGCACACGGTTTTAGAGTAAAGGAACACACCTAATATGAACTTAATCATGTAGAATTAAAGCCAAATCACGCGATATAAATAGAATATATTTTTTTAGGTAGGTATAAATAAGAGTATTTAGTTTTGTTTGCAGAACAAAAGAAGCTCATCCATCTTGCATGGTTTCTTGCAACATTCGTTGGTAATTCCTCCGTATCTCCTTCGTCGAGTTTTAGCCAAAGAGTTTTGTTGAAATAATGACAAAAATGGGAATTTTTCAAACGAAAATGGCATTAAATTTTCGTTATCTAAATAATAGTCAATTGGTTCCACTGTTTTAGTTAAAATCAAATCATTTGTATTATTTTTGTAAAGCAAAAGACAGAATTAAAATATTTACTTACGTGATTTTTTCAATTTTGTACCAATCCCATTTTTACAAATAAGATTCAATGTATCATCCAATTTTCGTCCACAATAGGTTTCAAATCCATGAGAAGCTAATATTATATTGTTACCAATTATTACTACCATTACGAATATTGAAAATAGTTTAACGGAGAATGAAGACATTTTTGGTGTGAGACGTGACGATGGCAGTAGGTAAAACGGTTTTCATAGAGAAAACTAAATTGTTTCAAGTATTTATACTAAACATGGTATGGGTATATTGAAACAAATAAGCATAACACAATATGAAAATTTACATACTCTCCTCACAACTTTGTATTGAAACTTATTTACAATTCAAATTGTTTGTGGGTCTATACAATTATGTATGTACAATGTACATAACTATTCATTTTTTTTTTTTTTCAAAACATGTAGGTATACTTCCAAATAAAAAGGGTTGTTTCTAAGGATTTACTTAAATAATTAATATTAATGCTATTCAGCATACGCAGCATAAAATCACTGTTCGATGAAGAAGAAGAAGAAAATATCACACATAATATTATGAGACATTTTGTAAATGTTTTTTGAATAACAAGAGGAAAGCCGAAACCAAACAAAATGGAAGCCTTAGTTTGAAAAACGAGAATATAAACAAGCGATATACCTGTATGTATGTACTAACTTTAGTCCCAAGAATGCAACAAAAAAACAAACAAACAGGGATTATTAACTTTTAGACTGCGTGTTTATCACATGAGTACACACATACATACACTTAAACAACACAATACACAACAATATCAGATGTGTAACCGTCACTGAAAGGGATAAATTATTTACCATAATTTTATGGTGAAGGTGAACCTGTCAAAATCGAATCAGAAAAACAAAAAATGAGTGTGAGTGGGAAAACTGGAATTGATTTGTAAAGGCTTAACTACATAAGCCAAAAAGTACTGAAGTACAAAAGTAAAAATATTTTTTTTACCGCTAGCGCCGTTGTTTTGTGAAAAAGAATACACAAATTTGTTTTTAAACCAAAATTTAAGCTTTCTGCATCATTTTTATAAGTTTTCTAGTCAGAAAAACTATCACAAAATCAATTTAAAAATTTTCACTTTTGCACTTTTTCACTTTTTTGGCTTATGTAGTTGAGGCTTAAGAACTACCCATTTAAACAGTTTATAAGCTGGGTTCTCACTCATCGTCATGTAAACAAATAAAAAAAACCCTGGAAGTTAACTTTTTTCTGTGTAACTAACCGCGGTTTCATTTTTGTTTCTATTTAACAGTTTGTCATTTAGATTTAGACGCTTGAGATTATGAAACTAGGATTCGGAAAGTTTATCATCATGCTTCCAAAGAAATTTAGGGGAACATTCGACAACTGATTATGTTATAAATCTCAAATTAATTTTTTTTTAATTGTGCACTAGAATGAAACTTTGACAATATTTATATTTCGAGTAACTTATTAGAATTTTAATTTTTTTAACATTTTAAATAATAATAAAATGTTTAGTGAGATAATTATTCATGATATAGAGCAAAATGACTCAATATCCGGTCTTCCTTTTAAATAATAAAAAAGTACTGATGAGAATTTAATACTTCTATCTATACCTACTGGATGCACTCATGCGCAAGTAGATGAGCAAAGTAGTTAGGCAACTAAAAACCGCTAGAGGGCATCCGATTAAGTCAAAAGATTTTCATGGAAATGAAATTTTTTTTCTTCAATTTGTTTGACTGCTTTTAGACGACTGCTATTTTTAATTTACCCCTGTCTTTTGGTTTCCTCTCGGTTGCATGAGATGCCTTTAAACACTGTGATTTTTAAAGATGTTAACATTGTTAAATGGAAAGGAAACATCTCTCCACACTCTTTACTCCGCTTATGTTACGAACCAATAAGGAATATCACAAAGAAAGAGCGATAACTCTGCAATTTTTCTAACCTTAGCAATTTTGTTTGCCGCAGCCACCACATACATCCCCCACCTAAGAGTACTTAAGTCGTGAGTAGGATTCATGAGTTTATACAAACGATAATCTGGTACTACCAACTGCTTGTTGTCTCATTTGTGAATATAGGTAGGTCAGGAAACCAATTCTGTGAGTTCTATTGAAAATGGCTAGCAAAGTACTCATATTAATTACCTAATCCTAAGCAGAGATAAACAACAAACAAGACATTAAGCCGACTTAGAAGTCAAATTTTAAACCTTTGTGGTCATATTTATAAACGTTATCTAACTTTATACAATTGTCCAAGTTTGGAAAATGTGTTCAAAAACCTTGTTTATTGTTGTCTTATAGCTGCCTACTTAGACACAAGATTAGATAGATTGTCTTAACCGTGAATAATGTGATATTTATTTTTGTTAAATAAAGCATATTTCCACCAATTTGAAAATAGTTAGGCAGTGTTTAAGTAGACAAAAATCTAATAAATACGACTGTTGCACTCTATTAATAAAAAAATGCTTATTTATCTTCTTATTCACAAATCAATTAAAACGTTGATCAAAATTAATTCACTAAACAAAAAATTTTATTAATAAACGATTAATTGCTTATTCACATTAAAAAGGAAATCTTAACAAAAATCTACTACATTCAAGAAGAACTCTGCTGTCGCCAAAGAGTATTCAGTCTTAAGGTAGAACTATAATAGTCGGATGCCGACGTAAGTGGTCGTAGGAAACGAAACGAATACACAGAATTCATATGACGTGCCCATAATTGAGGTTTGCTTCGTTTCGACCAATTTTCGTTAACTTTTGCTTTCGGAAGTGAAGAGCGCTCACCGACCGCTCAATTCGTAAGTGAACTGAGAGAATTTTCTTCCGACTATTATAGTTCTACCTTTATTGTGAGTTTCACCCGAACAACAAATTCCATCTGGAAAAATTGACATTTCACTTTTCGACTATTATGAGTTTCAACCGAAATTTCATGTTCGAAAAATTTCCCTTATTTCGAACATTCATTTCAGGTGGAATGTAATGCCGTAGACAGCTTAAATGTTCACATATTTTTAGTAGGTGAACGAAATTTCGAAACTCACAATTGCTTTTAAAATTTTTGGTGAAAATTTTAAGGTGAAATATTTTTCGGGTGAAACTCACAATAAGGCACAATAGTCCGTATATACATACACTTTTACACAAAGTGTGGACTTTTGCACCAACACTTTCTCATTTGACCTTGTAGATAATATATTATGTATGTGTCTCTAGCATTTGTTTTATTTTTATCTGCAGTCGTTGGCAAAATTATCTTAAATAGCTATTTTTAACTTAATTACTCATTAATCCACCTACTTCGGTGAATTATAGATAACTATAACATGAATTAACTTCTGTTTTTTTTTATTTTTTATTGATATTGATTTCGCACTTAATTCATTGATTAAAAATAATTCACGTTTGATATGACTTTGTTAATAGGAGTGTTGGAACATAGGTGGATGGACTCTTTTGATTCTTTTTTATTTTTGTATTTCCTATTCTACCTGAACTATATTATATTCACTTTTTAAATTACCAAACGTTTCAAAACAGTCAGTCGTATTTATAATCTCAGTCCAAAAAATGTCTAACTTTGGACAGTTTCAGTCCAACTTGAAAACCTTACTTATAAACATGTTCCATCGATTTTCTAACTTAGACACTGCAGTTGGTTGTCCAAACCTGTTCTAAAGTGGCTACGTTAATGAACGAATAATGAAAAGTTATCTTGAAATGACAGATGTCAGTGAGTACATGAGAACATATTTAGACAATTACTTTTGGAATGCGTTTCTAAAAATTAAGATGCTCAACTATGTAGATTACTAACTGGAAAACTCTCCAAGAGTGTTCTAAGGAAATCTAATAAATAAATTTTATTTAAATAAAAACAGATATTTTATGATATTTTAATTTATTTACAATAAAAAATGTTTCTTTTTTCCATGTTTTAATTTGAAAATCCTAAGGCAGCCAAATAAAATAGTTAACACTCAAAACAATAAAATAATATATGAAATGAATCTTAAATAACATAAACTAAATAATTATGCGATGAGTATTATTATTATTATTATAATTATTAATTTAAAACATTAAATCTGAACTTATAAATATAAATTAGTCATCTCATAAAACTACGCAAGTATATTATTAAATAATATACATATACTCTTAAATAGCTTTCTCTCGCGTTCCGATTTCTACAGATTCTGTTGTCTCGATCGCATCTTGTTTTTCTATCACATCTGATGCCTTTTCAATTGCATTAATATTCTCCATAGGATCTTTCTTTTCCATAATTGCTTGTATTGGTTGCATGTCATTTTTTTCTGAACTATCTGGTTTTTCCTCGCTACTACCATCTCTGGAAACAGCACCATTAGATTTGGAAATGTGCATTTTTTCGAATTGCTGTTCTTCGGTTTTGATTTTTTCTGGTAAATCCATTTTTTCTAACTTTGTACTCTCTTCAGGTTCTTCACCTTTATTATTTACCATCTCCATTTTTTCCATTTTTTCTGGTTTATCAACTTTTTCCGGTTCATCCTGTTTCTCACTCTCTGACATTTTCTTCATCTTTTCAGATTTTTCAGAAATTCCGTTCGACTTTATGATAATTGATTCCTCCATTTTCTTATTGTCGGGCATGTCATTATTACTTGGGATATTCTCAACATCAATAACTGTAGTATGACCATTAGTTTCACTCTTAGGCGGTACATGTAATGTAACTGGCACGATTGTCATTTGTTCTTTTGGTCTCAAACCAACCATTTCTTCACTGATTTTCCACAAATAATCGGCCATTTCCTTGTTTTTAGCTTTTGGCAGCACTGGGAATCTGATTGTGTCGAAATAATAGGAACCTGATGATTTTTCCAAAGCTGGATCTAGAGCCAATCGTATGGAAGTCTGAGCACCAGCTTGTGGCGATTTAAAGAAGAATCTTATCACAGGGCGCAGCAAGGATCTTAAAAGAATTTTTGAAGAAACACAAAAAAATTAACATAAGTTAGAATAATGTTGAAAAGTCTTAACTTACTTTGTTCTACCACTGATAATATGACGAGATAGTTCAGTCTTCACAACCCCTGGATGACAACAGTTGACCGTTACTTGTGTTCCGTGAAGCATTTCGTTCAATTTCATTGTGAACAAGATATTGGCCAATTTACTCTGAGCATAAGCACCCCATTTACTGTAGCTCTTTTCGAAATTCAAATCTTCTTTATTGATTTTTCCAAAAATATATATAGCACTAGAAACAACAACAATACGACTTGGAGCAGATTGCTTTAATGAATCCAAAAGTAAATTAGTCAAAAGAAAATGTCCCAAATGATTGGTGCCTAATTGCAAATCAAAACCATCTTTTGTTGTTCCCTTGGGGCAAGCCATAACACCGGCATTGTTAATGAGAATATCCAATTTAGTTTCTTCTGTTAAGAATCTTTAAAACAAAAACAAAGTTTAATTTAAGCTAAATTGCAATGAAATTTAACAAAAATTGTAAAACTCACTTGTCGGCGAATTTGCGCACAGACTCTAATGAACCCAAGTCCAATGTTCGATTGAAAATATTTTCATTTTTGGTCTTTTCAATTATTTCCAAACGAGCACCTTCACATCGAACTGGATCACGACAAGCCATGTAGATTTTAGCGCCACGACTTGCTAACTCTAAGGCGGTTTCTTTGCCAATTCCTGTGTTGCATCCGGTGATGACAACCACTTTGCCATCAATCCGATTTTTCTTGCGATAAAAAGGTCCTTGGATGATTTTTCTGGAAGAAGAGACAAAAATTATTCTATATTATTAATTATTATATATTTTACATAAAAGAGAAATCCGCCCACTAACACGCCTACTTTTCTTATATCTGAGATTCCTCCTTAATTAAAATACCTAGAAAAATTTAATTTCTTAAATCTAAAGCATGGAATGTGTAATTTTTTTTAAAGTCCGCCTACTGCCACACCCATTTTTCTTAAACTTGAGTTTTCGTGCCATTTTTAACCTAATTACAAAGTTTTCTAAAATAAATATTCAAAAGATGGCGCTGCGAAGCATGGTAGTGTTGATCTTGTTAGCTATACAAATTAGGTGAATTTCCAAAAATAATTCCTGATTTAACATTTGCAGTCTTATTTATAGACCCATTCCAAAGTTTATCAACTTTAGACAGCTGTCCAACTCCAAAACCTTATTTATAAACATGTCCAACTTAGACACCGCAATTGGTTTTCTGCACATATTCCTAAATGGCTACGTTCAAAGAATTGAAAAGTTATTTTGAAAAGAATTAAATATCCGTTGAACGTTTCCAAAAGTTACGTGAAAGTCCCCTTTCACACGAGGAGTTTCCAGAAACTTTCAGTTTATAGAAGAGAAGGGAAGAGGGGAAAATGAAATCTCCCCGGTCAACGATTTGAAGAGATTTTTTTGACATTCCTCCTTACATACACAGTGACAGTAGTGTGTGTTCAACCAAGCTACTTTAAAACGAAACAACAGAAAATTTCAACGATTTTGTTTCTTCGTGTGAAAGGTACAAGAGATTTTAAAGGAAATTAAAAGAAAACGTCAAAAAATCTCCGGCAACTTGTTTCCTCGTGTGAAAAAAAGTGACAAATTACAGGGATGTTAGTGAGTACATAAAATTAAGATCTAATAAACTAATTTAAATTTAATTTAATTTAAATAGAAATTAGAAAACTACGTGGCCAACAACGTATCTTCTGTGAACTGTCAAACCTGAATTCGCAATTAAGATGCATTTGACAAACCGGTGGGGTGACGAATAGAAAATTGTTAAAATTCAACAACCTCAAACACTCATTTCACTTATTAATGTTTTTCTTACAATCCAGCAACCACTCATGTGAATGAAATTTCAGAACTTTGGATTATACCTACAATTGAAAAAATTTGGCATTTTTGGGAAGTAAAAGTATAGTTATGTGACATGTGAGAAAAACGAAACAAATAAACACATCATAAACCAAAATGGAGTCGACTTTCATTTGCTTCTGTTTCTCTCTTTTCAATTGGTGCTTTATTTTTGTGTTTGCATTTTTCTTCTAGCTGACAAAAAACAGCCAAGTTGAAAAAAATGCACACTACACATATTAAAGGTAATATCATTAGCGTTTTCATTTTTGTTCAGTTCTGTGCATCCGTCAAAAAAGTGGTATATGTATGGTGGTAAAATGGTGGATCCAGTGCCCCTTTACTTTTCTAATTTCAATATTTTGTTGTTGTTTCTAATGATGCGAGTTCAGTTCCTGTGGACACTTATTTTTTGACACTTTTAACTTTGACAATCTGCGCAATATATGAACTTTGATTTATGTGCTGTGTAAAAAATGTACTAATTTAATTTGTAGTAGGTAGTACCTGTTATTTGTATGTTCTATTTAAAATGTCGAAATGATCAATTATAATTTTTCCCCCGAATTAAACCTATATGGCAACCCTATACATTATGTTGTTGCAGCCATATACAAATAAACCTCAATTACAACGCACATCATGATGAAATGATCGTATAATTAATTACTAATTTTTATTTTTGAAAAAATCACTTTCATATTGGTTTCTTTGTATACAATTAAATTTTATTCAATTTCAATTCAAGAGACATCCTTTTCTTTACCCTTATTGATTATTTTATTTTGCATTAAAATTCTTTCACGTTTTTCTTACAGCTTACACACCGCAGCTATTAAGACGTCAATTGACTTTATAATTTCACAACGGCAACGCATCGATCATTGTGGTTTGTTTATTTAATTTTATTTCATTGAAATAATAAAAAAAAATACTTTTACTTGTGCAATGATGAGCAGTTTATACTCGGTTGAACCTTCTTTTAACGGAATGTTAATCAAAAAATAATAAATTTCGCTAGAAAACGCAACATAAAAAATTCCATATTGGTCTGGTTCAAATTAGTTATTAAATTTAATTAAATTAAATTTTAAACATTCACTGCAAAGACATATTAGGTGGTCTGTTTCTTTATACTTCCCAAAAATGCCAATTTTGAACAATTCTAATCCAATTTAGTTTTTTTATATGAACTTTGACAGAACTTTGGGCTAAAATGGGTAGAAGGTGGCAGTTTTGGGAAGTAAAGAAACAGACATATTATTGATCAACTGCATTGTAATTGACAATAATTTGACATTTACCAATCAGAAAAAATTCAAATGTCAATTGACTTAGGGCCCCTTTGTTCCACGAATGGAAAATATTTATTTAAGTATAAAACATAGTACCTATACCAACAGCACGACTGAAGAGGTACTCAAAACACTAATTAAGTTTCATAAAGGAAACAATTTATTAATTTTAAGAGTACAATAGAACTTATCAATATAATCTCATCCAGGTCGGCAGATTGGCGCTCACATTATATTTAGTTAGCAGAACACTCAACATTAATTCATTTTTATTCAAATTTTTAAGTGTGTGCTTTTAATTATTTAAGATTTTTTAATATTCATTTGGAAAAACGGTATAGAATTTAAATTCAAAGATAAAATCAGAAAATTATTTCAGAACAGTGTTTGCAAAATAACCAGATTTCCAAGAATTTGTTAACTTCTATATGGTCAACAATCTTATAACCAGTCTTTTTTGGCGGTATTTCCGGTAATATCAAAAAATAATAATTTGCTTAAGCAATAAAGAAGAAAAATGTATAGATCCACATGGTTAACAAAAACTGGGTTGGTCATTTGCGTTTTGTTTTTTTTTTTACTTTTTCGGTGGTCCATCAATTCTTACGAATATTGTTTGTATACTAAATATTTTTATTTATTTTCTTTGCAAATTACAAAAATAATTAAAACAAACAGTAATTGTCATATAAAATGGATTTTTTTTTGCTTTTCTATATTTTTCTTAGTAGGATAGGTACATACTCTAATTTTAAATATAGGTACAATAAGTGAGACATTATAGTTAAAAAAAACTTGCTTAATAAATTATGCAATCAAAAATTTATCGTTTGAATCATTTTTGTTTTTTTTTTTAGATCTAAGTGAAAAAAAATTGATATGGTGAGACAGCTTGTTGATAATCGAGGTCTATAGGAATTAGGAACTAACATTCTTAACCATTCAGATATATTCGTGTTATTATACGAAAGATTAAGATGAGAAGTCATTTATCGCGATAATATAAAGGGTGTTTTTTTTTATACGTGTGGTTTTCAATCTGGCAATACTTTTTTCGGAGTTGATCTTTTTGACATCTGTCACTTGATTTGTGCTCAATTTGGTTTAATTAATGAATAGACTTCCTCCTGAACAACGTTTGCAAATCGTGGAAATTTATTACCAAAATAATGGTTCGTTTCGCGCGACGCATCCCGCGCTGTGTCCAATATTCGGTCGACATAATCGCCCAGCAGAGTAATTCGAGCAACCATGGATCGGTTTCGCACCACGTTTACTCTAGTGGATAATGCGCATCCTCAGAGACGCCGTACAGTGCGCACCGAAGACGCTATTGCTGCTATGGAGCAGAGTATCGAAGAAGACCCGAATGAGTACATCCGCCATCGCGAGCAACAATTGGAGCTGGGGCCTCTTGGGCCACTCGGCTGGAATTTATTCGAGCCAGCCGCGGAGGCCACTTGCCAGAAATCATTTTTAAAACAATGACAAATCCTTATCTATAAAATAAAGCTAAATTCTTGGCCATAACATTAAATTTATTTCTTCCTGAAAACCACACGTCTAAAAAAAACACCCTTTATATACTCTTGGTATATCTTCCTCACAAGATACAGTACTCCTGAAACGAATTTTAGGTGGTATATAGACCCAGATGTCCTATGTGATAAGAGGGTGCCACGACAAAAGACCACAAAGTTCATTGTAAGTTTGAATTGAAATAGAACCTAAACGTGTGTCTAGATTTTGATTAATAAAGGAACCAACTTAAATCAAAATCATAAGACCCGTTTTCAAAAAAAGAAGAAAAAAAACCGTTTTAGATGAACAATTTGATTTTATCTATTTCAAGAGGTTTTTGCCAAATTGGGGAAATAGGGTTTTTGAAATTTGTTGAAAAAATTGACTTAATTTTGAGCTATTCAATTATGAATTTTCAATGGCTTGACTGATTTTGTTACAATTTTACAATCTATTCAAATAATTCGATTTTCTCGTGTTAATATATTTTTGATGTGTAAACATCTATACTGGCGGTAGGGTGAAAAAAAACGTAACGTATTTTGTGATCGTTATTGTGATTCTGTGATTGTAATTCACGTTACGTTACGTATGTTTACACATCTTAACCGTGAGTCCCGGCACTCACACTTTTTTTTTATGGCGATCTATAGTAAGAAGATTTGAATTATGTTTTTTTTTTTTGCAAAATCTTCAGAACAACATTGTTACGATGAAATTGCCAAAAGGTGGCTCTGATTCTGCTGATTTTTTTGGTAGTGCATTTTTTTTAAATGTTCGACTTATGAGGTCCTCCACTTTAACCGTCGATATATCCATTATTTTTAAACTGTTTTTAGCATAGTGATTTAGCATTTTTACTTTTACGGGATTTATAGAAAATTCAAAACAGATCACAATCAGAATATTTACATGGCAGGTATTTTTCTTTCTGTTAAGTCCAATTTATCTACGAAAAACAATCGATTGGCTTTAATTTAAATTCTAATTCCATTCGGATATTTAATATTATTATTCACACCTTATCTTAATTCTTTAAGTCTAATTCTGGAATTTTAAAATAAAACATCAGGTATGTCAGTATATGGCTATAATGCAAATTGAAAATTCCACTTTTTTCTCAGAATATTTGTTTTTATGCACGAAACATAAACGATTTATTATGAAGTTTTAAATTTCACTGGAATTAAGATGTCTTTAAAAAGATAAAAAAAATTAAGTTTTTTTTTGGAATTTGTGATTTGAATAGGTATAAAACTTAGATATTCTTAAAATAAGTGGATAGAACTTATTTGAGTTTATTGACTGCGGAGAATTGTTTGTTTTTTCTTTTAATCATAGCTTTTATTTTCTTATGTTAATTCTAGTATATTATATTAAATGAAAAAAAAAATAGAATTAATGCACAGGTAAACATTTATATTAGTTAATTTTTATATGTCATTAAAATTTTTAAAAAGAAACACGGTTGTTTGATGGGTTTTTTCTGCCGCATGAACTCATAAATCGTAAATGCGACTCTTTGTTTTGAATCGTCCTATATAATATCTAGGATGCGTTCGATAAAACGAAAATTACCTTTTTCAACCTTAAAATAACCTTATAGGCTTTCGTTAGGTGTACAATTTAAACAAAAATCATCTTATACCTTTAGTTAGTTTAGTTGCCTATACATATTATGTATACACACATGTACGTATTATTTATATATTAAATGCAAACAGCTATAAAATTGATGATCATATTTCTATTTCCAGATCGCTAATTTTGGTCTGCAATCCTTAAATCTTATTGTTTCATTTTTTGGCCATAAGTTCGAAAGTATGTGTCTACCTACGCTCTTCATATTATTTAAATTTAAATTTTGTTTTATGTTCAACCATGATGGAATAAAAGTGTCAAGAAAAAGAAACATTTAACTTTTATTTTGTCATTCTTATTATAAAATCCACGCATCTGGTATAGTAGATCAATCAAAATGTATACAAATAAAAATTCCAAAACTAATATAGTTATACCTACATGACTTTTGGAAATCATAATTTTCTAAATTATTCTTCGAAACAACGAAAGTAGTATATCAAGTTTTTTTTTTTTAAATAAATACAATTCTCACCATAAATCACTCCTCCACATTTAAATCTTAAAAAAAAAAATATAAGTAATTTATCAATTTTCTAAGCCACCTAATTCATCCAAATCTTAATTTGTCTGATTTCTAATTTGATTCATCAAGCATTACAGACGGTTGCGGCGACGACGACGACCGATGATTTTCAGCGCGATGGCATGCGTAGAGCTATACAATGAACCTTTGAAGCTTTCAAAATTAATGACACATAATCATTTTCCTCTTAACGAAATACTAGTTAACCTATTACGGCGCTAAAAAATTAATGTTTAAACTTTTTTTGTGTAACTTTTATAAATTATATATGACTTTCCATTTTGATGACGATGCAAGAAAAGAAAAATTATATGAAAATATTATAACAATGATCATCAGCAGCGGTGTGGAAAAAAAAAAAATCGTTCATAATTTTGCTTCTTAGCTTAACAACTATACATACTTACATGAATTTTAATAAATAAATAAATATAATAATGCATTACGATTTTGTTGTTAGTTAAGCTAAGTAAGTAGGAACCTATATCAACAAAATTTTTGGTTTGAAGATTATGCATGCATGAATGTTTTCTTATGCAATTGTAAGGGAGGAAAATTTTAAATTAATCGCTTGGGTGAGTAGCACGTGCTTAATTTTTTATGGTTTTATGTGCAGATTAGAATTTTAAATGAAATTGAAATTAAATTTTTAACTTACTTTCATAAATGGAAATTTTACTAAAAGTTGCCAACCTTTAGGTGCGTTCCTTCACTTTGAATCACTGTGATTTTCTGTCCAAAACTGCACATTTTATTTTTTTTCGTATGAACTTTGACAGAATTTTGTGTAGAAATTCACACAAATGTACAGAGTTTCAAAGTAAAGGAACACACCTATAGCTCAAAGTGATTTTGATCGTGATACAAAAGTTGATTAGATTCTTAAATTTGTTTGCTCAGTATTTTTAATAATTGGACGTTATTTCAGCATATTCAAATCATTCATAACTATGTATGCTCTGACATTAACATTGGTTTAAAACCTAAAGAAGAACTTAAAATACAACAGCTGAACACTTCTAAAGAAGTGCAAAAAAAGTAAGCAAACATACCATTTTCTACATTTTTAATTGTCAAAGTGAGATTTGGAGCTAGTATGATACTAAAAAGTTAAAATAGACATTTGGTGATAAAAACTATAATTAAGGTAGCACGATGCTTACTCGTTTAAAATTTTGAAAATTGCTTTAACATTATACTTAATCGTTTAAAATCTTGCGCCGTCGGGAAGGTTTAATGCAACTTCGACAAAAATATCAATGAACCTGAACCTCACCTGCCAAAATCGATGGGTTAAAATTGCTGAACCACGGTTAAAATCTTTCTACAACTAGCCCTTAATTCTTAAAAAAACAAAATTAAATCCGAGTTCACTCATAAAACTATTAACTTAACGATTAACTTTAATTTCAATTGTCACAAATCTTTCGTAAGCGAAAGAGGTAACTATGCACTATCAAAATCGATGCGGACTATGGAAATCGACTTTTCTATAGCGTCGCACTTTGATTTAAGTAATTTTTCGAGAAGCGAAATCCAGTATCTGTCAGAAATATTTGTATATTGAGTTAATACAGAGTTAATTAACTCCTCGAATTGACTCGATATTGAATGAGAAAACAAATAAATCACACGATATGTGACTTGTTGCAACAAGTAAATCCCACTTTCAAAATGGCTCTATTGAATAATTAGCTTGTTAGGTCCTACCGCTCTATTGATTATAACGGCCGACTTTAAATTGAAATCGAAAAATGTTTTTATTGGCTTTATTTTGCAATTAATAGATCTGTTTGGTAACTTTCTTGCGAATTTGCACAAAATTTTACAAATTTTCACAATTTGCTGTTAAAACTCATGAGAAAAAAATCAATTTTGGGAAATTAATTGAAAAAAAAAAATTTACCAATCATGCATAATTTTATGGCATTAATGTTGGAATACATACATAGCGTAATGTGGATGTTCAATTCTCACAAACTCTGCGCAGTAAACCCGACTGTATATTGACAATAACGCGTCAAATATTTTTTTAAAATGAATCGTTCATTGTAACCTTGCGAAAACGCATATCTGCAACATTAATGCCTTCCATATTGAATCGCGAAAAAGTTAGTTATCATTACTTTGTTCGGCTCACCATTGACTATACCGTTCCGACCATAATAATTTTTAAAGAAATATGGTCAAGTGATTCAACCAGACCATAAGGCGCACCAAACAGTGACTTTTTCTTGATAAAATGGTATTTAGACAATGAATTTCATTACTTTAAATGTGGCAATTCCGTTTATTGATATAACCATTTAACCAAAAGTAATACACCATTTATGAGCATTATATATAAAATTCAAAATAAATTTTTGCAATTTGCTTAAGTTGCTTTGGCGTGAATTATATTCATGATGAATTTTCAAACCAAACTTACTTCAAAACAACTGAGAACTGTCAAATCCGATGTCACAGAAAACAGTGTTGCCAATTAAAAGTTCTTCACCTCTAAAAAAAACACCATTTATTTATAAACTTAGCCACATTAGCCGTGTTTTTTTTTTTGAAAGTCTATAAGGATTTGTCAGAAAAAACGACATCGTTTTTTCGTAGCCTTGAACTATAAAGGAAAGTCGTGCATTTTATTCTCCAGCATAATCAACAATCTTTTCACAAAGTATAGCAAAATGCGTGTTTATTAAATATAATATGTGTATGATTAGTTAGTTAATGTATAGAAAATGAATGTACCCATTTATAATATTTTAATTTGTATCGATTTGACATGTGCCACAACCTGAATTCCTAAGCATTATAGTTGTTCATGTACTTAAGTTTCAAAAGTACAATGTCCCCATAAGACTTTATCCATAAAATTGCACAAAAAGTTTACACAAGAAAATTTAATTACCTACATTTTTATTTCCTTAAGGCAGTTTTCTTTATAATAAATGCAAAACACGTTTCGTTATTAATATTACGTAAAAAATAATGACCTCTATTCATTCATTCTCGAACGTGCTCCTTATAATCTATATTTATTTATAAAATAGTTTAATTATATTGATGGAGTTACTACTATGTACTTAGTACTGCGGAATTTAAAAAAATTGAATTATAAATTGTATAAGCACCCTATTTACTTATGAGAGAGTTAATTGCGAAACACAGATCGTGATCTGATAATAATTAATAATAATAAAATAAAAACATTTAAGTGTCAGAACATGTTTACATCATTTTTATTCAAGTGTTACTGATTATTATGTATTGCTTAAAGAGCTCAGTCATGCATGCCAATTATATACTTTGTTCCAGATAGAACACATTTTTTGCCATTTAAAATATTAAAAAAAAAAAATAAAAAACTATTTTCTGGTAATTTTTAAAACTGTTGCTGTTTTAAAATCTAAGTATAATATGTACTTCGTATGGATTTTAATGACTTTTTCTATTATTAACCTTTTTTATATCCACGTTGAATTTGAAAGCTAATGACACGCAATAACATTGAAAATAAAGGTTGTTAGAGAAATTGTCACTATAAAGATGATCAATCTAATAACCTCGAACTTCCGGAAACGTGTCTAAATCTTATTTTTTTAATGATAATATTTAATTGTAGAGCAATTTAAAATTATATTGAATCTCAATATTTTATACTTGTAATTAAATTTAAAGACTTGAAATAATATTATAAAAAAGAATTAACATTATTTTAAATTTAAGAGAACAAAAAAAGTGACAAAATGACGGCTTAAATTTGAATTCAAAAAAATGCTCATCAATATACTTTTCGGTATCAGAAAACAAAAAGCTAAATAATAATACAAAGTGGCGCAAAATTAAATTTGTCAGCGTTTACAAAATATAGCGGCAAATGTCAAACAATTCAAAACAATTATTCCGCGTTCCTTATGTGTATAGTGATTCATGTTTTGTTGACGTATGTATATTTTGTATCTGTTTACCTCACAAATTTCAAAGTAGAATTGACATTTGACGTTACCAAACAGACCAAGTAATTACCTACCTATTGAATTTATCCAAAGCGAAATAATAATAATAAGGGAAGAAATATAATGCGAAATAATTAAATGCAAGATAAAAATTGCAAAATTATCATGATTTTGCGAAGCAATAACAAAAAGAAATAAAATCTTGCTAAACAATTAAATGCGAAATGATGAAAAGACAAAAAATTGTAAAATACAAATATTCCGCCATAGATACCCCTAACCATAGAGAATTCAGCAACTCTGTTTGTTTAGAAACTGGACTCTTAAATATTCTTCTATTAGAATTTCCATCCAACCTCACTAATGACGAAATTTCAAACAGTTATTGTCTCTTGTTATTATTGTTTTCTTTTAAGTGCGTCACTATATCCTAGAATCAAAAACAAGGTAAGAATTATAATTTTTAAACTTCTATTTGATATAAACAAATAAACATTAACAACATTAAAAAATTTAATTGGAAAGGAAAATCAGAAAAGGCCAAGGAACAAAACTGGTCGAAGGGAGAAAAGCAAGTGCCTCGAGAATATGCACTGTGTGGGCATTTGAGAATATTATTGCTGATGATAAACGCATTGCAAATGTCAGAATGATAGCTATGCAAAGAAAAATTAAAGCAACTAAAATTCAAAGTCTCATGGCGTTTTTGATTGGTAATCAAAAAGAGAAATGTCAATCGAACGCTTTTATCGATTTTGAAGTATACGTACCTACTTCTGGTTTCGATAGTGAATCCTAATCCAAATGCATTTTCTCTTCGATTGAGAAAAAGAAGGGCGACCAATCGAAAACGCCATAATCCAAAGGCATCGATTGAAAACTTTGAACTTTTTTTTCTTTATATTAAGACTTACAGGGCGATAAATGAGAGTATACCCACACTAACGATGCGACAATGCGATTAATCGAATCTCATGTGAAATATATTGAAAGCCTAAAGTTTCATCGTCGTTCCAAATGTTTCGCGTTGGTTTAGGGGAGCCTTTTATTTCTGACATTTGATAGAAATAAAAATAACTTAAACGTTTCATTCAATCGTGTTCATTGTTTATAGGCTCCATTTTAACGTTAAGAAATGAGTTGTACTCTGGGCCTCCACAACCAATAATTAATTTCAATTGAATCGGGCATGCAATGGAAATTCCTATGCAGATCACAAATTTCATGAAATACCTAACTGATTTTATAAAATCGATTTCACCATTTTGACGTTTTACGTCTATATACTTTTGTTAGACTGATATTTGTATATAAACCCAAGTTTATTTTAGATTAAAAATTCAGAAGCTATCAAAGCATTAGGTATGAATATGGCACATTGAGTTTACATCTGCCAACCGCAGTTTAAAAAAAAAAAAAACTTAAGAAACAAATCTTTCTATTTGAATTCAAGATTTAATGAAACATCATGTGAATGACCCTTTTTTGTTAACAACGGAAGGTATCTAACCATTTCAATCAATGTAAAAAATCTATGCACCAAACATGCAACTTTCTTATACCTGATAATATCCAATTTAAATGAAAATATTTTTCTCACGAAAACGAAAAGCTTTAGTGAGTAAAAACCTTAGCCCGATCAAAATATTTACAGTTTTAAAAGCTCGTTGATTTATACCTTCAAATTAATTAGTTACATATAAACGATAAACCACAAAAAAGACTTGAGTCTCAACCACTTCAATTATATACGGAGAAACCCAATGAATATCATTAAAAAAAATAAAAGTAGGTATCATCTTAAATAATGCACCTTAATGATTTCACTTTTCATTTCGACTTTGGTGGGTCGGATCTCTTAAGTCAAAGAGCGCTAAAAAAAAAACAATAAAAATTTCCATACAGTGCATCTACTTGTATAATTAAAAAAAAAAACTACACGAACATGACCCATAAAGCAAAATCATCTAACAACAATAAGAAGATGTTGGTAGTTATTGTTTATTTTTTTATTTTATAATTATACCAACTTTATGGTAATGCATTGTCTATGTGTACCCATAGATACTGAATGCTGACAGCTTCATGCAACCCACTCGTCTTGCAGTCGTCCAATTTAGGAGCAACTCACATTAACTTTCTTTTCATAGGTAGGTTAGGTATACGAAACAAAAATGAAAAAAAAACAATACCGCAAGCAGGGAAGGAGAAACAATTATCTATTATTATTATTATTTTATTATTAAAGAAGACATATCACGAGCGCCACCTACCTGAAAAGTTTGGAAATCATTGTTGTACGAATGTTCGCTATTTGACAGTGATTTGGCAGTTGATTACCGCTACTCCAACACCAAAAAAAGTACACAACTATTTCTTGGATCATGTACAACGAACTACAACACGAACGATGATCAAGACGGGTGAGTTCAAAAACTTTGGTCTAAATTGATTCTGCAAAAGGTGGTACTACCTCAATTCTACCCGACACTACAGACTTTATGATTATAAGTCACTATACAATACGGTACGGTACGGTACACTTGGTTTGTCGTCTATTCGCACACTAAACTGAATCTGGGACAAACGCCACCGAACGGATACAACAGTGTTTCCTCCGCTCTTTCTTCTGCGAAACAACTTCCGTCGGATCCGATGATATGGTAGCTGGTATTAGTATAGTTATATACCTGGTAGTTCAGTTCGGTAGATCGCAGAACTCAGGTTTACTTTCTTTCTTTACCTCGATTCATGCTGTTGAAAAAAAGTTTACAAGTCGTCGTCGTCGTCACATTCCATTCCACAGAGAGAAAGAAGAAAAGAAAAAAAAACGCACCAATATATATAATTGATTTGAATCTGAATTTTATTCATTTTTACTTTCATGCTTCTTTCGAATTCCAAAATCCAAACAGCAGCCGCCATTCTCTTACACGATCGACCAACTATAACGTGTAAATATTTTCATATTATCAAAAAGAAAACAAGAAGAAGCACAACAATTTAAATTTAAGGCGTGTTGTTGTACGAATACACTGTACGAGTATAGATGTCGATGGATGATGGCGATGGGGCAAGCGGATGGTAAAAGGAAATCACATAACTGTCGATGTCGATAGAGTTCATGTTCGGATCGGATGTGAAATTTGAATAGAAAAAGCAAAAAAAAAATACCTCTGTGTACCTAGATGGCGCTGAACGTGTTGCAATTTATGATCGTCGTACCACAGCTAGCAAAATTGGCTGAGATTTACAGTAAATATATATGCATAATGTAGTTAACCCCGAGGGTATATTCCATTTTGAAAGATGAATTCTCTTATAGGTTTGATGTTGAACTTGATGTTGGTAAAGATCATGTGGACAAAAAATTATATTATATCGTGATCGTGGTTGTGGTGCAAAAAAGCCAATGTGGAAGAGGAAGTGTAAGTATATAAAAAAAAAGGTATAAGGATAGAAGAATATTTTTGATGACAATATTCCATTTGAATGCTTTCATATTCATCTTTTCCAATTTTGAAATTTTATTGTTTATTTGTTATTCGGCCTTATCACAGGCCCCGTCGTAATAGATTCGTACTACGAATCTTGAAAAAAGTATCATAGCACTGTCGTCGGCCTTTGATAAGACCGATTAATTAAATACGAAATAATTAAAATTGTAAACAAGAAATTTGCGAAATGCAAAACAAAATTCCGCAAGTTTATTAAACTCATTAGAGTTTCATTATATACATATATACGGAAAATTTTTCAGCAACAAATTGCATGCACACCATCCACTGGAACTAGTGGAAACGAAAGGTTACTTGCAACAAATTATCAGGTGGTTCTCTGGCCCTCTGGACCGAAAGTTATAATTTTTTTTTTTTTTTTTAACTAAAGGTTTAACTAAAAGGTTCCCCCACACCAACGCGAATTTTCGGTGGCGACGACGAAAACAACAATAACAACACGTGGTTGTCAATGAAAACAACACGTTGTTATATTATTGTTTTCGTCGTCGCCACCAAAAATTCGCGTTGGTGTGAGGGAACCTTAAAAGAGTGATGAGTTTCCCCCACACCAACGCGAATCTATTGTGGCGACGACGAAAACAATTATAACAACGTGTTGTTTTCATTGACAACCACGTGTTGTTATTATTGTTTTCGTCGTCGCCACGAAAGTTTCGCTTTAGTGTGGGGGAACCTTAAAACACAAACAAATAGTATCATTTGACTAGTTATGTGCGAGAAAAGAGTGGAGACTTATCCAAATTCTGGTTATTTCATTCAGATATTTATAATGAGTTCTTTTAAGGCATGAAAAGTTTTATTTAATCATAAAATGATTTTTCTCTTTTTGGTAGTGTCATTGGTCCATAGGTATTTCTTCGAAAATGAAGAAGGTTGTAACCGTCACGTTCAGTTCTCAGCTCAATATAGCCAAATGTTAACCGAATTTTTTTTTTTTTTTTCAACCTCAAATCGTAAATATGGAAGTGGAAGACATGTGGTTGCAACAAAAGACGATGCACATCTCATTTTCGTTTTAAATCAAACGACAAATTTTTTGCACGAGTTATTTCGCGTGTTGGTGATGTAAACTGACCGTTATTGGTTGAAAAAAAAGACAACGGGGATTAAAGATGCCATCATACAAACTATCGATAACAAGTATGTAATTCACGCTGGTAATACAGTTTTTCTGTGCGCTTAAGTTAAGCCCCGAGAATTCTCTGGGATTAGCTAAGCCCACAGGGGATTAGTTGTTGTTGCATTTAACATGTAAATTGTTTAGCACCGATATCGTTTTTTCATCCAATTCCCCCTGGGCTTGTATATATTAGGCGTATTTTTTTGCAAGCCCGGGGGAAATTGGATGAAAAAAACGACATGGCAAGAACCAAACAATATATTTAAATGCAAACATGATCTAAATCTAAGTAGAACATTTACTTTCGTCAACACCACAAAATGGATGACCCTGTAATCATTCGCGTAGGGGGAACTATTCAAAGTTAAACGGATAGATTTGTCCTGTTGTAGTCCTGTATGTGAAAAGATATCTGATGCAACAACTCAAGGTACCTGAAATTTTTGGGATAGGTGGATAACCTAGCAGAAAAATTCGAGAATGCAAGGAATAGTATGATTGCATTGGTGCTGTACCTAATTACCTCAGGAGCCTACCTCTAAGAGTATCTATTGTCATCATAGAGTGCGTCTCATCAAATTTGGTTTAAAGAATGATTATTTTGCCCTATAACGCATATTTAAACATTTAAATATCTCTTAAAAAGCCTAAGTATCGTTTAAAACCACTTAAATGATCATAAAATCTAAAATAATGATCACATCTTAATTATAGGTATCCTCACTTACCAGGTATTCACAAGATACATATAAATATGTACATAAGTACATTCTTCTAAGTCTTTATGTTATAATGATTCTAATAATAATTATTATAAGATGAATCTTTAATAAAAACGATGTCTGACTTTAACACTTCAAGGGTCAATGCCGAAATTATAGCCTAGTTCCTTTACTTTGAAACTCTGTGCATTTCTGTGAATTTCTACACTAAAGTCTGTCAAAGATCATATAAAAAAAATAAAATGACGTAGAAATTCACACAAATGCACAGAGTTGTAAAGTAAAGGAACACACCTTATATAGGTATTTTCAACTTAAAAAAACTGATTTCAATTATTAATACCTTTCTTTCTACCCACTTTCCCGCTATAATTATACTAATTTTCACACATGATCGATGACTTTCCCTATCGGACTTACCTGATCAGAAACAAGAGCAGGGCTACACCCAAAACAATTGCAACTATTAATATCGTCCACTCTAGTGGCCCACTAATGCATCTTTCATCTTCGTCGACTGCAGTAGCTGCTCCCGGTTGCCTTTCCATTGTCGCATTCGACATCTCTTATAGTATTGAATTCACTTTTTTTATTTTTTATACAAAAAACAACACAAGACAAGACAACAAAATAGAAAACACTAAATAAAGAACAAGACAAAAAAATACAATAAAATGCCAACGAAGTCGAAAGTATATCACGTACGATCGATGATCGGATCAATCGATCGAGAGTAAATTTTCAAAATTTAAGTTAAAAAAAAAATTCGTTGATGCAATCGTCAGATGAATTTCAAAAATAAATTAAAAAAAAACCGAATTATGCCATCCGCCGAATTTGAGAGAGCCGGTGTATGTTTTTCCGACAGAATTTCTGTATTCTGAGTGTGATGTTCGGTTTAACCTACGATCAGGTTCAGCGTTGAATCGAAACTAAATGCGGCTCAAGGTAGTGCAAAGTCAACAGCGCGCGCCTTGATGGATTTTTGTTCAATTCTGTTCGCTTTGTAGAGATGCCTTGAGGCACGGTGCGGCAGCGGCAATATTATAAAAAGGTGGTTTAGAGAGAGATTGGTTTGCAAGAGTAGGAAATATAAAAAGCCCGGCTTTATTGGTGGGGGAGAGATATGTCGGAGTTTTACGTTTATTTTGTTGATCGTTCATCGTATACCTTTCATTCGATTTAATTGTTAGTACCTATAGTAGTTTTGTTTTCCTTTATTATTGTTTTTCTCAACACGTCCCGTCCCATGCAAGAAGAGTGTATAGGTATGTATATGTTTGTTTGGTTGTGACTTTTGTGGACTTGTGGTATATATAGAGGGAGCCCCGTTCGCGTCACTTCATCATCATCATCGTTATAGTCTAAGTCGAAACGATGACAATTTAAGCATTATGAGTATGAGAATGATTTTGACATGAGGTGTGTTTGGAATGCATGAATGGATTTGACTAATTTTATGTGTTCTTTTTTTTTTTTGAGTCAGAGTCATATAGAAATAACTTAAAACGTATGAATAAGTCGCACAAACTTGCTCCTTCCATGTAAAACATACAAAAACAATTTTTATTACATAACGGCTACAAACATCTCTAATTATAAATTAAGCGAATATAAGACAGTGCTTTCAAAATCTTATTTTGGATGAATTACTATGACATTTCATCAATTCGTTCATAAATTCGTCCGTTTGACATTTGATTTGACATCAAATAATAAAATGAGCTAACTCAGCAGCAATATTTGAGGGAATATATACCTTAGCTCGTTCCCATTGCCTTGAGTATTGGCAATTAAGATCTTTTGAACATGAAAATGGCATTAAAGGTATTTTTTTTTGCAAGTCCAGGGGGAATTGGATGAAAAAAAACAACGTCCGTGCTAAACGGGATTTAAAAAAACACACCCATTATTGCTCGGTAGTCGGTAGATGAGACAGTTATTGCTTTTCATCGCTGAAGAAATAAATGTTGACGTTTCATATTTTCAAATTGGTTTCTCTACGATTTTGAATGACTTGCTTCCTTTTGAAAATTAAAGTTGAAAATATTACAATTTTAATGAATTACAATATTTATTTGGTTGATAGCATGTATTCTTCACAACTTATATTTAATTCATTTTTCAAAATAGCTGACAGCTAAAATGTCACTCAAATTTCAGTGTTATACCAATATCAATGATGCCAAGATTTGTGTAAGCGGCGATATACGTTTTTTTAAATCTTTAGCAGTGTTTTTCTTAAAACTATTCGAAATTTTCTTTCATGATACCAATACTTGGCGTGTGGATGAACAAGTCAAAATCTTCCTCTGATCGATAGGTGAGCGCAACGTAAACACAAAACCGATTTTCTGGGTAGGAGTTGATTGCTGCAGACACTTTATATGGACAAGTTCGCCCATATAATTCCGCCAACAAAATGTGTTTTATTTTCATCGATTTCGCATCATAAACCGTGAAATATTCGACGGGGGTTTTACAAATATTTAAATTAGATTTTGTTTTGTCTGATAATGCCTGGCCTGCGCATGTAAGGATACAAAATATGAACTATAAAGAATTTTGTTGTGTTGCTGTGATACATGCGATTCAAAGTAACATTTTTGATTGCAGTCAAAGCTGAATAAATTCAGAACTATTAATCAAATGGGTTTGCTGACAGGTCTAAGATTTTGAGATGATGGATTGAGGTAGGTATATTTTGTTTGTCAAGAATGATATGATCAAATTGTTTTGGTTTCTTGAAATGAAAAATCCACATTATAATGCATCTTGTGTAGATATAGAAAGAATTTTGAATAAATCAAATAATTTTTCTATCGGTCATTTAAAAAAATACATAACCTCAAGATGAGGGTTTTTTTTCATGTCATGAACTTTTAACCAATAATTACGAGATTGCAAAAAAAAAAAACAAATAAATATGTATTTCAAGTTGCCCCACCTTTTTTAATAAGAATGACACTCAAAAGACATAAAACGTCCAAACAAAGATAAAAGATACGATTGTGTGAACCTAACTTAAAGTCATATTTCCAAAAATAAAACCAATATCTACTTTACTAATTTGGCCTTATGACACTTTACATAAGCGGCCTCGCTCATTAATCTTCGAGTATACTGGTGGCTACATTTTTGCATCTATGTGTAAACATGATAATTTTTGTGGATAATACACTTAAGTTGTTGTTTTTTTTTAACCTACTAATGAATGTAATTACGCCGACCACCTTCATTTTCATTTGTGTACAACTAATGAATCCGAATCAGAGACGAATGCTGATGTTTACACATTTTCAAAGTGATTTGCAAAACTTACACTTTTTCCTTTGTTCACTGGAATTGAAAAAATATTTTTAACAAATTTTCTTGCCAACATAATAAATAATTTGATTACATTTCACGACGACACGAATAAAAAATTTAAATTATTTTTCGAAATCAATCATTTATCACCTTTTACCATAAATATGAAGACAAAATAAAGTAATGTTGCTAATTGATGCGGGTTAGTAGGCTATTCAGAGCGTGGTTTCTTTCATTAGAGATTCATTAGTTATAATGTGGAACACATATTATTATATTATTTTGAAGAAAAACCAAGTTTTGTTAGCTTTTTAAATTCGACTCCACTCAAAATTACCTACATATATTCAATTTATGAACTTTAAGAAAATTAGACTTTCAATTAAAAAAAAAACATCCGACAAAGTTTAAATTAAGCTGTGACTCCATTGGTAATATATTATGCGAGGCACTGTCAAATTTAATGGCAATGGGAATGTCAATCAGAAATCTGAAATTTCAGACGTATGTATATATTTATGTGGTGAACCCGGCCATTGTCAGGCAATTTCAGTTGTCGAATATCAGTATAGAAATGGCGACAAGATCGTCAAATGCTCTTGTACTCTTTGAACTCACTCTTTATGATTTAAGAAGCATGTTCAGAAAAGTGAGATCTCAACAATCTCAGTTTCTGCAAAATTTATTAAATTAATAAACCCATTTATTAAAATGAATAAACCCACTTATTAAAATTAATAAACTCGTTTATAATAATTAATAAACTCATTTATTAAAACTAAAGCTTAGTACAGACGATTGTCAGACCTTACCATATTGTCAGAACTTTCAATGGTCTGACAACAGCTAACAATTAGCTGACAATTCACATATTTCTTACAATATTTCAAAAAATTGTCCGTTCACATGGTTGGTAGATTTCTTCCCAAAGTCTGACAATTTGTTTGTCAGCTTTTTTTATATCTCTTTAACCAATTCATTGACATTTCGGACAATGAAGAAATTGGCAGCAATTGTAAGATATTTTCAATGAAAACATCTGACAATGACCAATGAGTCTGACAATATCCTAATCGACTGACAATGATAAAAATTGTGTGTTTAGACGACTATAAGATACCTGAAAATTTTTTGCCAAATTTTCGTCTGGTAATGACGTTTCTGACAATATTGTCAGACAAAATTGTGTGTTCAGACGATTGTAAGACATTTGGAACAGTTTTTTCATTGAAAGATCTGACAATCGTCTGTACTTAGCTTAATAAAACCGTTTATTAAAATCTATAAACGTATTTATAAAAATTATTAAACTGCATTTATGAGAACATTTCGCTCGTTCAAGCTACAATGTTTTATCAACTCTTCCAGTAAAATAGTAAGCTGCAGATCTGTCCTCAGTCCTGGCCTGTAAAAATTTGACAGATACATACATATGTATTCTTTAAGCCGCAACACAGGAATTTGCAGTACTTTTTTCCTTACTATTTTAATATCCAGAACTTCAAAAACAATCTGATAATTCGGTGTCTTCTTTTAAATTCTTCCATATTTTTCTGTTGCATGAACTTTGTTTTATACTTTTAAGTACCTACACGCAAATTTTACAAAAATCACAAGTAAGTTGCTTTCTTAAATTAACAGCTTTCTCAATAAAACATAAATTCTTAAATTTTTGTCTACTCACTTCAATCTTACGTTGAACCTTGCTCAAGTATAAGTTGATAAAGACAACATCTCTTTGCAACTTTGTACCAATGACATAAAAATATCTACCAAATTGGAACTAAAACAAACTTGCTATAAATTTAAATTGTCCATACGATATTGTATTTTTTCTTCATAATTAATGACACATTCCACAATAAAGCTGCTGCGCATTCGCATTCCGTGTTTATACATCCAATCCAACAACAATGGAATTCGATTGTTTTATTTTCCCAGCAACCCGGAGTGGAACAAATTCTTTCAGATCCAACAGAGAGCTGAATCTGAGATCCAGCATAAGTTTCAGGTTTTTGTTTTTTTTTTTTATAACTTATCGTTGTTAGCAATCTTATATACACTCACCAGTCCGAGTCAAGTCATCCTAAAAAACAAGTTTTTGCCAACTGACCAATTCAATAATGTGCGAGTGGAGGGTAGTTTTGATCTAATACTATATACCTATACAAAGTACCTATACAGCCACAGACTCAAGACCCCTTTTTTGCGGCTCCATGACTCTTAAATGGCGTAAACCCAAGTGCAAGATCAACTCTGGCACTTCTTAAGCATTCTTATTATTTTTTAAAGGCACATATATAATGTAGCATAGCAGCTTATTTGCGCATATTCAGCCACAAATCAGCCATGGCGGACAGTGGACGGGGCAAACTGCATACTTACATTGGTGGTATGATATCCTTGGCCATGGCCGTTTCTCGGTCAAATGCGGTTAAAGTCTTAGGCATTTTGTAATGGCTTGTGCCTCCTAAGCCTGTTTGGCGAAAAAAATAATTAAAAAAAAATACAAAAACTTAAGCTGTTCTTTTTTTTGTCAGATAACTTGTTAAGCAGCCATGTGTGTGTGTTTTTTGTGTAACTTGCTTTTTATGGTAATGTTAAATGTTTGAGGAGCACCTCTTTTTTCTTCAAAAAATACCTAGTTTTTTGTGAGGAATATAGAGTTGTTGGATGGGTATGATGGTTGTTTTTTTGTATTCTTTGTTTTGGTTCTTATGTTACACCAACCAGCAGCAGCAGCTTGTTTGAGTCGTTCAAATCGTTCAACGTCAACTTGGTACTCCCGGAAGAATCAAATTAGAATGGCTTCCTTGTTGCGACTGTTCTGTTTATGTAATTTTGAAACAATTTGTTGTTCTAAATTGGTCTAACGGATTGTTTTCCATAGAAGAACTCAACGAGTGCGGATTTTTTTGTATTCCTTGGGATGGAATGTATCAGATGTGGTATATATTTTTTGTTTTTCTGCAGGAGGACCATACAATGTAAGATTAGTTTTTTGTTGGTGATGTGGGCGGGTAGCAAATGAAGGGAGCGTGCGGTCCAATTAACATCGCCCAATTAGCGCGATGGAACCACCGGGAAATCTTCTTGATAAAATGTCCATTGCATACCCTTGCTGCCTGGGCTGGTGGCTGTTGTTTAGTTTAATGGAACTTCTTGAAATTCCAAGAACACCCGCCTCTTTCCGAATAGAACGCAGATAAAATGAAAGTTGCCTAACAGTCAAAGAATGTTCTAGGGAAATTAATATGCGACCGAGGCAGCCTATTCGAATCGAAACTATGATGATAAAATTAAAATCATAGATATAACATGATCATATGTACCGTCCGTTCTGCTTTTGAAAATTTTGTTTTTTTTTAAATAATAAATACTGCTTTTAAAAATTCATTCAAAATTTAGTTTTACAAGAATTTGCAAATAACGGGTGTTTTTTTTAGATGTGTGGTTTTCAATCTGGCAATACTTTTTTCGGATTTAGTCTTTTTGACAGCTGTCACTTGATTTATGCTCAGTTTGGTTTGCCATTTCATAATGAATAGACTTACTCCTGGACAACGTTTGCAAATCTTGCAAATTTATTACCAAATTAATGGTTCGTTTCAGCAGCAGACGGTAATTCGAGCAACCATGGATCGGTTTCGCACCACGTTTACTCTAGTGGATAATGCGCATCCTCAGAGACGCCGTACAGTGCGCACCGAAGACGCTATTGCTGCTGAGAGAAAAATTTCAAGCATTTAAAAATAAGGCGCTGAACGAAAAATAAAATATCAAACCGCCATTTGCATTTTTGCGCAAGAAAAAAGAATAGGGGTATTCCCGATCCGATGCAAACTGGTTTTGCATCATTGCAAAAGAGCAAAGTTTTTTTTACAATGGGGTTAGGGTATAGCAATTTTACACTTTTGCATTTTTGCAATGATATAAGACCAACTGCATCGGATCGGGAATACCCCTAATATTCTGTATTTTAAAACAGAATTTGCTCTTAGCAGCAATTTTCATTAAATAAGTTTTGCTTTTAAGAATTTGCCCTAATATCTACTTCTATGGATGTTTTTTTTTTTTGACAAATCGGGAAACTACTATTCGACCTGTCCTCCATTTTGTACATTAAATTCAGTTAACCCTTTAATGGCCAGTTGTGCAATAATGGTTCAGCCTCTGTTCAAGATTTTAACTTACCGATTTCGGCGGATCAACGCTGGTTCAAGTATGTAATTGGTTATTAGCCAATTATGTTGAAAAAAACGACAGCGGGAACTAGCGACCCCATGACAGTAAAAAACATGGAGTTTTCGTACAAACTATCGATAACATGTATGTAATTCATGCCAGTAACACAGTTTTTCGGTGCGCTTAAGTTAAGCACCGAGAATTCTCCGGGATTAGTAATTGTTGCATTTAACATGTTAATTGTTTAGCACCGACGTCGTTTTTTCATCCAATTCCCCCCGGGCTTGCAAAAAAACACGGCTGTTGTTGCATTTAACATGTTAATTGTTTAGCATCGAAGTTGTTTTTTTCATCCAATTCCCCCCGGGCTTGCAAAAAAACACGGCTATAAAAAAAAAATAGTGTTTTTGGTTGCAACGAATTTTCGGTGAATTTTATAGTAAATATTTGTGCGTTGTTAATTAATAATAACAATAATTTCCAATTGAATATTTTCTGGAAATTTTACTTCAAAATTGCTGCTATCAAGTGCCACAATCACAAAAAAAAATCGATTCTTTTCGTCTTTTCGTATTCCTTTCAACGACAGAAAAAATTTGATTCTTTTTAGAAAAGGTCACAGTAATAACTTTCATTGAAACTCATCATTGAAAATATTAATTTTCAGTTTTGTGGCCCTAAAAAAGCGATATCAGTTATTATTTTGATGCCAATAAAAAGCTGATGACTTGATTGTTATTTCTAGTCAAAAAAATATTTCGAGTTATCAGCTTTTTATTGGCATCAAAATAATCACTGATATCGCTTTTTTAGGGCCTCAAAACAGAAAATGAATGAAAGCTATAACTTTCCCATTACACATAAAACGATTTATAACATTTCAATGATCAATGATAAGGTAGTTCAATCATCGAAATTAAAAAATTCATTTCCTGCGATAAGCTGAGCCAAAATCAAATATTTTTTTGACTAGAAATAATAAGTGAGTTACCAGCTTTTTATTTGCATTAAAATAATCACTGATTTCACTTTTTAAGTGCCTCAAAATGTTCAATGATGAGTTTTAATGAAAGCTATAACTGGCGACAAAAAATTCTATTCTTTTGTTGAAATCAACTCGACATAAGTAATTTTTACTTCATTAACACAGCCCAGTTTCTTCTTAGCTTCACTAGCGCTCGTTGCGGGCTTTTCAACAATATAAATCTGTCAGGTCAGCAGCTCTCACAGCTCACTGGTATGTCATAACAAATCGCTATCGCAATTTCACAATTTTATCTTATTAACCGAAAATTGTAAATAAACATGTTTCTGTCCAATAATTTTTTGAGAAATGCATTTGCCTTAAACTGTAAAAGGTATTTTAATTAAGTCTAATATCAAACTGAAATTAATTATCATACTGTCAACAGATATTTCAGTGCAAAATCAAGTGAAAAGTTCTACGATGTAATCGTAATCGGTGGTGGTCACGCCGGAACTGAGGCTTGTGCAGCCGCCACACGAATGGGAGCCAAAACCCTGTTGGTCACCCACAAGAAAGAAACAATTGGTAAGCTTTAAAATGAGTTGAAGAACTTTTTTATTGAATATATATTATTTAGGAGAAATGTCTTGCAATCCATCATTTGGAGGAATCGGTAAAGGCCATCTTATTCGTGAAATAGATGCTCTAGATGGGATCTGCGCTCGATGTTGTGATGTTTCTGGTGTTCAATACAAGGTAGGAATTAAACTTGGTGGGAATATCACTGAGAATCCATTCAATCTAGGTACTTAATCGTCGTCGCGGTCCAGCTGTTTGGGGACCCAGAGCCCAAATCGACCGTCAACTGTATAAAGCTGCGGTGCAAAAAGAACTCTTTAGCATTCCTAACTTAGACATACTATGCACACCTGTTGAGGATCTCATTATAGATGAATGTACTCCAGCTGATAGTTCTGAAACCGCAGTAGTCAAGTGTTCGGGAGTTATACTTAAAAACGGTGAAAAAATCCATTCACACGGAGTAGTCATCACAACTGGAACATTTCTACGTGCTCATATTAATATCGGAATGGATGTTCGTCCAGCTGGTCGCATGGGTGATGCGCCGGCTATTGGTCTCGCCAACAGCCTGGAGAATCTCAATTTTCGGATGGGACGTCTGAAAACCGGAACTCCTCCTCGAATTCGAAAGAATTCTATTAACTATTCGAATTTGAACGTTCAGCTGGGCGATGATCCACCAACTCCATTTTCATTTATGAACAACAAAGTATGGATCTCTGCGAAAGATCAACTCGCATGCCATCTTACCCACACAACGTACAGAGTTAATGAGATTGTCAAAGAGAACATGCACCAGAATCGACATGTGACTGAAGAAATCACTGGTCCGAGGTATTGTCCATCGATTGAGTCCAAGATTCTGCGGTTTGGAGAAAAACCTCACCAAGTTTGGCTCGAGCCTGAAGGGTTCAACAGTGATTTAGTTTATCCACAAGGATTGTCGTGTACTCTCCCCGAAGAACAACAAGTACAATTGATTCACTCGATTGTCGGCCTTGAAAAGGCCGAAGTTGTCTTACCAGGCTATGGCGTTGAATACGACTACATTGATCCTCGAGAGCTCTTCGTTACTTTGGAAACAAAACGTGTTGCAGGATTGTTCTTAGCTGGACAAATCAATGGAACTACAGGTTATGAAGAAGCAGCTGGCCAGGGATTGCTGGCTGGAGCAAATGCTGCAGCTAAGAGTTTGAATAAAGAACAGATGACTATCAGTAGGACGGAGGGCTACATTGGAGTACTTGTTGATGATTTAACTTCCCTGGGAACCAATGAACCATATAGGATGTTTACAAGTCGAGCAGAATTCCGACTATTACTTCGACCAGACAATGCCGACTTGCGCTTGACTGAAAAAGTAACTTTATTCCACTATCAGCATTAAATCATAACTCTACAACGAAATTTGTCTTTCCAGGGCTACAAGTTTGGATTAGTCTCGAAAGAACGCTATAATCACATGTGCCGAACAAAGGCAAAACTAGATGAAGCCATTGCCATTCTCAAGGATCTCAAACGTTCTTCCAATCAATGGAGGTCTCTTTTCAATCTTCCAGAATCAAAAACTTCTGTGCCAAAGAGGTTTGTCCTTTACTCATTTACTTTTATCTTGGCTTCTTCATCATATTTCAGTTTTTAGTGCCTTTGAAATGTTAGCTATTCCCGCAGATGATATATCGTGCAAGCAAATAGCAAACCTAGAACCACAACATCTGGGATGGCTTATGGAAGATGAACAAATTGCCAATCGAATTAAAATCGAAGCACTTTATGATTATTTTGTTGCTGAACAAGCTAAGGACGTGGAAGCTGTGAGGCAAGAAGAACAACTAATGATTCCAGCAAATATTGATTATTTTGCGTAAGTATTTTTTTTTTGTGATTCCTTTGGGTAAGGATTTGGTTTTAAACTCAAAAAAAATTTGAATGGGTGTAGAGTTACAATAAAAAATTTCCGACAAATAAAAAAAAAAATTAACGCAGCCGGTAGGATTCGAACCTACGCTCCCAGAGGGAATCTGATTTCGAGTCAGACGCCTTAACCACTCGGCCACGACTGCTAAGTGTCTGCGTTTTGTCAAAGTTAATATTTAACTATCATAGCAGCAATTATTCAAAATTTTTACTTGCAGTAGATAACTCCTAACTAACCGAAATTTAGATAAAATGACAAGTAAAGCGTTCGTAAAAATTGAACTCAACTAAAAATCAGATACATATGAATAAACGGTGATAGATTCATCCTCAGAATTACTCTTATGAAGCTGATTGCTTTTAAACTCAAAGTTGTCAGCCACAAGAACATAAGGTCGGGTTCCCGAGTCGTCAGTCGTGCATTTTTAATAATACTTTTGATTAAAAACCATACCTATATTCTCAATAAACATTTTTATTCAGTGCATATATTTTTTAAATACATATAAAACTTCTTAAATATTATTTCTAGAAAATCTTTAAGCCTTTCCAATGAAGAACGTCAAAAGCTTACCATGATCCAACCACAAACGGTTAGCAATTTAAAATCATTTTTCTCACCTATTGATATAAAATAAATAATATTTTCTCCAACAGATTGCTGCCGCTAGCCGAATCCAAGGTGTTACTCCTTCAACAGTTGTTCGACTGCTTAAATTTATAAAACAACGTCCCCATACAAAACAAATAGTGGGTAACACTATGTAGGTATAAAAAAGTGTATAAAAGTGTATAAAAGCCACTTCAGCAAAATGGGTACACGCAAACAACAACAACAAAAAGTGATAAATCGTTTGTTTGTACACAAAACAAAAAGTTTATTGTTCAAGTTTTTTTTTAGTTTTTCTTAGTGACGTATATAGTATACATTCTCACCAAAACACGGCTAATGTAAATAAAATAAGAAATAAAACAAATATTAATTTACAAAATATAAATACAATAATTATTATATTCAATTATTATAAGGAGTTTCTAAGAAACTCTCGTATATTATACATACATATGTAAATTAAGCACCAAATAAATTATAATATTTACTTATACAATACATTTGTTTGTCTTGTTAAAATCGCTTAATATTTAGTTATTTACAAAACTGTTTATAGGTATATATCAAATAATATCAGTCAAAGAAACTTGGACTTATTTCCAATTCACATTTTCAACTCATCAAACATTATGTAATTAATCAATCAACTGACCATTTTGATCGAATCAATTCCCTCATATTACATTTTTGTATTCTGCTATTCATCTCCGAGCAATAATTCCCTCGCCCTTGATGTATATTGTATACTACAAATTGGAAATTTATTCGCCAAGCAAATTTTAAACGTTAAGTTTGACTTTTTCTGTTGATGAGTTGCCAATGTGATTTTTTGAATTTAAATCTCAGTTTTAGTGTAATATTTTTGTTTACTTAAATTTAGGTTAAATTTTGAGTTTCATAAGGTAACAATAAACACGCAGCAGCTGCAAAAACTGCAAAGAATCCATATACTGAAACAGCACTCCAAACAGAGGTTTGTAGCAGAACTTGTGCCACATACGGTGTTGCCATTGCACCCAAACGTGCAAGAGCTGAACATCCTCCAACTCCAACAGATCTCAATGCAACAGGATACACCTCAGGTGTGTAAACATATGCAGCTTGAAAAAGCCCAGCTATAACACCTCGAGCAACAAAGAGAACGATTGTTAAGTAAATTCGTCTGAAATAAAAAAAAATTCAATAATTATAATTGTTTGTGTAAGAGTTACCAATCTGATTTTACTCTTTGGCATAAGTAAGCAAAACTACACAAGCTGCATATAAGAGAAACTGCAATGCCATTGTTATCTTTCTACCACAACGCTCAATTATAGCAATGGTTGCAAAAATTCCTGGAAATTCTGCCAGTGTTGTCCAGAGTAGATCCATATAATCTGTCGTCTCTAATGGCCTACAATCATCTATATTTTCTGACACTTCTTTCGAGCCAGAAGGATTATTGGCAAATAGTTCTGTTGACATTAGAACAAGTCCATAGTAGCAGAATGCACATGACATCCAAATAAACCAAAGCAAGAGGGTTGTTCTTCTAAGTCCGGGACTAAGGAGGGCTTTAATGCTGCCCTTGGAGTTTGGGCTTCCATCAACGACTAAGCGACCCAACAACATGGGACGTTTATTATCTCGGGCTATCTGTTAAAAAAAATACAATTCAAAAATTTGCGTTCAATAAAAATTGAAGGAATTTATACATCTTCTAATGTCTGTAAAGCCTTCTCGGTATTTCCATTTGACACATGATATCGTGCTGACTCTGGCAACCACTTTAATTAAAAATATAAAATAAAACGGTTATTCTAGTACGATATTCTTGCTCAACTATATAAACCTACTGGTGTTATAACAGCAAAAACAAATAATGGCAAAGCTGACAATCCCAGTAACCATCTCCATCCGAAGTTCGGAGCTACTGCAAGAGCCAATGCAACTTCAAAGCATGCTCCAAGGGCCCAAAAACACTTAGAACAAACAAAAACTTTAAAAAATAAACTTTGATTTTTTCGCTCTCAAAGCGACTTACATCTAAAAGTACGACGCATTTAGCTCGTTGTTTTGTTGGCAAAAATTCTGCATAAAGAGTCACCCTGTAAGAAAACAACTATTGCCAATTATTTTGAAAATTCTTACAGAGTTTAATACTAACGATTGTGGAACACATCCAATTGCAAAACCCACGAGTCCTCTCAGTAGTAATAACCAACCAAAACTAGGTGCTACTGCGCTCAGAAGGCCATATAAAAATAACAGAATGCCGCATAATGTCAGGGCCTTGAAAAAAAAAATTAAGTATTGATTAGAAAAAGATTTTTTTTTTGTTAAAAACTCATAACTAAATACGCACAGGCTTCCTACCATATCGATCACTAAGTTGTGTCCAAAAACTTGAACTCAACATCATTCCTAAAAATACAACTGTTGTTGTAAGGGCTTGTTGGTATCTCGATATACCCCAATCACAATGTAAAGCAGGTCCCAAAACACTCAATATTGTCATTTCCATGGAATCAGCCATCCAACAGAGACCAACACAAAGTGATAGTTTAACATGAAACCAACCAAAACCAAGAGCATTGACAGCTTGTTGGACAGTGAAAGTATCTACACAAAAAATGAGGAAACATAAAATATCGTTATAAAAGTTTGTCATATTTACTTAATATACTCACCATCAGGTACCACAGTAATTGATGACAATTCAAATTCTGGTCCTAGAGACGGTGCAGTCATCAATGTTGAGCCATTTAGTGGGGGAACGTTGACCCCATTCATCTCTTCATAGCCTCGATTGAAATTTGGCCTTCGAACACCCATGATTATTCTTAGCTATTAAATTAAATTGAATTATTATGAGAAGTTCAAAGTAGAAAACTGTTAAGTTTTAACATATTTTTTTTAATATCAAAGCCAACGTTACAATAAACGTATTTTGTAAGTTTTAACGTTTTTCGAGATTTTTCGTAAATCAAAAAATCAAATAAAACTATCAAAAAACCTATATCTTAAGTTCTGTCAAACGTGTAGCCAAGAGGTCTTTTATATTATTGTTTAATTACATAAATTGCAAATCTGGTAATCCTGACATAAAAATTTAAAAAGTAGCTATTTTAAATACCCCATCTTTTAGAATAATAGATTTTAATTGTGTATAATTTACAAGTTAAATGCAACAACAACTAATCTCCTATGATATTATCAACAAAAGCCCAGATAATTTTTGGGGCTAAGCTCTTAACCCGGAGATAATTTTGTTACCGCTGGCGGCGGCGATGATTATTTCTTTGCTATCGATAGTTTGTATAAAAATGTCAATTTTATTTTGTGATGGCGTCGATATTTCCCAATGTCGTTTTTTCGTCCAATTCCCTTCAGTATTTTTCCTGGGAGCGAGATTAAAAATGCAGAGACAACAAAATGGGTCGGCGAAGTTGATCCAATGTGAACACCGCCCTATAGGTTGCTATGTATTAGGCGTGTGTTTTTGCGGGTCCATAAAATCTTGACAAAAAAAAAAACGACATCGATTTACAACATGTAAATACACAACAATTTAATTCCATATGGACTTAGCTAAGTCTACATAATTTTCGGGGCTTAAGTCCCGATAAAATGTGTATTACCGACGTTAATTATCATTTTCCTATCGATATTATATGCCTGCTTGGTAAATTTTTTTCAACAAAATTCCAAAAAACTGAGTTTTTTTCTATGGGTTTTCACAGCAAATTTTTTAATTTTGTGAAAATTTGTGCAAATTCGCAAGATATTTCACGTTACCAAACAGACCAAGTTTGTATGGAACGTCAAATTATCTGAGTCATCGAATGAAACAATTTTTTTAAGAAAAAAAAAAAGGCTATCATTGTCATGGAATTTATAGTTTTCCTATTAATGTTTTGAAATAAAGATCTATGTGCCAGTTTACATAGGCATTTTACTGAAGGGCGCATCCAGTTAGACAGGTTGATTTTATATGCGTAAAATCAAGAAGGGTAGGATCCACCCAAAATTAAACGATGTGCCGGATTCAAGTAATATTCTCGGGTAAAACATGAACGGCTTTTTTTTGTGTGAGTGAGATATTCATGAATTTTAAGGTTGTGAGATAGGGAAAAGTAGATTGAACTGAAAGGTTTTTTTTTTACATATGTGTAGACGCGCTTTCAGTAAAACGACTTTTAGTAAAATTCCTATGTTGGTAAACAGGCACTATATTTTATTTCATTTTATTTTATGAAGGGGAATAATTTTCTATATGAGATTTCTTTTTATTTTATTGTGGCGTGGCTGATAAGTTTTCATTTTGTATGCTCACCATATAAAGCTAAAAGGGTAGTGATGACATTTTATAACAGTGGTGGGCTTATTTGTTGTGATGACTTTGGTAAGTCACGATGTCGTTTTTTTTCGACAAATATCTTATGGACTTGCAAAAAAAAACATGCATATTATGATTAATTAAAAACAAATACGTATACGCCACAGTGTTCTTCATTCATTAATTTATGTATTTACATAATATATGGTTTCAGATGAGTTAACAGTTTTGTTTAAGTTCACTTTTAAATAAAGTTCATCATTATTAACCGAAACAAGAGTATCACTGTTCTTTTTATTGAAAATGTACATATTATAATATATGACTAAAAGGAGTTAAATTCAAAGTCACTTATAGGGCGAATAATGAAATTCTTTGTTAGAATCTTGCCAACAGTTTTCCTTGGAGTACATTATTGAAAGTAGCTAACAAAATTCGTAAATTCAATAACAATTTCTGTTGATATCAAAAACACCTAATTCATTCATAGGTACCTGCCAAATACTGAGGGTATATAGGACACATAAAATTTTAATAAGCTTGCTCAATTTTTGGCGGATCATTTTGTTCTTTAAATTATGGACCTTATTTAGCCTTTAGTTCAGGTTTCTGAGATCTCAATTTTCACTGAACAAACTTCTGTCAGTTTCACTGAGCAGAGAGAACCCTGAACAAGATTTCTCCTTTATAAGTCAAAACCACTCTCTATCTCTTTTTAATAATGATCAACTGCGACAAAAAATAATTCAGCAAGCGAATCCAAAAAAATTTCAGTTTCAGCTTTTTGGCAGCAAAAGTGAGGAATCTCACTGAGTAATTACGTTCAGATTTCTTAGATCTCAAGAAACCTGAACTGGCTAATTTTTTATCGATAATAGACATTTATCTAAAGTCAATCATCGTAGATTTCATATATGTATTTCTTATGTTATTGGTGCAACAAATAGGTTCGAACAACTTTTTATTGAAACGCTATTTTTTATAAAATCCAGTGTTAATCTACAAAAGGCTCTTTATTATTTTTTCTTGTATTCTCATTATTTTATTAAACTAGATAATATACATATATACACACATACGTAGTTCCTTTGAACATTGTAACTTTAAGTTGATGTCATTTCTTATTTCTTATTTTTTGTTTTTTCTTATTTTTTGCCTTTTAAGTCATTTTGTTTTGCTTTTTTCAACAGCGAAGATTCACGTACCTACCTACATACCTCTATTTAATATGACGTCAGCAAAGACATTTCCACCCACATTATATATAGATATTATTACTCATCTCCAGAGGTTGTTTAAACTAGGTATACTATAGATATATAAACTTTCTTTCAAGAATTATATATTTAAAGCCATATTCCACGCTTATGGGAATTAAAAAATACTGTTAAAACAAATTAAAAAAAGCCGGATGCGTTTTTGTTAGCTAACATTTTGAGTACATTGATCTTACTGCACAAGTTAGTTGCTTATTGTTATTTTTTACCTAATTATTTAAAAAAAAAATAAAGAAAAATAAACACAATTATGAAGCACAGTTTAAAAAGTACAAAACAATAGCTTTGCAACAGCATTGACGGAAAGAGGCGCACATAATATACATAAAGAATGAATGCATGGTTGAATATAATGTATATAGTTATGTTTTAGATTATGTTTTTGATTCGAATGCAATTAGTGTATAGTTGATTATCGCTATCGTTAATTATTTGTTCAAGATTTTATCTAACAAATCTAGAAGGTGTAGGTATATACATATAGGTAAACCAATGAATAATAAAATTAATCATAAACTCTAACTGCGACTTCATTGAGATTTTCTTTGATTACTTTTACATTTTGTATGCTTTTATTAATATAATACATACGTGTATGTACATTATGTATGTTATTAATTTGTAGTTTGAACCGTATTTCAGACTTCAATTATTGTCTCATGGAATAACCTTAAATACAAATGGACGGCTCAAGGAATGTTTGTCCAGAATTCTCTCAACGACTTTAAATAAATGGTGTGCAAGGGTTTTTATATGATAAATTTTGATAAAATTAAAAACTAGAATTTTATCAATGGTGGTTATGGTGAATACGATTTTATTATTTTTACATTAAATTAAAATATTTAGTTTCTTTAAAAAAATAGTAATTTTGAAAATTGTTTGAGCGTATTTGAAGATGTAAATGATTCTGGCAATACCTCTTGAATCGTATAAGATTGACAGTTGGTGACCGGGCCATTTTTACCATAGGGACTGGAGAGACTTAAGTCCTGGGCGGTAAATTTTAGAAGGCGAAAATTTTCAACAATGCTGTATAATGTCTTATTTAATAGTTTTTATTTTTGGTTTTATTTCGTTATTAAATTTTTTTATTTATTTTCAATTTGTGTCAGTGCCGTCGGGATGATGCAAAATGGGAGTATAGTAGGAAGTATTACCTATAATGTGATGTGAAGTAGAAAGTAAAAATGTTAAATGAATTGTTTTGAAGAAAATTGTATTATTGTAAGTTTTTATTAACAGATAGAATAAATAATAAACCCCTGAAGAAGTAAGGAATTCTTACGAAACGTTGAGTGAAAGAATGGAATAAAAGTTTTTTATTCGCATTCATATTCCAAACAGACCAAAAGAGCCTACTAAAACATAATCATAAATAATTAAAAAAGAATTGGTCAAACACATACAGCAATACAAAACCAACGTTGTCTGCTAAAATTATTTTAGTATAATAATATACTCTCAGACAACTTAAACGAAACTATAATTGAGGTTTCTAAACTAAATATTGAGCTATCGTGGCTCCATTGGTAACCTAAGGAGGCCCCCAATTTACTCCTAGTAAACTTTATATTCTAAAAGTTTCAATTGCTGTGAGTATAGTTTCAAAGTTTCGGTAGAAGTAGGCAACATCAATTATAAATTTTGCATTATTTTAGAAATGTTTTCAAAAATTAAGTCACGTGTTTTGTTAACTCAAATACATAATAGAAATTTCGGTGCAGACAATTTATAGCGTGGATTAAGAATGCAGATAATTGGAAAACTTCTGTTTAAGTGGAGCGATTGAATATAATTCAATAAATAAGTTCAAGTAACCTCAACTCCAAAAAATGCGTCTCGCCTAGGTACAACAGTTGGGCTCATCAGTTAGATGCTGTCGTGCCCTTTTAAGACGCGAATTTTGGTCGATGCTTACCGACTCTTATAAAACTCACAGCATGAATATATGGTGAAATTTATATTTCTCAGGGAATTTGATTAAATTCAGATACTTAGAAAATTAGTAGCCTGTGGTCTGGCTTTTAAATAATAACGTAGATGAAGATATGTAATAAGAAAACTACTTCTGTTTAAGTGGAGCGATAAAATGGAAATTTCAATAACATTGACAATTTTTCGCCTCAATAGGCCTTCGTGTGCCAGATATTAAATGTCAGTAAAATGTTTTTTTGCACTTTTAAATCAAAAAATTTAATTCTAAGTATGTATACATATTTTCAACTTTAATTTCGAGTCATTCAAAATCGAGGTGTAACCATTTTGAAAAAGGTGAAACGTCTTAATAATTATTGCCTAAGGGATGGAAATCAATAATTGCCTTTCTTTATTCCGCGTAACACTGCCAATTCCAAACCGGCCCCAGCGTACGATTTTTTTTTTGGAAAACCAATTTCGGATTCGCAATAATAAAATAAAAACAATAATAATACAAATTTCGTAATAAGAAGATTTTTTAAATATAAACATTTGTTGGGATTTTCGACCTTTTTATGACAGTTGCATTTGTTATTATAACCTAATTTCACTTTAAAAACAAATATAATAGGCAGATTTAAGATATATGGTCTCAAGTCCTTAAATAGGAAAAATAGGAATTTGCTAGTTTTGTTTATAAAGGTAACTGATGTTTAGACACTCCGTGAATACTTCGGGAAACCAGATTTCTTTTTAAGACGAATTTCGTTAATGCACACCCATTTTAAATGTCTTAAATAACAATAAACTGTTATAACTGTCATAAATTGGCAATTCTCAAATGGCAAATCGTCGGCCATTTTTAGCCGAAATTTAAATTTTGAAGCCATTTTCTCTAGAAACTCATTCTCTTTAATTGCCTTAACAACTTTTGTCCAATTTTTGGTAGTTGTTGCAGGATTTTATTGAAAAAATCAGTTTTTGTATAAAGTCTTATGTGCAACATTTTTTTTTTGTTGGACTTAACAGTTTTACGTACCTCTGTAGCCTACATGAATTAATTGATTTTATTTTTATGACAATATTCAAGACGATTTTATATTCAAGTAAATTCTAAATTAAACGTTATAGGTGACATTCGCTGTAGGTATTTTTTTTCCAAGGTTTATCTAAACTAAGTCACAGAAAAACGGAGAACTGCAATAACTGAAACACCTTTCAAAATAAAAGTACAGACATAATTAAACCAAATGACAAACATTATTTCGAACTGCTGGTGTGGCAAATTCGATTGCTGCTGCAATTCAATTAAATTAACTACAATTTAATTGCTTAATAACCCAAACATTAAAACCTTAAAAAAAAAAAAAAATAACAATAACAATAACAAAAAAAAAAAAAATAACACAACCGTCAGTTAATAATAACTTTGACCACCGCACCTCATTAAGTTCTGATCTCACAAAATGGTTTGCCATTGAGACTGGACTTAATGACTTTCTCATAAAAAATTATACCAAATTCCATTCATTCAGCTTGTTCGTGTCTAGTCTTTAATCTATGGTTTAATCTATGCTATCTATCTATATGTTCTTTCTAAGCCATACTATTTAAACATAATAACTGCGAGGGAGGCATTGTAGCTATACATTGTAGAGATGAACCATCATTGTATTATTATCGTCATCGCCTGTTTCTCAAATTCGTAAACAAACCATTTATTTATTATTTTTTCTCTCTTATTCCCTCATATTCTACTTAATATTTTAATTACGTTATAACAAAAATCGTGAAGTTATTTATTTATTTACCCACCCTGCCTGCATGAGAGACCGCGAAAGCCTCTCATTTTGAAATATTTGCTCTTTTTTTTTGTATTTAATTTCTCTGTGCCGCCAAATAAAGTAACAATGCAAAATACGACAAAATATTTTACTACAAAAACAAAAACAACAAAAGCAAAATGATGTCACTGGAAAGAAGGTGGTGAGGATGAATACACTGTGAAGATTGAAAACTTTACTGCTAAGTGAAGCATTCTCCCATCAATCGCGTATCGTAAGCAAATAACTTTCCTTCTTACCTTTCACCGCCACCTCCATCCAATTCAACAAAACCTAGGTAAACTGGGGCCATATTATACTGATGGGGCGGGAATAGAAACATGTACCTACATATTTGTATTGACCGTCGTGTGATGGACATTGTACCTTTAATCCATAAAAATGTGACCCACCTGTGTGATGTGATGTGTTGTGATGTGATATTGTGGTTACAACTTTAACGTCTTCTTTTTTTTTGGATTGAATTTCAAGTTTCTCCTTAACTTTGTTTTTGTATTTTCTTCGATTTGTATGTTTTTTTTTTTATTATTATGTATTTTCGTTTTCTTTTTAATGAAATATTTTCTGGGGAAGCAATTAACACACGCGTGCCACGAATCTGCGAATCAAATTTATGCAATTTAAATCTATCTTTCACAATCTTAAACAATAGATTAACGTCGAAAAATGATTTCGTCCACACCGGATGACACAGTAGTGCTGCAGTAAACTAGTAAATTATTATTTAAATTACTATGCAGTTTACTGTATCTTTGAGATTCACCAACGCATTTCTCTCCATGCATGATATTCGTTCGATTTCACAAATAATACAAATTTTATTTTATTAGCAAATAGCGGATTATTACGGTTAGTAAAGTAATAGGTATGTATCGCTACATCATAATATGCACTGTACTGATGTGTTCACTTTTCAGGTAAGTTTTTCTTTTTAAATTGGAAAAGAAAATACACACGAGTATCAATTAACTCTATCAGGTAACCATCAAACCAGAAACCGCCAAACTCAACGACCACACAACCGATCATATGAACAGCTCAAAGTTAACTGAAAAAAAATTACTTTTCCAAGAGAAGTAAAGTGTATCTTTGTATCCAATAAAATAAATGAGCAACGTTTTTGTTTAAATACGGTTACCACTGGTGAATTGGTTGGTGAATCGTGTTTGTTTCTTACAAGCTTGGTTTGCTCGAAAAAAATAAAATTATTTTTGGATATTCTTCGAAGGTATTTTGTATTCTTAAAATAACGGTAAGTTATTCTATCGATTGAAAGTAAAAGAAAACCTTATAATTAATGCTTAAGTCCAGTTTTTCGGGACGCCATGCAGTCTTAAGTAAAAGAATGCATTCTATTGCGAATGCGTTCTTTAAAAATCATTTATTGAATTCAATTAAAAGAATGGATTCACTGACTTCATTTTAAAACTTCAGACTCCATATTATGCAATCACCATTCACTTGAATCAAAATATTGCAATCATTTTTTTCCCCATTCATTTTACAGCAATCAATTGAATGCAATCTTTTGGTAATTCTTGCATTCTTTTCACTCTTTACATTGCCATTTCCCTTCACAAACCATGATTGCTCTGGCCCCATTATACTTTTGCAACGAATGGAAAGAAAGGAAAAGAATTCAAAGAACGCAAATGAATGCAAGAATAAAAAGAATCAATGATTGCATTCAAATGATTGCTGTAAAATGATTGCAATCTTTTTGATTCAAGTGAATGGTTGCATAATTTGAAGTCTGAAGTCTCAAAGTGAAATCAATGAATGCAATCTTATTATTGAAGACATTTACGATTGCATTCACAAAAGATTGCATTCTTTTACAATCATTACGCCTTGACTTGGACAAAATCCGATTTTTTGGAAAACGTGAATTGATCTACATGTATATCTCCAAAACTATGTATTGGTTTCAAAGGGAAATATTTCTGGACCAAACGGCAAATCTGGACCCACTCTTTTTGACTTCAAAAAGTAGAAAGAAAGAAGTTAATACCTACACCTTTTTACCAAACCATTAACCGCCTAAATCAAATGCAAAATGTTATTACCAGCTGTCAAACAAAACAAAAAAGGTCTAAATAATTTTAATAATAAAAGTTTACTGTAAACTAGTGTTTTTATCACTAAATTTTAAGTTCGTGAGTGGCAACCATAAGAGTTTATATTCAAGTTATATTATTAATCTGCATTTTTCTTATAGGTTGTAACGTTGTTATTGAAATTGAATTGTTTGAAAACGAACGAGAAATAAGAGAAAGAAGATGAAAAAAAGTTAATTTGGAATTGGGTACTTGGGATGGGAGAAAAGCCTGTTTTTTCCACTTGGATGCACAGACAGGTTTCCCGGCTAATAAATGTTGTATTCCAGGGGGTATCCCATTGAAATGGTGGTGGTTAAAGTTAAACTTAAACATAAACATAAAAGAAAGAGAGAAATACAGGTGCGATGTTGCACCGCTATGGCAGGCTATAGGTTGATCGATTTCGCTTTTTACTTTGGGAAGAGAATATCAAATCGTATCAGTTACCTATAGTCTTATAGAGGTAAGGTATTTGCTAAAAAGTATAGGTATATATTATAGTTATGCGATATGGTGGGTTTATAGAACTCGGGGCTTAAGAGATGAATAGTCTGGAATTGTAAGTTCAGTTTATATAGTTATAATAACACTGAGAGAAATACCTACCTAATTCTGTAAAATTTTTATGAAAAAAAAAAACAATAACGGAGTACGTTGATTTTAAAAACTTGTGTATCTGCTCCCGTACTGTCCAAAACTGCGAATTTCTACGAATTTTAATCAAAAGTCTGTCAAAGTTCATATAAAAAAAAATAAAATGTGTAGTTTTGGACAAAAAATCACATGAGTTTCCAAGTAAGGGATTGCACAGAGGATTGCACCTAATGAGAACATTTTATTCTTGAAGGGCTTGTAATGCATTGTGAAAAATTTTCAATTTGAGATTTTTTAATAAGGAGGCGTGGCATCCACCCACTTTTTTACAATCTTTATCATTTATATGAAATTTGTAGAGTTGTTGGGTTTTGTATAGTGCATTAAATAATGTTAAAATTTAAAATTTGTGATTAACCATTCAAATTGTCAATTTATTAAGTATGGAAATAATACTTTAAAAAGGTGTTCTGAAAATAATTTATGCTGCAATATAAAAACTGGTAATATCCATCATTTCTGTTAGTAAATTTTTATCGTTTTTTTTATTATTATTTATTTCTTTGTTTTATTAACAAAAAATATTTCAATTTTCAATACAGTTTGTTGGTAACACCGAATTTGACAGTAGGATTTTGTTGTTTTTTTTTTCATATAATGGCAACATTAATTAAAGACATCGGGCCCTACCAATAACAAAATTTAGAGACGACTAAAATATTTAAGTAAAATATGGACCATAATGGTATATACTCTATATAACAAACCAAACATGGTATGACTTAAATATTTAAGTAGATCCTAAATAATGAATATTACATGTTACAGACTCTTAAATATGAAACATGTGAAGTATGATGGTTCATTATTTATATACCATTATGGTTAATTTATCTTGAATATATGTAAATAGTCTTTAAATTTGGTTATTGGTAAGGCCCATCAAGTTTTTGTTAACGTTATGTCTTTCGACGATATTAACTTATTGCCTTAATAAATCTAATTATTATTTCAAATAAGATGTGTAGTTATAGACTATAGCTAGTGAAAAGCTTAAAATGAGTTCTACTTTTTCCCAGTGGAAAACGAAATAGGAAAAGTCAAAATAATCAATTTGTGGAAACTGAAATTATTATTGGGCTTATATTATAGAAATTTAGATAAATTGATCAATATAATATGTATTACAGCTGTTATTTGTTCATATTTTTGAAAAAAATGGCGCGTTCAGAAAAATGTAGTCTCAAAGATTTTTCTCCGTTATGTTTAGTAAAATAAATTTATCGTAGTCGATCGCCTTTTCGGTATATACCTATTCTATATTTTAATAAAACTATAAATAATTAGTCTCAAAAAACTGTTTCTCGAAAGGACTTTTTCCAATATTTGTATTTTGTTGTAAAATAAATAGAAGAATATTTGAGAAAATATTAGGTTACGCGAAGAATAACAGGATCAATAATTATACAACTTCAGCAATTACTGCTTTTAGACGACTGCACTTTTTAATCAAAAAGAACATCTTTCCACACTCTTCACTCTAAAATTTTTCAAGCTAAGCAATTTTGTACATACATCCCACTCTCTCTCTTATCGGGTTCACGTTTAATGATCCGAAAATAGGCTTCTGTTTTTCGCCACTGTGAGGCTATTTTATTTTCGCAGGTTGATCCATATATGGATCATAATAAGAAACGGCTATTGTTTCGCTCAGATCTTAGCTTCTTCGTATAACTTCGGTCGAAATTTGAAAAAAAAAATCACATCATAACAATTAAAAGTTCCAAAAAAACATTATCCTTGTAAACCGAAAGTTTTTTTTTTCGAATACATATGTATATTTTCCTAAAGAAACAAAGCAGGTTCTTTCTATATCCACAATTAATTTGGAAAAGAAATCACTCCTCGCTGGAGCTTTTTTCAAAATCACATTTCAAATATTACTGATTGATTGAATATTGCATTAATTTTTCAATCGATTATTACATTATTGTTTTATTTTTACCCAAAAACGTATAAAATGCTTTAAATTTTGTGTAAAATGCTTTGCCATGGAATTTAAAATAAAACGGTTTATAATTTATGTGATTAGTACTTTTGTTAATCACAAAGCGCTCAAATCGCCTAGAAGAATCCAGTTATGCAACTTTTTCTTAATGCCATACCTGCTTTTCTAATTTGTGTCACTTTTGACATGTCTTTCATTTGAAATGTCATTCGAATATCAAAGCTTGAGTGTTTGTGTCGTGTAATTTCTCGTTTTGTGTTACGTTGGCTTGAATTTTAATACTTTATTTTATTTAAATTATAAAATAAAGTAAATATCTAAACAAATGCCAAGTGTCTTATCTTACATCTATTTTTATAAAGTGCCGGTTAAAACAATGCAAACATTTCTGTATGTGACTAAATTGTAAATTATTAAACATTTGTGGTGTAGTTTTTTTTTGTGTGTGGGGGAGCAGCATTCAATCGTCCTTGGCATTAGTTTTTAATTAAACAAATAAATACCTGTTTTCTACATACGGTAAAGTAAATAATAGAGTATATTATTATGTTCTTAGAATATTGTGTAACTTTATTAAAAAATATATATTTTGGTAGTTAATTAAATTAAATTTTAAGTTTTATCTACGCCCCCTTATCAATGAAATTCCACGTACAAAATTGTTTGTATTATTATTCTAATAATTTCCGATAAGATGTCATAACTTCCTGTAAACTTATTCTCAAAAATATATTATGCCTTTCATTATTCTATGTGGTGAATTTACGTAGGTTCAAGTCAACACGACCGGCTGCATACGAAGTCGTCTCAGAGTGCTTTGACCCGGTTCTTGCCTATGCAATCAAAATTAAAATCCGATTCAGCAGAGTCAAAGGCGCGAAGCCCTACAAATTAAACAATGAGAGAGATACTGAATTAACAATTATTATTATTTGTTTGCTCTGTCCGCCTGAATTTTGCTATCAAACATTCACTTAATAAAAATTGATTTATTGTTAATGAGTTGAGTTTGAATTAAAAGGTCATGTTAGGTAAGCAAATGTCAATGATCTTTGAGGCTTCGATGATTGAATATACATTATATACATAATGTACGTATGTTTGTTTTTCACGTGATATAGTTTGAACTGCTCATGGGTTGAAACTAGTTTTTGTTAATTCAATTGTAATATTGAAAAGTCTTTCTATTTATAAGTTATAAAACTTGAACAAATATCGTTTTCTATTGGAATATGAGAAAAAAAAGGCAGTTTTCTTAAAAAAAATTTGAATATTCCAACTATTGCTTCATCGCCAATTTTTGTCCATATAATGATCGTGCTTTTCTAAATATACTAGTACATACTTCCTTTTGTTACAATTTCCAGCCTAAGAATTACTATAAGAATGAATAGTAGTTAGTTTGTATCTTTAGTTAGTCTATACGATAACTGAATTAACACGAACATTCCCCTGACATGTGGTTTGAATTGTTTGAAATGAGATAGACAATATTTGTTTTGTGAATATTTCATCAGAAAATTATCATAAAAATCATGATAAACCAACTGTTATTGCTCCGCATTAATCATTGAAAACATTTAAAGATATTTAAAAGGTGCTTAAGGTCACAATTAAAAGCTTTGTAATAATCTGTCATGAAATGAAAAATTAAATATTCCAATAATAATTGGTGTTGCCAACTTACGATAGTAGATACTCACTATTCAAAATGTGAATGAGTGCACTTATGATGGTGACGGAGTAAAAATCTTAAAATATCAAAAATACATTTCAATATATTCTAAATAAATGGGGCAATGAATTATGAGTTGCCAATTGTGACAAAATTTGATAATCGTGGGCGAAAGAATTTGAATGAAAAAATTGAAAAATATGCGACGAAAACAGAGATGGTCACCAAATGAGATGTGGGAGTAAAATAAAGTAGAGAAGATCACATTACTTGATCATTTTGTATGTAGGAAGTTATTAGGAAATATGTGGTACATATATATAAATATAACATCATACTTTATTGTTGAAGAATCTGGTTCCTCTTCGGCTTTTTTGGTCATTGGTGCAAATAAACAAAGTTATTCCATTTACTTTGCCGACGTTTCGACAGGGATTGCTGTTTTCCTCAGTGGATCTTTATTGAAACAATAAATCACAAACACAGTGGAACAAATTATGTTATAAAAATTGTGAAAGTTCAAATAGGATACCTATACTATTTTATATTTTAATAGGTATGTATTTAGATTTCGCTCATCGTTACCTTCAATTAAAAGAAAAAAAAACGGAAAATCCACCATACATTTAAACCTTGATTTGTGCATACTTCTATTAATCTAAATAAATAAATATTTCCATACAAATCATATGGTAACATTTTTTTTTTTTTTAGTTATTTTATAACTCTAGAACCGAAGTTACTGTTAGGTACTGATCGGAACGTACTTACAAAGGAAATGAAAAAGACAAGTGCTAGAACACAATGATTCTTTTTTCCCTTTGTGAAATCTTAGAGTTTCCTTTTCCTGTGATTTTCTTCATTAGAAAAAAGGGTACCCAGGGGAATTTTTCAACTTTTATATTAAATGCCGGATTTTATGTTTTAAAAGCCGAATAATATTAATTGTATTGTTGAACCAAGTATCTCATGTGCCTTCGAAAAAGTGCTGTTCAGTAAGTAATATGTTCGAAAACGATCGTTCTCGCTAAAGTTTCTCGTACAGAATATACTAATAATTTTCGCTGAGAAACATAAACATGATAAGCATTTACATTCACATTTTTTTTTTTTTTTTTTATTTTGGTCACAGTTATTTTACAATCAAAAAAATACCGGGCAAAACAAAAGTTTCAATCGGTATATGTGCATTGTGCATATATGTTTTCCGTTGAACCAATGCAATAATCAGTTTACATGTTTATTCAACCATGATTTTTGTTGGTTCTACCGCCTTAAGATAACTGAGTTTGAGTATAAATTGCATGAATGCGAAATAAAATTGCAAACAATTTTCGAAACTAAAAAAACTTAAAGCTTAAAAATGCTTTTGCTTCATCATGAAAGACCATTGAAGCACTGAGAAAAATGTTGCGTTCCTTAAATTTTGTGTAGCAGTGTATATAGGTAGGTAGGTAATAAAACGTTTTAATAATTAACAGTTATGTCCACGTTTTAACATTAGGTATCAAAACTGTTTGAACATAATAGTGAAGATTGAAATACAGAATGTTGTTTTTACAGAGTTTTGAAATACAAAATTTTATATACTTAATTATTTTGAACGAATAGAATTCCCAAAAAAATCAAAACTTTTGAAAATCAGTGTTTTGACTTGTTCCCGTTTAGATGTGTTAAATCTGAAACCGATTATAATATATTTGTGTGAATTTCTACGTCATTTTATTTTTTTTATATGAACTTTGACAGACTGGTGTAGAAATTCATAGAAATGCACAGAGTTTTAAAGTAAAGGAACTAGGCTATTTATTATTTACATTCAGACATTCTTCTTGACATTTCTTAAAAGGTGATTTTATTGAACACGTAGGAAATTACTACAACAAGTAGGTATAAGCTATTCTTTATACCTACTTAAAGTAATAAAGCCTAGAAAATACTAATTCATTATTATATATGTATACATAAGTGCTATTTATAAAACTTTATCTTATCAGTGTTTGTTTTGTCTAGTACTCCTAAATGACTCATTTTTATTTTTCTTACAAAACATTGGGTTATTTTACCTATTTTTCGTGTAAAATAAGAACAAGTTTCATGTAAGAAAAAACAACTATACATTCATATAATATATCAAACATCACTGTCTTATCAAAAGATAGATATACAAAATGCCGCTACATACCGTGAAATACTCATTGCCATGGCTAATAGCTCTACTAACTCATACCTACTGAATGTTTCCAGGCAAGTGCAAGTAGTTAATTTTTTTTATTATTATTTAATAAACCCCTGCGTTTAACAATGCGATTATAAAAACTTGTTTCACTTCAATTTTTTTATGAATGAAAAACAAAAAAAAAATAAAAACAAACTTCTCTTCACGACGAACCTGGATTCTGGAATGTGGTGGCAGACAGAAAAAGAAATAAAATTAAAAAAAAAAATCAGAAACCAGTCCAACAGAGCTTTGATCAGCAACTGTTAATGAGTGAGTGTGTTCCTTTGATTTTTATAGCCATTTTTAACACCTAAGGTTGTCAAGACGATAAGTAATAATTATAATTTATCCATTCTTAGTTTAGTTTGTACATTTTTGTTTATTTGAATTATCTCCGCAAGACTTATATTTCATTTCGTAGTGAGAGATTAGTTAGATGTCAGGAAATTTAAACCACTTGAGTAAACAAAAGCAAAACAAAAAAAAATTCAATTATTCAAACCGTGATGTTTTGCCTTGTGGATTTTTATCTGTGGTGTGTAAAAAAATTAAACTTAAGACGAGCAGAGTTGCCTTTACTTGGGTTTAATTTGGATTTTCCTAAAATTATAAAATTAACAGCCTTATCGCCTTCAATAAAACTCCATCATTTATAATAAACCACTTAAAAGGCAATGATGATGTTATCGAATGGCAGTCCTATCTACATTTTACATGCAGTGACGCTTGCATGTTTCCCGCACTTAAACACCCACTGTTATAATTATGAAAACTTTTTGCAAATTCATTAATTTTGTTCAAAAGCACAAAATTGAATGAGAAACTAAAAGGAAATCAGTACAAAAAAAATTATTTGAGTGTCGGGACTCACAGTTAAGATGTGTAAACATCAATTTGTGACACTTAATGTGTGAAACGGAACGCATCACACGTGAGGCTCACATTTTTAGCTAACCCATAGATGTTTTTGTTTACACATCAATAACTTTTCACTTAAAACAGCACTTACGTTTTTTCTCAGAATCAACCTGAGTGGACAAATCGTTTTTTCTCTCGATTCAAATGTTCTTTTAATTAAAACCACGATAAATTTTGTTTTTTTTTAATTTTTTTTTTACTATGACAACACTAGCATATTGTCTTTGAATTACTCACGTATGTTTATCATAGACTTTTATATTTAAGCTTATGATAACACTTGTGTATCTAAAATGTTCATATGCTTAAATCATAAAGGCTAATGCCAATAGAGGTATGAAAATTTACACTTGAGTAATCAAACAAACAAAAAAAGTTAAATAATAGTATATATAGGTAAAATGTATGCTAGATAACACTTTGCAAAAATGAAAAGTGTTTTGATATATAAATCTATGAGGATTTTGATTTTATTCTTTAAGTATTGTATATTAAATGTTTTGTTGCTTAAAACACTTGTTAAAACAAAAAACATCATAAACTGCTAAACAATTTCTGTACTTTCGCTTGTACTAATTTATTAAAGGACGAGACTAAGAGACATGTTAATTTATAACAGTTATAATAGTTTATCGCCATTTAAAAGTGGGTGTGCATTAAAGCGCTTTGTGCGATTTGAAAAAGGGCTCAAGTATAACCAATACAATATTTTCTGTATAACTTCGTCGATAGCTTCATGTGTTGATGCGTTTTTGTTTTTGTCATTGTTGCCAAACCTGGCAGCACTTTTTGTTGGTCAGCTAAATGACAACCCAGTAAAATCTGAGCCGGCTACTCGCTTAACAATAACTATTCCTGACTGAATTTGGCGCGCTTTTTGATCAAAAACCAATTAGAAGTTGCCACGACCACCGACAGAAAAAAAATGAAATTTTTAGTAAAATTAAAATTAAATTAATCAGAAAATAAAAGTAAAATAAAACTGAATTATAACTAAGAATTTCGAAGTTGTTTATTTTAAAATATCGCGGCAACATTCTAAAAATTTCATTTTGTGACCAATTTAAAATATATGGATCAGGAATTCTACAAAAGGTGGAACTAAACAATTCAGCTAACTTGGATCTGCTGAAATCTTCGAACTAAGACTGCACTGTATGCAGCAAGAAGATTATCAGTTTAAGCTATGCAAAGCATTGTACCTAATCTGCTGCACACGTAGTTCTCCAGCAAAAAAAAAAACCTGTTCCTTAACATTAAACCGCACTGCCACGCGGTTTTTGGTATAAAGGTTATATCTATATATAATATAATTATAGACCGGTATTCCTTTGTTTTTTGATTCCACTCTTCCAAATAGAAAAATTACTACTGAAGTGAAAAAAGCAAGTGCAACTTTCCCTGCCGATAAGTTCATTTCATGTCAACGTCATTGCCCAAGTCGTCAGCATCATCTCCTCTCATAGTCCAAGCCTACATCTTCAACATCAAAGAATCCTCAGCATCATCACGTCCGTCTGTTTCAACTGGATATTTACGTCACCAATCGAATAAAAGAATCGAACCCGAGAACGTCATCCTGAATCGTTTACGTAACTACACAGCATCACTGTCAGGTAAGCAATGTCAAACAACAATTTATTCAATTTAACAAAAAACAAAGTCGCGCACTCACCTCCGCCTTCACCGTCGCATCTACCACCACCTCAACCTCCGTCGACTCAATCGAAGCCCTCAAGTTCATTGCAACAACAAAATCTTTCCTTACGAATCGAACAAGAAAATGAATTCAACTGTAAGTCATGTTCTAGGCCCGATAACGATGAAATGGTCCAGTGTGATCACTGTGATGAATGGCATCACTTTGAATGTGTAGACGTTACAGCAGATATCGAAAATAAAGACTGGTGCTGTCCGAATTGCACCTCAAAAAAGTCTGCCGAGCATCATCAATCTACACAAGAATCTCCACTACATGTATCCCACTCTCACACCCAACCGGCTCCATTGCTAGAGTTGCCCCTTATGGATTTTACGGACACTCAACAGCATAGAGCAAAGAGTGCTCCTTCTCTGAGGTCAGCAAGCTCTTCAAAATCTATCAAGCTTAATTTGAAAAGACTCGAGGAAGAAAGGCGCATAAGTGAAGAAAGATCCAGGGAATATTTTTTAGAAAAAGAGAAAAGAGATAAAGAGTATCTTGATGCAAAATATAGTCTCTTAGAACAACAACCATCTGATGATGACAGCGATATGCAATCAACATGTAAGAGTGACAGATTAGAACAATGGGTTTCAGAGCAATCTACAAGCTATAAGAAGCCACCTTTGACCGCTCAACCCATTGTTCAACATCAGCAAATCATAAAAAGAGCACCTGAAAATCCAAAACCTGAACAACGTTCTAAAGTAATTTCTAACCCTAATGAAACATGGGTTGCTGCTAAAGTAAACACAGTGCCAATTATTAAACAAAATAAAAAATCTTTATACAACAGCACAAGTCAATTTCCAGATCAAAATGCATTCAATCAACCTCAACAAAATGCGGATGCACACAAACTCTTACCTGGTAGTTTAAATCTTATACCAAATCTGAGTAAAATGCAAATTGAGACAAGACGTATAGCTCCCAAGGAATTACCAAGCTTTTCTGGTTACGCCGAAGAATGGCCTCTTTTCATAGCATCTTATGAGAATTCTACTCGATCATGTGGATTCTCTTACGACGAGAATCTTATTCGTTTGCAAAAGTGTCTCAAAGGCAGAGCATTAGATGTTGTTAGATCAAAGCTCATGTATCCAGAGCAAGTGCCAAATATTATTTCAACTTTACGAATGATGTTCGGTCGTCCAGAAACTGTTATTGATAGCTTAATAAACAAGTTGAAAGGTGAAAAACCACCCAGGCCTGATCGATTAGATTCATTGGTAACATTCGCTTTTTCGGTGGACAATATAGTTGACATCATGCAAGCTACCGGCTTGCACTCCTATTTAAACAACCCCTCGTTACTAAAAGAGCTTACCGAACGACTACCATATCAAATTCGTTTAAACTGGGGAGTTTTTAAGCTTGAAAAACGGGATGTTAATCTCTCAACATTTAGTGTTTGGCTTAAACAAATAGCTCAAGCTGCTTGCGAAGTCACAGACATGACATGCTCCAGATCCACAGAAACAAAACCAGAGAAGAAAAGGACGAGTGCAACGTTCTTCAACGCGAACCATGACCAAGTAGAAAATAAAAGTCAAGTTCCACGATTATGTATTATTTGCAACAACAACTGCAATTCAATAGACCAATGCACTCAATTTCAAAATATGAGTTTAAAGCAGAAGTGGGATGAAGTAAAAAAGCATTTTCTCTGTCGAACATGTTTGATTCGGCATTACAACCGGAGATGCACATCTAACAAAAAATGTGGTGTGAATAACTGCCTATATAAACATCATAAATTGTTACATAAATATGAAGAAGTACCAACTCCTGCTGTCGTTGATAGTAGCGCACAGGGTAATTATTGCAACATTCATAAATACGAAGATCGCGTTCTATTTAAAATTTTACCAGTAACGCTCTACAATAACAGCATTAAAGTTGAAACATATGCGTTTTTTGATGACGGATCCTCAGTAACACTGATGGATGAGGAACTGGCAGACTTTCTGCAGTTAAAAGGTAAAACAGAGCCACTCTGTTTGAAGTGGACTTCAAACACCGTGAGGACCGAACATAATTCCAGAAAGGTAAGCGCACAGATATCTTCTCCTGGTAACTCGAAAAAACATTTCCTTTCCAACATTCGCACGGTTAAGTCGTTAAACTTGCCGTCTCAGTCAATGAATTATGAAGAGCTAAAATCAACCTTCCCATATTTAAGAGGTATTCCAATTGAATCTTATATGCAAGCCAAGCCTAGAATTTTAATTGGAATTGACCAAATTCGTCTAACAAATTCGTTAAAACATCGGGAAGGTAATACTGATCAGCCAGCTGCAATTAAAACTCGTTTAGGATGGACGGTGTTTGGTCCATGTGCAGGCAGTAAAGGGAAGAGAAACAATTTTTTTAACTTGCATGCTTGTGAATGTCAAACAGAAGCAGATGGAAAACTTAATGAGCTCGTACGCGAATTCTTTGCAATCGATAACATAGGTTCGAAAGATGTTAAGCGTCTTTTGAATGGAAATGATATAAGAGCCAATGCTCTCTTGGAAAACTCCACTAAACGGGTTGGCAAAAGATATAGTGTTCCACTACTATGGAAAGGCGAATGCCTACAACTTCCTGATAGTAGGCCTGCTGCGGAACGCAGAATGATATGCTTAGAGAAAAGACTAAGCAGAGATCCAACACTTGCAAAAAACCTTCAATCGCAAATTCAAGATTATTTGTCCAAAGGCTACGCACGCAAGCTCACCGAAAACGAAATTCACAACAATAATGGAAAAAGAGTTTGGTACCTACCCATCTTTCCCGTTATCAACCCAAACAAACCATCCAAGGTACGAATTGTTTGGGACGCAGCTGCGAGAGTAAATGGGGTATCGCTTAACTCTATGCTTTTATCTGGGCCAGATAATCTACCATCACTACCAGAGATTCTATTTCGCTTTCGTCAAAGAAAAATTGCGATATGTGGAGACATAAGAGAAATGTTTCACCAAATCATAGTACAGGAATCTGATCAAAATGCTCAAAGGTTCTTATGGAGAAATTCAGACACGGGAAAACTCGAAGATTATGTTATGCAGGTTTTAACGTTTGGATCAACCTGCTCTCCCTGCTGTGCAGAGTATATCAAAAATAAAAATGCATTTGAATATTCCTCAACATTCCCCAGAGCAGCGAATGCCATTGTACGAAATCATTATGTTGATGATTTTCTGGACAGCTTGGATACCGAAGAAGAAGCTGTAACATTGGCCAGAGAAGTAATTCACATTCATGAGCAAGGGGGATTTGAAATTCGAAATTTCATGAGTAATTCGTTGAACGTGACAAACGCACTTGGGAAGCATGCAGCCAACTACGACAAAAGCTTCAAGCAAAGCTCTGGTATTTATGAAACTGAAAAGATTTTGGGAATGTGGTGGTCTCCCATAGCAGATGAGTTTTCATTTTTCAATAACTCCAAAAAGTTTAGCTCAGAGATTTTCAACGGAGACCTTATACCAACCAAGAGAGATATTTTGAAAATCCTGATGAGTGTTTTTGATCCAATCGGTCTTATTGCACATTACTTAGTCTTACTTAAAATACTGCTGCAAGATGTTTGGAAACAACGTACGCAATGGGATGAAGAAATACATCCTGACCAGCTCCAATTATGGCGTGAATGGGTTAAGCTTTTACCTTTAGTTAGAAAAATCAGAATAAGAAGAGTATACCTTACCGATTTAAAGTTCGAAAGTGGATGCACAGTCGAACTTCATATTTTTGTAGACGCAAGCATGTCAGCCTATGCAGCAGTTGCCTATCTTAGAGTGAAAAGGTGGTCCCATACTGAGTGTTCTCTTATATGTTCCAGAACAAAAGTGGGTCCAATCAAGCAGATATCGGTGCCTCGTATGGAGCTCGAGGCGGCTGTATTGGGCATAAGACTTGCTAACACAGTGATAAAAGGACATTCGATTAAAATTGATAAACGCTTTTTTTGGTCAGATTCACAGTCAGTTCTTTGTTGGATTAAAAACGACAATCGGAAAGTAAAACAGTTTGTTATGTTTAGAGTGGGGGAAATTTTGGAAAACTCAAACGAAGATGAGTGGAGATGGGTACCAAGCGAAGAGAATCCAGCAGATGATGCGACGAAATGGAATTTGAAAATTGATCTAACTTCCGAAAGCCGTTGGTATCGCGGGCCTAAATTTTTATACCAATCTAAAGATACCTGGCCGTCAAGTGTACCAAAATTTAAGGGAAATGAGTTTCAAGTTTTCAATCATACCTTATTTCATCTTCAACCATTATTGGATTACAATCGATTTTCATCTTGGAAGAAGCTTCGACGCATAATGGCCCATGTATACCGTTTTCTAGACATTAAATTAAGAAGAAGAGACTCAAACGAGAAAACCTTTGTATCGACAAATGACATTTCCAGGGCTGAATTTTACCTCTATCGATTATGCCAATTTGAGGTTTATACAAACGAAGTAAATTTGCTGAAAGAAAGGGCTACAGCCGAACAATTTGTGATTGAGAAATCTAACCCATTGTATAGATTGAATCCCTATTTAGACGAAAATGGTGTAATGCGAATAAAAGGGCGGATTGACGCATCCAAGGATGTCTCCTTTAACTGTAAGAGACCGATAATTTTGCCAAAGATGCATTATATCACAACGTTGATAGTCAAGGATGTGCATGAACGCTATCTACACTCAAATTTTGAGACCGTGGTGAATGAACTTCGACAATCTTACCACATACCAAACCTGAGAACGATTTTGAAAAAAGTTCAACAGACTTGTCAAGAGTGTAAAAATAGGAGAGCAGTTCCACTACCGCCACTAATGGCTGACTTACCTCCAGCACGACTAAAGGCTTTCACTAGACCATTCTCTTATGTTGGTGCCGACTATTTTGGGCCAATGGTAGTAACGGTGGGAAGGCACAGTGAGAAAAGGTGGGGAGTGCTATTTACGTGCCTAACAGTCAGAGCAATCCACATAGAAATTGCACATAGTCTCTCCAGCGACTCATGTATTTTGGCAATTCAGCGATTTCTTGCAAGAAGAGGCAAACCAATAGAGATTTGGTCAGATAATGGCACCAATTTTAAAGGAGCAGATAATGAGCTTAAAGATGCATTAAAATTGTTGCGATCAGATGTTGTTATAAAAAAGTGTGTACAGGAGGGAATTAAATGGAATTTTATCCCCCCAGCTTCACCCCATATGGGAGGGAGCTGGGAAAGATTGATTCGTTCAGTAAAACAGACATTAACTCACATGTCTCAAAGTAGAAATCCGAAAGATGAATTACTTATTACAATAATGGCGGAGGTTGAGTATATTGTTAATTCGAGACCTCTTACCTACGTACCTATAGATAACGACAGTGAAGAAGCATTAACACCTAATCATTTTTTAATGGGTTCTTCGAATGGCATAAGGCTGTCAGGGCAGCTTAGTGATGATGGGTTCGTTCTTCGAAAGAATTGGATGACTTGCGAAAAATATGCTGATAGTTTTTGGAAGCGTTGGGTATCAGAATATCTGCCAACACTCACAAGAAGAACAAAATGGTTTCAGTCAACGAAACCAATATTAGAAGGCGATGTTGTCATTGTTGTGGATCCAAATCTTCCTAGAAACACTTGGCCAAAGGGGAGAGTCATACAAGTTCACCGAAACAAAGATGGGCAAACAAGATCGGCTGTTATTCAAACGACGAGTGGCATTTATACTCGACCAACAGCAAAATTAGCAATATTAGATGTTAATGGGTTTGGCGATAATGGTAATCCGGCAAATAAACCCAGCTTACCAGGGGGGAGTGTTGCCAAACCTGGCAGCACTTTTTGTTGGTCAGCTAAATGACAACCCAGTAAAATCTGAGCCGGCTACTCGCTTAACAATAACTATTCCTGACTGAATTTGGCGCGCTTTTTGATCAAAAACCAATTAGAAGTTGCCACGACCACCGACAGAAAAAAAATGAAATTTTTAGTAAAATTAAAATTAAATTAATCAGAAAATAAAAGTAAAATAAAACTGAATTATAACTAAGAATTTCGAAGTTGTTTATTTTAAAATATCGCGGCAACAGTCATCATTTTGTACTTGTTCATTGGGCAAGTATTGATTTCGTGTCAAAAATTATAGAGATTTTAATAGCCTCATTCCTTTACTTTGAAACTCTGTGCATTTCTGTCCTACACCAAAATCTGTCAAAGTATAAAAAATAAAATGACGTAGAAATTTACACAATGCACAGAGTCGGAACACACCTAATAAAATTCTACATTAAGATGATGAAAAAATTCCAAAAAAATGTTGTTCGCCCTGTCCTTGCATCGCTTAGTTGTTTGTTTGTGCGTTTAAGCTTCAAAGTGTTCACCAAGCAAGATTCCTAAACGGATGGATGGATTTAATTCAAATCTGGTACATTTTCTTTTAGAATTCCCTTAGAGGAAAATTTCGAACAACGATTTCGGTTTTTGAAGGTTTTGAATGAAACACAACACTTGGGTGAGCTACCACCAAGTTTTTATAGGCTGGAGTTTATAGCATTTCACGACTTCCATGGCTTTTAGTGCTTTGTGGACATTGTTCAATTTTAATTGAAAAAAACTTTTTTGCCCAGCTGGGACTCGAACTTGAACCAAGCTCCCTCAGAGCACTTCGCATTGCGCTACCGAGGTCACGTGATCAAGTCGATCCAAATTTAGGTTTTATTGTTTTGACAATTGCATTTGGTAAAATAAATAAATATAAATTTAAATTTAGGTAATAAAAAAAAAAAATCTTTATATTATATCTATGGAGTCTGATCATAACAGCATAAGTCATTTTTTTTCGAAAATGAGTTAAGTATGCAGAACTATTTAAAAAAAATCTATTTTCGTTTGTTCTTAACAGCATAGCTCTAAGTAAAATAGTTCCAAAGATATTCAATGGTCCTAACCTCACTTAACTCCTTTTTCTAAAATAATGTTTGATCATAATGGCATAATTCTAACTTGCGCTGTTTTGACCAATGAAAAATGTTTAAATTTTTAAATAAGTGTTTGGTCAAAACAGCACAACTCAGTTTCTTCGCTTTTTTGTGTAACGACGGTTTATTTTCAAAAACCATAATAAAACTATATAAAACCTTGAAATCACAACAGGGAAAAGAGGATATAGATCCGGATTTATCCGATTCGTCTGATGATGAAAACTAATTTAAAAAAAATCAACCAAAAATCTAAAAGTTCCTTATTCATTCTATACTTTATTCTAATAATACTGAATTCCAATAATAAGTTTTTTTAAGTTTTTACTTATTTTATTTTGTTAATAAAGTGAAATAAATTTATTTTCTAAAAAAAAGGACTTAGTTTAAAACTTATTCCAATATTGGTACTAAGGACACAACTCGAAATAATCTTTTTCTTGAACGAAAAACAATTTGGTCAAAACAACATATCTCACTAAAAACATATAAACAAGCTTAAAAATTAAATTTTTTTAACTATATACGTGTAAATATTATTATTAAAAAAAAAATAGCATCCCAATATATATGTATTAAATTAAACTGGATTTGGAGGAAAGTTTTCTAACTTTAAAATGCATTTATCTCAAAACGAAAATTTTGGAATTATGTTGTTATGGCCAAACTCCATAGATATTTTGTAGATATTTTTATTAGTAGGTACCTAGTTGTATTTTTTTTAATAAAGGTTACAATTATTATTATTAGTTATCCATATTGTTAAAGTACTATAAAAGACTAAGTCTTATTTGTACAGTGGATTTAAATAAATATAAATTGAAATTAATTTGAAACCAGCATTTTTACTAGCCCTACACATACTCATTCGGTTTCTTTCTTTTGCCTCCGTACTCGATTTATGATTTGCATTTTTTATAAATCTCAAAAAGAAATGTAACGATTTTGATTAAAATTCTTACATATAAATGTAATGTTTCAATAATACTGCACATCCGGCTTTTGTCAAAAAATTCGCATACATTCGCCTAAATAGGAATGTGAAGACTTTTTTGAGAAGAATGCCTTATTTTGTATTATTTCCGAATATCTCATTAATGTCTTCAAGTACTTGTGCTTCTTAATAATTCAAATAATATTGTATTTAAGTATTTTATATCAATGTTTTAGTATTTTTGACTTTTATTTTCATTTTCTTATAAATAATATCATAACATTATGTAGCCATATTCATACATTTTCAACGATAAGCCATATTAATTAGATTTAAACCACTAGCATAGCAAATTCGTGCGATTTAGTCGTGCAAATAAACATGTTTATTTATAAAGCGTAAGTATCTGGTAGTATTTATTAAGGACACATGTGAAATATCTCTAAAATTGCATCAAGATCTTAAACAATTAAAATACTCAATTTCATAGTTATTATAATCATTGAGTTAATGAAATTATTTTATGCATATATGTATGTACATATGTATATTAGAAAATAAAAAAATAAACCTTGCAGGGGAAGTTTCCTTAAAATGGCTCACTGTAGAAAATAGTCGTCGCGAATTGCAATCTGTTCCTGACGACCAATTTATTTTCTCAAATTTCTCTTGAAATTAAAACGCAAATTTTAGTATCTTAAAAATATTTTAAATAAGCTTTACACCATTTTGTCTAGTTTTTGTGAAGAATTTAGAATTTATATATTTTGTTCTTTTATTCGTCGGTCGTTGGTCGCTTTCATGTAAATAGTCCTTAATATACTTCATAATATACTTCATTCACAAAAAAAGTATTTATTAAAGAAAAAAAAATTATTTAAAAATTTAATAAAAGAAAAAAAGAAAATCCAATTTTTTGTGGGGTATTTCATACCCCAGTGGAGGAAGGTTAATAAAATAAATCATTACCTTTCGACTGTATCAAAAAAATAAACATGCCTTCGATTTCCACTAGCTTTTTAGTTGAGTTTAGTGAAATTGTAGCCTTTATAAAAATTTCAGCCCTTTATAGATTAAAATTTAAGAGTCGCTCATCGCTATTTTCTTTTTCCCTTACAAATTGTATAGGACATTGTTCTTGCTTTTTTATTTTATAACTTTAAAACCGGTTGCTGTTAGATAGTGATCGAAACGTATTCATAAAGGAATCTTTAAAAAGGTTAAAAAAACCAAGCTTTTTAAAAATTTTAAAATGTCAAAGTGCCAATATGGAGTTAGTACGGTACTTAAAATGAAAGAAGATATAAGGTAATTTTAACTTTAATAAAATGTTAAATTTATATAAAATTAGCAAATTCCTTTTTCTTACCTGTTTTTTATACTAAAGATGCTTTAACTTCGTACTATAGGGCCAGTTTCACAGTGCGCACTTAACAAAATAAGTGGCACTTAATTTTCCCATTTTGACACTTTAGCCGCAGTTTTACTACCTGAGTAAGTGGAACTTAAGTGGCCAACATGGGAGACTTAAGTGTCACTTATTCCGATAAGTTTACACTGTGAAATTGGGAATTAGTTTTCCATATTTGGCACTTAAGTGACACTTACTTCACTGTGAAACTGGCCCTAAATCGACAAAAATTTTATAGAAACCATTTTAAAGTGGCTTTCGCTTTTAACCCGAGAAATTGCTTATTTTTTATTATGTGTACCATTTTCCCTTATGCAATTAGTTACATCAAAGTTTATTTTAATTATTACGAACACAATTTGTTTCATATATAATATACTCAAAATCACAACCTATCGCAAATTAAGTAAGTAAAGTTTACATGCTGTTCGATCAATTTAATATAAGTAGCCTGACTAGTAGGTACCTACATACATATATGTGAACAAAAAATTTACTGATACAAGTATAGCGTTGAAAATTAATAATTTTTGATTTAATTTCGTGTGACAGACTTTAACAGTTAAACTGTTTCAGAGATGTTATAGTAGTATCGCAGTCAGTAGAAAAAAAAGTTTTGTTTTAAAGTTATTTTACGTTATTTTGGTCAACAGTGGATCAAGGTACACAGTGAATCACTTGAATTCGCATTGTCTCTTTTTACTTGAAAATCAATTTGAAAAAGAGAAAAGAACACATTTTTCAGGCGCTTTGCATCAAACCATATAAGGGCCATTTTTTTTTACTATTGCTCAACTTGAGGCAAACTCTCGAGTTGGCAAACTTGAGAGTTGACTATAACTCGAGAGTTGAAACGCAAGTTGAAATTTCTTTTTATTCACTAATTATTTTCTCAACTCTCCAGTTGAAGATCTAAAGTTGGCCAACTCCACGTTTGAAAAATATCCCTGGGATATTTGTGAAATATAAAACAAAAACTGTCATTTTTAAAATTAATTTGTATTTGTCAATCGTATTTGACTGTTTTAATGTGTTTTTTGTGTTAAATTGTATTTTTTTTTGTGTCAATACAATATAATTGTGTCAAATTGTGCTAAAATTCGAATACAAATAATTAATGGCAGACAAAAAAAAACTTTCATGTGTCCGAAGAAAAATGATTACTTTGGAACATAAGTAGGAGCGAACGTGTTTTTGTAGCAAATATAAACAAGAAAATTTGTGTACCTACGTAAAATCTCAAGTTTGACAAATCTCAAGTTGATCAACTCTAGAGTTTAAAATCGAAAGTTGAAAACGCAAACTTTAGGTGAATAAAAAGAAATTCACAAGTTGAAAATAAAAATCCTCAAGTTGTGTTCAACTTCGAGTGAATAAAATTGGCCTAACAGTGGTCGATTTGAAGGTCGTTAGCTGAAAAAAATTCGAAAATACACTTTATTTGCTTAAAATTCAAGCAGCATTTCTAAAACCACGAGTGGTTGAATTTTGTTGTGTATACGGCCGGAAAAACAATTTTTTGACGGGCTTTTAAAACATCTTCCGACAGCTGCCCGATAAACATATTCTTTCATTTTTCCTATATAAAGGAAAAAATTAGTTTCCGAGAAATAAATGGTCCCCCTGAAAAATTTAAGAAAAATTTAAATTTACTATTTAATTAAAGTATAACAATGGAAGTTTAAAATAATATAACTTTCAAGATGGCAGTTTGCGCCACATTTTTGTATCCTCTAAGAAAGAAAAAAAGTTATTCTGCGTTGCGCGCACCTGGCGGTGGAAATAAAAACTAAACAAACTTTTGCGGGGAGTATAATTTTGATTTTCCAAAAATTTTAAAATCGCTCCACCCTAAATTTGTATATATCATTTTTACATATTTAACAATCTATAATATTTAAAAACCAAAAAAACTGTAAACCCGTTTTTAAATTAATAATTTTTCAAAAATGTTTTATTTTTTTTAATTCAAAAATAATGGTTTAGAAAATTTTGCAAAACAAATTCTTTAGGATTTTAAGAAAGGAAATCCACCGTGGTGCTTCGTTTATTTTTCGCAAGTTCCTCTTTGTCCGTATTAAAACATTTTATGCTATGTTTTTAATTCAAAATTGATTTTAAAGGCCATTAATGTTTTAAGCCCTAAACATTTTTCTATTATCTTTACGTTAAATGTGGAATTTCAAAATTAAAAGTTCACCAATTTGTCACAAATTATTCTTTAAACTCTTCAATCTTTCGAGTTCCAACAAAGATCTCTCAGTAATTATTTTTAGTTTTTTAATGGGATTTTAATTATTAAAATTTTATTTTTATTGGAATTTATATGCTTTTTGGAACATTCATTTTCCTTCGGATGTTGGCAGAATATGAAATTTCACATGATTATGTGAACAATGTAATTATTTAGAAGGAAATTATATCGATAAAAACTATTGTTTATATATTATTTGTTAAAAATACTCAACAGAACCTCAAAAACTGCTAATGTTTATAAACAAAAAAAAAGTTTGATATTCAAACACTATGATCTATCAATTACTCGATTTATATTCATAACAATCAATTGACTCGAAACAAAACCCGAATAAATTTTGTTTCAGCTGCAAAAATTGCTTAAAACTAATTTAAAAATCTTGTTATACATACATAAATACATATGTACATTATACATACATATGTATATATGCTCATTTTAAACTCATCAACAGCACCTTCAAATGAAATTTAAGAAAAAAAAAAAAAAAAAAAAACAAAACAAATAAAATAAAATTCTTATCAGTTTACTCCTAACTGAGCACGTCTCGTCTTAACGCCAGTCAAATGAGTTTCCATTCCATACAAAGTTCTACTGCGCCAGACCAGTGATTTATAATTCATCAAACAATCAAAAGTCTGGTGGTGGTATCCGATGGTGTGACGAAACTCATTTCGTCGTGGCGGCAGCGGCACTGAGAATCTCAATTTAAGTTAGCGCCGAAGCAATTAGATTTCCCAGTCATCGGTTAGCAATTGTCGTCTGCACAAGAAACGTTCTCCTTTCATATATTAATGATCAATTATTATACTTGGCCAAACTTGGTCTGAAAAAATAAGTGCGTGGACTTAAAACAAACGCTTGAAGTGTTTGAAAGTTTGAAATAAGCATATTTAATTTTTTTTTGTTTTTATTAAAAAGTGCATTTAAAAAATAAAGTAATGAAAATTCATTAATTAATTTTAATTAAAATTCAATTAAATAATTCGTATTGTTTTAATCAAACCACAAGTATCTATGTACGTCATTATTTTTTTATTTCAATTAATAATAATATAATTCTTCTTCTTCTTTTATATATTGCAGACACTTAAAGCGGCATACTATACATTAGATACAAATACTTAATAAAACCTTATGACAAAGTTGATGATGCAACGGATTGTTTTTACTTTGAAGTGATTTGTTTGGAATTTGTTGTGTTGAAAGGTTACCTCACACAAAAAAGAGGTATCCAATATTTTTAAAGTTTTATTGAAGAAAAGAGAAGAAAAAAAAAATCAAAAAAGCCAAAGAATGATTCCTGGATATGGACCAGTAACGCAAGCGCTGCTTGGAACGCTTCTAACATGGGGTCTCACAGCTGTTGGATCGGCAATGGTTATTTTCATCCGAGGAAATCAAGTAAGTTTGTTTCGTTTTCTTTCATTAAAATTGTCTCTCATGTGTTTTTGCTTTTGTCTTTTATAGTTTTGAATTAATTTGCATAAATAATCTATGAATTATTAATAGAATCTGACGTGAAAAAGCTACATCTAACAACTAAACGCCACATGTGGATTGAAATTTGTTTACAATCTTTCTATAAAGTCAGATGTATGACCCACTACCCAAAGAGGTTTCCCTTATAGAATTCAACAGGTTTTGGTACAAAGAAGACTGTTCATATTTAGTAGTACATGCACATAATGTATCTTTGAAATTACAACAATTCAAATTAGTTATTGTAGTCGCGTGGCTTAGAATTAAAATTACATTGCTTTCAATAATATAAATAGATAAACGGAGGTGTAGTGTACAAGTGTATGTAAAGATGTAAATTTAGTAATCGGAAATACGAAATTTAAATCGACAGATTAAAAGTTTAATCTGAGAATTGAAAAATATACAAAGTAGTGGGTCTTGCTTCTAGCATAAAAATGTTTACATACATAAACCACAAAACGGCCCTCAACTAATAAACAGAATTTATCACTTTAAGTTTAAAAAATTCTCGATCAACATATTTAAACAGGTAACAGGTTATAGGCATTTCCTATAACCTTTTACGCATTCTGAACCTCTTGGCAGTTTATTGCTCCAGAAGTTAGTTTTTGTTAGTATGAATAATTTAGAAACCCTGTATTTTTAAAATTTCATTGTGTGTCGAATTGAGGGCCGTTAACTTTTTCAAACCACTTTCTCAAATCGGAGCACGTTGTGATATAATTTGGCTTTTTATTAGTAAATAAAAGCTTTATGTCTAAAAAGTCTTAAAATATGTGCTTGAACGTACAAATTAGATAAGTATATTGTCATGTAAAAGTAACTCCAATGTTTTTCAGACATTTGTATTAAGTTTAGAAACTTAAATCCAAATTGTACGGAATTAGCCAGTTCACGTTTCTGAGATCTCACATAGAGCAAACTTCTGTCAGCTCCACTGAGGAGAAGGAGAAACCTGAACAAAATTTCTCCTTTAGAAATCAAAATCACCCCTATCTCGTTTTTATAAATTGATCAACTGCGACAAAAAATAATTGAGTAAACAAATCCAAAAAATTTCAAACTCAGCCTTATAACAGCAAAAGTCAGGAATCTCACTGAAGAATTACGTTCAGATTGCTGAGATCTCAGAGATCTTAAGAAACCTGAACTGGCTAACCTGATCAGCACAAATAGGTTCAAATTTGACAGTCAAGAGTTGCCAAGCAACTTTTATAACTACATATTCAAAAAATCTAATCTAAAATAGTAAATTTATAAATGTAGTTATTTTTTCTGGTCTGAATCTAAAACATCAGATTAAGAATTCTGACTGTTGACAGTGACAGTAGTAGTGAATTAAGCATCCAAAAAATAATAAGTGTATCCAATTTAATATATTTTCATGATAAATGTGCTTTCGTCCAGAATTATCTTATTTTGAGGTTATTCCCGTGTCTACCTAACTCGTCAATAGCTCAACCGATTTTTTAAAAATATTGCAATTTAGTTTCTAATGTAGTTCAAGTAATATTGCATCTTAAAAAAATTTGTCTAGTTCAGTCAAGGTAATAAAATAACAATTAAAAATATATTTCACTTTATTGTCAGACTGAAACGTTTTTGAAGAGACGTGCTAATGCTTTAAGGTCGCAAGTGAAGATTGTTTTTGTTAAACTGATATTTTGAAAGTCAAAATATGAATAAATTAGCTGACCCGGCAAACTTTGATTTAATTATTAATGTCTTTTTCGAGATTCGAGCCTATATAATATGTAGGTACATACAGTATATTGGATGAATGAATTTTTTTTTTGGAATTAAATTCAATAGGTACATTTTATAAAATGGGTTACACATATTACAGATCACTGCAACGCTCTGTGATAAACAATGTGATAAAAAATGCAGATGGCTTTCCGACTCTCGAACACGCCACATTTATTTGTCCATGCGAAAAGCAAGGAAATTCGATATTAAGGCCACACACTTGCAACGGTTGATTGAACGGGGAACTGAATGCGGTTAGACTCGGCAACGATCGTTACCATCGTAATTCTTAAAATGGAGAACTTCCTCGCCTTTGACTTTGCCTTTGATTATGGTAGCGTTGACGACGTTGTTCATCAGTTTCTTTATCGTCAATCTGATTCCATTACAAAGGTTTGGTGGGTTCAGATTGGACAGTAATATGATGACAATGCCGATTTTTAGTTGCGAATTGTGCGTTGGTACATCTGATACATGCAACGAATTCAAAAATTCAATTGGATAGCTTGTTGCTACGTCATCATTTGTAACACAATCAACCGATTCGAACGAATACATTGTGGCTGCGGATTGTTCTGCAACGCAACTCGCATGTTCGTTGTCAATTGTAACTTCCTTACGTTGAGTTCATATTCAGTCGTTGATCGCGGGATTACCGGTAAAGTTTGACGGAAATCGCTACCATTCACCACTAAAAGTATATGTTGACCATAGTGATCAACGTATTGGTGTTCCACCTGGCTCTATTTTTGGATGTATACTCTTGATATTACCATCATTCACCCCTAAAAGTATGTCCAATTTCACGATTTTCCCATTTTTGCGGTCTAAATTTCCACTTCCGTTGTTCTTTTACGGATTTTATGCGAATGCAACAAAAAAAATCCAGATGCAAATCGGTTGCTGTTCAGCCGAATTATGCTGCCACTTACAAAAAAATCACATTTTTTCCGACTTTACCGGTCTAAATTTCCAATTTTCAGCTCCGGTGTGTTCTTTTCTGATTAAATAGAAATCCAACATAAAAATCTCTATGCAAATTGGTTGATGTTCAGGCGAGAATGATACTAAAAAAAAAAAAAAAAAAATGTTAAACTTAAAGCTAAACATATTAAATAAATAAAACATATTATTTTAAATAACTTAAAAACACTTATTTTATTTATTTATTTACTTAAATGCATTTCGGAAGCTATGCTTCCATCGTCAGTAAGTTTTATATAAATAACAATAAAATTTTTTTTTTTTTTTTTTGATATATTAAATACAAATAACTCATTACAAACAAAAACAAACTACACAAACAAATTTATAGTGAATTTAAGATCTATTATAAAATTTTCTGAAAATTGGATCTTTTATTGGTTTTTATTAAATTATTTCTATTTTTGAAAATGTAAAGAGATTCAAAAGCATCAAATTTTGTAAGCTAAAATTATGGTTATTCTCCAGCATGTGTTGTGCTACACTCGACTTTTCAGGTTCATTGTATTTTACATGTGCAAAATGTTCTTTGAACCTTTTCATGATTGGTCTTCTTGTCTGTCCTAGATATTCCTTCCTACAATAGCTTCCGGAATGCATTTAAGTAAATAAATAAATAAAATAAGTGTTTTTAAGTTATTTAAAATAATATCTTTTATTTATTTCATGAAAAAACACGTTAAAAATCTCCAATATCAAATCTAAACATATTCTTCTTTTTTATAGTTATTATTTGTAGTTTCAACAAACCTATTAATTATGTATGTAATTTCAAAAATAGGCTCAAAATTTTAGCTCGAACGTTAAAAACTAGTATTATTTAATTCAGGTTTGCGCCACACAAAAGGTAAAGTTATTAAAAAACTTGAAAAGAATTTTTTACATCCATTAATTTGTATTAGAAAAAAAATAATTCTATTTAAACGAAAACGAATCTGACTAATTTTTTTGTGGTTAATTTATTGTATGAGTTCGTATTGTTTTTCAACTTTGAACAAAAACAAAGTTTCTTTCTTGCGTCCTTTTTTTGTAAATCAATAGAATTGAACACTCTGTGAGATCTCAGAATTTGAAATAATTGTTTTAAGAACGTGATATTAATTTTAATTCAAACCAAAATATCGCAACATTGTGTGAGGTTAATAAAATCACATAAACAATGTGCTTTACTTTACCATTTTATCACTTTTTATTTTGTATTTTATATTCTATATCTATGTATGTGCATCAGTATTATCAACTGATTTGTTTCTCAATGTCTCGGAATACATTTTTATTTTCGTTTTTATCTGAAAACGTGACTTATGTGATTACGACATATTCGTACCAAATGGTATCCTTAGCTTAGGTGTGGGTGTTTTTATTAAATCAATTTGATTTATTTTAATTATACAAAATGTACAACAAACTACGTATATAATTATCTTTTATTTATATCGAATGATAATGACACTTATTAAAATGACTGTCGGCAATTAATCGGTTATTCGATAAGTTAAGTTAATTGATCATAAATCTTCTTTATGTCAAATCATATTTCGTGCATACCATCCTGGATCTTTTTACAAAATTCTATAAGGTGCCTTGCCTTTAAAAACAATCACAAAATTTATAAATTTATATCTCTGTATTCCTTAATGTTTCCATTTAATGTAATACTTTTTTTCTTTATAATATTTTCAGAGAAAATCACTAGATGTAGCTTTAGGATTTGCTGCAGGTGTGATGATTGCAGCCTCATTCTGGTCACTACTGTCTCCAGCCATTGAATTGGCTGAGGGATCTGGTTTATATGCGCAGTATGCATTCTTACCAGTTGCCGGTGGTTTCTTGTTAGGATCGATATTTGTTTATGGTACTGACAAATTGATATCGTATTTGGGCATCAATAGCTCACACATGATGATCTGTAAGTTAAATTTATATATATGTATAAATTACATTACTAATTATGTATATTAATTAATATCCTTACCAGCTCTGACACACCCAAATAAAGATAAAGCAGAAATTGCCTTGGATGATGTGCAACATTCAAGACAAAGTGTTGGTAAGTTGTTCTTTTTTTTTCAATATACGAGAAAATTAATTTGAAAACTAAAAAAAATCCCTTAATTTTAGATCGTACTTCAACCAAAGGAATGCAAAGTTTTTCGGATTGCCTAAGTGTCCAACACAGTGGAGAATCACGAAGAAGGAAAAATAAAATCAATGCCGATTTGGAACAAAATACTTATTCAGATCAGGCACGTATTGATCATGAGAATGCAGTTTCACAATGGAAGCGGATAATGTTATTAGTTGTTGCCATCACTGTGCACAATATCCCCGAAGGACTAGCTGTAGGAGTGAGCTTTGGTGCTGTTGGTACAACAGATTCAGCGACATTCGAAAGTGCGAGGTAAGTCATAAAATGCATTTAATTTAAGTTTATCAAAATAAATTTAACCAATCTTGTATTTTAATATAGAAACTTAGCCATTGGTATTGGAATTCAGAATTTCCCCGAAGGTCTTGCTGTTAGTTTGCCTTTGCATGCTGCTGGTTTCAGTGTGCCAAGGGCATTTTGGTATGGTCAACTATCGGGTATGGTTGAACCAATTTTTGGAGTACTAGGAGCTGTTGCCGTAACGTTTGCAAATTTAATTTTGCCTTATGCACTTTCATTTGCAGCGGGAGCTATGATATATATTGTCGCTGACGATATTTTGCCAGAAGCGCATGCGAGGTGAGTATTTGAAAATTTTTCAAATACATATAAATTAGTTATGCAATACGAATGTGTGTGATATCCCTTTGTGTATGTTTATATCACTTTTCAATTTAAATATTATTTAAATTATTAGTAAATAAAATTAACTCTTCTATTACAGTGGAAATGGGCTACTGGCAACTTGGGGAACAATAGTTGGTTTCATCATAATGATGTGTCTAGATGTTGCATTATCTTGATTCTCATCCGCCAAACAAACTGAACGAGTCTGGATTAGAAAATATGAAACGTATATTCTAACTGAGAGACTCATACCTACGCCATTAGTTAATTTACTATTCTAGATGTTTATTTAAATAATTTAATAACCAGAACCATAGTAAGATTTAAAAATCAATTCTTAAAAGAAAAACACTGCTTTCCATTTTCTTACAAAAAAAAAAAAAAAATAAATAAATAAAAGATTCTGCCCATTTTTCCTAACAAGCATATACCTACATAATAATTCAAATTCATTGTCTATCAAATGTGATTCTTAAAATTACTTAATTTTATAAGTATATACATACATATGAATATATATTTTTTTATTGTATAAGTAAATAGTAATATTATTAAAGAAACAAAAGTAAAAAAAAAGAAAGATGAACTAGATGTCCTCGTGCATAATTATATACATTAGCCGCTTGTACAAAAATCATATATAAAATATAATTCAATAAAAACAATGTATTATTATTTTTATTGTGAAATTTTATTAAAGTTCAAAAATTATATAATTTTATTCCTTGTTTTATCTATGCATAGCGCTTTAAGTTTTGAACCAAATTGTAAATATTTGTAAAGAGCAGTATAAAATTTAATAATAAACAAAAAAAAGTTCTTAAGATTTCTAATATTTTAATTATCAGTTGTTATTGATTTTTATTATTCTTATTAAATTTCCAACCATATGAAAATATTTCCAATATGTGTATGTGGAATTCACTGTTTTATTGCGACTTTTTACGAATGTCATTATTTTAATTAAGAGTAGCACATTTGCACCTTTATTTCTAAGGTACTAAGGCAGAACCCGAAATGTCTATTTTTCAGGAAAAGATTTTTGGTATTATTTCCTAATCGGCAAAATTATTTAAGTCATAAACTCAAAATCATGTCATAATGTTCAAAATGCCACCCATGTTATAATTATGCTTAGTTCTAACTTCTTCGCATATGTTAATCTAGGAACAAAAAGGAAGAATAGATTTTTTTTGACATATCGGATTTTGCCTTAATATGAATACCACAAAATTAACCAGAAACAAATAAGTGTAATCAAATGGTAACTCAATAACCCCGACCGAATTTATATTTAACCGAAAGCACAATCAATAAATACGTCGGCCTTAATTTTAGCTTGGATACAAAGATTAAGTTTGTATGAATTTAAAAACATTATTTTCAATTAGTTCAAATGTACCTATGTATATTGTACATACTTAATCATTGAGCTGCAGTTAAAATTGTTAACCATTTGATTCAACTAGTTTTCATTTGCGTTTAATAAATGTGCGAATTTCTATAACGGAGAAAAAAAAATTGAGTTTAGTTTTAGAATTTTTTAGTTGAATTTATTAAAAAAAAATACACATTTATAAAAAATAAATTTTACATTTTGTAAATACATACAACCAAGCGTTCTTTTATTTAAAAAGTTGGATATTCGAGCAGATGTGTTTTTCTTGTATACCTGCATATCAGCTTAAAAAAATCATGTGGATCTAACAACAACACGTTAACCTATCTATATTCGATTAGTTAGTAAACTAAACACAACAAGCTATGAGCTTAGGGGATATAAAGACGGATTTAAAACTATTATACATAGAGAAATTGGGAATTGCTGGGACCTTATTTGGCAAGTTGAAGGGATATAACAGAAATTCTATATGTCTACTACAGAATTAATGGCGGTTAGTTTGAGCCTAAAGGTCATAAAACTATTTTTCATGCGGAAAAATTCAATTCAATTATGTATAATTTTATTTGAATTAAATTTTAGACAGATAGAAATCAAATAAAAAGTATTTAAGTATTCTTTTTTCGGCACATAAGTTTAAGAAAACAGCAGATTTTTTGAAGTTAAATTTGATTTCTTTTAAGTTGGTAGTTTCATTGTACATAACTATAATGTTAATTGTTCATATATTTGTGAATAGGTAAGTATTTACACAGGTTAGAATTTATATTTCTTTGGCGTATTCGAACAATGCCCAAACAAATTATTACGCACCATTAGCAAATAAACAAAATTATCTTTGGATACATAATATATTCAGCCCTATTCTGATAAACAATTGGGTCGAAACTTTCGATTCACGTGAATGTTTCATTCAATTTGCCTTAAATTATTTGCTAAAATCATCTATCGTTCGAGCGCAAATTTTAACTGATATTTATTTTTGAAATTCTCGAGAAAATCTAATTGCTTAAAATTAATTTTTATCTTCGCGGATAGCAGAATGCAAATTTTCACGCGAACGGTTATCTATCATTACAGATAATTACAAATCAAAATTTTAGTGCTTTCAAATTGAACCGCAGCCAAATTCGTCTTGTTTCACCCACTGACACTAATAATATCGCTCACATAGACTGTAATCGCGTCGCTTTGGAAAGTTTGATACACGTGAAGAAATATAGATATAGATACCAACATTTTAACGCAAAAATGTTAAAAAAAAAGTCGAAAAGTTTGAACAAGCAGGAGCAATGAGACGAATTTGGCTGCAACTCAGTTTGAAAACACTAAAATTTTTTTACAAGAAAAATTGCCTATATTTATTTAAATTTTGTTTGTGTGATAACACACTTGCAGTTAGACTGCCAAGCTTTCGCACCATCATATTAATATTAAAGGTTTGAATGCAACAACAACTCTTGGGTTAGCTACCACCAAGATTTTATATGTTATTTTGAAGCTATTTCACGGCAACCACGCCTATCATCAGACTCCTTTTTGTGGCGCTTGGTCTCTTTTTGTTAAAAAATTATTTTCAAAATTTTAAATGCGTGCATATTATTATTTATTTATTTACTAATTAGCAATAACAGAGTTTCTTTTTACATTTGGTAGATGCATGCATATTATTTAAACTATACACAAGCACCCGGGTCATGGGTCTAAAAACCTATGTACATTTAAATTTCGGCCATACAATTTTTACCTTTATTTTGGAAATAAACACTATCAAATTGTATTCCTACCTACTTACCTCGCAAATTAAAATTTTTGGTCAAGTGAAATGATGAATTCAAACAAGAAACAAATAATATTTATTTAATTTTATTTTTTTAAATAATTTTCAAAGAGCAACAGTGTTTAGAGCGGAATAGTTTCAATGTAATAATAGTTTTTTACTTTCAATTGTTTAGCTGCTATAGCTAAATAATTTGTTTGTTTATTATTTGCGTAACAAACAATAAGTTGTACATTATTTTATTGTTAATGCTTAAATATATCTGAGAATTATTCTTTTATTATTTATTTTATGTATAGAAACAACAACACTTAACATCATGTAATTTTTTGTTTAGTTATTTTTTTTTTGTAAATTTTAAAAGAATAACTCAGTTAAATTATTATTTTTTATTAATTTATTATTATTTTTATTATCGTTAATAACATTTCAATTTATTTATTATTAATTATTTTCTTCTATCATGTGTATATATTTTTAAGTGTATATTGTAAATAATTGTATTTACTTTATATTTTTTTTAAATTTTTTTTCTTTTTAACTATGTATACTTATAAATAATTAATAATTTTTTTCATTCATTAATCTATAGTTCAGCAAGTCTTTTGAAGTGTTTAAAAATTTGTTTTGTTCTTACTAAAATAAAAATATATAGCTGAATAAAAAGAATTGAAAAATAAAAACTTAACTAAGTTTTCTATAAATATTTATGTGGCAAAGAGGGGGTGGGAAGAAGTTTGTTTGTTTTTTTTTGTTTGTTAAATCAGTAAAACTATATAGTAAACCTACATACATATGTATATTTAATTTAACCACACACCGTGTGGTTTTTTTTTTTTTTAATTTTAAGGTACACAATTACGAATTCTAGTAATTTTTCTACTAAATTTCCTGTACATGTGTATAATATATTTTTTTTTCTTTTTGTAAATAGAAATATCAACAAGAAACCAGTAAAATAAGAATGAAATTTAATAGAAACTTCATTTTTCATATTTAGGTATTTTAATATTTTGTTTTAACATTTAATAAATATATATACCTACTTTATTTTTTTTTTTTGCAAACTTTGCGTTTTGTTTTTAAAATCTATAAATTTTATATTTTTTAAGCACATATTTTAACGAAAGATTTTGGCTCTTATTATTTTATAACATAAATATTTATTTTTATTATTTTTTTTGTTTGTAGTGAATGAGGAAGCATCTAAATTGCGTACTAATTTATTTTTTTTTTGTAACTATTTTGTCAATATTATTTGGATGTTTTTTTGTTTGTTTTAATTAACTAGAATTAATTTTTGTATGTACAAATATTGAAGAAAAATATATATATAATACGTACTATAATTTCGATTTACATAATCTAGCAATGGTAGAGTTATTATATACTTAGGTATTTTCATTTATAATCTAAATTTTAGTTTGGATGTTTCTTTTTTTGTTTATTTTGTAAATGCAATTTTATTATTTGTATTCATTTTCTCTTTATTATTAATAATAGATAATTATGGTTGTATTGTCAAAGAATTTTAGATAAGTGTTGGCTTTTGCTATAATAACAATAATATTAATGAGATATTCGTTTTAATTTTTTTTACAGTAAGTACCTACATGTATCTATTTATATGTATAATATCAGGACTATGTGAATTGATTCGAGTTGATGAAACTATTTAAAGTAATTGATTTGAAATTTTAATTATGTATAAAATTTTATAAAATTTATTTAAATAAAACAGCAAATTAAATTGCATTTAAAAATCAAGATTAAATTATCGAAATAATAATAACTGTGGTAAAAGTCAATAAACTAAATGATTGGATAAAAAATATCGTAGAATAGTTTGTAAATATTTGTTATTAGCTGTGAATAAACTTCTTAAATTATGATAATAAGGAGCTTGCGGACACAAGCAGACTTGATCACTTCAACGTTTTTATTTTTATTTAATTTTTGAGCTCTTTAAGTTCACATCTGCAGTCTTGAAAACATTATCAATCAAAACCTGTTGTATCCTTTACAAAATAAATACATAGGTACATAATACATATAAAAAAAGTTGAAGAGAAAAAATTGTGATGTTTTTGCCAATAAATGTGTAGAATCGTTGTTCTTGAAATACAGAAATAAACAAAATTAATATTCTTTTTGGAATATTGGCATAATTTCCTTAATAAAAAAAAAAACTGATGTTAAGGTTTCAATAACAAGAAAATTAAAAAAAAATTTCAAAATTTTTAAATTCAATATTGTTTAAACTATTAGATGCTTCAAATTGCAATATAATAACAAATTCAGTCCATAAATAAAAAGACTGTACGTGAATTATTAAAAAATAAAGCAATTTTCTCAAAAAACAGAGGTCTATTTCGCTGATTCGAATTCCTCGGCAAAAAAACCTGAAATGCTATTTCAATTATTGCTTTATGTACGAAATTTAATCAAAATAGTTAAAGCTGTTTTCGAGAAAGTTTGAAAAAAAAATCGAAATCTTTGTATAGCAGCTACCCATTCTAGATTAAAGCTAAAACAAAAATCCGAAGTTCTTCTCTGAGGAATCAAAAAAAGAGTGCTCTGTACCAAATTTCAGGCGAGTAAGGAGACTGAAGGAGGGCATTCCGAAAACCTTTTTTTTTTACTTCTCCATCATCGTAATGTTAGTTTTGATTAAAATCTCGAATGTTGTTTCGATACGAAAATAATTCCATTCTTTAGAATGAAAAAAATTATGGATATGTTTTCGACATTTTAATTTTTTCGCTGTTTTCGCAGCTCACATCGTGGCTTAGAATTTAGAAATTACTTATTTGGTTGCAAACGAAATTAACTTTGTTTTGTCATAAGTTGAGTGTTTTAAAGATGATTTTAATCGTCGTTTTGAAGTGTAAGTGTTGCTAATACTGGCGATACAATCGAGGATAATCGATTGAACCAAATTAGATTATGCCAATGATCAGTGTTGCCGATTTAAAAAAAAAATATCATGATTTTTTTCAAGAGATTAAAAAGAAATCATAATATTGTTTATTGACGGCCATGAATCTTTCTATGACCAAAGTTTTAGCCTTGTTGAAATGAGGAGAGTAAATCAGTTGTTCGTTCTTGGTCTATAATAATATATTCTTGGTCTATAATTATATTCTTATTTCTTTTGAGGCCCTATAATTGAATCGACTTCAAGTCGATTTCTTATTTTGGTTTTTAGTAGCGTAACTTTTGAAAAATTCATTTAGTATTGGCTGAAGAATGTGGCATCGAGAATATTTTAAAGCAATCGTCGCGTCGTTGACCAGTTTAATTTTTCAAACATATTGTCAGTTTTCTTCTATGACGTTTATTACTTGGTCATTTTAGAATATTCGCTTTGTTTTGTTTTGAAATTTTAAGTAAAGCCTAGTACGCAGCTGAAGCGAAACGAAAATTTTCTCTGGTCTCCAAATCGATAACGAAAACGTACGACTATGGAAAAAAAAATAAATTAAATCACAGAAGCCTTTGCTGTAATCAAAGAAACAACAAATTAAAACTCGAATGTCACTTTTCCGCAGGCAATTCATGGTTCGTGCAAATAATTCAGTGCGAAAAAGAGTGTAGACTCCTCCAAATAATCTGCTACAATTATAAATTTTGCTTGTTGAACAGCGTACTGCAGAACAAAAATGAAACTTTTCGTTTATGATTTCGTTCCTTCAATTTTTGTATTGAAATTTTCGTTTCGCTTCTGCTGCGTACTATGCTTAAGTCTGAAAAATATTTAATTCCTTGTTGTTTATTAAGAAAAAAATATGAGATTTTCAATGAATTCATGAGATGAGGGTGAAAAATAATGAAAATCATGATAAATCATGAGAATCGGCAACACTGCCAATGATCGATTGACTAATTGACTAATCTCGATTGTATCAACTTATATGTGTTATGTCAACCCTGTTTAGGGCTGTATTTGGAGTATTTTATAATTATGCATTTGCTATGCATGGCCATGAATGTTCTTTTTTTATTGAAGTTTTTTTATTAATTGAAAACACTTTCTATAGCCAGGAAATTTGACAGCTGCTCCTCAACCGATTTCATGATGATAACACTTACGTTGGCACAAAACTTGCAAATTATAGTTTAGAAGCTGTTTCAATTCAATTTCACTCAATCATTACAAAAAAGAACAAAATAAAAAAAAAAATATGAAAAATCCAAAAATAAAATATCATTTCTTGTTTGTATTGTTAATTTATTTTAATGAATTAAAAAAATTATAACATAAAATATTTATAATAAAATTAAGTACTGAACATAATACACAATAATAAATTTAAAATTACAAAAAAAAAACATTAAATAATTTTTAAATTATTTTCAAAAAAAAAAAGAAGAACATTATTATTAGAATTTAAGTATAAATCAGTATTAATATTTTTAAATAGTAGGAGTGTAAAATGTTATAAGAGAAACACAAAAATAGGACACACAAAAACAGTTAGTATAATCATAAGAAAACTAACAAGAAAGAACACATACATATTATGGTAAATGAAAACAAATAATTTCATAGTTGTAAAGAAAAAATGTTAAACATAATTCCATTGTAAAAAAATAACTTAAATATTTTCATAATCTAACTGAAAAGGTGATTTTAACATATTTTTTTTGTTTAACATATTTTTGATTGTTTATGTAGTTTGCAAGAAATAACATTTACAATAATAAATTGTATAATTAGTATGAATTAGTTTGTATTGATCAACATTTATTTAAATTTATAAGAAATGACATATAATATGACATACATAAAATACATGTATATTTTTAATAATCTCCGGATAGTTCTTTATACAATTTTCTAAAAAAAATATAAAAAATAATGAAAAAGTTGTTGAATAAACAAAACAAAAAACAAATAATTACATAATAACAAATTTAATTTTAGGTATACGAAAAATTTATTAGAAAAAACAGTGAAACTTAACAATGTTTCAATTTTTGATAAGAATGTTTATGTGTTAAATTTAAATTTTTTTTTGAAAATATTGCTTAAATTGATATTAAATGCAAAACTGGAATGATATGATGTTAATAAATTATTTAATTTTATTTTGTTGATGTTTAATTAGCGAGCATCAAAGTAGTTGAATGTTTTAGATTTTAATTTAATCGAAAATAAAAAATATAATGTATGGTAATACAGTATAAAATAAGCCGGAACCACACTTGATTCTTGTGTTATTTGTATCTACCATATCCCAACTATACGAATTAATATTTCAAAATTTATGCAAAATCATAACGTAATATTCATAAACTTCCTATTACTCTAATTAAATAAATACAAATAAATCTCATATACATAATATTGCTGTGTTTTATTTTCCCCAGATCCAATCCAGATCAGATCATGAAAATAAAACAACCCAGGATCTCAGAGACAACCTGTTATTTAAACAACTCTTTTTTTCCTTTTGCTTTTTTTTAATAGTATACACCAGTTGTCTTTGTTCTTTACACTACTGACGACACAATTAAGGGTGTGTATTCAAAATGGATTTGGAAATCCAAATCCAAAACAAAATCGGATCTGGGGGAAAATAAAACAAAGCTTTTATTTAAATTAGTCTAGCCCCACTAGTTAACTGTAGTACCGGCTTTAGAAATTTTATATTCATTACCATCTGTGTATTAGACCTTTGAATGTGTATACGAAAAAATAGTTGCTAACAATGAATTAATTTTTTAAATAGAAAACTTAATAGCAATAAACTTCAAAAGTTATAAGCAATTTCACTGTTGAGTTCTAGATAAAGTTTAATGCGCTGCTGAAATTTTTCAATGATCTTCAAAATGATAAAGAAATAAATCGGAAAAATATTCTTGGAGAGTTTCATAAATTGCAAAAAAGCCAATTTGTAATGAAAGAAACAACAGAAACATGAATTTAAATCAAATGATATTTGAAAATGCTGCCACAGATTTAATGGTTTCAGCAATTATTTCTGTGCGAAAAAAGAGTGTATACTTTTCCAAATAATCTGCTTAAATCAATTTTACTCATCGAATAGTGTACCGTTTTATGATTTTGTTGTCATTATGACAAACTAACGATACGTGGAGTATAAGCTGTACAGTATTCCCACTATCAATTTTTCTTCGATTTGTTTGAAATTTCTTCAATTGAAATGCTCCTGCTGTCGAACTTTTTTTTCATAAGATTTGTTCTTTGTAAGGAATGGAACTGGATTATTGCACAGGATTTCGGAGAACGTGAAGTTTAGTTCCCCTTCACCTATTTATATTGCTTTCTTTCAGACATTATCATGGATCTTCAACAAAGTAATGATAATCAAATGTTTTTTTAATAGTGAGTGCGAAGTGCTCAACTGTAAACTTTTAGTCCAAATTTAAAAATGTTAAACTATTTTATACTTCTTTGCTTATATTTCTTGAAGCTTTGCCTTTTTAAATAAAAAAAAATGAAGTTCTATATTCTAAATAATAAATACAAATATTTTATAAAATAAACAATTTTTTTAACAATTTTAATATTTAAGAAAGAGTCACAGCTTTATATCATTATTTTTTTTCAAAAGCTTAACATACGCTTGGGAAGTCATAGATTACATACAAATAAAAGTCCGCTAAAGATAAAAAAATGTATTGCATTGAATTGCTAAATAAAGTTGAAAGTATATAAGTTGCTTTCTAAAGTCTTGTTGTTTTTTTTAAGTGTTATGTGTTATTAAATATTTAAAAAAAGTAAATCGTCGTGAAAAGGAAAGCTTTCTAAATTACCTTTTTTTTGCATGCATGCTTATCTCGAAAATATTAATGCTTAACCTTAAGTAACTTAATCAGCTTCTTAAAAATACATTTTTACTCGTCAATTCCTGTTTTTTTATTTTTGTTTTTCTTCTTTTATATATTCAATCTTTAAATCTCTACTTCGACAGGAATATATCAAAAGTATATTTCCTCTTCGTCGGGTGGTGGTGAGCTACGTTGTTGTGGGGGTTTCTTCTTTTCAATAGCTCCTCCGGAATTAGTTAATGTTTGTCGACTATTACTGCTACTGTTACTTACAGTGGAGGCTGACGATGATGTGGAACACGTTGATGCTGTACTAAGTTTTTGAGTGAGCATTGTTGTGGAAGGTGATGAACGCGAAACAATTGGTGGTGGTGACGATGGATTTATGGAGGCATAGGCACTCACATTGCGACCAGTAGTTGATGATTGGTGATAATTTGCAAGGGACGTGGGTAATGTACTGGTCGGAAGGCCAACATCTGAATTACGCAATCGATATCGTTCCGGCAGTTTCGGATAGGTATTCGTTCTAAAGAAAAAAAAAATAATTACATTATAAATCCATTTGTATTTCAAAGAATTTATTACCTTGTTGCTGGATTTCCAGTTTGTTGTGGTTGTTGTTGAATTATTGCTGGGCTGCTTCCGGTTCTTGAATGATTTGGTGTCATTTGGTTCTAGAATAAGATTTTATAAGTATTGCTTTTGGAATAGAATGTTTTTTTATTTTTTTTAACTACACATGTATATCAATCAAAACTATGGTAAACTTCTTTACGTTCAGTTGTTGATACTTTATTACCAAGTTTTTCTAAACCAACTTTTTAAGTGCTAAATCGTACTCATCGCCACTTTTTAAATTGTTTGAGTGTTAAAAACATATTTTGTGAGGTAATTAACATAACATGTAACTGATTTTTTATATATGATAATTCAGCGTATTTAAATTATTTTTTTCAACTGTTGGTAAGTTAAGAGCAAAATTATATGAAATATCTGAGAAACTGGATGTTTGTTTTGCGTTGGGTTTATGTATGATTTAAATGTTAGGGCCGACAGTAATATTTGTAAAGAATAAGTTTAAAAAAGCTGCGATGAGTAAATTAATCTACAATCACAAGTAAACCAAAAAAAAAATCAATTAAACTCATGTATCTCTCGAATTAAAAAAAATGTTAAAAAATAAAACATTTTTTTAATAAACTTAAAAATAAAACTTACAAATAAAATTTAAAAATATAATATCGATTCTCACCTTTTTATCAGCTAATTTAAGTGGAAACATTTGTGTGATACCTCCACTTGAATTATTACTGGAATTAGGTGGTGAAGTGATGTTATTGCTAGAATTTGTGGATTGTGGTGATTTTTCAGATTTTGTGCTAAAAGAAAACAATTTACACACGAACAAAAAAAAAAAAAAAACAACACAAAAAGGAATAGGAAAAAATAAAAACAAGGAAAATGGATAATTATGATGGTTGTTGGAAAATGGAAACAAAAAAAAATAATATTTAAGGAAAAACACTGCAAAAACATAAAATATATGAAATGAAAAGAAAGAGAAGAAAAAAAAAAAACAAAATCGTGATAGTGAAGAAGAATCATTCAAATCAAAGACTCAAATCAAAACCAAAAAAATCAAACACAAACATTGTGAGAATAAAGAAAAGAAAATTATATGATGATGAAGATGGATGATAAAAAAAAACTGATGACGAAAAGATGAACAAAAACAGTGCACTATGGAGAACCTTGAAAAATTACCTTGACAGGGAGGAGAGCTTCATAGGAATCTGTTGTTTAACACTGGCTGGGTTGACTTTGGGTGCATTAGTGGCGCTCAGCAGATTCGCTGGCGGGGTCTTCGGTACTGCTGGAATGATAAAATCTTGTAAATGAATCATTGAACTCTTCAAATGAGACAGAAGTGCCTGCATCGTTGCTTGATTTGGGCATCTTTTTGGCTTTTGAAAATGACAATGATGATCGACGAAAGAGGGATTTTCTTATATCTAAGAAGAGGGTTGATGATAGGGATAGGGATAGTGATGGGATGCGTTTCTAAACTCACTCGAAGCTGATCGCCATTTGTCTTTTCGTCGATCCACAGTGCTACCATCCACTGAGTGATGCTCATCACCGCTACTTTGAGGAGGATGATTTTCGTCTGTGCTGCTGGAGGCTATAGTTGCTATAGGAAGGGGAGTCTGGACGAAAAAAACCCATCACTAAGAATAAAAGTCCATACAAAAACTTATAATACTTACACTCGGTGATAACAACAACCCCTGGCTCGAAAGAAGTTCCATTTTTCGATAAAGCTGTTCACGTTGCTGCCTGATGTCCTCCTGCTCAGCCTTTATTTGTTTTTGCAGTGCCTCTTGGGCGGCTTTTTGTTCTTCCAAATCACGTTCCTGCTGTTCCTTCTGCTTGAGCCATGAAGTTTTTTCCTCTTGTAGCTTGTCCTGCAAATTACGTAACTCTTCCAACTGATCATTATGCTTGTACTGAGTCTTGGGGTTTTCCTTAAACGAGGCCAACTGAATTTGTAGATTTTGTATGGTTGTCATTTGTTGAGACACTATACATAGTAGAGTTTGTAGATAATGTGACACCTGTAGGGCAGCATAATTATTATCTTTGAGGCAGATATTCTCCGTGTTATTGCGCAGAATCGCACTCTGCTGTACGGAGAGGCTATTTAAATTGGAATCATATTCCGAGTGATTGCTTGCTGATATCGACAAAGATGATTCTTTCAGATGATTGTCGCGACAGGGTATAGGAGACATGGGTAACGTCGAAAGGATTACATCGCGACATGAGAAGGCGCTCTGAAATTATATAAATTCATTTAAAAAAAAAAGCTGTGCAGGACGTTTATCATCAATAGTTACCTTGCTTCGTTTCTCATCGAATCCACCAAAGGTTTCAGCTCTTTTGGGTAAAATCGGTGATGCATATGCATCACTTTGTTTCTCACCAACAGAACTAGTGGAGCGGGATACGGACAGACCTGTTGCTGCTGTATAAAGTGTTGATGCTAACAGGTAAATCTCCTAAAAAATAAAAACCAATATGATAAACTTTTGTTAAAAAAAAAATTAAATATACAAAAAATAGAAGTAATAATTTACCTGAACAGTATTTAATACTCTTTTCCATATTTCTATGGTATCACAGTCATCGTTAATTAAGTCTCTATAGGTTCCAAAATTCGATAAGAACGCCTCGGCACTTGGAATAGTCGATTCTGGTCTTTTCTCTTTTAGTAAACTAAGTTGAAGGAGGATTTTTTCTTCCAGAATGAGAGCTTGTTCGATGTCTTTTTGACGCATTTTGTCTGTGAAGATTTTTTAATGTAAGTAAGTAATGGGGAATTTGAGATTAAATTATAAAATAATCCGAAATGTATGCTGTGTGTAGCAGGTGAGGTGAAGGTTAAGTGTATTAGTATTAATAACCTATATGTAATAATTTGTAATTGTGAAGTCATCTAAAAGTAACAGGAAGGGACGAATTTTGATCTTTTGAAACTTTGTTAGAAGTATGAACATAGATTTTCATCCAATGCCGAGTTTTGAAGTTTTAAACTAAAGTGGCTCGGACTATTTTGGGATAATAAATCAGATTCGGAAGTTTTTTTTTGGAGATTGTAGAATGCTTTCAGTATCTTATGGATATCCAAACGTTACGAGAGCCAAGGATTTGGATATCCATGACGTCACAACGAAAAGCGTTTGCTTTGAACAAATTGCGCTATACGAAGCCACTATCACAATAAACCACCAATTTCTTAGCAAGCACGCCACCAACATAGATTCGAATAAAGTTAAAGTTAACTTACAAAAGTAATAAATATTAGATTGATCAAGAATGTTTTTACGTTTCAGCATTTTATTTATTTATTTTTGAAGGTTAATTTTTTAACAAACTATGTATCTGTTTCAAAATTTTAAAGTTTATCAATAATGTAAAATTTTACAACACGTTTATTTCAAAGCATATCGAACGACTGCATCTATTTTAAGGTGTCTTATCTAATATTTCAAAATTCCTATACCATCCTATCTAACTTGATTTTAATAAAAGCAAATAATTTATCTTCATATTTTATCTACGTCAGCTGTTTCTATTTGAAAAAAAAAATTGATTTGCCATCTAATCAACCCAATTGCTGCAATAGTGCTGAAATTATCAAGTTCAATTAAACCAAGCAATCTATATGTGTACGTGCGTGAGTGTGTGTGTGTTTTTTCTTGTGGGTCAGTTTTTACTAATACTTAAAAATATTTATTATTGTTTAAGAAGTGAAATTCAAGCGAGGTTTCCGGAATACGAAAGATGTTCTTTGATTAAAATCTGTTCCACTGACGATAACTTCAAAAGATAAGATTGCATTTACATTTGTTTGAGTATCTTGCTATAGTTAAAGTATATCACTGCACTAGCACTAGATTCTATTTAGCTTATCACCAAAACGATAAGATAAGAAGTGTGCTGATTAGTTACAAAAAGCTCGAAAGGTTTGTCGACAGAAAAAAAAAACTCATTTCCATCGAATGAGTTGTTAGTTTACATTTGAAATATTTGAAAGAAAGTCGAACATATGCGGGAAATGATTCTTAGAGAAAATCTCAATTTAATAATTTAGTGTTCCATAACATAAATATGGCAATTAAATTAAGCATTTCAATCACTTTCATTGTTTTGTTGCTGGTTTCAAGAAGTGAAGAAATAAAAGCAAAAACAGATACAGAACATTGTCCATCGTATTGTACGTGTGATTTATTTGAAAATTTAAATCGGGCCGATTGCAGGTACAACATAATAATAAGAGGAATATTGTTTTTTGATCAAATCGAAATAGTTTCAAATGAATTTTAATTATATTTTAGTGGACAACAGTTAATAACTCCAAATGTTGAAGTTCCAAGTGCAGTGGAGTTACTTGATTTGTCATACAATGACATCACTACGTTGGATAATGTCTGTTTTGAGGTGAGTTATTATTATTTTATTTTTGTTTTAATCAAAAAGATAACAGTAGATAATGTAGGTAGGTAGGTAGGTAAGCAATGTTGTGAAAATACTTCGTAACAAATGCGGCGAGGAAAAAGAAATACATTAATCATCAAAATACAAAGAAAAGGAAATAAAACTCTTGCGGTTTTTATTCAAATTGAAAATAGCATTAATTCTTCTATTTAAGATAATTACAAAAATTTGTTCAGTAGGTATATGTATGTATATGTCATAGAAGGAATACAATTGAAAGGATGCAAAGAAATTAACGAGAAGATAAAACATTCGCGCAGAAGATAAAACATTCTGCCACTTCGGTTCGGTGTATATTAAGTCCATATATTTATTTTATTTTTTTAATATTGTTTAAAATTTCTGTTAACAACAATATTTTACAAATAAAACAAACCTCAAATCAAATTATTGTAATTTCACCAATAATTTTTGTTTTAATTTCAGGGCCTCATATACGTAATTAACCTAACCATCGATCACAATGCTCTTCACACAATTTACTTGGACGCATTCAGTTCATTGAGAGAAGTCAAATTTATAGATTTATCATACAATCGTTTGGAATATTTCGATGAAAGAATATTCGAAGCAAATACCAAGCTGACAGGACTTAATTTGTCAGGCAATAAATTCATGTCACTTCAAAATAAGCCAATTCTTAGAAGTTCATCAATGCAATTTCTCGAATTGAATAATGCTCAAGTTACTTACATATACCCACAGATGTTTAAGGAAACACCAAACTTACGAGAAGTTGATATCTCGAACAATCTTATGATAACTCTAAGTGCTACTGCATTTAATTCTTTGCATCAATTGCAAATAGTTAATTTAGAACAAAATCGTTGGATCTGTGATAATGGTTTCGATGCTACACTAAAGCTACTGAAACGACGTGGAATCGAAACAAGACTGAATTCATGTGAAGTTTTCGATATGAAAATTGACAGTAAATCGTCGAATGAGCCTCATATGTTCGAGAGAATGATGGAGCAGGCAAAACTTGCTCCACTTGCATCTGAACCTAAGGAATTTATTCCGATCGAAAATGTTTGGAAGACTAAGAAACCCATAGATTCAGATGTTGATGAAGCAGAGGCTTGTGAAGAACAAAGTCCAATTAAGATTTGTCATCTTCATCGTAGTTGTTTGGCAAATTTGAGAATTTTGATAAAAGAGAAGACTGCTGGAGAAGTGGTTAGCCGAGGGAAATTCACTGATGACGATTTGAAATTTGTATTCTTCACCGGAATTGCACTGGGAATAGCCACATTCACTTGTCTTTTCACATGTGCACTTTGTATCAAGCGATGTTTTAGTGTTCAAAAGAAAATTTCCCAGCGGCAAAGTGATGGTAAGTTTAACAAAAACAAAAAAATTTAAACTTTTTCAACCTTCAGCATTTTAAATTTTAGTTGTGAGCACCATACCACTTCGACAACCAATACCTCCACCAATTCCGCCAAGACAACGTCGGTCGAATCGACGATCTCGAAATCCTGTTCCACCTTTAAATCGATCACTTTCAAGTCCTGTTCGAAGGGGACCTCATGCCGATGGCAATCAGAGTGATTTTGCTACATTTATAACTCGATTTTTCGAAAGACCAACAAGACATCAATACTACAGGACAATAAATGAAAATACAGCTCATATGATTCGACGGTTGAGTCAGAGTAATTTGTTTAACAATCGCCGCAGTAGAAATTTCACAGACACTGCGAACAGCGATGGAGATGGTGGTACAGAACAATCAGAGGATCCCTTAGTTTATCATTCGGAAATTGGGAGTCAACCTCAAGTACATCAGCCTAGGGCAGAGAGATGGGAAGAACCACCAGTGCGCCCTGAAACGCCACCACCGGCGTATGGAGATGTAATAAAGCCCAGGGAACAAACTTAATTATCTTACAAATAAGTGTTAAATTTAAGACTTCATTTATAATAGTTATTAATATAGTTCAATAAAACATTAAGGATAATTAAATTGAACAAACCAAACACTTGATTGAAATAATGGATTTATGAATGCATATTTTAGAGATTTTAAATATCCCAATCGGTCCACATTAGCAAATTAAACAGACACAACTCTAGGGGATAGGATGAAGGATTTTTAAGATTACTTTCTCGAAACAAAAAAGTTTTGTACAAGTACAAGTACCCTTGTCGTCACAGGAAAAAAAGTGTTATGCCAAATCCTAGTTAGTTTAGAAAGACAAAGAATGTAAGCATTATATAAATTCTAAGGAGGACTGCGGTCGACAATTACAATTTTCAACTATAACAATCAGTTGCTGATTACTGGCAAAAGCAAAGAAATGGAAAGCCATTCTTTTCTTTGTTTTGAGCTCTTTCGTCAAATTTTATAACAAAATTCATATCCTTCCAAGAGGAACTAAAAAATGTCAGTTTATTTTTAACTAAATACTAAATAATTTTATGTACAAAAATAAAATATTAAATAATGACTTGAGATAATTAAGCTCTAAAATATTATTAGATTATTTTTTTTTTACAAAAAGCTTACCTTCTAGCTCGCTATTTCCCATAGCTATAGCATATTTTCAAGCAATACAAAGAATATACAAAAGCATTTATGTTATTTTTTTCGGGATGTGATTAATAATTATGTAGTTTTTAAAAATGATGAGCATGAATAAAGCAATTAAGTTGAATTAATAAAGTAAAAGGTTATTTATTAGAATGGCAGCATAATAATGATGATGATAAAATATTAATTAAGATTATATTGCTTGACACTTATACAGGAAATGAACAAGAATTTAGAAATAAATAAAATACATATTTGAATAATTATCTTATTACTAACCTATTAACTCTCTCATATTTGCTTGTTTAGCGTCAATAAGTTTTTGTTTTTCTTCAGCGGTAAGATCATCAGTTTCGACATCATCCGATGGACATTCGAGAACAGCAGCTCTGTGAAAATAGTTTCATTTATTTACATATCCTTCACAAAATTTTTAATATTAAAATTGTATCTAATGGTAAACCATAACTGCAAAAATGACATTTAAATGGATTGCAGATCATTTAATTCACAGCAACAATGCTTCGTTACTGCATTGTGATTCCTTTTCCCTCTATCAACAAGTCTATAAAACCTTCAGAGGTTCTAAAAATTTCATTAATTTTTTTTTAAATCGGTTTTTGTGTATCCTGAAAAAATTTCTACTTTCGACTTTTTCGAAGTTTTGACATAAATGCATTGATTTAATTCTGAATTTTGTTTGTTTAGAGAATATTGCAAACTGTTCTTTCACAAAGACACAGTAAATATATTTTCTTTTAAATAAATAAAAAAGAAGTTTTTAAATTTTAAGAGAAATCTGATTACAGACCTGGCGGATATTTTCGAAAGTTGTGACGTTAAAAATAACAAAAATAACTACCCGAAGATTATGAGGTCAACCCGTGTATTCATTGTAAATATAACCGAAAACAGATTTGCGACTGTGAAAGGGCAACAATCCAAACAATTTTACTACAAAATTGCTTTCTATGAAGAATAATGTATGACGTATGAGCGATTTTTCACATAAAGGTAACAAACTAATTCTCCATAAAAACAATAATAGCAGAAGCAGCTTATTCTTTTTGTAATTGATTTAAAGATTAATTTGATAATCTTGTAATCAACAAAAATTAAAATTATATGAAAATAAACGAAATCAACTTCAAATAGTTGTGCCTGCATCAAGGCGAACAAAAAAAATGAAATTATGTGCGTTTTATTAAATAACGAAATGTTTACGCAAATCATTTTCCAGCTTTCTACATTCGAGGTAAAAAACAATAATTCCTTAGATATGGCGAAAGGTTTTCTAATAAAAAAAAAACTTACTATGTATTCTATTGCTCATTTTATAACAAATACAAAAATGTACCTTATTGCTTGAATCCAAACATTTTTATCCTTTGGTTGTTGTACTTTAAGCTCATACATTTCGGGAAAGGCAGGATTCGAAGAAATAATATAAATGCCACGCGATTCAGTTCCAGCTTTTTCACGAATGAGAAGCTTTTGAAGAGATACAACTCCAGCCTATAAATGAACCACATCTCCATTAAACAAAAAAAAAAAATCACACACAAAAACAAATCCAACTAACCTTATTCTCTGGGGTAAAGAATGTGTACTTATTGTGTGAGCTCTCTTGAAGAAAGAATAAACAATCGGATAGCACTACAACCAGAACAACTTGCATCTTTGATCTTCCTTGCATTAGCATTGCATAGCCTTCGAATCTGAAAGAATTAATTTTTTTTTGTTAAATGCTTTAAAATCAAAATTATCATTATATACTTACTTCAATCTCCTTTGAGGCCCAACACAAATTTCAGATTTTCTAAACTGTTTATTTTTGTACATTGCATAGGACTTAACATCGATGCGTCTGAAGATCTCTAATTGTCTATCTTGCTTTTCTTTTTCTGCTACACAAGCATCTACATCGACAAGCATACTTTTAACTAAATTCATAGCTCTCTGCAGCTTTTCCTGTTCGACTCGATCCTCTCGTGAACTCTTCAATAGCGGATCGATGAGCAGAGGATATTTTGTCAAGCGCTGCAAAAAAAATAATTTATATTTAATAATGTAGTTGAAAATAAACAAGAATGTGATGTCCATTGAACTTACCTGCGTCACAAACAAAATACACTCGGGAATGCCTTTCTTCTTGAGCAGCGGATTGGACAGACAATGCTTATACCATTCGGCAAACGTTTGATCGCTTGTCATGCAAAATTTAAATTTATCGAGTGCAGAACGATGATTTGAGCAGAATTCCCCTGGAAATAGAATAAGAGTATAGTATAGGGAGGTGAATTCAATTTTTAATCATGTGTGAAGGACTGCACTATGAACGAACGAGTGAGCTAGGGCTGGCCATTGAGGAGAGCTCATCAAATTACAAAATGCTTTCGTCTGCACTATTGGGTGTTGGATGATTGTGCGGCTATAAGTTTACATCGAATGGATTATAATGAACGAGGCGAGGCGTTCGGCCGTTGTCGTCGTTCGACTTTATTGTGGTACATACAGCAGTAGCGTAGCATTTAATTGTGTGTATAGTACTGTGAGTTCAAATTGAAAGAAAGGTCGCGTGGGTTTAATTACCTTGATGTGGAAGTGGGTCATTTCTGACGGCCGCCGGCGAAGACGACGACAACGACGACGGGATGTTAGATGTAACAAACCAACAACGACGATGATTTCTCTATTGTTTTGTTTTTTGATGATGTCATTCATGTGCAAATGGGGGAAAAAAGTTCATGCAATTATGCACTTTACAGGTGGTCTATTGTTTATTAGAGGAATCAGCTCGAGGTTTATAAAGTCATGGAGTCACGTGGATGGATATATAATAAGATGTAAATATTTCAAGAATTTTTCGCTCTTGCTTCAAGGTAAATTGGTTGAAGAAGAGATTGCTGCTGTTGGTGTATAGTGGTTTTACTTTGTTATTATTTCTTAGTTAATGGGAAAGTTAAAGTGAAAGATGTGTTTTATTTATATATATGTATAAACTTTTCAATGTTTGTTCACTCTTGTTTCCATTTTTTTTAATTGGTTTTAGTTTATATTACTTTGAATGTTCGAATGCGTCTTATATTAAGAGAAGGGTATGTAACTAATTGAAACTCATATGATTTATTTCAATTTTCACCGTTTCTCGATGAATTTTAGCACGCAGTTCACGTTTAAGATTGTGGAATTTTTAAATCAAACAAACAAAAATCTACTTTTTTAGAAGATAACGATTTTTGAACAGATAAAATTCACTAAATTTCACTAAAAATATCAACAATACACTTTAATCATTATGATTAAACGTTGCAACAAAACTAAAAACAAAAAAACTACTGTTCATGATAGCTCAATACTTTTTCATGTTCACGATTGAAAGCAATTAAAGTAAAAAAAAAATTGTTCATGTTTCCGGGTTTTCACAGACGCAACGAAATCAAAAATCAAATCTAACCCCATTTCCATAAAATTTTGTACAAATTAACAATGCGTTCAGATTAATTAATAAATCTAAAGGGAAGGCAGTTATTTTAGAAATTATTGTCTTGTTATTCACAAAGCATATTTATGAATAAAAATCAAAAGTTTGATTGACAACAAATTCACAGAGTGCAAACAACGATTTTTCAAGGTTGTATACAATCTCGAAACATGTCTGTGGGAGTAAGACAGAGTAGCTAATGTTAAAAAAAAAGTTTTCGAGAAACTTACATTTTTGTCTTAAATGTGTAGTTACAATTATTGTTAATTTTTCCAGGCGACTTACTATAACATAACATTTTATGTTGAAATTTATAATTTAAATTGTTTAGACATAAGAAAATTGCTCAACAGAAGCTTCTATATTGAAAGCGTTTATAGTTATTAAAACATAAGTGGTTAGGTATCCTAAGATAGTTTTTCAACGGGTACCTAATGATTCCAAAATTTACTTCTTATAGAAATTCTTTTAAACAAATAAAACGGGGATGAGATTAATAAACTAAAGCTAAGAATTCTTTTTGGAATATGGTTTTGTTTTGCATTTTGCTTAAATATTATATCTTACCATAAGCAACTTTCAGCCTTTGAGCATTTGTCGATGAGAAAAAATCCACTAGAATATCAGCAATGCTGTCAACAATATAATTCTCCCTTTGCTTCTGCCGAAGTTTTTTGAGAAAGCTAAAAAATATTTTTATAAGAAGTTGTGAATTTAATTATTGCATTGTTTTTATTTTTTATTTTTTAAAATACTTACCACGTGTGTAATTCAGTCAATTCAGCTAATCGTGGAAACATACGATTAATATGCAATCCAGCAAAATGTCTTTCTAAACTTTCAACAAAAACTTTCTGCATGACTAGAAGGGTCTGGCAGTGATGTTTTTCCGTCATTATAAACTCGTATATGTGCTCCTGCCGCTTAACCTGCTTTATTTTTTAAAATAAAAATGAAAAAAAAAGTTCCGAAAAATACAAAAATTATTTATAGAATTCAATCAATCTTACTTGTTTGTCTTTCAGGGACTTGACAACTTCTTTTGGCACACTTGGACTCCATGAGTCATGTTCGTCGAGAGCTATACCTAAAGCTGGATCTGCGCCCAAATCATGTGGACCAATTGGCGGTTCGTTAAGAAATTCAACTCGAATCAAAGGCGTATCGTCTGAGTAGCTGAAATAAATTAAACAAAACAATCGTTTCCATTCTTTAGATTTGATTTCTAATTTTAATTGAAAGTATATAAAATATAGATTGAACATATCCAGTTAAATAGATTGATTTTGTGTTTGTGAAAGAGTGTCTCGGTGGTTTACTTTATACACAGTAGGTATAGTTTTCATATGGTTTATCATAAGTTTGATTAGAGAATAATAATTTAAAAAAAAAAATAAACTGAAAAAACTCATTGGTGATTATTTATATATCAAGTTCTTTTCAACATACATTTAATAATATAAGTCTCAAAAAGCAATAAAAGTTTTTATTTTTAAGAAATGATTTTTTTTAGTAGATTTACAAAACAGTTTAAGGAACACAAGAAAGCGGAGTAGATAAAGTAATATTAGTTTTTTTTTTCGAATATAAAATTAGCACTCTGAAGAATACTTACTTTGAATGTTCATTTTGTGAATGTCCATCATAATAATCCCGGCCATCGTCATGATGTGAAGTATGGCTAAATATAAGAGAATGCAAGCGTAAAAACAAAAACAATAAAAATGTGTAATGGAAATAAACACTGCGGCGAAGGCGGCGTAACAAAAAACAAATGATTTTTTTTTAAATCAGCAAAATAAAGAAATTAGGACAACATTGTGAATTTATAATAAAACATACATAATTTAAATTAAGATTTAAAAATAATTAAAAATCTAATTAAAGCAAATTATTAATAATTTCGTAAAAATTAAAATGCATACATGTTAAGCAAATTAGGAATATGTTGAATCTAAAAAAAAATTAATCTAAAGATTGACGTGAAGATAAAGTGAAATATGAAGATAGGTAAAAATATACTTAGTTATATAATTTTTTAATTTATTTTTCTATGAGCCAGTTGTTGTTGTTACTATTCTAACAAATACTCAATGGTCGCGTTCGGGGATCAATCCAAAGCTATCCGGATAGGATTGTGTTGTTTTAATCCCTTGTGACAAAACAGCTGATGCAACAACAACTCAATGTATCTGAAAATTTTTGGATAGGTGGATAGCCTATCTGATAGTTTACCGAACGCAAGGAATGTCTTTTCCTATAAAGTTGTCATTTGTCAGCCCTATACATTAGTGCTTGTGCAGGACAATCCTAGATATAACAACTTCCGGGGCTCTAGATCCTACCACTTTTACCAATTCCTGCGAAGAAACATTAAACCTACTACAGGATGGTCAATTTCTAGGTAGTTTCCATTGTTAGTACAGCGGTGGAGTGAGGCATAATTTGAAGTCTGAAGTATCAAAGTGAAGTCAATGAATGCAATCTTTTAATTGCATTCAATGAATGTTTTTTAAGACTGCATTCTTTTACAAGCTTCCCATCAAAATTGGTAAATACTTTATCTTTCCCAAAGAACTCTATTTGCGAAATCTGTTCTACAAGGATCGTACTTATTTGACTAGCAGACAAAATTTTAGTTTGATTTTGTATGTATTCAAGCATTTTAAAAGCTATAATTTATATAGAGTTATGGATTGAAAACACTGTAAAACTGTTTTTAATAGTAGTTGACAGCTGAAAGATGATTTTTATACTCAGAATAGGTCTGTTCGATTACTACCAACAGTACAATTTAATTTTATCTGAACTTTGATATGAGTTTGGACTTAAATTGGAAGAAGTTGGCAGTTTTGGGAAAGTAAAGGAACAGAGGTAATATTTTGCCATTTCACAAACTTGTAGACTTACACCTAAACAACACTTGCAAATTCTGCTTTGTGCACAGTTTTTATTATTTAAACTCCATACCGACTCTCTTCTAAAGGGTGTTTTTTTTTTGTATAAAAATTTGCACTTAAATGCAGGTTTGGCCAAACTACATTTGTTACATCTGTTCTCAGCTTTGCTGTCAAACTCTGAGGCAAAAAAATCTTGGATTCGCTTGCTTACTTTTTGAGTGAGATAAATCTCTGAGCTCATTTATACATTATATAGCGGCTTTACCAAATTGTAGTAAATAAAGCGGGTAGTTATACTACTCATATGCCCAGAATCATTTTTAAAAATAAAATAAATTTATATGTATTTTATTAAATTTTTAAGTTGTATATCTTTACTTTTAATTTATTTAAACAATTTTACTTTTTCTATTGTTAAAAACTGGCTCATACATGTGTATTATTTTAGACATTTTATTAAAATTAATTTTGATAACAAAAAAAAAAAATAGTTATATAGATAAATCTTTTTTGATTAACTTAAAACAGGGGCTACTTCTTAAAAGACTATAGACTTACGGCAAAATCCTTTTACACTGAATAGATTCAAAGACATCAAGTACAAAAATGTATAGACATTTAAAAGCTTTCAAGTATTTTTTTATCGCATGCATTTGTTGTTTAAGGAAAAAAGAACTTTATTTGTAGGTAAGAAATATAAACTTAACAATAATATCAAAGCTTAGATATAAAATGCATTTTTAACAATAAATAGTTAAGGGCAATTCTTAAACAGTAGGTATATATATGTATTTAAGAATAAGAAACAGCGAAGAGTAAAAGAGAGTTATAGAATTTTTGTTTGATTTTTGATAAAATGCGAAAATATATTTATCTTTTTTTTTTTTAATTTTTAAATCTATGAAAATGCAATGTAATGTAATGACTCATGAGAAAAGATTGAATATTTTGGGAAAAGGCCTTTTTAATAAACAATTTTTTTTTTGTAATTTAAAAGAACAAACTATATGTAACTTTAATTTTGGTTGCCAACGTAAATATATAGTTTTATATAAATATATAAGAAAACAAACTACTTTCAATTGTAAATTTTTTAAAGCCAAATTTAAGACAGACTTCACATTGATCAATGTAAATGTAGGAGTGCATAGATTCGTATGTGTGTGTGTGTGTGTAAATTTGTTTGGAGTTGTTAAAGATTGGTTGGTTGTTGGAGTATTTGGTGGTGGTGTGTTTGAGAGAAAACATAATCGAGAAATTTCAAAACAAATGTTAAGTTATAAATAAAAAAAAAGTTTAAACTTAAATCTAGAAATAAAGAATTTTCATTATACTAGGGACATTTTTTATGATGTAACTTCTATAAAATTTAGAGATAAAATTAAGTCTGCGTGTTATATGCATTAATAAACGGATTGTATTCAAGAAATATTTCTTACAACATAACCATATTTAAGTAAATTTAAAATTTCAATTCAATGTTTCTTGATTCTTAGAAAATTTTTGAAATTTCAATAGACGAAATTTGGTCTAATTCAATTAAATTATAATATCCAATTGCTACATCTACACAGAAGAAATTAATTGAAATTTTTTTATCTTTAAAAGTGAAAAAATGTTATTTTTGTACGACTAAATTTGTTGTTTTTAGTAAATCATATTAAATCCCATATTTGTTTAACCACTAAATTATCTTTTTGAAGCAACTGTAAACTAAAATTCTTAATGATACCTGATAAGTATGCAAAATCCGTTATCTGCTGTTTTTTGGTAGTTGGATAAGTATGCAAAATCCGTTATCTGCTGTTTTTTAAATTTTGTATTCATATAATTACAAACTTGAACAATCTCATCAAGAGTGTATTGGCTTAATTTTTAATAAATTGTTCACTTTATCGTAAGTAAACTGTAATTTCAAATTAACAAACAAAACTCTGGATAATTTGAAATTTAATTTCATATGTCATAGGATTTTAGGCAATTCAAAAATACTACCAGATCACCAAATATAAAAATATGGTTTTAGGTAATATGATGGATGACAGGTGCATTGATTTAAAGAAAATAATTAAAATATAAAAGTAATTATTATTTAAAACGTGATCAGGCATTAAAATAATTGTTTACGTTTTGCTGATCGAGTTTGCTAAAGTTTTTCTTATTTTGTTTTATTTATTAAATAATAATAATTGTACGTATCAATGATGATAGCTATTTACTTAATGTTTGTTAAAAAATATTGAAGTTATTAACGCAACGTCGTAAGTTTACCAATTGTGTAAAATTATAAGTTTACACAAAAGTTTCCGTGAACGGCCTTTTAATTCATTTGGTTAAATGCGGTGTAATTGAATCAGCTGTTCGTTAAACGTCAAATATGAAACTCCAAAATATGTATACAAATAAGCGTGTTTAGATTTCGAAATTATTTTTAAATGTGGAACCTCTCCCAAACTACCTCACTTGAAATCGGAGCAGAATGTCTCGGAACGGAAAAAAATGTAAGTAACACGAAAAAAACAGTTTTTTTAAGCCTGACAGGAATTATATGAGAAAACGATTTCGGGGTTAAATGTAGAACTGTAATAATCGCAAACTCATAGCACTGATCGAACGAAAATGAGCGAATACAAGAAAAATGATATGGCACGCCCATAATGGTGCAGGATATCTACTTGTCCTTTAGTTTAGTTCACTTTCGTTTTCGGCAGTAAAAGTTGTCCTGAGCTCAACTCAACTGAAATTTGACGAAAGAAGAATAAAAAGAATAAATGATGCCTTTCACTTCGTTGGCAATTCGGAAACCATAACAATATGAGTAAAAGAATTTACTTTTGTATATCCATCAGATCAGAAGTCAGAAAATGTGGATGTCCTAATTATTTTTTTTTTTTATAAAAAACGTTTGTATTCACAACTTTCATCGCCAACTTATCGCAATGCGATAGGTACAGAACACGGGCAGAGTTTTTTTTAGTTCTCTGAAATACCTAATTATCATATTTCTGAACACGCCTTATTCTAAAAGTCACAATGACGTTTGGTTAAGTTTACCAAACAAATTTGGTTAATTTTATCCAGCAAAATCCTTGGAGAATTTTAACCAAATTGTGTAAATCATTTCTCATACAAAAATTGACAGTTCATTAACCAAATGGTAAACTTATCCAGTGTTTTACATCATTGCGTGAATACCCTTATTGTTTATGTGGCTGTTGTTGAGAAAGAATGTTTACAGACACAGTCGATATCACTTATACAGAACCAGAATCAAAACGTCGGCGAATATTCAATAAACATCGATTAAAAACAAAGACTGCATTTGGCTTTTTTATTAAATAATATTAAGCAGTCGGTAGCTTCCACCATGAATTATCATAGTATGGGAAGAAAGTGAGAAAATAATTGAGTTAAAAATACTTAAATTTTGTTTACCGAAGAATATATACCTAAAAAGAAAATGAACGCTGTTGACACATGCGTTATTTATATACATACATTCAAAAGAGAAAGTGTGATTTGCAAAAGTTTGCACTTTGTGAGGAAGTGTATGTGTGGGAGACTAAGGCCGATTTTATTCAATCGAAGTTGAACACAACTTGAGGATTTTTATTTTCAACTTGTGAATTTCTTTTTATTCACTCAAATGTTGCGTTTTCAACTTTCGATTTTAAACTCTAGAGTTGATCAACTTGAGGTTTGTCAACTCCTGGAAATAGTAGAAGTTGACCGAGCAAACTTGAGATTTTAGGTACATAGGTACACAAATTTTCTTGTTTATATTTGTTACAAAAACTCGTTCGCTCCTACTTATGTTCCAAAGTTATCATTTTTCTTCGGGCACATTAAAGTTTTTTTTTGTCTGCCATTAATTATTTGTATTCACACTTTAGCACAATTTGACACAATTCTATTGTATTGACACAAAAAAACACAATTTAACACAATTAAACACATAAAAACAGTCAAATATGATTGACAAATTCAAGTTAATTTTAAAAATGACAGTTTTTGTTTTATATTTCACAAATATCCCAGGGATATTTTTCAAACGTGGAGTTGGAGAACTTTAGATCTTCAACTGGAGAGTTGAGAAAATAATTAGTGAATAAAAAGAAATTTCAACTTGCGTTTCAACTCTCGAGTTATAGTCAACTTTCAAGTTGACCAACTCGAGAGTTTGCCTCAAGGTGAGCAATAGTGAAAAAATGGCCCTAAATAATACTCTTTAGCGACAGCAGAGTTCATACGGAATGTAGTAGATTTTCGTCAAGATTATCTACTAAGCGATTCATTTTTTATCAACGTTTAGCTGATTTGTAAATAAGAAGACAGTTAAGTGTTTTTTTTTATAGGGGTGAGTGTTTTCTTATCACGCTCTTAAGGTAAAAATATAAGTTCAAAACTTTCAAGATAAACTTGACAGATGGAGCTTAAAATTTTGTTAGAAGTATATTTCTTAAGGACGCCATCTGTTAACAGACTACTGTCAGTCCTTAGTTAATTTTTACAAAAGATCAACAAGTAAATCCAATTAAACAGAAAAAATTAATTTCTTGTTATCGATTTAATAGCTTGTAAGCTTTTTGATGTAAATGGATGAACCATTGATGTGGATAAGTATGGGTCATTATTGGCCAAGGTTGGCGAATAAGTAAAGAAGAAAGTGCTCTTTCATCAAAATAGTTGCACCTCTGCGTTTTGCAGTTGCGAAACTCCTCAAATTTAAATTCGAGTTGTTACCATATCCACGGTATTCATAGTATTTTCTCTTTTTTTTTTTTTGAAACATAAAAGAATGGCTTGCCGGGGAAAAAAAGGGAACAGATACCTATTGTGAAAAGTTTCCAAAATTTTACTTTATGTTTAAAAAATTGGACCATTGCTTGAAAAAATATGAAATCGCTGGTAGGTATTTAATTCTAATAAATAAAAATCAGTCAATCCGAAGTATAATGATTTATTGTGTCGTATCCAAGGCAACATAAGGACATTTTCTATAAGCATTTAAACTTAATATAAGGCTTTATAGATAACTCAAACTTGATGTTTCTGATCGCACATGTCATACTTTATAATAAAAAGGCCTAGATTAAGTGTTGGTTTATAAAGCCTATTACATACGAAAAGAAGCTACATCATAAAAAACCTACTTCTGAACTATGTAGTATGAAGTATATTACATTTATTTTCTGTAGTAAATATAAGAGAAAACAAAATAATACTTAAATGATACAATTTGCGTAACTTGTTTTCATAAAAAAAAACCGTCAGCTTCAAAAATTCTTGAAAGCATCAAAAAACAGTAAAAATAGTAGAAAAGCAAAAAAAAGTTCTTCAAATTTGGAAAATTAAATTAGTAGAGTGTATATAGGTTTATATAATAAATATAAGACAAGAGTATATATAATATAATAGAACATAGTTTTTTGTATTTAAATTTGTTTTTCTTTGTGAGACCAATCGAAGCTGAAGAGCAAAAGAAATGTGAAGAACAAAATTTAGATTTTTTTTTTGCTTCTATATAAAATACATTTTAACAATATATTCTAAAAGTTAACAAAATAATAAGCACATACAACTCATAACAAAAAGGTTTTTTTTTTTGTTTAACTTTAAAGAATTTATATAGGAAAAGTTAGAGATTTTTTTTTTGTTTTTTTTTTTTTTATAGAAGACAAATTAACGAAACAAAAAACTCAACAAATTGTTTAAGCGAAAATACTCTCATTTTGATTATGATAAACTTTGTTGTTTAAAAAAAAAAATATTTAAAATTTTTAGTTTTATGATTTTTTTTATTTCTGATGTTTCTCTGTTTGAGGGGGGTTTATTTGTTTTATGTTACCTAGCGTGATGTGAAGTCACGCCTAATTTGTTAGCAACCAATCTCCAAGGAGAGTAGCATCCGGTCATTTTCTTGCCGCTTTGAAAAATGCACAATAATTTAACAATAATTGAATTTGATTTCTTTTCTTTTTTGTTTTTAATTCAAAAACATTTGTTTTTTTTGTTTTCTTTTTTTTTTTTTTTTTGTAATTTCAAATTCTTAAAGCATACAAAATTTTGTGGACAATTTTGATAAAACGAAATATTTAGAACGACACAAAAATGAAATCTTATGAAAAAAAAAAATAAATTGAACAAAAATAATCGAATAGTAACTATAATAATCTACAACTCCGGCAAAACTTGTATTTTCTAGGATTATTTTTTTTTTCTCTGAAAAAAAGCGTAGTGGGCGAGAAAATGTCCTAAATGCAAAAATATCTGTTTTTATGTTGTTGATAAATATTTAAAGAATTAGAGAGTAGAAATTATAGGTATAATGACAAATGATATAAAAAGATGAATAAGATATAGTTACCTATGTCTGTATTTTCAAATTGCGATAAGATTTGGATTTGAAGAAGATCGAACTCGAGATTTTAATCAAAACTGACACTACACTGTTCTGTGGGTGTAAACCTATGTTTGAACCTCGACCTGCCTTTACTTCGTCATGCAGCTTAAACTGTAGCTATACCAAAACACATCGCATAGAGGTTTCTCTCATATGCGAAAAGGTCAAATTCCAATGTTAAAAATACCCATATTTTCTCTTCTTCTTTAAGAGAGCATAAATCATTTTTTTACGAAAATGTGCTTAAGTTTAAAGAATTTTACCAAATAAGTAACAATCTTTTGTTTTATAATTAAAGAGATAGTTAGAGATAATTAGCTGAATACTGATGCGTTTCTCTCAAAACCACTCCCAGTGGGCGTGTCAGATATTTTTTTATAAGGGTTTTTTAAAACACTTGTCAAAATTTTAAACAACCTGATGTTAAGGTCTTAGCATGATACTACTTAACAATTTACTAACTTTAAAGCTCTTTAATAAAATGTTCTTAGTTTTAAACATTTTTTAACTAGTTTTATATACTAAACCTTTTTTCTTAATAAACTTCAGCTGAACACGTCTAAAAAAAAGTGACATTTCGTGCAAACAAGTAAGCAAACATACCATTTTCACATTTTTAATTGTCAAAGTGAAATTTTGAGTTAGTATAAAACTAAAAAGCTAAAATAGGCATGTGGTGATTTTAAATTTAATCTATTTAATTATGTTTTAAATCTATTTAATTATGTTGGTTAAAAAAATACATCTGTTGTTAAAGGGAATATTTTTTTTGTATTAAATATTTAATAATACCCCAGTTTTTATTTTGAATTCTTTAATTCGCGGATTCCATTTTATGTTTAACAATTTACAATGTAATGAAGAATTTAGAAATAATAATTTAGCTATATGTTAAAAAGTTTATCAACTAGTTTAACGTATCAACGATTATGAACTGCTGTCTCTATCTAGCTATGTTTTCCATTCAAAAAATTCTTAAACAATAAATTTTGTTTAGCAAAACTTGTTCAAAGGTACCACTTCATTAAAAAAAAAAGTTCAAAAGAATTTACTTTTTGAAACATACAATATATCTACCAAAATATATGTATGTATGTAAAAAAATCTATCTATGTATATTTAAAAATAAAATTACAGACACAAAATCTGTTCGCGTATATCATGCAAAACTATAAGGTATATTGAGAGGAAGTTGTTTTTTTGTATTTCTTTTTAAGTGGTCATTATAGGAGTTAATTTATAACTATGTATACAAAATATAATGAGGGGAGAGCAGATATACTTATTATACCCCATTATAAATAAGTCAAATTTTCAAGTTCATATTTTCGACTTCGAAAATTAAGCGAAGCAACGCAAGCACGGATCTACTAGTATTAGTATTAAAATAAATAAAAAAAAAATATTTATTTTTATTTATGTTGTTAAAATATTGCTTTGTAACTAAGAAATTTTGGTTAAATTAAAATCAATACAAAATATTTAAAAGTTGCCTTTTGTATAAAAAAAAACATATCCACGTGTTTTAAATATATTTTTATATTTTGTACATTTGGTTTTAATGATATTTTTTTATATTGTGTAGTATATATAATTACCTTTTACCAATCGATGGATAGATAGATTCTTGATGGAGACTTTTATTGAGTTTTCTAGCAAATTGCTAAGCTAACTAAGTGCACGTATTATTTCAAAAAATATTTTATTTTGAAATTTACATTATATGTTTTACTTTTATTTGAGAACTAAAATAAAAGTTAATATAGGTACTTCTCGCATGTGCCCACTACACTTTTTTTTCATTTACTAATTGTTAGGTTTTATGTATTTAAAAAATAAATATTAAATTTGCCAAGCATGAACAGTTTTTATAAATTTAAAGTATTTTTATAAAATAAATTGTAAATATATAAATAAATTTGAGCCTAGGGAGTGCAAAAATACATAGAAATGCTTTATTTATGTATATATTATGTTTAGGTAGTTAACTTTCAAGCAAATGTTTTTTTTTTATTTAATTCAAGATTTAATATTATTGTCAACTAGTTTTGAGTTTGTACCGCGTTTATTGTGGTGAATGAAAAGCTTCGTATATTTTTTATTGGTTTATATTTTTGTTAAATATGTAATAACATGTTATTTTTTCCTCATTGAAAATAAAATTGAAAATTAAAAAATTAGTGTATCAAAAAAACAAACAAAAATTAATCATAAATAAAAGATAAATTGGTGGTTTGGATTTTTTCTTGACGTTTAATAAATGTTAAGGGAAGTAAACGCATAGGGGTAAAGTGTATAATGGCTTAAGGTGATGCCTAAAAATTATTCAAAACTTGGCATCACTTTGAGAGATGACAGTTGTCATAAATCTATTTACTTAACATTTGTATTCTTATTTGTTTTTTTTTATTAACTTCTCAAAACTGAGCATTTCTGCCATTTTAAGACCGAAAGACTGTCAAAATTCATATATACAGAAAATAAGAATCTGGCAGTTTTGGGCAAGTAAACCAACAGGCATATTGTCAGCCTTCATTGAGTGCCTATAAACTATTAATAAATTCAAATGTAAGTAAACTTTTTAAGATTTTAACAAAATGCAATAATCAGGTGTAGAATTATATATTAGGTAGAGAATAACAAAGTTGTAATTTTGAGAAATCTAACATTTTTGTCGTATAATTCAAATAAATAAACGGTAAAGTTTGTACTCGAACGATAAAAGATTTGATAAACTAATTTGAAATTAAATTGAACAGAGATGATTTTTTTTTCAAACGGCGACACATTGGGTTGCTTCGTTGAGCCGGTCGCCCTTAAGCGTTTTTTGAAATACCTGAACTCAATCTGACAATCAAATTCTGTGTTCTTTGGACCTACTTTTTTTTTTAGCTGTAGGTATAGCGATTAGAGGTAATAATTTAATTGCCAAAATGACATGAGTTGTGAGGCAATAATTTTGTTATGGATTCGTTTGCTCCAAATTTAATTGAAAGATATAATACCTATATAGAAACAGTAGAGGGAAACGCTTGAAGTTGTTTTAATTAATTTTTAGAACAAATTGTTTCTTGCTTTAAATGTCAACAATATACAATTTACAGCCCTCGGGTTTTTTTTTTTTTTTTGAAAAACGAAAAACCCAGTTTTTTTTGGCAATTTTTAGGGTTGTCAAGAAAACCTGTGTCAACCCTCGGTAAAGTTCAACGAAGGAAATTATCAACATCAACACAATTTAGCGTCCTCATGATTAAACAGTATCTCTTAAATCTCAATGCATGCGCAACTAAATAACCATTTATTAAGTTTTCATTAAAGCAACTCCATCTCCATGTTGAGGCTTAAAACTGTTCAAACTACCCTCGTAACTAGGAATAGAAGTCACTGTAAGCAATAAACACTTAGCAGTCGTGGCCGAGTGGTTAAGGCGTCTGACTCGAAATCAGATTCCCTCTGGGAGCGTAGGTTCGAATCCTACCGGCTGCGTATTTTTTTTTCAATTTTAAACCAATAATGTCGAGATCTGGAATTTACAAGTTGATATTTTCTGCCATCATCCTCTATTTCTTTAAAAGAAACACAATTCCTTTACGCACAGATTTATAGATTAACGATGAAGACTGAATAAAAATGAATTTTTTCTCCCGATTAAAACTTGAAAATAAATTATTTTCTTTTCAAATTACATAATTGTAAAATAAAAACTACAGTTTTCTTTTTTCCTGTTGTCTGGTTTGAAGATTAGAAAAACTAGAGAAACATACATAACTTCGATTTAACTTTTGTTGAAAAAAAATCAAAAAAGGAAAATATTTTGAAAATTGCATTGAGGACTTTTTTCGGTCTTTCTTTTTCGCCAAATGAGGTATACATATTAAGAATATTTTTAATTTGCAATGTATTATTTTTATTTACACTATCATTGTCAAGTTTAGAGCATGCTGCCACAAAACTTTAATTGATTGCAATATATGATTTGTTTTTATTAAACTCAACAAACATTTGGAGGTCTTATTTTAGGAATATGCAAATCTAAGTTTTTTTTTAGATATACACATATGTATATATTTTTAAACTATCTGAAATTATTGATTTTGGATAAAGGATCTAAGATTTAAGGATATTACATAATTTACTTCAAGGAATAAAAATAGCGTTTGATTTAATTTTTAAAAGAATCTCCCAAACACCATTTTAAAAACAATAAGTTACAATAATGAAAATAAACATAAATAAAAAAGCTAATACAAACAAACAAACTCTTATCAACAAATAAAATAATAAATATAATTTGCAAAATTTAAAATGATTTACTTCATTATTTTGCGCATTCTTCAGCTGGGAATAAAATATATTTCTCACACGCTTTATAATAAATTTATAATATATAAATATTTCTTATACAAAAGCATGACCATTAAAAGTTAATTAATCAAAGAAAATATTTAAAAAAAAAAAATATTACAATGCTCTTTGCAATATTAATGCAATACAAAAAAATTAAATAAATAAAATTATTTCCATAAGTTTTTTGGTTAGTTTATTATGAATAAAATTGTATATTTTTATGTTGTATACAATAAAAAAATAAAAGTATTTGTATAATAATAATATTAAATTCATTCACACACAATACATTTATATTTATATTTGGTAATTTTTTGTTTATTTTTTTTATATAATAAACTATTTTGAGTGTATTTTGTTATATAATTTATACAATTTATTTTAACCCTAATTTGAAAACACTGAAGTGTTATTAAAATTACATAAAATTACCTGTTCAATGAACCCTTTTTGCCGGAATTGGATTTCGAGGATTGTTTTTGCGTATTCTTGCCTTTACATTCGAATTGATGATCTTTTACAGTTGCAAGGTTAATAACAACGCCACATGCTTTAAAATTAAAAACAAAAATAGTTTTAAAAGAATTTAAATAAAAATGTAAAAGACGATTTTTTTACATTTAAAATGTCCACATAATAATATACTTACCGTCACAATTAGTTGATTGTCCTTTGGTTTTTGTTTTATCTTTTTTCTTACGAAAGAACAGGGAGCCTCGTTTTCGTCTTTTTTCTGGATGATCGTAAACTTCACTGAAATCAGAATTAAGATACAAATCAATTAATAACATTTTTCTATTCTAACGAGAATCAAATACGAGTACGTATTTAAAAAAAATATTCATTTATATAAATTTGATTTAATAAAAAAAAAGGACACGAATGACACTGTGCATACATAGATTAAATATGGCATAATATCGAAAGCATTTCAGTGTTAATTTATAATTTTTTTTTACTTTATTATTATTTTAACTAAAAATAAAATCAAATGTGTTGAAATTCAGTTTTGAAATTAACTGTCCATTTGTGTATGATTTTTTTGTTGTTTTTTCTAAAAGTATGTAAATATTTGTTTCGTTTTTTATGTTTTTTTTTTTTTTGCATTACAATAATAATGTACTTACATTTTATCATGCACACACAATAATGAGCGATCATCTTGATTGTCGTCTTCACTATCAGACAGATGTCTTGATCTGTGATTGATTCAAGAAGAAGATGAGCAAAGAAATGAAATATAAAGAAAAAAGAAAGTACAAAATAAAGAAATCAAAGAAATATATACAAACAAAATTTAAAGATAAATGTTTTTTGTTTTCTTCTTTTTCTAGTTTTTCTTTTAAAGCCAATTTTTTAATGAATTAAATATTAAATAGAAAAATATTTAATTTTAACATTATGATTGTTGATTTTTGATAAATTGAATAAGAAAACTACACCAAGACAGCTGATGTTTTTCTATTTCATCATAGAAAAGATTGTTTATTGTTAAAATTATTTTAAAGAATTATGAATAGTATAATATGTATATTATTTAAAAAAAAAAAGAGCTTTAAAAGTGTTTACAATAATTACAAATTAAAACTAATGAAGCAAGCGAAGATAATTTTTTCAAAATATGTAGTTTTTATTTTTAATACCTACCCATAGAGTTTATTTGCGTTATGGAATTCTCGAACAAGTTGTAAAGACCTAAAACTTGGTTCAATATAAAACCCTATTCTGATTCACGCGATTGTTTCATTCAATTTGTCTTAAATTATTTTTTAAAAATCTTCTCTCTTTCGAGTGCAAATCTTAGCCAATATTTATTTTTAAAATTCTCAAGAAAATCCAATTGTTTCAATTTTAATTTAAACGAAATTTGGAACAATCGGTTATCCGTTGGAGGGAGCAGAATACAATCTCTCACGCGAACGTTTAACAGAATAGGGCTGATAATATTACAACCTAAATGATTTGGTTCCATTTTGGAAGTATATTCAACACATCTGATTAAAGGATTTCATCTGATTAAAGGACTTCCATAAATTACTCTTCCTGAGAATCGTCATCACTTTTACTTGAAAAATATTTTATCTGGTAAACTTGTCTCTTTACTTCCAAAACTTGACTTATCCAAATTGCGTGTCACAACTGTCAAATAAATATTTAATCAGTTCACGATTCTTAGATCTCACGGAGCAAACGCAGTCAGCTTCATTGAGCGAAAGGAGAAACCTGAATAAAATTTCAAAAATCAAAAGCACTGAGATCTCAGAGATCCTGAGAAACCCGAAATTGTAAATTGTTCTTGGTTTTATACAAAAAATTGTCAGTAAAAATTTTCAAAAAATTCATGACAATTCTCGGGAAATTCTTCAAAAATTCACAATTGTCGGATAGTTGAAAATTGTCAACTTGACACTTTACAAATTATCAATTTTTTACACCCAGTTACCGTAATTTTTAGACCTGAACAAATTTTTAAGAACATCTGGGAGTAGTGTCAAAAAAAGCCGTTTAGACAGACGAACCTTTTTTTTACGAATGCATAAGTACCTACTACATTTAGCCTAAAAAATGCCTGTAATACGACTAAGACTTTAAAATTTTTTCTTCCTCAATCATTTTCTTACATATTATATTTTTTTATGAATTTTCAACATCTAGTCTACAAAATAACTACGTGTTTTGTCTTGATAAATTGATTTAATCTCAAGTATTGTCTTACATTTAATAAAATCAATTAACTACATAGTTTAAATTTCAAGGTTATTTTTTTTACAAATGCGCGAATAATTTTACATTAAAAAAAAAAAACACATGACAAAATTTAAAAAAGAAAACACACACATATATTATCGATAAAAATAATTAAAAAAGTGATAAAGAAAATTATTATTGCAAATAAAATTATTATTGAGTTAAAGCGTTTCTTCTTTTCTTTTTTAATTAATTATTTTTATACAAAAGATGCAAAACTAACCAAAATTTTAAATTATATTTCAAAACTTACGTTGTAATATTATTTTCTTCTTTGGCACTCGGTATTCGCAGTGGAGCAATTGAAGGTGTAGAAATGCTCTTTTGCAATGGTATACGACTGATTAGAGCAGGAGCTAAATTACGCTTGGCTGCAATGCGTTCAAAGTCACGCTGCATTAAAAAGAAAAAAAAAATATTTTATTTGAATTCCATTACATAAATACAACAATTACAATAATAAAAAAAACAAAAAAAACAAAACAAAATATAATAAACAGCCTTTGTAAGCTCTAGTCAAATTAAAAGTCAATGTCGTTTCGACATTTTTTCTCTCCATAGATTTATAATGAAGACCGCTATCTATGGAAACGACATATATATCGAAAGCTTTAAATTTATATAATATCAAGCGTTTAATGTTTAGAACTCTTTAAATAATTTGTTTTCTTGTTTAATTTGATATTGTAATTTATGTATTATAGGATATCGTCACCTGATTGCAAGAACCAGCTAACTCGGTTTTTTTAATTTTTGAGGTGCTTGGGTAGTACTACTTTGAATCGATTCGTATCGTAATTTTTACCCTTAACTTCAACCAGTAGCGCAGAAAAAATATAGTGTTATTATTTTACCAGTACTATCATGCAAAAACTGGAGCCTGGAAAAGAGGCCAAGACGTGTTTTGCGACTTTCTCAAAAATTCGAAGATTGAGTTAGCTGGTTCTTGCAATCAGGTGACGATATGTAACATACCGCTAGTTCAGCTTCATTTAAAGAATGCGTTGAAATTCCACCAGTGCTATTTCGACTTGAACGATGTCGTTCAGCTACACGTATGGATTCCTGTTCTTCACTGTCTAAGCTCGATAAACTCACACTGCTTTAAAAGAAAAACCATAATATTCTGCATTAGTATATGTTAATTGACAAAAATAAGAAAAAAAATACTTAAAATAAGAAATTATAATTCAACACAGTTTTGTTTTACGTTACTTTGCAAGCATTGGCTTCTTTTTGTAAAAAAAAACTCTATGTATGTATAATGTTTTATGAATATAAACTTATATCAAAATTATTGAAAAGTGACCAGTGTGACAATTTGAATGTGAATTTATAGTAGAATTTTATTTTTTAAGCGTGGTTAGGCCCCATACTAACATATTAAATAATAAAAAAGTCTTAAACGTAATTGTTCTTTTTTTCGACACGTATTCCGTTATATTTAATAGCTTCTTAAGGCATATTCAGAAGGCAGAAAGTCAATTGAAGATGGTGATCGCAATTGAAGGCTTTCAACTGAAACATTCGCAGAGCCTGCGATCTTGTCCCAATCTGGTTGCCAGTCAATTTGCGATCGGAGAACGAAAGTTCATCAAATTTTTGACCAAAGATTTGGGGAAGGAAAAAAATATGTGCTAAAATATTTCAGAAAAATCTGTCACAAGATTAATTAGGAATTAATCAGTTTTTGGAAACCGAAAATATTCCCGTTGCTCCTTAACTATATACAAACAAAAATAATGTTATCATAATTTTGCATTAAAATTGAAATTATATTAATTCCATAACATACCTTTTGTGTGAGCTTTTATTTGTACATTCCGTGAGATCTTCAATTGCTGTCCATGACTTTCGACGGTCTGAATTGATTAAATACTGTTGCGGTGACCACATATTACAATTGCCTGTTGCCGCAGTTAAATCCGGCAACGAAGGACACGACGAGAATAATCGGGATGAGCTCAGCTATTGTTACATAAAAAAAAAAATTAAATTAATTTATTTTCATAAGCTTGCCAAGCCAGGAGTATATCAATGAAGTATACTACCAGGCCAGCTGTATATAAAGTCAAAATTAACTTACCACAGCGCTATTCACTAAAGAATAGTTATTTGGAAATCCTTGCATGTGAACAGTTGAGTTCTTCATTTGCACAACGCTCTCCCGGATATTCTGCAACTGAATCAACGTGTCCTCTGTGGAAATATGTCAAACGAAATTACAAAGTAGTCAAAAAAAAAAATGAAAAAAAAGAAATCAATAGAATAATAATACAATACAATAAAATTCGATATTCGAGTGTCAGGAGCAGAGAGAATGAATATAATGCTTCTGCTTCGACAACAACGACGACCGAACAAAGGCTATAATATAATATAACGTTTCTTACCTAGGATGCTATTGTACTTGGCGCCGGGACTGTGAGGGGTGACACTGATTATTGGCACCATGTTAATATTGTTTGTTATCGGTGGAGTATTGATTGCCGGAATGATGTGCGGTACTGATGATGGTGGTGGCGGTGGTGGAGCTGTATGAAGATTGGGTGGTGGTGGAGGTGGTGGCTGAGAGGGTGGCTGACTCTGAGGTTGGTATTGTGTGATATTATTGAGTTTTTGGATGTTATTTTGTTTGGAATTGCCACTCAATGCAACAGCATCTCTGTTCGAATTCAGATTAGTATTTGTATTTGATTTGCCGTTGTTTAGAGCACCTTCAGAAGCCATGCACGGGCCACAAGCTCCGGCATCTGAACTGCCATTTGCACTAAGAAAATCCGTTACGAGATCAACATCACTGTCGTCTTCTGAAAACAAAGAGAACAAAAATTAATATTTTTTTAATCACTTGTCGAAATTACATATATTAAACTTAAAGAAGGTAAATAAGTGGTATTAAGGTAAAGTGATAAACATGATAATGACAAAGTGCTAAGAACGAAATTTTTCTTCATTTAGCTAACACAAATGATATTGTAACGTTTCGCACGTTTTTCTAAAAATATATTAAAAAAAGTATTATAAACTTTTTAGAATTTTATAGGCAACATTTTTCTCAAAACTTGCTCTTATACGTACGATCACACTGTGGTTTTTAAGTCTTATTTTAAAAACTATTTATCTGACAAAAGAAAGAAATTAGTAGGTTTATTATGTGATTTTTTATTATTATTATTATGTGAGTTCATAAATATGAAGAATATATAGCACCGTGTTGCACGTAATGTGCATGGAACTTACAGTTTAGTCTGAAGAATTTTTAAAAATATCAATATTATTAAATAAGAATTAAATTGATTAAAAAAACCTCTGAAATTGCTTTGACACCAAAGCGATGTACAACATTTGATTTCTTTAATAAATCTTCACTTACGAGAACAAAATTTTTAAAAATCGTTGGAAGTGTTTTTTTTTTTTAAATCAATTTTTGTATTTATAAAATTTTGTAGACATTTTTAAGAAAAAACAAATTGGTACGCATTAAATTTAAATTAAATTAAAATTAAATTTAAAATAAATCATCTAACCACTTTCAAAATATACAGCAACAATTTTCACAAAATATTTTTTTTTTTTAATCCAAAATTTGTTTTTTTTTTTGAAAATTTGTATTTGCAATGTTATTCAAACTTATAAACTTATGTTATTCTTGTGTTAAAATTTCATTAAAATCGGTTCAACAGATGAGATAGTCGAAGCAAAAAATGGTTCAATGAGAGAAACCGTTAATAATTCGGTAAATAAACAATTTGTTCCAATAATATGGTAGATCGTACCTAGTGATATTAGCTCACATACAAATTTTAATAAAAGTCGTTAATAGAAGTCGTTTTTGGGAAAAAATGAGATTTTCTTTACCGGTTTTTAAAAATGTTAAAAAAAAACTGCTGGGTTCCAAGTTCAATAAAAATCGATCAAGTTAAAATATTTTTAAAAATCAAAAAAAAAGATTATCGCAAGTGGTGACTGAAGGCCAAAGTTTTTTTAGTTAATTTTTTGGTGGTTTTTAAATCTTTTCGCCATAACTTTGTTTTAAGGCAAATAAAAAAAACTAAAAAATATCGGCACTAGATTTTGCCAAAACGAAGCGATTGCGTAATTTTTATGGAAATGCGGCGAAAATTACAGTGGTGACTGAAGTAAAAAGTTTTTTTTTAGTTAATTTTTTTAGTTAATTTTTTTGTGTTTTTTTATATCTTTTGGCCATAACTTTTTTTTTAAGTCAAATAAAAAAAAACTAAAAAATATCGGCACTAGATTTTGCCGAGACAAAGCGATTGCCGTAATTTTTATGAAAATGCGGCGAAAATTACAGTGGTGACTGAAGGCCAAAATTTGTTTAGTTAATTTTTTGGTGGTTTTTGAATCTTTTGGCCATAACTTTTTTTTACACAAATAAAAAAAAACTAAAAAATATCGGCACTAGATTTAGCCGAGACGAAGCGATTGTCCTTTATTGTAGTGTATGTCTGCAAAGTTCAGGATCACAATTTTTGCTGGCTTTTTATTGGCTCTACGATTAATCGTTTTAATGTATTTTACGCACGTTGACATTTTAGCCTTGGTCCAAATTTTGTCAGATTTTTTTTTTTTTCGAAATATTTGGCCTTTATTTTTTCTAATTTTCCTTGACTACTTGACAGGCATTTAATATAAGTTAAGCGATAGCTCGTATTCCCGATCTAAAATTTTGATGTTATTAATTTCGTCTAGCTTAAAGCCAACTTTATTTCCTTTTAATAGGACCATTGAAGAAAATCAAAAGTAATTTTAAGAAATTTCACTTTAAGGGTAGAACAAAATTAATAATTTCCACCAATTTTCATCTATTTAGCACAATTAAACCTGCAGTAAAAGTCGCACTTTCAAGTTTATGATAAAAGAAAAAAAAGTCTTGCAAAATGTTGTGAAAAACGGTATACGAACTTTTAAACAAATTTTTAAAATATGTCTAAAATTCAGTTACCTATTTAAAATTTCATATTTTTGTATTTTTAAAAATATCTAACATTCTTTTAAATACTGTTAACATTCTTAAAATCGGTCAAAAAACCGGCAGACAAAATTAAAAAGAAAAATACATATAACTCAAAAAATTGCTTTCTGAACATTAAATTTATAAATAGTATTTTAAAAATCTAAAAAAAAATTTAGTAATAATTTCGAGACCAGAGGAATTTAATTCCTTGAAAAGACGAAAATTAAACCAGAAAAGGAAATAGTGAACAACCCTATTATCCATACATACATACATATGTACATACAATCCCAAGTAAAAATGAGAGTTAGCTGTACAATTTTAAGAACTTTTCTTTATATTAAATGTAAAATTTTGGAAATAAAGCAATATCTTTCTTTTGCATATTCTAAGTAGGTATTTAATGGACTTATTTCCTGATATATCTCCCCCATAATAATTCATGACTTAAGTTCAGCAATCATGATCAACTGCACTTAAACCACAAAATATTATGACGACAATAATGTCTGTCTTGATATTCTAGTTACATCTGTGGTCTCTTCTTAATTTCCTCTTATAAACTACAAACCACAAAAGATAATGTTGAAAATTTTCTTTCAAATTTAAAATCACCAAAGTTAAAAAAATATTATTTTCCAAGATGCTCGTATTTTTCAAAAACTGAGTCATATTTTTTTTTTTAATTTTTGTCAACAAAATATAAAAAAAAACTTAATTTGAGTTCTGTTTTCTTTTATCATTTTAAACAAAAAAAAAAGAAAGAAAAACAGAAAAAAAAACTTCCCTCATTTCAATTTCAAGGTACATTAAAAATTAAAATGACTTAAATACGAAAACTATAAAAAAAAATTACCTACACTCTCATTTTTTATTCCCTAGCACTTGTTCTTCTGACAGGTGTGTCGTCGTTAGTCGTTTTCGTCGTCGTGCGTCGTTGTCTGTGTGTCGTGTCGTGTCGTGCCCGTCAAGCTTAATCCAAGGACATTCGAATTAACTAAATCTCTTGTTCTTGCTTTCATGCTGTGTGATAGGATGGGGACGAAGACGGGCACGAGGACGACGACGAAGATGACAATGACGATGCGGAGTGAATGAGTGTGATTAATGCAAAACATCATGAATCTGCAATCACAAGACACTTACTGTGTGTGCTTTACTGCATAAGTCTGTTACAAAAGTCTCATTGGAAGCGCATCGTATTAAACTAAAAGTAATTAAAGTTCTTTTGCGTTCAATTATTATTATCTGATGTGCTTCCGTCATTGGGGACAGCGATGCGCCCATGTATAGGTAAGGTACATATATATGTAGGTCTAGGAAAAGGGACATTTCTTCTTGATAATTTAATGATAAATACTATGTAGTCGAATGTCATTTTTCTTCTTTCTTTTTAAATATAGGTCAGCTAGAATATCACGCACCTCACACCATTGTCATGAAGGCATGAATATCGTATATACGTTCTAAAGAAGGGTCAATTAAATCTAACTCTGTATAGCTTCGCACAAATATTTGGGTTGGAGTTTCTATGTAAATTGCGTTTTTGTTGCCTCCTCTTTTTTTCCTTTCATTCCAGTCACTCAGTCTTAAGGATTGTAGGCTTCCCGCAAAGCGCTATAATTGAAAACCTTGGCCTATATTGATGCTGTGAAACCATTTATTCTGTATTCTTTTTTTTTAGCTTTGTTTTATTTCGACTTCCATCGATATGAACGAGAAGGGTCCTTGAGCGGCGTCTTACAAATGAATTGCGACGGGAAAAGATATGGGCTAAACAAACCGGGTTAAACTGACTACAGTGCTGCTGTTGTTGCTACTGGGTAGCCTAATCTCCCTTCGAACACACATACACACTCTTGTGTGGGCAAGTGTCTGTCAAAGGACATATAAAAGTGAAGTTTCGCTTCCTGATTGCGGGATAAACCGTTAGGAACGAACACAACAAAAAAAATCTCTAGGTCAGCATCAATCAAGCATTTTTATGTTTCCATACCCTGTGAGCTACTGTTGAGTTGCTGTAGTTGTTGTTGTTGTTGATAATGATTTACACATATTCCATTGGTATTTCATGCCCCACAACTGACGTGTATCCCAGTTTATTGATGTTTGCTTATGTGGGGTTGTATTTTCTATACGATTTTTTCACAACATGTTAGGTCCTTACAGATATTTACTCACTGAGGGTTGACGATGTTGTTTTTTTTTTTTTTCCCTTTTTTTAATATGAAAGTGTAAGCATCATTCAATAGGTATTCTGAAAAGGTATGATTTTTCGCAAGATACTTTTTGTGAAAAGATGGAAACAATCAGGGTTAAATAAAAAAAAAAAACATACAAGAATGAGATTCCTTTGCTGATGGTATCATGGTTTTACAAAATTGCGTTTTATTTATATGTATAGAAAATATTTATTATTAATTTTTTTTTTTAAGAATTTTTGTAAAAGGTGAGACACGGCTGTTTTTATCATCGGTTTTGAAGAAAATGAGATATAAAGACATTCTTTGAATCTTTAAGCTGTATTTCGCAGATATTGAAACAAAAATATTCTGAACATCTTTTAATGCCCAGTTATTTTTTGTAAGCGCATATGATGCGCATTAAATTAAAATGCACACAAAACCACGCAAAACCGTACGTCGTCGTCGCTGTTTCACCTTGAAGATCGGACTATTATATAGAAGATTACTGGTATTTCTATAAATGTCTTACTGAAGGCAGCGATGGACAAGCGAACATATTAATTTCGTTCTTGATTTTTGTTTATGTGTTATGTATATTTGTACAAAAGTATGTGTTCTTGAAAAATCCATTGAAAAAAAAAATTTATTATATATTTTTTCTAAACTAGCAGACGCGAAAGACGTTGTCCTGTCCAAATTGTAATATTTAAAATTTTTGAAAACCTATTGCAAATTCGTAAACAAAGCAAAATTGAGATAAAAATGTTAAACAAATTATTTATTTTCTTAAGATGATTTTCAATGTTAATATACCATGAATGATGCGATTGAAAAAAGCCTTGAAGAGATGTGGGCTAGGCAGTCAGTGAATTTCCCAAATTTCCTTAATCATGCTTTGGATTAAATAGAACTTAATAACAAATTTTAGCTTTCAAGTTATGTTGCGAATTTTAATTTTTTTGCTTCATTAATAGAGAATTTGTTAATAACTTGACCACAGCGCCATCTATCGGTTTCAGATTTTATATTTTTTTATTTTTCAGTTAGAAACTGTTCTTTTTTGTTTCTTTACACTACAGTTTGTAACGACTGAAGAGCCGTCTACCCGCCAGAATAAAAACGTATGTTTGGATCTTTGAAATAGATCCAGACACAGAGCAGGATCCAAAATTGTTGTTGTTGTATTACGTGTTCAAAGATGATCCCGATCCAGATCCGTAGATAATAAAACGGGGCTAGTGTTGATTTTACCCTGAATCTGTACTACCAAAACTGTTTTACCCTGACCATGCTTCCTATCAGATCGAGAAAAATGTATACAAAATCTGAAGAATTTACTAACAAAAATAAAATAAGCAACTAACCATTGAAATAAAAAAGTGAAAACATTTAAAATAAATAAAATACAACATTTTATATTTTAAAACAGTTTAAAAAAAAATAATAGATTTTAAGAAATTAGTAGACAAAATTTCAACTAACTGAATATACATATTATATATTTTTTAATTCAGTCGAAGTTTTGTTTTATTATACAGGGTGTCCCGTAATGAGTGGATAATACTGCAGCTGGTGATAGCAGGCTTTATGACTGCTCAGAAAAAAAAATATAAAAACAATATTTTTCTTGTGGTCTCCATGGTATAATTTATTTTCGAAAAATGTTAAAAAATTCAGGGTCTCCTAAAATACCTAATTACAACGGCCACCCATAAAGGATTCTTATTATTTTTCAATTTTTATAATATTCTTGAATAACCGTTCTAAATGATGGGTAGTAAATTTTAACACCAGTTGATGCATTTTTTGTGTTATAATTTTTTTAAATTACTTTTGTATTCAAAAACAATTCAACATTTTTTTTCACCAAAGTTTGAAAATTGATAAAGAGAATGTATGAGAACATAAGTGGCAAATTTGATAAAAATTGGCCTGTTTAATGTACTTTCCAAAATGTTATAACACATGTTTGTGTCTACAACCATAACAAATAAAATTGGCATTTAATCTACTAAAGTAGTTTTTTAACATTTTATAAGATGAAATTAAGTTACAAAGTTAAGTAAACACTACGACGACGAATGAATAACTCATATTGTTTTTTTAATTTTTATTGCATTTAAAAATAAGCCAGCCAGTTTATCAATTTTCTTAAAATTCACACATTTTTGGAAATAACCTTTAAGAATAAGAAATTTTGTAGCGATATTTGTATGCGTTCAAAAGTTGTTATTTTTGCAATGAAACTAAATCATTTTCAACCACAATGCGTCGTGCGAACCTACCCTTAGGCTTTAAGTGAATGACCTGTTATTTGTTTGTATATGAAGGCTGTAGCTCAAGCTTAATATCATGTAAAATCACACCCCGAATTAATTAGCTTTTATTCATCTCTATTAAGATTGTAAATTAATACCAATTATAAGTTGATAAATACTGAAATTTGGTAGGTAGGTAGGTACTAGCTACATTAAAATTCATTTAATTATCAACTTTTCCGTGAAACTTATAAATTTTCTGGACCATTCTCAATGATCGGAACTTTTATCAATTGGGTTGTTCATGTCGATTTTTTAATATTTTTAACTATCCATCGATAGGTAATTAAAAATAGTAAATTAAAAAAATATTTTTTTTCTTCAAAAACAGCTCTTTATTAACTTAAGCTTGTTTTTTTTTTTGTTTATCAAGGACTATTACCTATGTTTAACTGCTTTTGTCAAATAATAAAAAAAAAGAGTTTTATAACAAGCTTAAAAATCTAGTTTAAAAGTTTGTGTTCCCACGTCTATGAAAAATCAAAAAGAAATCAATTTTTTTTATCTTTCTTTTTTTTGTTTCATCCAGAAGACAACTGTTGAATTTAATAATAGGTACCTTACTCTAAAAGCTAAAGTACTTCTTGTTTCCTAGATCTTCATTATACACATAAATAAATCTGATTAAGAAAAGAACAAACCTAACAAAAAAAATGCCTCTCTCTTAAGTGCTATACCAATTTGTAGAGTTGATCTCTCCCAAAAAAAAAATTAAAGAAGAAAAACCCTCATCCCAAGTGATGTGCTTCAATTTTTTTTTGTTGTTGTTGAACTACGTATAAAGCCACGCCGACCATATAAGAGCTGCCACTTTAAAAACCCCTCCAGCAAAATAAAAGCATGCTATTCATTTTATTATCCCTTGTCAATCATAAAATTAAATTAAAAAAAGGGAAAAAAATGTGACAAATTCACTTTCTGTAATGAACACTTTGTGTTGTGATCACACAGAAAACGTCTGTGCCTTTTGCTGCCTTCACTTGCTTTGTGTCGAATGCCTTTATCTTTTCGCACGGTTAAGTGGCAACTTTATATAGAATTTAATATTAAAAAAAAAAATAATAATAATAAAGGTGCAACGCAAATTTATAATAAACAAATAAAAGGGCAAACAGAAAATCAATAAACTAACAAAAACAACAACAAATAGCAATAATTTCTTTCAACAAGTGTCATCCCTGCACAGCCCCACAGCTCACACTCAATGTATCTGTTGCTCTGTTCCATTAACTCATTCATCCATCCGCATTCACCTGGTGAGACATACAAGTCGTCGTTGTTGGTAAACGTCCGTCCGTCACGTTGCGTCAGTCGGTTGTTGTCGTATAGTCGTTGTTAGTTTGTCACCTTTGTTGCTCGTGGTCTACATCCAACGGGAATTTGGGTTAAAAATGTTTTGACCGATGCATGATAGGTTCCACAAAGCTATCTAGATATAACTATATAAATCATAGTTCTATTGGGTGCAAAACTGTGCTTGGCTTGGACTTTGGGTTAGGGTTTGAGTGGTGGCGTAGTGTCTTCTATATATATATTGCTGGTGGCAGTGATTATAAAATAGACGCTGATGTTTACCACCTCCTCTTTCCATGCCCAACCGATATAATAAAATCGATGATGACGATGAACCAAAAACAAACACAATCACCGCCAGAAGCCAATTTATGCCAATAATTTCATAGTCCTTGCTGTGTCTTCTAATTTTCCAAACTTAATTATGTTCGAAGCACAAATATCATCAAGCGAGGACCAGGAGGGGGTATTTATTGGTTAGGTTATAGAGCTTGATGACAATTACAAATCACGGAGTCGGCACAAAACGAGATTTAAGGGTTGGTTGCCTCATGGCTGGCAACGAAATCGAAACAAAAAATGCCTCACTTGGTCGCACGTAATTGCTCATAATGTATATTATTTTTAAAGTTGATTTTTTTTTGTTGATAAATTCAAAAATCGGTAGCTAAATAATATTGTTTTGAAAATTTTACTTTCGAGTAGATTCTTTACCCAAGTTCGCAGTTTCAAGAAACAATTTTTTTTTTGTAGATGGCTTTTGCGCCGTTCGAAGTGGGTGGTATAGGTTAATTTATTTTATATATTGAAAAGAAAAAGAGAACTAAATTTTCTTGTTATTCTACTTTGGAAATATAAATTATGAGAAAGAATAACAACTTTAGATCTTAAATATAGAAAAAAAGGGATAAAGGTTGGTACACAAGAATTAACATTAAAAACAGACAAAAATAAAAAAAAAATAAAACGTGTGCAGAGCAAAAACATTAAAAATAATTTGACTACCAAGCGGAACGAAGTCGTTGTGGTTTGATGCCTGTGCCAACTTCATCAGAATAGTGTTGGCTAAGTAATTTCAAACCTAGTTTTACCACCAAATATAGGGATACATAGTATTCTTCTATAAAAATTAAAATTCATCCAAGTTATACTTGACTGCGTTTGACAGTAACAATGGTTCTTCTCGTAGAATTAATTTCTAACTTTATTTAAAATGCTTATAAGTTTAGGTTTTGAGGGGATACAACAAACAAAACAAAAAAATAACGGTATCATTGAAGCAGAAGTATTAATTTGAATTGGTCTGCTCGAGTTTAAATAAAATAAATGAGAGAACTCGTTCTGAGTTCTGAGTTCTTATTTTTTTTTTTTTTTTTTTTAATTTATTGTGTGTCTTATTATTATCTACGAACAATCATGTGAAAGATGTTAAAAGATTGCAAAAAATAAATGTTTTGGTCAGGTGATTTGTTTAAGTGTTAGGTAAAATAACTATTTTCCTTCGGGTTTAAAATTCACTTAAGATGGAGAAACTCATATAATCTTAGTTAATTTGCATAAAAGAATGAGGCTTTATAAATAGATTAAATATAACTAGAACATTATTGAGGAGTGACTTTTCAAAATGGGATATATGTGTAATTATTTTTTTTATGTATTCATATCTCAATGCTGAAGTTTGTATTTTCAAATTAATTCTTGACACAAATTGAACAATAGAAATTGGACTCCTAAAATAGACTTTTACCTGAAATCATGTTAAAAGTCTTAATTTCGGTTTCTTGAAGAATGACTAAAAGTGCTTTAATCCACTTTTGAAAAGTCCCTAGTTAATAATACAATCCCTTAAATTTGGTACCTAATTATAAAAATAAATGTTAAGTATACGACCGAGTGAACCTAATATTTAAATCAATTTCAATTTTGACATTTCTATTCAAAAAACCTTTTCATTAAGGTGAATCTTGTAAACCATAGATTAATTTAAAGTTGTTTTCAACTGACATATCTTCGGCTAAATACGTAAAACTGCTAAGTTCACTTTGGCAAATTTTGAAAGCGAAAAAACAAAAATAATTTACATAAGGCTCCATATAAAAACAGATTTTCTCTTTAGGATTTTGCAACAACTAAGATACATTGGACAAAAGTGATAAAGCATCAAAATATCATTTTCGACCAAAGTTGGACTTAGGTAGTAGCTTTACGTATTTAGCCGACGATATGTACTATACACTACAGGGTATTCCATAAAGCTAACGAACCAGTTTTAATATACAGGTTGTCACATAATCAATGGTCCAAACTGAAAAATAGTGATAGCGCGGTTAAGAGTTCTCAGAATTTAGTAACTTATCCATTCCGAATCATATAACGGTTTTCGATTAACGATTACTACTTTTTTTTATATTTCAAAAAACCCCTACCTTGAACCAGGTCTTTGGTCACCCTGTTCATAATTGATTTTTGTTTTTTTTTTCAATTTTTGCACTCGAATATTGTATAAAAGTGAGACCAATTTTTTGCATTCAAATATTTTTGATATCCTGCACCATTTTGCTCAAAATTATTAGATAATTTAACATTTTGATCAAACCTGTTTTTTACTTCAATCTTTTAAAGAGCATCCTGAAAAAAAATCGTATGATTTGATGATTATGATCGTAAAATTTGCCAAGTTTTTCCAGTTTCTTAAAAGGTATAACAGTTACCAAAGCTAGCTTTAGATCGAAAGTTATATGAATTTGAACTCAATGAGACAGGATTCTAAAACAAATTAAAATATTATAGGCATGTTTTTTGCAAGCCCGGGGGTTATTGGTTGAAAAAAAACGACAACGGGGATTAGCGATGCCATCATAGAAACAAAATGGAGTTTTCATACAAACTATCAATAAAAAGTATGTAATTCACGCCGGTAATACAGTTTTTCTGTGCGCTTCAGTTAATCCCCGAGAATTCTCTGGTATTAGCTAAGCCCGCAGGGGATTAGTTATTGTTGCATTTTACATGTAAATTCTTTAGCACCGACGTCGTTTTTTTTTTCATCTTTATATCTTTTTTTTAAATAACAGTTGTTTACTAATTTTAATTTTTTTATTTTTTCAAATTTTTTTTTAACTCAATTTACAAAAATTGTTCGGGCCTAGCGAGTTATCCTTCGGAGTGGAAAATTCTCTCCCACGGTATTCAAACTACATTTGAGGTGTCCGTCTTCCGAAAAGAATAATAAAACAATTCGACGACGCATCCTGCATGAAGTTCACCAGAAGCTCGTATAGTTTAGTACTTTTTTTTGTTGTTACTGTTGCCGTAGATACAGAAATTTCAGACAGCAAATTGCTTTGCTAAATTAAATCGTTAACAAATTCCGTGAAACAATAGTACAGGGTGGCGCACCAATTGTGCTACAATAAGAAATTCAAATAACTTTTTTTTTAATCGATGTATTTCATTTATTTTTTTTTATTGGTTAGAAAATTAAATTTTATTTTAAATAGTTAGTTGTTTTTAAAGATTATAGACCGCAAATGACCTCCACGCTGTCCCACGCATATGCGGCACCTGGTCAAAAAATTATTCATTGCGGCCTGAAGAGTTGAAGTTGGGATCGCCTCAATTATTGTCGTTATGGACTGCTTTAATTCAGTTAAATTCCTGGGCTTCGTTTTATAAAACTCTTGCTTGACATAACCCCATAAAAAGAAGTCTGGTGCAGTCAGGTCAGGTGACCTTGGAGGCCAGCGAAGAGTGGAGTTCCTAGAAATTAATTTGTTTGCGAATTTTTTGTTTAGCTCCGCCATAACTGGTCTGGCTATATGTGCAGTTGCTCCATCTTGCTGAAACCAAACGCTGTTGAATGGTATACGTCTTCGGCGCAGTTCTGGGTAAAAAAACTCCTTCAACATCTTTAAATAACGGTCCCCATTGACAGTAACGGTTACACCGTTTTCTTCAAAGAAGTACGGCCCGACAATACACCTTGATGAAACTGCGCACCACACAGTGACTCGTTCTGGGTGCAGTTCCGTCTCATGGAGCATTTCTGGATTAGACTCATTCCATATACGGCAATTTTGCTTGTTTACATTGCCGTTAAGATCAAAATGGGCCTCATCAGACATGAACAAACAATTGATCAATGTGTTGTCTTCTTCGGCCATTGATATCATTTTTTGGCAAAATTCCAGGCGAACAGGCAAATCCTGAGGGTTTAACTTGCTAGTAATTTGGACTTTGTACGGAAACAAGTTTAAATCGTCATGAAGTATCCGTTGTAATGACCGTCTACTTATTCCAATTTGCCCCGATAAGTTTCGGGTCGAAACTTTCGGATTGGCCTGTATTGCAGATGCTACTGCTGCGATTGTATCCTGAACTCGAACATTGGCATCTCGATGGTACGGCCTTCGTGCGATGCTTCCAGATTCGGCAAACATGTTTACAAACCTCATAATGGTCCATCTACTCGGGGGATTACCGCCAAACTCCCGCCTAAATTCCCTTTGGACGGAAATGACGGACTGCAAAGCATGGTACCGTTGCACTATCCAAATTCTTTTCTCCGTATCCCAAGCATCCATTTTTATAAATCTAAATAGTAACCTACAAAATAAAAATGTTAAATGTTCAAATTATTAGATATACAGGGTGATTGGTATAAGGTGCACCAAGAGTGAGTAGGTTGTGTTAAGGCAAGAAAAAAATCGTATGGTAGGGGGATACTTTTTAGCATCCGGTTTTCGGTTTTTTATTGAAAATTAATTAGAGCATTGAATTTTGAAAACAAAAATTACACTTAATTACATAAAATTTTGAAAAAAAAAAAATAGTTTGAAATTTTTTTTAATTTTTTTTTTTTCAAAATTTCGAGTTTGAAAATTAATTTTTCAAAAACTATTCACTAACACAACTTAATTCAAAATGAAAATTAAAGAAGATTTCTGGCTTTCCAAAAAGGTATAGCATGACATTGTAAGTTTAACCGTTGTTTTTAAATAATTTTGTTCCTTTATTTTAAGCCAATTTTTTAGAAAATTGCCCCTCCCGCCTACGGGGGAAAATAGACCCCTCCTCCCATACGAATTTTTTCTTGTCTTAACACAACCTACTCACTCTGACTTTTAGGTGCAACTTATACTGATCACCCTGTATACATATAATGAAAAGAATTTTGTCTTAAAATTAAAATTCATTTTATTACATAAGTACCTACATATACTGTATAGTGTGTATACATTTATAATAGGGAAACATAATATGTTCGTTACCACCAAAACCAAAATCTCAATCAGATGAAATCTCCAAAAAAATGCATTCCAACAAGACAAATCCCAATGGTTAAAGACGTTCTATATACAAAATCCCCAATAAATATTTTCTTTTGCTAAAATCTCCAAAAAATCCCCAGTAATCCCAACATATTAAGTAAAATAATTATGTACATACATATGTACATATATCCACTATCCAGCAATTACTTAATTTTTTTTTTAAATAACAACGATCTCGTTCTGGGGCCGAATTACGGCATCAGTGACTGAACGACACATGAGGGAAATTTCATACGAAATATCGAACATCATCGATATTTTGTATGAAATTTCCCTCAAGTGTCGTTCAGTCACTGATGCCGTAATTCAGCCCCTGGTTTTAGTTTGGGGACTTTGGCTTTGGGAATTTTCTTTTTTGGATTATGGCTTTTTGGCAAACCTCACTAACCCAAAATAATACGGTGAATTTGGGAATAGGTAAAATACATATGGATGTTAAAAAAATTATGCTGAAAAAGTTTGTTTAAACAAAATCAATTCAAATTAGTTTATTAGTTCTTAAAGTTGCAGTTTACGACCTTTTAAGTATTTTCCAAAAAAAAAAACAACTATTTCTTTTAATTATTACAGTTTTTCAACTCATATACATCGATTATAAGGCGCTCAACTCGAAAAATGTTATTTCAAGAAAAAAAAAAACAATTTCTTTCCCCGCCTAACACTGTTATATTTATACCTACTTATAAAAGTTATAGTTAAATTTGAAGTTTCAAAAGAAAAACTAAATAATGTATAGGTATAAAATGTATATAATGTATAATCAATAAAAATAGATAGAATTCTATAAATAAAATGTAAATGATCCAATTTTTAGGTATACCTAACTATTCCGGAGGTTTTTCTTTTGCTTATTGAACATATAGCAGGCCATTACTTTAACAATTTTTACTGACAACAACAAAAAAAAAATTGACAAAAAAAAAATAAAATTTGAAAACATGAATTCCAGCTACCAAAATAGAAAAGAAACTAACGTGACAGTAAATAAAAACGAAGGCTATATTTATGTATTATGATGACAAAGTATAAATATTTATGAAATCTTTGAAAAAGCGTCTTTACTACGAACGAGCATTGCATGACTTCATAGTTCCCTTATTATTATTATTTTTTTTTTTTTTTGCATTTCATCAGAGTAAGTATAGTTCATAGGAAGTATACGAGTAGTATCTATACAATATGAAATGCTTGCAGAGCTATTTTTTTGTTTTTTTTTTTTGTGTTATAGTAAACAAGTTTTTGCTTAGATGTATACACAGAAGAAGAAGAAGAACCAACTAACAATAGTGTTCATTTCAATAAAGAACCAAAATGAAACCACCTCCATTACTCTATATATATTATATACCCTCCCCCATCGACCATAAGACACTCGAATCTCGAATGCCAAGCCATCTAAGCTCGCTTCCATTCATTCATCTTTCGTTTTAAACTTCATAATCATCATCATCATATTCGTACACTATCCTTCTTGCATTGCATTCTAATTGCATAACCCTCAAGCAACTATTTTCATCTTAGCAGGACTATATTTACTCTCTCTCTATTTTTTTTTCTTGTTTAAGTTCTTTTAAAGATGGTTTCTCTATTTAGACATAGATGATGCCAACATACATCCATACATCCAACAAAATAATATTCTTCCACAAATAAACTTTAAAGTGAAAGAAAGCGAAACTCTTAGAGAAGTATAGAGCTGCAGAAGGAGCAAATAATAATGCACTTCCTTCATTAAGTTCCGTCGTCGTGTTCCCGGTCTTATTGATTTTGATATTGGAACAATCTATTCGATATATATACCACACCACACTTCACCGCACACCACCCTCACTTCCTTTTTTTCTTTTTTAATTTTATATATTGCTTGCACTTTCCTATTGAATTTTCTTCTAAGCTTGTTTTTGTATGCGTCTTGGCTCAATATCTTTTTAACTTGCAATGCAATAAAGGTTCTATTCTATCTTCTACATAATAAAGGTGTGTTGTACTTTCGTGAGAAACGTCGAACTTAAAAAAAAAATGAAAGAAGATTGTATTTTCAATTAAAGTGTTTTGTCAGTTTTGAGACTTTAGATGAATAAGGTGATAAGTCTAAAAAACCAGGCAAATCTGAATGATTTTTTTGTTGTTATAGTTTTCATGGGTAAAGATTTTGTTTGTTCTTGGGCAGATTTATGCTCGTCAAAAAAAAAAACATCCATACAAAACTTTACATTTTACCTTAGAGGTTTAAGACAATTTTACACATTTTTTTTAAATATTGCAGAAATTCAAATTTTTCACTAAAAATCCATATAAATAATACATATCTACCAACCCTTAAGATTTCAGACTTCTAAACCCGCCCATTAAATAGATAAAAATCCAAAACTAAATAAAATTCAATTCAACGGCTTCATACACATTATTTCTGCAATAATTTATGACTGTAAAATTAGAATTATCACTTCAATATTTAATGGTTCTAATATTTGGGTTAATTGTCGTAAAATTGTCGAGATACCCCCACAAAAATGTTAAAATGAACTCAAAGCAGAAAAAGGAATGTGTAAATAATTGTAGTAAATTTGTCGTGAAAGAAAAATAATTGCCACGCTTGCTTTTGATTTACGACAAATTCACGATAGTTAATACAATTATTGAAACGTTAAAATTTGTAAGTGGTTATGCTAACTTGACGGACATGTTAAGATTTTTTATAGTTAAACAAAAAAAATAATTCAGGTAATTTTTCTTCAATGGTAATTTTACGACAAATTTACGACAAATTTACGACAGTTGTTTACACATTTCTTTTTCTATTTTGAGTTCATTTAGCTCTTTTTGACGTGTTATTAAAAATAAAAACTGTTTTTTTCTTTCACGACAATTTTACAACAATTATTTACATAATCCTTTTTGTTTTTAGATAATTTTTTTGCTCTTTTTTGAAAGGTGTTAATGTTAACTTGACTGTTAAATTAACATTACCCGAGATTATTTTAAAACACACAAACGCAACAATTTTACTTGTCGTAAATTTTTTGTGAAAGAAAATTTTTTCAAAATATTGCTAACTTGACTGCAAATTACGACAAATTGACGACATTTTTAAGGTTTTAATATTTGGATTAACTGTCGTAAAGTTGTCGTAAATTTAAAAAAAGCGCGAAATTTGTTTTCCCACGACAAATCAACGAAAGTTAAACTAAATATTAGAACCTTAAAAATGTCGTGAATTGGTCGTAATTTGAAGACAAGTTAGCAATATTTTTAAAAACACAAGCACGATAATTTTTGTACACTACATAGTTAGTGCCAATGAACGAAAATAAATTTTGATTTGAGTTCATTTTGAGGGTTGGTAATGCTAACTTGACTGCCAAGTAGGCATTGCCAGGAATTATTAAAAAAAAACAATCGTGCCAATTTTTTCTTTCACGACAAATTTAAGACACTTATTTAAATGTTTCTTTTTTCTGTTTTGAGTTAAGTTTACCCTTTTTTTGAGGAGTTGGTAATGCTAACTTGGCTGTCAAGATAGCAGTACGAGATTATTTTTAAAAACACAAGCGCAACAATTTTTTTTTCACGACAATTTTACGAAAATTATTTATTTTCGGGTTTAAGCTAATTCTATCCCTATTTGAGGGGTAAGCATTACCAGGATTTATTTTTTAAAACACTAGCCCAACAATTTAATTTCTTCACGGCATTTAATCACATACCTACTCCATTTGTTTGTATGTATTTAAGTGTATTTTGAGGGGTGGTAATGTTTACTTCACTGTCAAGTAAGCATTACTAGGGGCTATTAAAAAAAAATAAGCGCCACAATTATTCCTTTTTTTAATTTTAGTTTTGAAGATTTCTCTTATTCGGCTTAGAAAAAAACTCTTAAGAAAAAAAAAGACAATTATTTCCTTTCTCGAAAATTTTACGACAAATTTACGACAATTATTTAAATATTCCTTTTTATGTTTTGAGTTAACTTTACCCCTTTTTGGGTATATAACCAGCGCAACAAATTTGTTTATTTCACGACAAATTCACGACAGTTAATTTAATTATTAGGGCCTTGAAATTTTTAAGTGGTAATGATAACTTGATGGACATATTATGCAGGTATCTGCAACTAAATATTTCCAACGCTTTTTGCGAACCTTAAAAATGGGTTCGAATTTTAAGGTTTAAACGTACTTATGATGTTGATTAGTGTGGCATAACAAGAAATATGTGGAATCCAGCAGTTCACTTATATTCTTATTATTTTTTGTTTACAATTCAATTTTAAATTGCGTATACGGCGCATTATTAAATTCTATAAAACTAGTTTGCAAACTTTTAAAAGGATAAAGTTGAGATGTGCGGGGATTCAAGAAAGAAAACTATATATGGAATACAAAACACAGCTATGGAATATACGAAGAAAGCGTAATATTGTTCTATGCCTTATATTACCTACAATATTATATTCATATTCATAGAGTACACCCATACTATAAAATGTATACTTTACATAGGTATACTATTAAATGTATGGAAAATCAATGCTCAGCCGGAAGGAAAAACTCACGATGGATGAAGGCCGTTCCATATATATAGGTACCTACGTGATGCATATTGCACACTTCATTTTTCATTCAATCCGCAGGATAGAAAATGATGCATAAGGAGTAAACAGAATTTTTTTTCCATTCAAGTTCCTTAAGAAAAAAAATTCATAACAAAAAAAAAAAAAATTAAAACTTGTATAGGTACTGATATGGTAGGTATGGTATAGGTACTTGTAATCGGATCCTTATTGCAACCATAATATACTCGTATAATGCTAATAATAGGTTCTTCAGATTGGTTTAGGTATATACATAGATGATTCGCATGAGAAAATAACACAAGGTTTGGGGATTAAGGTTCATATTTGTATGAATTATAAGAAAAAAATTAGGTCATTCTAAACATTTTCTTCCAAGAAATCTAAGACGTTAACATGTTTAAGAACCGAAAGTTGTTAAATCTTTTCAGCCAATTATTTTCAATTGTTGCTCTTAGTGTCAACTACATACTACTTTTTGTCATATAGTATGGAAATTCACAAATCATTATATTAACAAAATAAATTGTATAGGTGTATTTTATCGGAAAGTGCATTCCCTTTGTAAACAACATATTGCCAAAAAATAGAAACTTCTGATAATTTACAACCAGTTAGAAAAATCTTTATTAAATTTGTTCAACATTCGTTTTATTCTATGTCAAATACTGGAAATAAATAAGCAAGATCGTACCACTTCGGCAACACTGCAACCACAATTTTAGTGCTTTCAGGTAAGAGACGCTGCGTCATCGCGCGTCATTCTTGCGGGAAAAAAGACTCGCAGGTTTCCGCGAGACCGCTGCGTCACGTTTGTTATGGAGCAGTGCACACATGCGTCATTTTGCCGCAAATTAAATTCGGTAGAAAGATTTCAAACATGGAAGAATTTAATATCGAATTATTTATCGATGAGATAAAAAAGTGTCCAGAAATATGGAATATTGCTTCGAAGGCTTAACATGACCGGCAAAAGAAAAGATGTATAAAATATTCCTTTTGTTAGCCAATGATGAACAAAAGGATCTACCCAATAACGTCGTTTTTTTTTTAAGAACATATTTTTGGATAAAAACGCGAAAATTACTCGTTTCTTTTTATAAACCTCCATTGCTGCAATCCAACCGCGATTTGCAGATTGAGTCCTGCGAGAAAAATCCGCAAGTTTGCACTGAACGATTGCGGTCAAAAAACGCACATGTGCACCGGGCCTAATAGGTTTTATTTTTTAATAACTTTAATACTAAATTAATAATTTCATTTTTAATAAATTAAAACAAAATCCATAACAAAATAAATATGTAACTTAAAATAAAAAAAAAAACTTTTATTAAATTCCTTAGCTCCTGTTCACGACACTGCAGTTCCATTCTAATTTTATTATTTTTATTTTTTCCTCACGCTCATGCTGTTCCAATTTTATTAGTTTTATTTTCTTATAATGCTCTGCAATTATTTGAGCTTTTGTTAGCTGACAAAAACTTCCTCTGATAGGATGAGTTCGAATTCTAGAACATAGTTTATAAGTACCTAAATAACATTTATCTAAAGAATATTTTAATAATATAATCTTACGTTGGCACAACACAAAAAATTGAAAAATGATAATAATTTTGACAGAAATATACATATTGGGCCCTACCAATAATCAAATTTAATGACGACTTAAATATTTCAGTAAAATAGACCATAACAGAATGGGCTCTAGCTAATAAACCATATAGAGTATGACCTTAATATTCAAGTGGACTCTTAATAATAAAACATATATGGAATGGACTTCAAAAAATTAAACATTCCATGAAAGGTACATTATTTGGGGTCACCAGAATTAAGGTTAATTTTACTGAAATAAATAAGTCGTCGCTAAATTTGATTATTGGTTAGACCCATTATATTAACAAGAGAATTCTTAGGGATTATTGGTAACGTGAGCTTTTTTGTTTTTTACAAATTATCACAATTTGCTGTCGAAACCCATACGAAAAAAAAAACAAATTTACGAAACGTCACTTACTACTCCACGAACATTTTGTTTTTATTCATATGGAAAATTTTAACCCATAGCTTAACTCTTATTCCCTGGTTTAGTTAACTCGTGGAATAAAGGTGGAATTAGTGTTTTTCATTAATATGGCTGATAATGAGATTAGATAAAAATTAAAAAAAAAAATGGTTCTATATGAGAGTTACTATATTGGTTATGACTTAATCTAAAATTTGTTCCTGGTTCTATTATTAGCACAGAAAAATTTTAATCTAAATCGTCTTCGAGTAAAGTTAGATTTTCTTCAACGGTTTTGAAACATTAGTATGGGATGTACGGTTAATTTTGGCTATAAGAATAATTTTTGTTTAAAATCTGCTAGATAATTTTTAAAAACAGCTTGTTGCCAAGTTTTGTAAAAATCAATCAAGTTATTTTCGAAATATTTTTAGAAAAGAAAATTTTGAATTTTCTATTTTTGTTGTTGTTTTGAAAAGTTTAGAAGGATTCTTAAAGATCAATCTCAATAATAAAAAAATACCATATTTACGTAAATACCTATTATAGTCCAGTCAATGAAGCAAACAAAATAGCTAAATTCGGAAATAATCGCCGGAAAGCTGGATTTTGGTATATAAATATAGCTTCCTCATTGTGTTCTTAAGAAATTGTCAAAAGTCCCCATCGATATGACCGTCGCTAACAATTTTACGGGGTTAGAAGGCCCCCCAAAATGGTTTTTCAAGAATAACTCCCAAATGGTAAGTTGTACAAAAAAAGTGTCAAAGACTAATTTGTAGCTTGGAATATTTTTTACAAAAACGTAGAACATTTTTTTTCATACAAATAACGGTTTTTTTAAATAAGCCAATCAGAAGAGTTAAGGGTTTTACTTTTCTATGTAGGCGACTTAATTCCAAAATTGTGCATTTTGTGATCCATTTTTTTTTTGTTGTTGGTATATTATTTATATTATTTTAAGATATCGGTCCACTTTATTTGTCCACCCATTTAGGTGGGAGGGGTAAATTAAAAAAAAAAAATCTCTAAAATATAAAATGAATATAAAAACACAACGGCAACACTTACAATATTATGTTATAGCTTATCTTAAAGCCAGATATTCCTTTTTCATGTATGTTTTTAAATGAAGTTATTTTAGTGCTTAGTTTTTGAACAAATGATTTTTAAACTCAAAATTTTAAAAATAAAATTTGAAAAAAAAAGTAATAATAATTTTGGTAATTTTCAATTTTCTCAAAAACTAAAAGACTTACGACCATCTGGTTTTTAGCGTTCGACTGAAACATATTCAGAGTATTAAAAATTCTATCCCAAATTAGTACTTAATAACGAAAAATTTTGAAAAAAATTTATTAGGTATTATTTATTTTTCAAATTTTATTTTTCAAATTTTATTTTTAAAATTTTGAGTTTAAAAATCATATATTCAAAAACTAAGCACTTAAAGGACGTCGAGCGACAATTGTTTAAACATATTCCACATTAAAATCTCTGTTGGATAAAAAAATACAGCGAATCAAAGTCGTGGTAACGCTGGATTTATTTAAAAAAATACTTTTTTTTGGGGTATTTCGTCATATTTAGGTGATTTTCTTGTCAAATCAAGGCGCGACAAATTATTTTTTGACATAACTTATTTAAGGATGTCGAGCGACAATTGTTTAAAAAAATTCCACATTAAAATCTCTGTTGGATAAAAAAGTACAAATCAAAGTCTTGGTTGCGCTGTATTCATTGATGGAATGTTACATACATATATGTATTTCGAAATTAAAAAAAAAATTTCCGATTTTGTTTTCTTTCACGACAAATTCACGACATTTAATGACATACTCCATTTTTTTTTTTTTTTTTATTTTTTTGAGGGGTTAGCATTACCAGGGGTTATTTTTTAAAAAACGCGCGCGACAAATTTTTTTCTTTCACGACAAATTTACGACAAATTCACGACAATTAATCCAATTGTTAGAATCTTAAAATTTTGAAATGGTAATGCTAACTTGACAGACATAGAATATTTTGCGAGCACAGCGAAAGGAATCAAAACTTTACATAACTTAAAGACACAGCAGAGCAAATCACTTTTAAAACTGTAAGAAGTATATTTTATGCATACAAAATTTAGTGCAGTGCAATTCCCCATCATTCCGATTATTTTGATTTTATTATGAATGAACACATAAGTTGAATTATAATTTGTATTTGATTCAAAAGATCAAGAAGCTTTTTTGAAAAATTAAAAAAAAATCTTAGTATCAAGATCCTTTATTCCACGAGTTTACTAAACCATAACATAAGATGTAAGCTACGGATTAAAATTTTCAAAAAAAAAAAATGTTCGTGGTATAATAAAGTGAATTTTATCAAAAATCTCTTAAGAAAATCTACTACAATAAGTATGATGTCTGTGGTCCGTTCTTTTTCTATAAAATGTTAACTATTGTTGTTGTGTCAAAAAAAAAGTGTTGAAATGTCATTGTTAAAAGTGTTACACTGTGTAACATTTCATTTAGGAACGATCAATGTTAAAAATACTGTTGATCTGTCAAATCGGAAGGGGTTGAACAAAAATTAAAATTGCATGAAATTTTATTAGACTATTATGATCACTTTGAAAATCATTAAATGCATATCTACAATATTTAAAATAAATTCACATTAATTTTATTTTCGTACAAAATCGAATCATTAACAAAATGCATAGAATTTTTTTTTCATTCATAATGGACACAAATTCCTCTGTAAAAAATCTACCGAATTGAAAGATCATTTAAAAAAGCAAAATTCATCAGAAAATAACTGAAAACAGTTGCAAAACTCAAAATTCAGAAATATATTAATTATGTTGAAAAGAAATACAAAAATTAAAATAATTCCAAATCGAAAGAACGAAAAGTATAAGACATAAACACATTTCCAAATTCAGCTGCTTTTTACAGATCAACACTTCAATTCATATCAAGGAGGTGAGTTGAAAATTGTTAGAAAGTGTAACACTCTCACACTTCAACACTGAATTTAGGAACGATTTAATGACGTCATAATGTTACACAGTGTTACACTTTTCCATTTAGGAACGACCGAAGTTAACAATAGTGTAACAATAGTTAACATTTTATAGAAAAAGAACGCACCACTGGTAATTTGAAATTTTCACGGATTCACAAAATTGGGTTTTTTTTTTCGTATAGGTTTTGACAGCAAATTGTATTTTGTAAATAAAAGGAGTAAAGTTCACGTTACCAACACACCTAAGAATCTTGTTAATATCATATTTTTGTCAAAATTATTATCATTTTTCATTTGTTTGTGTTGTGTCTGTTGCTTTTTTTTTCTGTTTTGTTTTTATTTAAAAAAAGGAAAATTTAAATAAAAAAAAGAAAAGGAGTGTAAACTGGAGTACTAACGACAAGGTTGATAGTTGTTAGGAAATTGTTTGGGGCATTTTCATAAACTGCCTTGCTTTCGAAGCAAATGTTTTCGCTACACATACGTGCGTCGGACATTATTTATTTTAGTAATGTATTTAAGATTATGATTATACAAAGTCAACAATAATTGTACCTCATTACGACCCTAGTATAGCTGATGGAAACCATAACTTTCAAATCCACAGGAATATGTCAAACTCTTGTATCCCCATTTAGGTCATGTTTAACAATTGCTATGAATTTTCTCATATTTTCCTTGGAAAATCTATATTTCTTCCTGAAATACCTGCATTGGATCATAACTAGATTTGTATAATTTTCTTTTTCTTGTCGTTGATGGCTGATTGTCCAATAATTGTTAATGGTTTAAGAACTCGATAAAATCTAGTAGACATTATTATTTTTATTCAAAATTATAAATTTGCAATCTTCACTTAAATTTTTTTTTATTTCAAAATAAATTTGCCACATAAGAAGCAGATGCCTTCACTTAACCGACCTTCTTCGTTAATTAATCGTGGTAAACGTCACTTAGTAGAAATTTTTATTTATTAATATCGGTGTTTCTTGCAAAGCTTTATTTAATAAATTATAGGTACTTATTATGTACATAATATATGTACATTTATATAGGTAAGTATATAAAATTCAACCTTTTGTTAACTTCCAATTTCGATAAAACACCTTTCGGCATCATTTCCGTGCGTCATAACCGTGATACATACTAATTCTAAAGATAATATTCTTCAAAAATTGATGACGAATTAGAGTTCTTAAAATGTCCAAATTTGGATAAAAGAACTATCCATTCTCAGAATCCACCAGCAGAAATAAATTTGACATTTTTTAATTAAATTCCTGGACTTAAATTAAAAAGATGTTTTTTTGTTTTTGTCATTTTTTGCAAATCAAATATTTTGGCCTGACATTTTTTGTTTAGAAAATATGTACATATATACCTATTTACATAATATGTACTGTACTGAAATTTTTTTTTTCATGGAAATAAGAAAATTTTTTGTTGTATTTATTTAAATTTCTTTGTATTTACATGCCTTAAATTGAATGTAAAACAGTTAGGTAGATGTAATAATTACAACGACCCATTGTTAATAAGTGATTATTATTGGAATGTGATCTGAAATAATTCATGTCCCGTCTAGAAAAACAATCTTGTTTTAAGCTCTTAAAATATAGTAAAAGAGCTTCGCCAGTAACATTTTGGATTCATATTAACTCGAGATTTTGATCAAATTTGATAAATGGAAGACAAAAAAAAGTGGGTCTCGCAATTCAAGTCTGTCTGTAATTTTGTTTTGTTGAGCTGCAGCCTAAAACAATTAGTCGATTTTATTTAGACTTTTTTTTAAATGGTTCGAGCTGCGAAAATAAAAAAAAAACTATTACCTTCCGTATAACTTAATTCAGTTCAATTTTTAATTTTAAAAAATCGGAGGTTTGGGGAGCAAATGTTAAAAAAATTTCACCGTCAAGACGTGTCGTTTTTTTATCACTTTTATATATCCACAGTAAATTTATTAAAATGTTCTCTTAAATTTAAAGAAATTAGTTCCACAATTTTTAAAAAATTTTAACTTACCTACTTATTTATCACATTTTATTGAAGTAACTTCGACATTCGGAGTTTATCGTGGGATTTGGCATTTTCAAATGTCAACATACATAACTTAAAAGGTTAAGTCATCAATTTTTTTTTAAGTCAATAGCTAGCTATCTAATTGCAATTAATTTCAAATTATTTTATTTACGAAAATTCTAAAATTTGTATTGAATTCGTATTTAAATTGAACCTATGTACATATTTACAAATTTTTGGAGATAGCTTTGTGTAAAAACAACAAAAAAAAAACAAATCCATTTGCCTAGTTTCAATAATTCACTTCAATTAAATTTGAATTAGGAAGTTTATACAGTCCAGCACATAGTTGATATAGTCGATTGAATTTTTTCGTCCGATTTTAACGAAAAGTTAATTGAATTTCACTAGCCAGAGCCGCGCTGCTGTTTTACATTCAAAATCCCATCAAGCAGTTTGTTGACATTGGGGCGATGCACAATTTCCACTATACATACATTGATATAATATCGACACTGCGATCTGCGACTATACACGCCACCCTTCAACATTTTCAATTTTTCACATTTAATGGAGCAAATTAATTCTTTTGGCATGATGCAGAAGCAGTGAACCAATATGGCAATATCCAACCAATTCCACACAACCCACATTCAGAGCACGATTGTAAAATGAAAGCAAAAAGAAAAAACAATTTTTTATCAATATTTTTTTTTTATATGTATATCTACAAACAAATCGATTAACATGAAGAGTTTTTCGCTTTTCAATTTTTGTTGAGTTTGAGTTGAGGTGGGTGTTCTGTTCTGTTCTGTGTGCTTTTTGAGTGGCACTCAGTGTATATACTTAGGGTCATTTGAGCAGATCAGGTCAACATACCCCTCTCATTCGGATATTTTGTATTGAAACTCATGTTACATGATTTCTGATGATATGCTTTTGGTTGTGCTAGTGATAGCACCTGTTACAATAACTGAAGTTGCCATCACTCACTTTCATCATCATCACTCCAATCCGCATTCGTTTGTTTGTTATTATTATTTTTTTTTTGTTTATCTTGAAACAAAAATTGCATAACGAAATTCATTGAATTCAGCAAAAGTGAAAACAACAAAAAAAAAATGACGTGTTTTTTTTTAATGAAAATGAAACAAAAACAAGGAAACAATACGACGACGACGGCTTTGAATACAGCCGGCGAAGGCAAAAGCATCAAGCACAAAGGTTTAGCGTTTCCCATAGCTTGCAGCGCACATGCACGATTTCCTGAACATAACGCTCGAAATGCATATATGTATGTTTTTTTTTTTTTTTTAATAAATATTTAAAAATTATATTAAAATATTTTTTGTATGAAATTGAAAAAGGTGTGAGCCGGTAGGCTATAGCAGCAAGAAATTACAAATCTAAAAAAAAAATATATTATATATTTTATATTAGAACGTGTTGCATCATTGAGAGCTATGGGATAGTTATTTTGTTGTTATTGTTGCTGTTAAAGTGGATTTTATTTTATCGACACGATGTATATTAAATTTTGCTATCGCACCACATTCCAATATTGAATGTTATCGCCTGGGAAATAAATTACGTTTGCGATTTGTAACTACTTTTTTTTTTCTTTTTTTTTAATAAATTCCCACTATGGGAATGATATACTAAATTTAAAAATGTCATTTCCAGCAGATATAGATTTATAAATAGATTAGATACCACAAGGAAACTATAATAGTATAATATAACCAAATTGCCATTGGAAAGAATTCATTTTTCAATTTGTAGGAAATCGAAAAATATCCATTCTAAGAATTTTAAGCTTTAAAATTGATGAAAGAATAAAATGGAATGAGAAAGCATTCAGTTTGAAAGCCCAAGAGTTTTGTTCCTTATTGGATTTTTTTACGCCTACTTAGCAATTTCACCTTTCAGGTATTGACTAATTGGGTATAGTCCTTTACTTTTTAAGAAAATTGAAATTGAATTTTTAAGAAATTGAAAATTACAAAAACTACTTTTTTATCAGAAACATTCAAACCGTCATTTTCAAAAGAAAAAAAAAAACAAAAATTAATGAAGAAGTTTTACCCTAAAAAAGATAGGGTACCTATGAACCTATAAAAAAAAAACAAATTTCCACAACCACGCCCCCTCCGCTATTTTAATTGTTTAATGATAAGAAAATGGTTTGAATGTTTCTGAGAAAAAAGTACTTTTTTGTAATTTGTAATTTTCTTAACAACTAAAAGATTTACAGCCATCTGGTTTTTAGCATTCGATTTTAATTTTTTTTCGAGTTTTATTTCTAAAAGTTTGAGTGTGAAAATAATTTATTCAATAACTAAGCACTAAAATATCCTTATTTAAAAACATAATCAAATAATGAGTTCCTCGCTTTCAAAAGAGCTATAACATAGGTAGGTATTGTAAGTGTTGCCGTTGTTTTTCTAATATTAATTTTCCCACCATAAGGGGCGGACATTAAAGTGGCCCAATATCTTAAAATCATGTTCATATTATAATTTACCAACAATGTACAAAATTATATGATTTTATCATAAAAATGCACATTTTTGTTATTAAGCTGCTCCATTGGTTTATTTCGAAAACGGTAATTTTTATGAAGAAAAGTACAAATTAGTCCTTGACATTTTTTCATTTGGGAGAAATTCCCGAAAAAATATTTTGGAGGCCTTTAACCCCCTTTAAAAAATGTTAGCAGAGTTCATATCGATGAGGACTTTTGACAGTTTCTTAATAACACCATAAAGAGGCTACATACTAAAATCCAGCTTTCCGTCGATTTTTTCCGAGTCAAATTAATCTTTACATCAACCATTATCACATGTGATTGTCTTTTAGCTTTCCGTCTCGGTAAGGTGTAGGAACTAATCGATTTAATTACATATAGGCAAAAATTTATTTTAATTTAGAAAATTAAGTTTACAAAAAAAAAATTAAAAGAATACACAAATTAAATAATAGTTAACAGCTTAAATAAATCGATTTTGCAACTTGGCGACTTGTTATGTATTCAAGTTAATACTTTCCAATGGCATTTCTCAAAAACATGGTTAGTGTTTGTAATGAGCTATGGAAATTATACAACGAAAATTACGTCTTTGGGATATAATTATTTTTCTTATATGTATTTTCTTCATCTTCTAGAATGTGGTAAAAAAAAGAACTCAGAAAAAATTGTAAAATTTTTATAAGCTGGTGGTAACTCTTGTTTTTAAAATTGTATGGTATTATTTTCGCAAATTGTTTTATCATTTTTTCTATACTTATATTAATATAGTCATAAGTTATGATTATACTATTATTAAAATTGTTATTATTATTTATTTATTGTTATTATTACTATCGTTTTTGTTATTGTTGTTGCCTAGCCCGCTTGAACTAAGCAAAAAAAATAAAATAAAATAAAATATAAATATAAAACAGAAACGTTAAATTTGTTGGGAAATGACAATAATATTTTTGCTGTTATAGCTGTTTATGTTATGAAATGTGAATTGGTTGATTGTGACTCTCATTTGGCGCTAATCACCTTACACGATTCCACCCCAGGTTTAGGAACTTCAAACAAAAATTGTTGGCTAGGTTTCCATGCAGCCCACGGTAATTTATAATAATAAAAAGGAATTACTTTATGTACATGTTTTTGATTTTAAATTGAACAAAATCATTATCAATGAAAGCCTTCGATTTTATATTTTGAAAATTTGCAATGGCAATTATTTTAACAAAAATACGTCCCTGAAATTCTATATTATGGAAGAGACTTAAACTTGCATGTATGTAAATATAAACCAAAGCCTACATAAATGAAGGGTATTTTAATTAGACGTAAAAAACTTTTAAATAAAATGAAAAACATAAATGGTCATGGTATTGATTTTATTTCAAAGACAGGTGGCCAGAAATGATTTCGGGTATATGGACACCGCCGCGACTTGCTCGAATGTAGCACAATCTGGAAGTCGAATTTTGAAACAATTTAAGGCGAAACGAAATAATCGTACCGACCGACGACGAAACTTTCGGTTGTCAAAATATATTTACGAGGCGATAAATGAGTGTACCCATGACGATGCGATTAAACAAATCTCATGTTAAATATATTGACACTCGAAAGTGTTGTCGTTTGTTTGGGAGAGTAGCTAGGACTATAAAATGACAATTACAATTTTCATGCGTTGTTCTGGCGTTGCGTTGGTCTATTTATGTTGAGCACAAATCATTTTGTCAAATTAGCTATCACTAAAATAAATGTTAGGTACAAATTTAAAAACCAAGCCTCCTTAAAAAGAACACCTTTAATAAAAATTATCATAACTGAATAACTAAATATGTACATACCTACTTAAATTTTGAATTTTTTATTAAAGTTCCAAAATATAAAATAAAATATTATGTGCAATAAATTTAATATTCAAAGGCACACTCACCTCCTGATGATGGCATTAATCGTTCCGTTGAAATCATATCCATATTAATTCTTTGCTATTTGTTCCTGACCACATTAATGCTATTTTATGGTTTTAATTTTCGAATTTATTTCAAATTTTATTCAACTAAATAAAACTGACCGACCAAACCAAAATATTGCTCACCCGCGCGTATTAAAACTTCTTCTTTTTTTTTTTAAATGCATGTAAATGCAATAAAAATGTATTTATTCGAATTGCTCGTGGGATATACGCTGCCTGTGTCGTTCGTTGGTATACCAAGAAAGAAGGGTGGTGGCAACAACAACGACGACAACAACGAGAATGACATAGACGATAAGGACGACAACCGACAACGTATCGACGACGATGAGAATATAATTTATTTATAATTTATACATTTATTTCATTTTTTTTTTTACAACACGAATAATTTAATTTAATTTTTTAGCAATTGTTGTATATCGATATATTGTAGAGTGTTCCCAATTAGAATATGCAACGAGGAATAGAGCAACTGAAGCATCATCATTTGTGGAATTCACACGCACGATATACGAGTATGTATGTAGATTATATAGAGCAATCAATTGAATTGTGTGCTTCAAATTGAGTTTAATTGGGAACGCATTCTCTGAAAGTAAAAAAGAAAAAAAAAAAAAAAAGAAATGGAAAATTAAATTCAATTCGCCAATTTATTTATAGGGAAACGTGAGGAAGAAAGAAAAAATTATAAGGGGTTTTAAGGAAGTGTGTTGTGCGGACGAATAGAATTGTAAAGATCTATTCAGGATATTACATCATGTACCTATAAGATTCGATGGTTAAAAAAGTACCTTTCTACAAAAGAATCCAGCTAAAGATTGAAGTTGGATGGTTGTTATATTTAGAAGCAAAAAAAAAAATAAATTAAATGTTAAAGCGAGAGTTAAATTACAAACTGATGGGTATGTATGTATATGTATATTTTGTATGCCTGTTGAATTTGAAATTCAGCCTTATTGTGAGTTTCGCCCAAAAAATATTTCACCTTAGAATTTTTTGATCGCCCGGAATTTCAAAAGTTATTGTGATTTTCACCCGAACGAAATTTCGTTAGCCTTCTGAAAATAAGTGAAAATTTAGGCTGTCAATGGCATTACACAATAAAAGGAATTTCTCGAACATGAAAATTCGGGTGAAAATCAAAATAAGCAAAAACTGAAATGTCAAATTTTCCGGGTGTTATGTTGTTGGGATGAATCTCACAATAGTAATATGTATTTCCATAAGGGCTGAAAACAAACCGAAAGTAGACTTTTTATAATTTGACATCTAGCGGTTTTTGGACGTTTTCCAATTGAGATTTTGAATTTTTGTAGAACTTAAAATAATAGTACTTAACAGTTAACTCCCATACAACAGCTGCTAAACAGATTTTAAAGAAGATCAAATTTTTTGGAATCCATTTCTCGATTCCTAGAAATGTTAGAAATTTTTAAAGAATATAGGTACATACCTATACCTAGCAGACTTATGCTATTGCATGATGACTTTTGAGTCACTATTCTTTTCGAAACATAACAATGAAGATGAAAAGAGATGAGACACAGCTCATTTGCCGACGAGTGGTAGCTAAAATTGCTTGACTCTTTACGAAGTTCACAAAAAGCATTAACATGCGCAATTTTTTAAAAGTTAAATAGGTACATAGGTATCTACCAACAAATTGATGAGACAATTAATTTAACTTAGGCGATTTTTTCTAGACAATAGGTATTCTAGGTAGCTGAAAGCAAAATAGAAAATTGCGCTCCTTGACCTCTGAATATAGAGCTAAAATTTTGGAATTTTGGTTTTTTTATACCAACAGTTTTTAGACCAAAAATAAAAATTAGTGTTTTTTTTTAGGGACAGTCTTATGAATGTACATACAAATATACATATTATATAGGTACCTATCTCCATAAGTAGTTATTGCTCCAAACGTATTCTAATACCCACAGATGTTCAAGATTATTATTCAGTGGGAGACGTTAGGGTTTGTTTTATTAATTTTTTAAATTTTTACAAGACACAAAGAAAAATGGTGAATTGGACACACACTTTTTGACATATGTTTGTTTATACGAATGAACAGGATTCCTCACAAAAATATCACAGTTTTGCTGTTAAAAAGTGTGGACAAAAAATTGGATTCGTTTGCTCAATTTTTGACGGAGCAAAATTTGTGAATTATTTGACAATACTTTATTGTACCTACATATGTATGTACCTACCTAATTTGGCTTAACTTTTTTTTTAATAGGTAGGTACCTATAACAAAAGTTTTTGAGAGATTTTTCATCTTTTATTTTGATGGACTAACAATTAAATTGCACAAAGTTCGTGCAAATAGGTACATCATATTTTATTAAATTTAAAAATAGTTGTTGTTAAAATTTGTGCTCTAAATTTCCATTTAAATTATTGACCTATAAATCGAGTACGGAAAAAATAGAACAAATCGAATGTACAATAACTTGTGTGTGGCTAGTAAAAATGCAGGTTGATTCAAATGCATTTGTCAAACAATAAAACCTAAAGAGGGATGGACGGATCACGTGACCTTCGGTAGCGCAGTACGTATTGCATATGGCTCTGAAGAAAGCTTGGTCTGGTTCGCCTCTCATGGACAGAGTTTTTCTAAATAAAATTGAACAAATAAAGACCAAGCGCCATAAAAAGGAGTCTGATGATCGGCGTGGCAGTTGGAAAATAGCTATAATTCGAGCCTATAAAAACTTGGTGGTAGCCCATCCAAATGTTGTTGTTTCATTCAAACCTTCTGTGCAATTTTCGTTTTAGTAATAATAAAATAGGTAGGTACCTAGGTAGTTAAAAACCCTGAATTTTAAAGATCATCTATATGTGCGTTGAGAGGTCTAAATTTTTCTTTCTATAAGATTAAATGCCTTTAGAATGGCTATCACGCAACTAAAGTTTGATGGCGACCTCGACATTGACAAGCAGTTACATCATTGAAATTAACTAGGTACCCACAAAACAAAATGTACTTCCCAATTATATTCAAATTATTAGGTACCTTCTTAGTAGTTAAACAATTCCCGAAAGCATTTTTAATTGATATTTCTCATTAAAACCAAAGAATATAGAGGTAGTGGTATACGTAAGTATAGATAGATAGGGTGTCTAGTCCATCCTACCCCCCTTCACGTTTGCATGTAAAATTATGTTGTAACTTTTGTCTCTACAAATTGAAAACTCATTTTGCCAAAACCAGCAAGAAACAACAAAAAAGGGAGAGCACAAAAAAATGGAAATGAAAAACAACGTCTTCCACTTACAAGTAACAACAACAAAACAAATATACAAAGGAAAAACGTTGGCTGAGGCCACAGCCAGGCCAAGAGTAACCAAGTAAAAGTATCTACCGATTTTCTGTTTTTTTTTTTTTTTGCTTTCCATATATAAAATATCTGTCCCCACACTCAGACTCAAACTGAATGCCTTTTGCGTAGCAGCTTCCCAACAAGAACACCAACAACAAATACCTACTGCTCGCCCATTGTGGGGCGGCCATTCGTGGTTCCAGAAACCCAAAAGAAGAAACAAAAACGAAAAACCTGTAATTGATTCTTAAAGTGTACATAGTTAGAGATACCTACTTATTTTATTTTATTTTTTTTTTTGTATTTCAAAATACGAAAAATGTGCAATAATAATTATTATTCTCCATTTATTGATTTATTTTTATCAAAAGTTATCTTATCACCAATAGTCATGGACATAGCTTTGGGGTTGGCTTTGGCTGTTTGGAGAGAGTTGGGTGTGATTGGGAAGATGGGAGGATTGGAGCCATAAAACACTTGTTTGCTGGGAATTCCTTCGCATCATCTTTACTGTAGAGGTTCACCACCGCACCACCACCCCTGCCGATTATGATTCTTTCACAAGAAAGTAATCGATAACTGAGTGATATCGCAGCAGGAGATTTTCATTTTCTGTTTGCTGTTTGAGATTCAGATTGACGGTGAAATTAGAAGAACCTGTGGTCAATCACCAGCAAGACCAGGAATTCCTTAACTGTTTTCTAAAGAGCCTGTTCTATCCTGTTAATTAATCCAACAACCACTATACCATCCACAGAGAAGCAGACGAAGACGAAAAAGAAGTAGATATATGTATTGGGATAGGTACATTACCTAGGCAGAAGTTGTTTCAGGGTTTCAGCTACAGCTCCTCCTAAAGTAGATGGTTTTAATCCTGATTTTATGTTAATTTCACTTTTCACTCTTTTTTCACACAAATTCATCAAGCACAAAAACACGAAAATTTAACAAATTTTTAATTTTTCTTACGCAGCCCGTTTTTCATTTTATTTTTTCTTCTTCTCTTTGAAAGCAAATTAATTTCATGGAAATGGTCCGCGATGCGACTTTGTTTTCGAGTCAGCAGGTTGCAGGAGGAAAATGAAAATTTAAAGAAAAATGGTACACGAAAAATTTTCTGGGCACTGTTTTTCTTCGTTTAATATTCTTTTACTTTTTTTTTTTTAATTTTGTGTTGCTTTTTCTTGCTCTCGCAATAACCACCAAATATACAAGTTTTATATATCTGAACTCTTCTTCTGAACGAAAAATCAAATAAACAAAAATTGAATTGATGTGTGTGTGTGATGTTCGATGGATGGCGAAAAATCCAGGTTTTTTTTTTTGCAATTTTTGATCCACAACTTTATCAAATCCCGATTTGTTTATTCAGTGGAATGATATTTTTACTTATAAAATACACGAATGAAAATATTTAATTTAATTGATTCAATGGAACGAACAGCGAAATAACGAAAGAACGGCGGACGATGTGTCAACTCGACATGACAAGCTCCAGCCATTTCTATTTTATTTTTCCCCAGTGACGTCAGGTAGTGTTGGTGGTTTGGTTGGAGTTGAGTAGATTAATTGAACGAAACAAGTTTGGGGATGGCTGTTTTTCTTGTGAAAAAAACATGAAACAGGTGCACATAATTGTAGTAGATTACAGTTTTGTTTGTTTGTTTATTTCAACAGGTGAAATGGATATTTTTGTTTGTTCAATTTCTTATCAGAATGAATCAAAGCAATAAGAATTACTGACATTCCTCTGCCAATATGGGAGGGTTTATTTTTTGTAAAAATAAGATTTGATAAGATTGTGTTTGCCACGTTAAGTGATATTTAAAGTCGAACTGGCTCATATAGCTTTGCATCTCTTTTTTTGTTGTGACAATTATTTTTTTATTTTTATTTTTTTATAGTAAGAGAAAACCACTGATATCTATAATACACTGGATAGTGAATAGCCTAGAGATCAGTGGTGAAAACTCTCTTAAATTCCCTGTCCGTGAATACGTGTGAATTGTTGATACAACAACAAATTGGCGCCATGTAGCTCAAAAAGATGAAAAATTGAAAAACACACGATTTGCGTTCTTTTAAATGCTTATATCTTTAGATCCAATGTTCGGATTTTCAAAATTTTAAATTCAAATTAAATCCAGATTTCAAAACCGTGCAAAATTTCATACTTAAAACGCAAAATCCATAACAGTGTCATTATTTTGGCACAGTTGCATTTAAAATGCACTGGGCAACTAAAACATATGGTTGCACCCTTATGGAGGAAATTTCTAAGTGCAGCTTGTAGGGTGAAAGACAAAAAGCCCTGAAGTTGGTTCTCTAAATAATATAATATTCACTCTATGGTCCTCATGTTGCGCGTTCAGAAAATGAGATAGAGATTTTTCTCACTCAAAAAGTGAACAAGCGAATAAGATTTTTGTCCTCAGAATTTTGACAGTAAAGCTGAGAAATTTTGGTGAGGAATTCTGTTCTGTTCATCTACTAACTGAGATTACTGAGATCTTCGAGATCTCATTTTCCTGAATGTGCTAGGGGCTTTATCTACTTATCCAAAATTTTGCAGATAGATTTGAGATGTTGATGTGGCTTTCATTAGCTGTTTTTAACAAGGGATTAAAAACACAAACCTATCCGGATAGCTTTGGATAGGTACGCGTACCCGAACGCGGGGCCAATAAGTCTATTGAGTTAAGATAAAATCCGCACTCAGCGGAATTGCACTTCAGCGGAACTAAACTTCAGGATCTTATTTGTAGGAAAATGTATGAGCTTTAACGCAAGTGACAACTGCACTTCATGGCGCGGCACATAATGCGGCAAAGTTGATAATCGGACCAACTTTGTCGCGGCATTAAGTTCCGTTCAGTTCCTCGCTGAAAGTGCGCGTGGTCTCGCTGAAGTGCTGTTCCAACGAGTGCGCTTTTTCCTTTAGTCCAATTTATTAAGCACAAAGTCAATAAAAAATAATTTGAAGCGTTGAATGGAAGCCCTATTTCGAAGGGCTTTTTCGTGGGAATATCCATATTGCTATGATAAGTTATATATTGTGTTCGCTCTCATTAACTTACCAAATCCCTTCGCTCAATAACTTAATATTATGCGCAAACCGAAGATAGTGCTTTAGCCCATATAATCATACTAAGAAACATATAGGCCTAAGAAACTTAAATATTTTTATAACCGATATTTTAAATCATAACGATTTATTTTTAATATATTTTCTTTCAATCTACTATATTTCGACTAATTTGTAATAGATTTAATTTAATTTTGAGTTTGGTTTGTGTCTCTACTCGTCTTGCTTCGATACTTCCTTCACTTGATAGATGTCATACTTATTTTTTTTTTAATAAATTAAACAAATTTGAGTAAATTCAGCAATTCCTTTTAGAAAAATAAAAAGTTTTCCCATACCGGGAATCGAACCCGGGCCTTCTGGGTGAGAGCCAGATATCCTAACCACTAGACAATATGGGAGTTAAATTTTTGGTGACAGAAGTGCAATAAATTCAAAATGCCCCTTTTTCTCTTTTTACAAAATTTTCAATTTGTCAATTCCTAGACTTCATCTTGTACTCTTTATGTAACAAACCAAACATGGTATGACTTAAATATTTAAGTAGACCCTAAATAATTACTCTTAAATATAACTCTTAAATATGAAATATTTGGTGTATGGTTCATTATTAATTATAGTCCATTCCATACCATTATGGTTCATTTTACTTGAATATTTAAGTCGTCTTTAAATTTGGTTATTGGTAAGGCAAAGTGAAAAAGAGTTGGGTATATATAGGTATAATAAGTTGTCACTGAGATCCTGGGTTGTTTTATTTTCATGATCTGGATCTGGATTGGATCTGGGGGAAAATAAAACATAGTTACTTGTTCCTCAGCTGGAATAACATTACTGTAGATAATACATATATATTTGATGTCTCTTCTTTCATGAGTAACCCGTTATTTAGACATCATTTGACAGTGATTTGATTTTGTTGTTACTGTCAAAAGATGAAAATAGCTAATATTTATATACTTTTCTTCAAAACATCGCAATTACGACATCAATCTTTGTAAAGACGCATGAATCTACTTAAATCAATTTGTTTATAAACCGGCAATTTGAATAACACCCCATAATAATGATCAATTTAGATAGTAATTTAAGAATTCAATCTTCTCTCGTATAGGAACTTTATAAGTTCATATATGTATATACTTCATTATTTGAAGATTGCAGTTAAACATTTAAACGAATCATAATACATCAACGAGACGAGGCATTCGGTACGTTCCAAAGATACATTGAGCGTAAATTTGACAAATGAAAACAGTTTTATTTTCTTATATGCTATTAAAGTCAATATTTAAACTGCACTTCAAACTTCCCTTAATTAGAACTAAGAAGGCAATTTTTCGACAGCTTATAAAACATATGTACCTTCATATCGTTATGTCTCCTGAACGTGCCCTACCCATACAGCATACTGATATTTGAAGTTTTGAGAGAAGCATACCGAAATGTAAAACGAATATATTTCAAATGCAAACAGTGAACAATTGCGATGTCCAGAATGGACTCCAATTACCTAAAAAGTATATATGTAAGAAATTAAATTAGATGCAATATTTGAGTCAACAAAATTTTCTTTTTTTTTTTGTTTCAAACGACGCATATCGCAGCATCTAAACATTACGTGGAATTATAAGATTAAAGAAGATTTAAAAAATAAACTATAGGACAAAGAAACAATTAGGAAAAAATTTATTTGATTAAAGTTTATTAAAGTTATTTAACCAAAAATAACATCACTAAAGATTTACCTTGTGGTACATATCTGGATGAGCGCCGTTTTGATGGAATTAAACAGTATAATTAAAAAGAAATATTTCTTTAGACCCCCCCCCACCCCTACTTTAGTCCGCCAGTGCCATTACCCATCATCAGTGGCCTTTTAAATAAAGTAATCTATTTCAAAGCGTGCAAAGTCCAATCAAACCACAATCATGTTTTTCTTTGCCTATGAGTTCTCGACTCGTTCATGAGATCTAACCTGATCTAACCCAAGATGACATGTATTCGATTTCAGTTTTTATTTTTTATTGTACCTAGTGTGTTTTAGAAAAAAAAGCTTAGGTAGGTAAAAGAAAATGATAAGTGAATTTAGCCACTTTAAATGTTTACAGAAGTATAGGTACAATTTATTTGATTTACTCAGACGACAGAAGCGACGTAATAAGACGTAACAGCTGTCGGCTCTTAGCTTTAAAGAAAAAATAATTTTTGAAACCTGCATGTATAACGGTCGCGTGCGGGTTCGAGTAGATTGGTTGAATATAATGTTTTTATTATACGATTGGGTCAATCGTTGGTACAACAAAAATCGGTACAACGATTTTGAAGTGTATTACCCGCTTAAAACATAGAAACATGTGCAAAGAACTGTCAAAAATCTAAATCTAAGGGCCAGTTTCACAGTAAAGTAAGTGTCACTTAAGTTCCAGATATGGAAAACTAATGCCCAATTTCACAGTGTAAACTTATCGGAATAAGTGACACTTTAGTCTCCCATATTGGCCACTTAAGTTCCACTTACTCAGACCTTAAAACTACGTCTAAAGTCCATGAATGGTAAAATTAAGTGCCACTTATTTAGTTAAGTATGCACTGTGAAACTGGCCCTAAGCCTTTCATTAAATAGGCATGTTCAGGAAAATGAGATCTCGGAGATCTCAGCAATCTCAATTACCTGAACAGGATTCCTCAGCAAAATTTGTCAGCTTTGCTGTCAAAACTCTGAGGAAAAAAAATCTTGTATTCGCTCGCTCACTTTTTGAGTGAGAAAAATCTCAGAGATCTCATTTTTCTGAACACGCTGTACGTACCTATTTAACTTCACTTAAGTGAAATGGACATTAAATTGATGAAGAAGGAAAACAAAAAGTGATAGATGCTTCCTCTTTAGTGAATTATGGGTAACGATTCGGATAGATTCATCTCTTTGGCTTAGGTATGTCTTTAGCTAAAGTGAGCGATTATCTAGGTACCTTGATATAAAAATTCCAACTGGGTTAATATTTATAAAGAATTCTATTAAGATTTTAAATAGGTAAGTATCAAACTGATGAAATTCAACTAAATAAAAACTCCAATAAGGGAATTCTATATAACAAAAATAAAACTAAGAGCATAAACCAAACGATCACGTGGAAAACGCATGCATGTATTTTTATATAAAAATGCGTGGTAGTTTTCGGTGGTGCGAAGGGAATGCTATATATTTTTATTTTTCCCTACTGCAGTGGAAAAATACTGATATCAAAAAGACGCACATGCAATGGAAAATTTATTTCGGATAAAACAAAAGTTAAATCCATCGTAGACGTGGTACGCCGAACTATATAAACCCATGGTGTGTTGGTGTTGTGTTGAGCCTATACCTAATGGAGATTTCCATGGCCCATGGGTCGTAAAAAAAAAATCAAATATTCCTTTTGTAGGTACCTATATACAAATCGAAATTGTGTGAAAAATCGAAATGCTAACATTTGGGTAAACCGATTGATATGCTTTACGTCTGTTCGTTTCATCTCCCAAAACTTCTAATTTCTACCAATTTTTGTCCAATTTAATTTTTTATAGGAACCTCAACAGAACTTTGGATTAAAATTTGATAGGAATTGGCAGTTTTGGGAAGTAAACTAACACAGGTAAATGTATGCATACCTATAAAGAACCCGATAGTGTGAATTGCTTCAAAAGTAGATATGTACCTATAATTTAGTTTTAGTCAATGAAGTGGATTTCCCAACATTCTAATACCTTTATATCACTTAAACTCAAATTTTATGGGTGAAATTTGCAATAAGTTAATAAGCATTAATAATACGTTCCTTATTGAAATTTGTTTATCTGATTTTGCCTTAGTTCGAGTATTACAAATTTAAAACCAACTGCACCGGGCTGCCTTATATAGTTTTATTAAAACCGTTAAAAAGCCCTTCTTGGATTTGCATTGGATTTGCCATTAACTTCGATTTTGACAGATACGCAGAACTGAATAGAAATGAGAACACCAATAATAGGTCTGTTCGTTTAATTTCCCTAAACTGCAAGTTTCCACTAGTTTCATTTTTATATGAACTTTGACAGTCTTTGGACTTAAAATGTGCAGTTTTGGGAAGTATACGAACTAAGGTTAATAACATATTATGTATGTATTATAGGAACTTAAGAATAATTACGTTCTTTTTGACACGTACTAAACCGAAACAATACCTTTTTATATTTTTAACTCTAATCGAACCTTCAAAATTTCATCACCCAGACATTCTTATCTATTATAGAGACCAGCAATTCAATGGTACTATGACACTTGCTGAAAGTTAAATGACAGTCTGGTCTAGATATAGAATCCTATAGCTGATAACTTTACACGCGGTATTTCGTAATTCATACTTAAGTAACGGCGTTGCCAAGGGGACAGGAGGACAATTGTTACCCCAAAGATTAAATTAAAAAAAAATTATTTAAAATTTATCAGCGTTATTGGCGCAGTGATTGTCTCACTCCATATTGAATAGACCATTTTGATAGGAACTAGTAGAATAGGTAGGTTGCAGCTTGCTCTAAGCTCACTACAGCAACGTAAAGTGTTAAATAATCCCCCTTCACACAAGGAAACAAGGAAAATTTTGACGTTTTCTTTTAATTTCCAATATCTTCCAATCGTAGACCATTCACTATGGGGACTTTCTTACCAAAAAACTGAAAGTTGCTGGAAACTCATGTCGAATTTAATTTTTTTCTGTCGAAATAGACCTTGCTAATTTAACAAGATTCAAGAAAGATTTTACACCGATTTGCACATTCACTAGCAAGATTGGAAATGCGCGTTGTTTTTCAATTGGTGCGTTCAGAAAAATGAGATACTTTTCTCATTTAAAAATTGAGCAAGTGAATCCAAGATTTTTTTTCCTCAGAATTTTGACAGAAAAGCTGAGAAATTTTGCTGAGGAATCCCTGTTCATGTAACTGAGATTGCTGAGTTCTCCGATATCTCATTTTTCTGAACATACCACCTAATAATAATTTCCAAATATCTGTTTTCAAGTGCCACATACAAAATCACAAGACAATCGATTCTTTTCGTATTCCTCTCAGCGACAGAAAAAATTCCATTTTTGTTTTGAAAAAAAATCGATTCTTTCGTTGAAAGGAATTCGACATCAGTAACGCCACCAAGGCACGGCGACGCGGCGCAGCATTGAAGAAGACCATGACTAAGGTCGCGTACGCAAGTGGTAGTAGTTCGCCCGAAAATGGAAAAACACTCCGAAACGCATCGCTAAAAACATTTAAATTAACCTATTAAATAATAAAATCCAAATAAAAAATAAAGACAAAACAAAATTATTTTTTTTTAAATTTTTTTATTAAGATTTATCATTTATTGACATATCACAACTTGGAGACAAACCCCAAAGAAAATATGTGTTATAAACTGTGTTTGACATTTGAAAATTGTGCCCCTCCTACCCCATTAGCTTGTGGCGCTCTTGCACTAGATTATCATGTGGGGGTGCTGTTGGAATATGTGATGGAAAAGAACCAACACATATTATTGTGCTTCCTGAACAACGCGCGCCGCCCGCTCCGGCAGCAACATACAAATTATTGTATACAAATCATGGCTATTTTTTGTACTTTGTACGTCTGAATTGATGCGGTGCTATCATCTCTTTGCTATAAAATTATTATTAATTCCAAAAACAATCTTTTTCCACTAAAAAGATTATAAAAAAAATAACACTATGTTGTAAAAAAAAATTAACTAAAAGTTCCGAATTACTGATGACCCCTTGAACGTGTTTTGAGCTAGTACCTACATACATAGGTTCCTATACTGACTGATAACTGATTACTGTACGTTTTTAGAGTTGAAGGTAGGTTCAGGTTTCATACAGATTATCACCTTTCTGGGCGAATATGTTATTTTTTGTTGATTTAATTTTGTTTTACCTATTTTTATTTTGGTTTTATTGATTAGAAATTATTTTATAACCTATGCGGAAACAGAGCTTGGAGATCATTTTAAAACAAAATGTTATCAAAACACGCTTTGGATGAGTGATATTGTTGTTTATTAAACTTTTAATTTAATATCAAGACAAATAAAAAAACTATAGCAACATTTGACCAGACTTCTATTAACCCATGGCTTTAGAAATAAATCGCTAAGAGATGGAAACTGTCAACTTATTTTCCTATATACTTAGGTATACTTATCATCTACTAACTAAAGGGGCTCCAATCAGTGAAGAACCAGTGCTTGAGTCACGTATCGCGACAGTGCTTTCTATATTGTCTTATTCAGTTTGGCATCCGAGATGGCATGGTCTTTGCAGCGACAGCGTTGTGGGTGCTGCGTGCATTTTGTTTTGCCTTATCGTTAGTGAACAAGAATTAATGGGTCGTATTCAGCGTTAGAAACTTAAGATAGAACTAGAATAGGCGGAAACCAACGTACGTGGTCGTACGAAACCGAGCGAAAACAGGAAATTCATATGATGTCCATCATAATTGCGAAGTTGAATTTTTCGTTAACTTTATCCTTCGGACGTGAGAGCGTTAACCGACCGTTCTTTCGTAAGTGGACTGACAGCTAGCTTCAAAAATAAAATAAAATCACTTCCAACCATTCAAGTGCATTGTGGGTGACTTATGAATTTGTCGTTTTGGAAAACAACTTTTCGTTTTGACACTAGCTTCCGACAGCTACCGCCTATTCTAGTTCTACCTTTACTCCAATAGGAGTACATTTACTCGAACTTTAAGAAAGAAAATAAATCTACTCCGCCTCTCCGCTCTTTTGAGTCCTATTCCTTTTTTTCACACTGAAAAATTCAAACATTTTTTAGCTAAGTCCCCTTTCCCACGAGGAAATAAGTTGCCGGAGATTTATTTGACGTTTTCTTTTAATTTCCTTAAAAATCTCTTGTATGTACCTTTCACACGAAGAAACAAAATCGTTGAAATTATCTGTAGATTCTTTTCAGAGTCACAGTACACATATTAAAGGTAATATATTGCGCAGGTTGTCAAAGTTGGAAATGTCAAAAAATTAAAAATGGCTGTTCGAGTGACCACAGGAACTCAACGCGCATCATTAGAAACAACAACAAAATATTGAAATAAGACAAGGAAAGGGGCACTGAATCCACCATTTTACCACCATACTACCTCGATTTTGACAGATGCGCAGAACTGAACAAAAATGAAAACGCTAATGATATTACCTTTAATATGTGTACTGTGTTTCAGAGTAGCTTGTCTGGACCACAGTACACATATTAAAGGTAATATCATTAGCGTTTTCTGCGCATCTGTCAAAATCGAGGTATTATGGTGGTAAAATGGTGGATTCAGTGCCCCTTTCCTTGTCTAATTTCAATATTTTGTTGTTGTTTCTAATGATGCGCCTTGAATTACTGTGGTCACTCGAACAGCCATTTTTAATTTTTTGACATTTCCAACTTTAACAACCTGCGCAATATATTACCTTTAATATGTGTACTGTGGTCTGAACACACACTACTGTGTATGTAAAGAGGAATGTCAAACAAATCTCCTCAAATCGTTGACTGGGGACATTTCATTTTCCCCTCTTACCTCTTGCCCTTCTCTCCTATAAACAGAAAGTTGCTGGAAACTCAGTTTCCTCGTTGGAAAGGGGACTAAACCAGATGAAAGGAAATGACAGCACTGCAATTTTTTAACTAAAGGCCTATTCACAATAGGCGTTTTTCTTTTTTGGCCCCGAGCGTGACACTGAGCTGTCAAAAAGAAAACTATGTTACTTTTTAACTCGGAGCGCTCCGAGCTCTCAACTTGCATTTCTTTTTTAGCTCAGAGCTCGACCGGGGCTCGCTCGATGAGCTCGGAAAAATTGACCGAGCACATCGAACTCAAAGCTAAGCGCGGCTAACTTCATACAATTTTCATGTAATTTGATAGATATGAGAGTTCAGTGCTCAATTGAGTTTCTTAAATAGATCGGTGCGCTCAGGTCACGCTCTGTTCGGAGTGAGCTCTATTCGCTCAGAGCCCGCTCTGTGCCCCGGTCGGGGCTAAAAAAGAAAAACGCCTAATATGAAAGCGACCAAAGATCGACGAATGAACGAACAAATGGGATTTAAAACATTTTAATGTCTAAATTCTTCACAAAAATGGCAGAACACTTATTTAAATTACGCCCATATTATTCACTCCACACATCCAGATTGAAATTTAAATCCGGATGTATTTACATTGAATTTGTATACTTTATATCTGGATTTACATTTTAATCTGGATGTATCGAGTGAATAATATGGGCGTTAATGTTTAGATACTAAAATTTGCTTTTTAATTACTAAAATTAGAGAAATTTGAGAAAAAAAATTGGTCGTCGCGAACGGATTGCAATGAATTTAATCAAGTTTTCTACCATTTTGTCTCGTTTTTGTGAGGAATTTAGTCTTATTAAATGTTTTAAATCCCATTTGTTCTTTTATTCGTCGGTCGTTGGTGGCTTTCATGTTACCAAACAGATCAAACTTTATTCAAATTTACCAAAACAGACTTTTTTTTCCCTATGGATTTTGACATCGAATTAAAAAAAAGTTTCGCAAGAATATAATATATATAAATAAATTATATAAATGACATTCAAATATAATTGTAGTAGATTCTACTGGGAAAGCTATTTCTATGTTTTCTATTGAAAATTTTCAGGAAAATACCTACTCATGAGCACTGTTGCCATCTTCAAAGGAACACGCCTAAAGCTTACAATGCTTTCTATGTGAAGCTGTTACTAAGCGTGTTTTTTTGCAAGCCCGGTGGGAATTGGTTGAAAAAAACGACAGCGGGGATTAGCGACGCCATGACAGTAAAAAATATGGAGTGTTCATACAAACTATCGATAACTTGTATGTAATTCATGCCGGTAACACAATTTTTCTGTACGCTTAAGTTAAACCCCGAGAATTCTCTGGGATTAGTTGTTGTTGCATTTAACATGTTAATTGTTTAGCACCTCCGTCGTTTTTTTCATCTAATTCCCCCCGGGCTTGCAAAAAAACACGGCTACTGTAGCATTATAACAAGAAATATTTTTGTTTTGTTTTTGTTAAGAACCCTTGTGACCATTTTTAAGGAAAATAAATTGTTTTAAATTTCCAGTAATCTTGTATCTTGGTGGTTTTTTTTTAAATAGAATTCAAAACGATTGCAAAAAAGTACATTTAGCTATAAGTACTGATAAGATTTAAACTTTCATTTTGTTCAGATAATTTATGGACAGGTTTTAAAAACATTCAAACTCGAAACAAAAACATTTCTATTATCAAATTTTGTATTTCACATTTCACTGATACGTGTTGTTTAAAAACTTTATAGGGGCAAAACGTGCATTTTAAACATTTCCAAACTGATGTAGGTACATATGTATCAAGGTCAATTTATTTAATATAAATGTATTATCCCATTTATTAAAAGTGCTAAGAGCTAAAGAATAAAAAAATAATAATTTCGTGGATGATTATTTTCCACACACAATCGCACAAATGGTTATTTCTTTCGTTTTGAAAATAATATAATTAATATATATGATAACCTTTGGGCAAAAATAAAATGCATTTAATGCTAAGGAATTTTCGATCTATATACGATCACGATTCTAGTACGTGAATTAAAATTTTCTAACTATAGGTATTGACTTATGTAACACTATCTATGTGGAACTGCGTTATCAAAAGTTTTACCTATATTTTAATATCAATTTTATTTGATAGTAGCCATTTTTAATTGTATATACTTTAAATGAGCAAACACAATTTATTTTACGATTTCTATTTTTAAAAATTTATTACTTATTAAACTGGCGAAAAAAGCCATAACTTATTAAGTACTTTTAATAAATCATATAATTGCAATAAATTACTATGAACCTATTTGATTGTGCAATGTGTTATGGATTCTTAAATTTAATCTTATAATTATATTGGTTAATCAATATAAAATATTTACTTAGTATAAGGGCTATTTAAAATAAGACAAATTGAAGTATCTAATAAAGTTTTTAGTCTTTGATAAAAGGATAACATAATAATTTAGGTGCTGCCGTTGTCTTTTAATAATTTATATCCACTTCCAGGATATTTAATGGAAAATTAACTACACAAAACTTCCATACTATTTCTCTTCGTAGTTTTTTAATCGATAGATATTGCAGCCAACCTCCATTAGAATCAGAAAGAGTTTATTCCTTACTGTATTTAGGGAATCTGGCAGTTTATGACTGTTTCAAATTGAAAAGGAACTATATTTTAACATTTTAGTACCTCGTAAGAAGCTGGAAGAAATTTAAGATGGTTTATTACTATACCTATATGTTAACAAAAAATTAGTATGATTCTAGAGCAAAAACAGGATTTTACAAATTTTAAACAAGTTATCATCGTTTAACATTTTATTAAATTTAAAATTAGAGCTCCTTATTGCACGTTGCCACGTGTAAACGTATATATCCGTACGTTACACGTGTAATTAAATTACTCGTTTATGAACACGTGTATTTAAATTTACATGTATTTAATGCTACACGTTTTTTTTTAGGAAATACACATGTAGGCAATTACATACTTCTAAATCGTACTTTTGATGTTTAGTTGTTCAAAAGACGTTGAAAAATAAATACAATGCCGTAAAACTACGTTATTGGAAAATATTTTTTTTGCGTGACATAATATCAAGTAGAACTGTAAAAATATCTTAAAATCGCTTCACCTCGGTCATGTACAAAAAAGTGATGCTTTTTTTAATTACACGTGTATTATCTGTTTACACATGTTTTTAGAACCTACACGCGCGTGTAGGTACACATGTTTAGTTTTGTTTACTACACGTATACACGTGACACGAATACATGTAATTATATAGATACATGCTTAAAATCGAGAGCTCTATTAAAAATCAACAAATGCCTTTTTAATCTTTTAAGTTCATATACTAACTTCAAACTCACTTTGACAATAATTTCAAAAGTGCAAATGGTAGGTAAGTTTGCTTACTTGCTTTCATGAACTGTCACTGCATTAGGTGCGTTCAGCTCTAGTTTCTGAAGAAAATAGGTTTAGTATGCCCCCTTTCCCACGAGGAAATAAGTTGCTGGAGATTAACTTAACTCTTGTTACTTTAACACGAAAAAAAAAATCGCGGATGTTTTCTGTAGTTTTCTTTTAAAGTAGTTTGAACACTTACGATTATGTGTGTATGAAGAGAAATTGTTGACCGGGGTGATTTAATTTTCCCCTCTTACTTCGTGGCTTCTCTCCTTTTAACTGAAAGTTGCTGTAAGCTTGGTTTCCTCGTGTGAAAGGGGACTATGATACTAGAAAAATGTTTAAAACTAAGAACTTGTTAGTAAAGTGTTTTAAAGAATTAAGAAATTATTAACTAGAGTATCATGCTAATTTACCTTAACATCAAGCTGCTTTTTAAATCGAGGAGAAAATATTTTTTTCAGATAAAACTGTTAACAAAAATAATACGGTAATGACCAGGCATTGATATTTGATTTCAGTCATCAGTGATATTTTTTAACTGAAATACATTTTAAACGTCATTTTTGCTATTTCGAGGTTTTGACAGAAAGACGACGATATAGAGTAAAGTAATTTCTTTGCAACAATTGCCACGCCATTTTCTTTTCATGACATGTGTTTTTGAAGATTAGAAGATCCATGAAAGGGGCTCCCTAGGAGTTGACCGAAAAAATGTCATCTAATGAGTTTTTTTTTACTCTATACTCGTAGCTCTGCTCTGGTCGATCAGCATCAGGTAGGTATCTTATATTGTATTCTCGGTTCAACTCAATTGTATTTGTCAAACAATAACAATATTGTAAGTAAAAAAAAACTCAAGAAAATCCCACCAGTTTCTCTTTTATATGTATACCAGCTATCTTCTCAGATAAAATGTCTTTACACAAAAATATCATACAGATATACTACCTACAACAACAACAATAATAATACCATAAAATAATGTTATATTATGCTGTATATGCATTCAACGATCACGTGTACACCATACTTAAGTAGGCCTGATGATCACTCAACGACAACGTGATCAGTCTTTACCAACAGAAAATTTTCCAATCTCTCGAAACCAGAAAAAAAAGGTCAGCCCTTCATTAAATTTTGTGTATGTTCCAAGTTCCAATCTAAAAATGAGTTCCCGAGTGCCTGATGGCCTTTTCTTATCAATATGTTTAGTCGTGTTTGTTTCTAGAGAGCTGGGTTGATACTTAGTACTTACTCACAATTACAAATGAAAATTTACTCGAAAAACTCATACCTTTGGCTATCCTAACTATCAAGATTAGTTTATTGACCGATTAAAAGGTACTTTAATCTATTAGTACATCTAACATACCTGTCTGGCGATCATAAATTTGATTTACAAAAAAAAAATTCGTCTCAAAGATAAAATAAAACCCCGACCATCAGGCAATCTTTTTTACGACTTTTTGTTGATCGTGTTCTTCTTTTATTGTGAAAACAAAGGTCATTCATGAATATTGGTTGAGAAAAATAAATAAGATCATCAAAAGTCTTGGAAAAGCATGTTTTGTTTTGTTTACAAACAAAAGAAACTTCTCCCTCCAACTTGATTGTATCTGCCATACGTATGACTACGTGATGATGTGACGTGACTCACGTATCGTTTACACAACGGATTGTCTCAACATCGTATGCGGTGTGCCGACGCCGAGAAGTTATTTTTGAATTCGAATCAAATAAATCAGAACGAGTGGGTGAACTGAACCCCATATTTTACTCATACAGAATTCCATGCCAAGGACGGATGGTGGAAAGGGCCGATCTCTAACATCTGTACTACTTGTTCAAAGGCATGAAATTCTTTAAGGTTATGCAACTTCAATATATACAAAAAAAGAACCGAGTCTTTGCTGCTCTTACTCTTACAAATAATATTATAAACAAATTTTAATTGTATATTACATAGTAGGTACCTATGCATTTTAATAAATAAATAAAAATAAAATAGGTGAAATGAATAAACAAAAATTTCATTGAATTTCTATAATACGAGTGTAGCTTCCTAAACCCGAATCATTCCTGTTTTGAAAGCGATTTTGAATTAAGGAAATATTACAAGAGAGATGTGATAGCATTTCGAACTTGCAATTGACCTTATGTTTTTTTATATTTATTTATATTATGAGAGATTGGATGCGGTTTTTGGACGCGTGCGAAAAACAACAGAGCCGCAACACAGTGGTTCGTTCCACAACAAAATTGAATCAGTAACTTAATTGATCAACATAATGGTAAAGCTTGTTAAAATATGGGAATATGGAGTGAGTTTTGTAGAGAAATAAGTTTTTTTTTTATATCAATGTTTATCATATTAAATATGAGTAGGGGAAGTGGGGGCAAGACCGTTTTTGTACTTTGTTGTATGAACAAAAATAGAAATGGCAACATTTAAAATGAAAAACACGTGGCTTTTGGTATGCTCGATCATGTCTTCCAGTATGAGCTAATTCGGTTGAGATGGCGAGAAGTTACGGTAGTTTTTGTGATTTTTCGGCAAAACGTTTTCGTTTGGGTGTAATTTAAATTGCGCTCTTACCAGTAAAATACTTAAAATTATTAACTTTTTCTTTTTTTTTACTAGAAAGTGGATGTTGAAAATTATTTGTTGTGAAAGAAAAGAGACATAGAGAAAAAAAAATCATAAGAAACTCCGAGAAATTCAGGTAAGATCTGATTGGGGCAAAACCGCATATATGGGCGATCTTGCCCCTATGCAGTCTTGCCCCTATGCGGTCTTCCCCTATGCCGTATGCGGTTTTGCCCCCATGTTTTAGTATGTGTTCACTTTTCCTTAATATTTTTCTTTTTACTATGTTTAATAGTCAAATATGGTACGAAATCCAATCGAATCCAACTGATGGCTGGATTAATACACCACGTCCCCTGGGTGAGCTCACGAAGCTTGCGCTGGAGTTGGAGCAGATGAATTCGTCATTATATCTGTGACTTTTGTCAATAGGTTGCATTTTAAAGGAAAAAAAACGGTCTTGCACCCAACAAACTTTGATGGGGCGGTTTTGCCCCCACATGGGGGCATGGAGTTTATTATCTTTTTTTGAGTAATTTATTTTGTTGTTATTATAATTAAAGTTCCTTAAAGAAATGTAAGACTAAGTGAATAAAGAATTTATTGTTATCAAAAGACGTTTTCTAATGGTTTTTAAGGCAGTCAAACACTAAATGTGCGGTCTTGCCCCCACTTCCCCTATCTACCTGTTATTTCGTTTGTTTATGTAGGTATTTATAATTATACCCTCGTTCGGTATTTTTAATGATGTTTATACTGGAAGTACTCAATGGATGTGTTTCAAGGGCAAACAAGCTTGAGATATCCAATTTTGTTTATTGAAGATATTGGCTCTGCTAGACTGCAACACTGCATATAGAGTTCTTCGAAAAGAACGCTTTGATTAATTGCACAACTCTTCGTGTTCGGTTCGGTTTAAGTGCGTTTACATATATTGTCAAATGTGTTTAGCAGATATTGCTCTGATTTGTATTTAAGTTTTCTTTCGTCAAATAAAATTTTCTTCAAAGTTGAACAATGAACATTGTACGGCTACACATAAAAACATGCTGACTCTGAATATAGGTACACATCCGTGTAAGCTAAAGTTAAACAACGACGTTAATAATTAATAGGACTATAAATTTTTAAAATTGTTGCTGTGGTTTTTAAGACAAATATTGTTTGTATGTACAATTGTGGTAGGTACCTACACCAATTTAAATTATTTCACACTTTTATTAATACAAAATTCGTAATTATCTTCTTATTCACAAATCAACTGAAACCTTGATCAAACATTAGTTCACGAATTAAGGTCCCCCACACCAACGCGAATTTTCGGTCTCGACAACGAAAACAATAATAACAACGTGTTGTTTTCATTGACAATCACGTGTTGTTATTGTTATTTTTGTCGTCGCCACCGAAAATTCGCGATGGTGTGGGGGATCCTTTAAAAATGAGATATTTTAATAAAGCATCAGCTGCTTACTCACGTTAGGAAGCAAATCTTAACGAAAATCTACTGCATTCAACATGAACACCGCTGTCACCAAAGAGGTCTGTTTCTAGTTCTAGTTCCCAAAACTGCAAGAAATTTCACGTTACCAAACAGAGCTATAGTTATATCAACCTTAGCCGTTAGCGGTTAAATGAAATGTGGGCGAAAATTTTCTACGATTATTCTTTAGTATGCCATCAAATTCAGTTATGTTTTTATCGAACTAAAATTATTTCTTAATAGAACAAAAAACCAAAACATAAATTTTGTTTTTGGCTGAATTGGTGGGCTATAAGGTTTACTAAAATTATTAACTAATTTTTTATCAATTGATCATGCCTGAAATTTTATTAAAATCTGTTGAATGGTTAAGTTTTAAAGGATTTTTTTTTGTTTTTTAATATAAAGTGAACCACTGTACAGTGGCGCCAAGAAGTTGGTTTGGTTTATTAACATATTTTATTTTGTGTTATCAACCAATGCTGCAAGAAATAATATTTTTGTTATTAATTTAATTAATAATATTATATAATAAATGATAATATACTTCTTAGAATATTTTTTATCGTTTGACCTTGAGAGCTTAATTTTAGCTGTATTAGACATCAATTTAATTTCTTAGGAAGCACAATTCATGCAATACCTACATGAATATTTCACATATATTTTTAGCTAAATGGCTCCGTTTAATCTGTTTTATTAAATTTTTTACATGAATTTGAATATTATTTATTAATTTAGGAAAATAAATTGATTTATTTTGTGTATCAGTTTGGAAATTCTACAAAAATGTGGAAAATTTTATTTTTAACAAACATTTTTCCGGAATTTTATCATCCCAGTCAAGATGTTTGAAGATAAGATTCAATTATTGTCTGTTCCTCTGATTTATTCTGTATTTAAACACAATTTTTTTTATAACAGGAATCGTAGAAGTTGTTTTCGAGATAAAATAAGAATTTTCTTAGCGATTATATTCTTGTGGAGGGTTGAGAATAATTCGAATTTAAAAATGTCTGACGCATAATTTTTTTATCAATTCCATCAATTCCATAATCTTATTACTGTGGAAAAATGTTTTCTTCATGTATTTTCTGAGTGATTAGAAAAAAGTTAAATATTTGTGAGTTTTGACGTAATTATGATTCTTTATTAAAGGTTTGAATGAAACAACAACACTTGGGTGAACTAGCACCAAGTTTTTATAGGCTGGAGTTATAGCTATATAACGACTGCCAGGCCGATCATCGGGACTCCTTTGAGAGGTGCTTGGTCATTTTTCAATTTTATTATAATAAATTTTATTACAATAATTAAGCCGAAGTATCAATAGAATATTGATATTATGACGTTTTTTTTGATGCTTCAAAAATCCCTCTTTAAATAATTTTAAGACATTTCAACTAAGCGTATGTACATATTTGATCAAAATCTCAAGTTAGGTTTTTTTGCAAAATTCTTTCCATTCTTTCTATGTAGCTACTTCATATTACAAGTTAAAAGAATTTAACTTTGCAATTATTAAACCACCGATCGTGTCCAGTGATCAGACTTTAGGAGCATGTTTTCCCATAATGATACCCAAAAATTCCCTTTTGTCCCACAACAACATAAAACACGTCATTTAATTAATTATGTTCAAAAAAAGAGTAGAGACTTCTACAAATATTCTGCTTTTATTATAAATTTTGCTTATCGAATAGCATATTTTTGATCGACAGTTTTCGTTTATGGTTTAGTTTTGTTATTTTTGTATGGAATTTTTCGATTCGCATTCCAGCAGCGTACTAAGCTTTAGTAGACCAACTGCAAAATTGGAAATGAACGGATTCAGATATTTAGAATGAGTTCTTTCTATAAATGTTTTATTTGATCGAAGCGAATACAATTTTTTTTTTAAATAAAATGAGTTAAGAAAAAAAATGAGCAAAGCGTAAAATCCTTTTCTTTTTTACCTACTATCATGTTCGGAAAACCTCTTTTTCCCTTTTGGCTTATTTTAGACGTAAAATTCCCACAAAAAGGGATAAATTTCACGATCTGGCATCGCTGATCGTGCCTAGTTTTCAATGTCAAATTGTGAAAGACTAAGCTAAATGCTTTAATTGGCTATCACAAATCAACTACGACGCTCTTACTCACAAGAGTTCTTTCAACTCAAGTGTATTTTTGCTATCAGGAGTCGGTATGTACTTATAATGTACGTAAAGAATAAGATTACGCCAAATTCATTTTGTATTTACACTGTCAAAACCCAAAATGTAGATATTCTAGAATTTACCGTTGAATCTAAGACATTTTCAACAACTTTTTCGGAAATATGCTGTTTTCATATTACATTCTGAAGTATTACCAGCGGCTAAACCAAACTAGAAAACTATTGAAATTAGCAATTGCCTGGCGATCGAATATACCTGAACAAGTGAGAGAGAGAGATTTCAAATCCTTGGAAACTGAAAAAGCTGGCAACCTAAGGTACTGTTGTACAAGAAAACTTTTAATAATTTATGAAAACACTATTATATTTCAGAATTTTACCAATGTTTGCTGAAAAAAAATTCTAAGTTTTACCGGTTGATTCTACAATTTCCACATTTCAGAATTTTACAGTAACCTATAAAATATATAAATGAAGACAAGTGACTTGGCTTTTTATAAACTGAAGCACTTTTAATCGATAATCGAAAATAACATACGAATCAGTAGAAAAATTAATCCTAAGGCAAATTATAATATTGCAGCAATAAAATATAGAAGATTATTATCTAAAGAATTTTTCAATAATAAAATATATTTTTGTTTAAGCAGCGATTAATACAAATCAAGATTATCTACAAATGCGCATTTTCATCTTTTAGCTACCTATATATTTTTGATTGCAAAGAGACATACACTCGAATATCGATGTATATTTCGAAATGTTGTTGCAAGCTGTTTAGGGTTTCTCTGGATATACCTATAAATATTGCAGTCTATTGTTACAAGAGGTATCTTTATACTCGTATCTCATGTGGTCGATGGCATAACCGTTCCCAATACAAAAAAAAAAAATAAATAAATCCAACTGATATACGAGTAGTTAAACTAGTTATTTCTGGAAATGAAGGTATTGTATATACCTTCCGAACCCACTACTTCTTCTTCTTCCACGTGTGTCTTAAAGAAGAACTATACTACCAACTTCTTCTAAGGCAGTGAATGAACTTCAACAAGACCAATGTTTGAACGATGAACCATGTTGAAAAGTTATAGCTATAGTAGTGGATAGATATATAGATAGATGAGAAACAAGAAATTCCTTAACAATTTGGTTTTCTGCAGAAAATGCCGGTTGCTAATATTTATCGTCGTTGTTGTCGTAGTCGTCGGTCGGTCGTATTGAATGTCGACCTCACATTACAATTATTTATAAATATACCGCGAACCACGACATGAAGAGCGTTCCATTTATAAGTCAACAACAATTTTAGAAGAAGCTTTCTATAATCCAAATAAGGAATGTCATTGAGTGACAGGTCTGGTCACTGATCGACATTCGAATGGGTTTTGTAATTCATAGATTTATTACTTATACGAGAGTTTATAAATCTTTAACTCAAGATCAATATAAAATCTTTGCTTGGCCGCATAATGGACTATAATGCTTGAACTTCTAAATACTGCCCAGAGAAATAAACGAATTTCAAAAATATTATCAACAATCATGGATTCTATTGAGAAAGCACTCCATCTCAAAAATACATAAGACGGCCGTGTTCACATTGGATTGCCTCCGCCGCGCCGACAGGTTTTTGAATCTCTGTACTTTTTCTCACTCCCACTTCATGGCGAGAAAAAAATGCCTTTCTTGACCACCTCTTTCTAGCCATGAAGTGGGAGTGAGAAAAAGTACAGAGAGTCAAAAAAGTCGGCGGAGGCAGTCCAATGTGAACACCGTACCGTCTAAGAATTTTCTTCTCATGAGCAGATTTATATTAGTGATTTGCTTTATCTTAATATTTTTTTGAAGGGACGCTAAAATAGAAGTAAATCATATGAAAACAGCCTATAGAAATACTTAAAAACTTTGATTAGGGCCCTCTGTTCTTGGACACCCACCGTTTTTTTTTTTAAATTAACGTGAAGCTTGTTAATATGTCTTAATGACATGTAGCAACTTGTAGCAAGAAGATGCAGTAACCAAACATACATAACGGGCGTTTTTCTTTTTTAGCCCCGAGCGTGGCACTGAGCTGTCAAAAAGAAAACTATGTTACTTTTTAACTCGGAGGCGAGCACTCCAAGCTCTCAACTTGCATTTATTTTTTAGCTCAGAGCTCGACCGGGGCTCGCTCGATGAGCTCGGAAAAAAATTACCGAGCACATCGAGCACAAAGCTGAGAGCGGCTAACTTCATACAATTTTCATGTAATTTGACAGATATGAGAGTTCAGTGCTCAATTGAGTTTCTTAAATAGATCGGTGCGCTCAGGTCACGCTCCGTTCGGAGTGAGCTCTATTCGCTCAGAGCCCGCTCTGTACCCCGCTCGGGGCTAAAAAAGAAAAACGCCTAATGTACAGTGTACAGTGTACACCTATAATTTCCGGAAGTGGCTAAAGAAATGTCAATTTATAACAGTTTTGTTTATAAAGGTAATGTCTATATGCGGCCCCAAAGTGCCAGGAGCCTTTTATGAGAGGGTATAGGTTGGTCATCCCGACTTTTTTTTTCAAGTTGGATGAAGTGTGCCAGACAGTTCCCAACTTATAAGAAGAAATAAAAGAACGGGCATATCGAGGAAAAAGTGAGGCTTTTTTCAAAATAGTGTGAGTTACACAAACACAGATGTATCCACACAGGGAAGGCGTGCAGTTAGACAGCTAAATGCTGGGAGGAATGTGTTTTGAGATTTTAAATCGTTAAAATAGTAAAAAAAGCTAAGTAAATTAAAGAAACAAGTGATATGTACATAAATCAACATATTGATTTATTGAGTATTATATACATACATATATTTATTGAAAAAAAAAAAAATATAAAACTACATGCGGTGCTGCGTTACACCTTTAATAAGCAGTGTAATTTTTGTTCATTTCATTAGTAAACTGTGTCTCATATTCCACATAAAGTAGGAAAATAAACGCTGCACTACGGCGCTCAATGGATCTGGGCGCCTTGCCATCACCAACACAAACTTATTGGACGCTGTACGAGAATTTCAATTTTGACAGATAGGGTTCAGCTAATTCCAGGGATTGAAATGTATTTTTATTTTCAAACAATTTGCAATATGCTACGAAATATCAAATTTACCTAAAAAACATCACCACATTACTTTATGTGGAATATGAAACACAATCAACCCGTGAAAAGAAAAAATTGTAAACTCCATATTATAGGTGTTTTTCACCTGCATTTTAATTTGTTTATTGTTTGGTTTATCTGCGATTTATTTATTTTATATTAAAGCAAAAACGGTGAAATAAAAAAATTAAGAAAGGTAAGTAAAATTTATTGAAAAAAATCATTTACAATAGGCCTGTTCGCGTACTTGCTCGAAACTGCCAGATTCTACCAGTTTTATTTTTTCCAAAATTTGTGATACATTATGTATCATTTCAAGATTTTTGTATTTAAGTACCTTCTGAGGGATGGGACTTAAGGTTCTTAAACCAATAGAACCATAATGCAAAGGTGAGAAATCTTTCACATATCTACGAATTTATTTTTTTTTTCTAAATATACAAAGTAAAGAAAAAAATAAGGAATTAAAACAATCATGTCGATTACAGAATCCGCAAATCTCGATCCGCAGTGATTTTCAGTGCAGTGCTCTCTTTTTTTCTTACCCATTTGTCGTGAAAAGAAAAGAGAACACTGTACTGAGAATCACTGCGGATCCCGTACTGCGGATTCCATAATCGACATGAATATTATTCGCAATACGCATTTTCAATCCTAGAGGTATCGTTATCATTATCATCACTTCCGCCTGTCAGATCTCTGATCCTGTTCTTTATTTCTTTGTGTTAATTTAATCGTATCTCTTCTCACTTCCGTTAAACTATAGCTATGCATATGAAACAAAACAAATGCAAACGATTTCTTTAATTCCACCTACATTGTCTAGCAAAAAAAAAAAAAACGATCCACATCCACATTCCACACTCTGTCTCCGTCCAACGAGCCAACGACTAATCAAAAACCCACTCAAAACACTATATAGTCACTCTCATCAGAGTTATTTTTATTTCATTTGTTTATTTTATCAACACAAACTCTGTTTCTCTGGTCTGCAAGCAAACTGAAAACAGCAAGCAATTTAATTGAGATTTTTTAGACTTTCCTCGTTTAAGAATTGAGTGTTTGCAGAGGTTGAATTTAGTTGAGAAGTAACCATTGTGGCGTTTGTTACGTGCATGTATTATTGCTCCCTCATACAAAATATTCAAATAAAAAAAGTTTATTCTTTTTCGGTAGAAAATAAAATAAATTCTTAAAAAAACAACAAAGTGCTGACAAACTAACTTTTGGAATATTATTTATTATTATTTCGAAATATTCCAATAAAGTGCACAAAGAATACTTCACTTTTTTTTGTGTGTGTATTCTGTCCTAAAAAAAAAACCAGTGTGCCAATTCGGTGGCAGTGTAATGAAATAACGGAAATATTTTCATAATAAAATTGTTATTGTTAACAGAGTTATAGAACAGAAAAAAAAACTGTTAACTAGTACAATTCGTGCTTGTTAACTTAAACCAGAATAAAAAAAAAACTTTTTTGACGATCAAACATATTTTTTGTTTAATAAAAAAACAAAATAAATTTCTAAAAACAAAAAACAATTTAAATGAAAAATCGAAAAGTGACTAGCAGTTTATTGCTTACGATCGCACAACAAATGGATAGAGCTGCTCTTTTATCATTCAGCAGAATAAAATACGAAAATTATTCCCTAACAAGCATTTAGAGAGTTTTTGGGAACCTCAAACAAAAATCATACATGAACATCAATGCAGCTCATCCAATAATATACTTACCATAGAACAAAAAACCATCAACACAATAAACGGAAGAACACTTCCACAATAAAACAACACAAAAATTAATATATCGATTTTCCTTTTCGGGGTTGAAAACCACCAGCATTATCTGTGATATATAATATATTTTCACCACGTGAAATTCTGCATAGTTAAGCTGAACTCTCACATACAAATCCATAGAATTTGGCCACTTTAACAATAGAAGGGGAAAAAGAGATACAGGGACAAGGAAATCATATAAAGGAAAAAAAAAAAACAACTCACATAAAAGATACCTCTATATACGTTCAAGCAGTTAATTACATTAAACAAAATGTCTTCCCTACCGGAGAAATCGCAGCCTATAACTGCAGCAATAACTGCAACACCAAATATCGTTTCGTCATCATCATCATCAACATCGTCATCGAAGCCGATGATGACGAAGACATTTTTCTTTCGATCGGACTCGATCAGAAAACTCAAATGTACTGCTGTTTACCCTTTCCAAGTTGCTGGTATGTTTACATTTTAATTATTTCCTTGTTTAAAAAAAAAATAAATAACCTTTAAAATAATTATTATTATGTGAGATAATCATGGTTTTCCATTCCATCTCTGTTTGAAAATTGCAAAAAGTTAGGTACTAAGTTAGATGTAATATGATTTTTTTTTAATAACTTTTATCACCTCAACAATCAGGTAATTGTAGCTACGCATTATGGTTTTTTTCCTCTGCATAAAAATCATTGGAAACTTCCGGTGCAGAGCGTTAACCGTAAAGGTGTGTCCACAGCAAAAGAAATATTGTTTAAACATACAAAAAAAATCACTGAAATGTTTAACATTTGCTTTAAAAGCGATTCAGAAATGTTTTGTTTTTAGTTAAGGTAGGTACATTTCAGAACTGATTCTGATATTTTTCTTTTTATAAATTTTTTAACTTGAAGATATGGAAATAAATTTGTAAGTATAGATTTCTGTTTCAAGAATCAATAAGAAAAGAAAATTGCATTTACTTACCTATTGATTTTTCCAAAGACTGTTTTTTTTGTCGAGATATAAAAAAAAACAGTTATTGTCATAGATCTTTGTAACGTATGATCTAATTACCATAAACTGTGTATTTTTTTAAATACGCAGTAGGTATAATATTAGTTTCCAATGATTGGAATTATAAGACATTTATTTTGGGCAAACAATCTATAATATGGATTGTAAAAAATGTTAGTCTGCAAAATGTGTACATTTACTTACGGCTTAATTTTTTTTATATCGTGTTTGTGACCCTTTAGATACACCTCTATCCACAAAAAGCACATAAACATTTCCAAAACTTTCCACTTCCACAATTTAACCACCTACAAACCATTAGGAATAAATAATTAACTTTGAGAGTTCACATACCTACATAATACGTACATACGGTTGCCACTAAGGAAAATGAAATTTAAATTAACTAAAACTGAGAAAAAATTCAAAAATCAACTTAATTTTCTAAAAAGTTAACTTCTGTAAGTACAACTGCATCCCAAACATTTTATTATTATAATTTTAAATCTAAATTATTTTTCAAAAGTAGTTAGTTAGATAGTTAAATGGACAAAATTTAAATATTTCATAGAAAATTAATAATTTCTTCTAAATTTAATTTTTGAACTTGAATTGAAAATAAAATTATATACTCTTTGTTTATTTCTGTCATGAAATTATTGTTCCTTTGTATAGGAACATACATGCGATTTTCTGTCGATGCGATTGAAAAAATTGGTCGCAACACAGTATATAATTTCTTGGTATCACACGTGTGTGCATAAATGTTCCGCTGGATTCGATTTACTTGGAATAATCCTAGGTATATTGCCAAAAAATTAGACAAAACATAGCCTTAGGGTAGGAATGCACTTACGATTTCAGTCGCACGATTATTTACTAGTTAAAATGTGCGAATAAATACACATCGTACAACTGTTTTAAATCACAGAGACAAAAAGTCGCAAGTGTGTTTATAGCCTTAGAGCGATTCATGCAATATCTTGTTGTATTTTTATTTCACATTGAAAACTAATTAATAAAGAAATTTACTAAATTAAACAAAAAAAACAAAAAAATTATCTCAAAAGTTGAACAGTTAAATTTCTACTAAAGTGGTAACCGTGCATGAGACAAAATGGGAATGGCTTACAAGAGGCGACAACAAATCAGTGATAAATTAAATTATGTAGAAAGAAAAAGTTAATTCGCCGGTGTGCGTAGAGCATAAATTTAATAAAATGTATTCAATTATTTTATTGTTTAGTATTGTGTATTCGAAATTAAGATACAACCATTAATTTTATTCGAATTACGTTTATGGAAAATAATTCAATGCAATGTTTGTATTTTTTTACTTGCTCTATGGTAGCTGTTATAAAACGATTTAGACTTGGTTGTATTTTCCTGCAAATGGGTCCAACGATTTTTATTAAACTTTGTATAGGTCCCTGTGCCTACGTTCTGAAACTCGCGCGAAACGTTGAAAAATGGAACAAAACTCATATGATTTGTTTCATTTTTCTTCATTTCTAGACTGATTTTTATCAATATTTCCAAACTTACGTAATAGCTTTGAACCATAAGAGTCAAGATTAAGTTGAGTGTTTGCCAGTCGTGCTAATAGGTATCATGATCCACATTAGCTTTACAGGTTACGGAAAAAAAATATTCATTGCTAATTAAAAATATAAGTTTCATCATCCTAAAACTTATACCAAACAAAGTACAAAAATTACATACAATTTAATGTTAGAACTACCAGTTTTTAATTGGTTAATATTTATGTAGTTTTTATTTCCAAGTCTAAAAGTTTAATGTTAATGGCAATTTAACTTTCGAAGGAACCCGAATATAGATAGTAGATACCTAGTAAAACAAGCTTCCTAAATACTATTATTACTTCTCAGAAATTCTTCAGCTTTATTTAACTGTTCTGTTTTCTATATAATCTTTTTAAAAGATGTTCATATCTATATTATTCTATAAACTAATTAAACTACTCTTGCAAACTTTTAATTATCCAACTTGGTCTATATCTACAAAGAAATTTTATAGTTTTTCGTTTTAATAGTTCTCGAAATTAAGTTTCATTAACATAGTTTTGATACATGATAGGTATGAAAAAATAGCATCTGTCATGTAACACCAATGCCATTGAAAAAAAAAAAGAAAACAAAAAAAAAACTAATAGCCAACTGCTAATTAAGCATGCAAGTTTCTTGGTTATAAATAGAATAGAATGTCTAAAATGCAAGCAAATTTACACCTGTGTTGTGTTTATATTATGTATAGCTCTTGGGGCAACAACCTTGTTTATCTATCGTTTCGATTTATCTAAGCAACTTATTACATCATGGTTTATATCTAAAATTAGTTTTATTCATTTAAAATCTTTAATATAGTTATAAAGTTAATTGCCTTAAATTTAAAAGTATGTATTTATAGTCATTCGAATCGGGTTAGAAATTTGAAATATTGACTGAATGCACTTTTTTACAATTATTAACATCACATAGCTTTGACAAAAACTATCTCTTTCTAATTTAACATTCCTATTTTGGGGGAAAATAATGCAATACAAACAAATAATCTTTCATATACAACGACAAATCGCAATGTTCACACTATAGTCGACCCTTTGAAAAAGTGTTTGTTTTCCCCCCAAAAAGGTTTTTTTTGTTGCTTGTGTCGAGAAATTTCTTGCGAATTTGCACAAAATTTGGGAAATTTGTTGAAAAAAAAGTTACCAAATAGGCATAAAATGTCTCCACTGTGGATGAACAACCTAACCTAACCAGTAACCTTCCTCGTTTACTTCCCAAAACTGCTCATTTCTATCATTTTTATTTCCATAACTGTCAAAGTTCATATAAAAAAATAAAACTGCTATAAACTGTCTCTTTTAAAGTAAACGAACACACCTTATCTAATTTTCGTTGATGTGTTCACTGGACATACATTTTTATGCCTCCATTGGTTTTTTTCTATAGACATGTTGTGTTCACATTTCCGTCGTCCCTGTCCAGTGGAAGCGGCATATGTATAACGATCAGTGCCTTTGAACGTCCACCTTCCTATCATTTGGTTGGTTTGCTGGCCGGCATATATAATGATATAGTGAATGGAAACAGTAAAAAAAACTTATTTTTAAAATAAATTTATTTAAGAGCCATTGGGTAGGTTCTAATTTTTCTTTCGGTAATGAGACAGATAAAACGACCACCGGATATTTTGATCATTTGCGGTTGTTATATAAATCGCATCGGCCGTATTTTATTGAGAAGTCAAAATGAGATAATTTTGTTGAATTTAAGTTTTCACTAAGGAAATTTAGATAATTTCGTTTCCGATTCATATTCACATTTATAATTTCAACAAAATTTACATGAAACATACCTATATGTTTATTGAAAATTATATGAAAACAAATCAAACACACCTAAATAAAATATTTGAATACCTATGTACATTACATATAATATGTAGGTATAAACCTACCTTTGTTATGGAACAAAATTGTCAAAATTCGATCTATTACAAAAATAAGTTGATGTATGTACATAGGTAGGTATTAATATATCATTAACAATATGCGTACGCCGTACATACATATTTAATAACCTTTTTTTCTTTTAAACTTATCTTCAATCATTCCTCTTGCATTATTTCAGTTCAGTTCATCAAACTTTATCTTCTTTAAAAACTGCAAAGAAAACAAAAAATACACAACAAAACATAATCTAATCAATAATTATTTCCAACAAGTTTTCGATTTCATTATTGATATCGATTGCCAAAGAAAGAAAGTGACAGTTAAACTCATCGTCTGTCTGTTTTTATTTATTTTTAAGGTTGAAAACCTACTTTCGCGACATTACGCATGCTTCTTCTCGTCTGCCTTATAAATGTATTTTTGTTTTTTTATTTTCATTCATTCGACAGCGGTTTGTGTTTACGAATTTTTGCGAATAATAAATAGATTTATGTAAATATTCAAATTATTTCTGTATCTATCTTTCTACATTATGTATAGATTTTTGTTAATCAAAATGTTTTTGCGTAATATATAATAACAATTTATTAATGATGAATTTTATTTAATTTTCTGTTTTATTGACCTTTCTATAGGTATAAAAGCCATCGTAAACTAAAGTACTTGATAATATTTATAGGTATACCTTATCTACATATACCTACTTATAAAAAGCCATGATATCTTTAAAGATAAGTATTAATATTTATACTTTATCATAATTAAGAATTTAACTTATCTAGTAAGTTTGTGAACCTTTACTTACACAGTAAATAATTAATTATTATGGCGAATCAAAAGCGTGCTGTATATTTACGTGTTTTTTTTTTTTTAATTATTTTCCACTGTCTACCGTCTTAGTCTGCTGATAAGTATAAGAGATAAAATATATTATCACTGTCAGACATAGTGGAATGCTATAACAATAATACTGCGTAAACACATTTTCGTTTAAATAAATTTTAAAAAAATAATAAATTGACTATAAAATACAGTAGAGACCACTTATCTGAAAGCGAAACTAGGAGCATAACGAAATGTAGAATTTTAGTTAAAAGATTTCAAAAATGTTAACACCGCCTTGATAATTCTGAATTTCAAATAAGCTGTTATTTAAAATTTAGAATAAAAGGCTGGTCATGCGCGCATTGCTTGGCTTAAATGTTCGAACAAATAAAACTATCTGTCTCACTTCCACTTCATAAGAAAATGAACCACCATTTGCATTTTCAACGGAACTTTTTGCTTGCGTATCTTTTCGTGCAATGGAAACACCAAACACATAGGCTTATTAAATTTTATAACTAAAGCTAAGTACAGACGATTGTCAGATCTTACAATATTGTCAGATCTTACAATATTGTCAGATCTGTCAGTGAAAAAACTGTTCCAAATATCTTACAATCGTCTGAACACACAATTTTGTCTGACAATAACCTGACAAAAAGTTGTCAGGTATCTTACAAACGTCTGAACACACAATTTTTATCATTGTCAGTCGATTAGGACATTGTCAGACTCATTGGTCATTGTCAGATGTTTTTATTGAAAACATTTTACAATTGCTGACAATTTCTTCATTGTTCGAAATGTCAATGAGTTGATTAAAGAGAAATAAAAAAATAGCTGACAATCAAATTGGGAAGAAATCTACCAACCGTGTGAACGGACAATTTTTCATTGTAAGAAATATGTCAATTGTCAGCTAATTGTTAGCTTTTGTCAGACAATTGACAGTTCTGACAATATTGTAAGATCTGACAATCGTTCCTTTCAAAAAGCAAATGCTGTTTCATTTTTTTCTTCTAAAGTGAAAGTGAGATAGCTAGTTTGACGATGAAAAAAAAAATAGATACTCGAAAATCTTCTCGATTCCTGAATATTTTTCTAAGCGCAAGAGAGGAATAGATGTGCTCGATTTGTTCAACTATTGGTCCTATGAAGATTTAACAAAATTAATTTCTAATCAACTAGATTTGAGGATTAAATTTGTATGATAAAAATAAAAATAAAACGTACCTAGTATAAGATACCTCAGCGGAACATAGAATTAAATCTGCACAATCAAACAAAGACTGTTTGTTTTTTTGTCATTAAACAAATATTAACAACAAGAACAACGGAAAACAACGAAGTAACCAGTAACAAACATTCAAAATTAAAAAATTTGTCTTTGTTTTTATAAAATTTTCTATTAAATATTTTGAAAATGTTCCTTTACTACTTTATGACGTGACTTTAATAATTAATTACATTATGTATCTATGTTTGAATAAATTAGTATTATAGTTTAACTGTTGATACCTAGTGGGTCAAATTAAAATGAAATAAAATATTGGCTTTATTTGTGACAAACGTGATTAGAATCTAACAACAATTTATAAAATAAAGACTTTTTTCGGTCCGGAATTTCAAGAACATGAAGAGTTCAAGTTAAGTTCCGGTTTGTTTATGGTAAAAATGCCCTGATATTTATGCATTTATTTAAGGTACGGTTGTACTTGAAAGAGATTTAACTGTAAACTCTTAATCTAAATCATGAATAATTAATTACATAGATTTTAAACATATATGAATGTGGTTTTGAATTGAATTTAAAAAGGTTTTAATAAAAACGTCAAAACTAAATAAAGGTTAAAATAATTTATGACATGAACAGTTCTTAATTTAACAAGGTATAGGTATCAAATCAATATGGTGAACTGTCAAAATGTATTCTCCTTCTGCTTAATGTCTATGAATTCAAAATAAGTATGCATCTGTGTATTTATATACGTAAAATCTTTACATTAATATCAATTCAGTTGAAATTTGATAAAATTTGATTCAAAGATTAATTTTTGACATTTCCACGAACATAATAGGGCTATTTCTTAACTTCCCAAAACTACCGCTTTCTACCAGTTTCAGTCCAAAGTTATGTCAAAGTCCATATAAAAAAAATTAATTGGACTAGAATTGAAATTGATAGTTTTGGGAAGTAAAGAAACAGACCTTATTTACACCTGACAAGTGTCAAAAAGAATTTTTACAATCAAACTGAATACTTTCAAATAGATTGCATCTTAAATTTACTTAACATTTTTTTCAAGAAGAGTTGGTCGAAAAGAAACACAACTCTTCAATTACCATTAATTCTGCAATAAATATAATCAATCAAAAATAAAATTATTCTATAATCCATCATTTGTTTCTAAATGCTTTGCTTGTTAAAATTTTCAACATTTTATTGCTTAAATATTTAAATTGCCTTGACCCGGTTTAAGTTTTTTATAATGGTCACAACTTTGACAACGAATGTCAATCAGCATAACATGAGGCACACCCTCTATATTGCTGTTGTATGATATATTTGTTATGTTTTTATTTGTACATAATTATAAATAAGGTACCTACTTATACCTACACAAAGTAAATGAAATGACACGAATTTATAAAATATCTTAGATTATTTACAGTGAATTTTTAAACCAAAGAATAATGCACATAGTTTTAAGGCGTCCTTCAGTTAAATATTAAATAAAAAGGTATTAAAAAGAAATTCATAGCAGTTAACTAACTTTATCTTAATTTTCAACACTTTTTACCTGAAGCATGTGTAAGAACTATGAACACGCCTTAAACAGTCAATTCATGCTAAAAATATCTAATCCTAAATTTCTTTAATGCTTAAAATCAGAGAGAAAGAACTAATAGAGAGAGTCAAATTTCCTCGTCTCCGTTACCTCGAAACCTTTTGTTTACATTTTTTATAACGTGTTGAATTCCTATCGGTGTGTACATGTTTTCACCTCGGGCAGTGCAAAACAAAAACAAAGGTGGTGAGTATGCACATCTTCTTGCATATGTATTTGTCCCCACATTTTTTTTATATGGAGTTAATAATTATACATATGCAAGATGGTGCGCAAGTCGCAAGATCGTAGCTTGTAGGCTAAAAGAGAGCCACCGTCGAATTTGACTCTCTCTATTAAAATGTCAAAGTGTTTTCGATGATTTCAACAATAATTAAACGTTTTTAACTCTTTTACGAACAATCTGTACCCTAATGGAAGACTCCAACAACTTAAACAATTTTAAATAATGTCTTAAATCTTCTTAAAGTTTTTGATTTCCTCGAATAAAATAGGTAGATATGTTTGTTATATTTTTGTATATGTGTAAAACCTGTCAAAACAGCGGAGTGGGGGAACACATTCTCAAAACGGGAAAAATTTGCAAGAATATTAACAAACTCATTAATACACTTTAATGTTAAAAACGTCAAGATGCAATTTATCTTATTAACAATCAGATTTCATTAAAAATTATGGAAGCTTATCAGTTGTGTAATTTCCAATGTGTCAGAATCAAAAATGCAAATCTGTTAAAAATACAATATTATGCTATTTGAGAGGTCTGTCAAAAACAATGAAATAATAAAACGCAATTATAAGAGAAAAAGAGGTAAACGACTGTTTAAGCAAAACAAACATCAACACCAAGTAAAAAACCATCACCCCTAGTAGGTATTTTTTTTATCATAAATTTGAGTGTATTTTATGCAAATTACCAAAAATATCTATTTATTATTATTTTTTTTTATCAAAATTTAAATGTTGACTTTGACTTGCTTTATTTTGTTTATAGGTCTAAAGTTCAACACTGAAAACCAACGTCTCTTTCTTGAGTTTGATGTTACCTTGGATATTCTTAAAATAGGTTATCAATTTTGTTTCATGGTTTATTTTTTTTTTTGTTTTCTAACAACAAATTGGCACATAATACCTACCTACATTTTACCTAAATCTTTAAATTTTGTTTTTGTGGTGTTTCATTCAAGTGCAAAATGATCATGCTTTTTGTATTTAATTTTCCTAAATAAAAAAAGAAGAAAAACACTTGAACACGCATGAGAAACATGTCAAAGCGTTCAATTTTGCTTGCCAAGTTTTGTGGAAATTCCACAAACTATTTTTTTTTAAATAAATGTTTTGAAAATACCTACCTACACATTTACAATTGAAAAGTCAATAAACTAAAAACCCTCTTATATTTTGCATGCCAACATTAGGCAAGAGGTCCCTAATAGCGGGTAAACCTATTGTCCACCTATATATAGTTTACATACATAGGTACTTTCTCGTATCTTTTTATGATTTTGTTAATTCGAAAAATTCTATTTATAAAATGAAGAAGTTTTTTGTGTTCTGTTTTGAGTTTATTTAGTCGTGTGATGTGTAGGTACAATGACTGTCTAACTTTAGAAAGCCTTTAAAATATTCTTGATTGTTGTCTAAAGGCTGCCTAACTTAATCATCGGAATCAGCTGTTTAAGGAACAGCTATACATTCTAAGACATTTGCAAATTAAGAGATTAAAGGCCGATTTATGCGTGAACTGTTCAACATAACCTAATTGTAAATTTATTTAGTTTAATAAAGCACATGTCTAACTATTTATAACTTTGTACACAATGTCTTACTTAACATTCGTCCATCAAAGAGATTTTACAAATACGACTGATAGTGAATAAGGTTTACCTACTTTAAATGTTGGAAGTTCCAACTTGGTTCGGGTATTGGAGATGCTACAATGTCAAAAGATCTTAGCTCTCAAAGGTAACCCATCCAAGTTTGGAAGCATTCATTAAAAATATTGCGCGGGAAATATATGTTTCAACTCCGCGCGCGCCGCCAACTGTTGTAATTTTATACCAAAAGGGGTAAATGGTGTAGGTCCAGAGTGCTGCTTGATGTCCTTAAAAAGACTTGCCAATTCCGTTGTGATGTGAAGAATTTCAAGAATTTAAACGAATATAGCAACACAACCAAACATAAAGGTACCTTACAAAGAGTCCGAAAAACACCCATCAGACAAAAAAGTAATTTTCAACGTATAGGTAAAGGAACGTTATTTTGTTTGTCGCTTAATGCAACATGATCAATTTAAATAATTATTTATTTATGAGTTGCTCATTTTTTTTCCATGGTATCCATGTACCATTGTATATTTTTAAAGGGCTTCAGGGTTTTTTTTTTTTTTCTTTTTCGTTTATACATTCATCTCTTAATGACACTCAAACTACCTACCAATTCCGAGGTTTCTTTATATTATACTCACACACACCAACAACTGTTCTTTTTGCTTTGTTTTTTTTTACCATTATCATAATAGCGTTGAGTTTGAATGTTGTCTCGATCTTGAGACGATTTTCGTTTTTATGTTGTTTTGGTAATTTGCACCTGTTAGTCATCAGTGATGCCAATGTATTATTTGCAATATAATTTAGTGCAAAAAATAATGATATTATATCAGAATATAAACGAATATACCTACACTTCTCAAATTGTGTTAAAAAAACTCAATGTATCTACTTGGTAGGTATAAATGATTGCAATATAATATACAGATTTTATACGATTTATTAAAATGTTAAAGCATTTGTAGTAGGATTGTAATCGAGTAAACATCTTATTATCTTTTTAACATTTTATTAAGTTTAAAATCACCAAATGACATTTATCTTTTTAGTAACATACTAACTCCAAATGTCACTTTGACAATTACAAATGTGAAAATGGTATGTTTGCCTACTTTTTTGCATGAACAGTCAATGTTTTAGGCGTGTTGAGCTGTTTATTATGATACTAGTTAAAAAATATTTAAAACTAAGACGATCTTTAAATTTAGAAAATTGTTAAGTGGTATCATGCTATCATGCTCCATTTTGTTTTTAATAAAAAGAAAATTAAAAAGGTTTTAGAAGTTTACTGAAAAAAGGACTGAATTCTCATAATTTTTTTTTATTTTTAAATAAAATACATAGGCGATAAAATAAACACCCATTTTGCGCCATTATCGTTTAAAAATGATTTGACCGAATAGTTGGATCTTATATAGAACAATTTGAAATTCCATTTCATGGAGCAGCTTGGGTCGTATATTGGCAATTTAAATTTAGTTCATGGTGAAATGGGAAAATATACTGATATACACGGATCACATATCAGCTGTCAGATTTACTGTCACTAGAAACAGTGTTGCCAATTTTTAATACAAAAAACACCATTTACATATTAAAATATAATGCAGCATATGACAAACTCTGTAACCGCTATATTATTGACTCAGTTAATTCAGTTTGAAAATTAAATCCGGATTTATTTACATTGAATTTATATAGGTACATTTATGACTTTACATCCAGATGTAAGTTTTAAACTGGATTAATAGAGTAAATAATATGGCGGTAAGAATTGCAAAAAGTTAAATGGAATAGCAAAATAAATATTAATCAACTTAAGTGAGGGGATTTGCGACACAAAACAAAATTTAGTTAAAAAATTCGTGAATTTTTTGCGCAGTTCATCAACCTTTTCTTGTATATTGTGGCAACCCTCGTGTATTTAATTTAACTTTAAAATTTTTAGCTGACGACGATGACAATTTGGTTTATTTAATTTTATTAGTCATGCATTCTGTTATTCTGAGTTAAATGTTACCGAAAAAAAAAAAAAAATACATACATTGAACTTTGGAACCATAAAATCGAGTAAGATAGGAATTATTGGGAAATAATGACGACAAAATCAAGGTGGTTGTGTAAATTAATACATTGATATAAGACAGATGGCTCATATAGTTCTGTTGAAATAATAAAATATGTGCATTGTATATTGTATTTGTCGATGTTTTGTCATACGTGCTAAAGGTTAAGGAAGTCAGATGAGTATTGAGTTGTAAGTTTACTTAAGCACTTGTTAAAGAAGAAGAGTGAAATAAAAGTTAAAAAAGTGAAAGCTGAAATATTAGCCTAGTTCCTTCACTTTGAAATTCTGTGTATTTGTGTGAATTTCTACACAAAAGTCTGTCAAAGTTCATTTAACAAAAAAAATAAATTAAATATACTCAAATGGAGAGAGTTTCAAAGTAAAGGAACAAAACTATTATTAAATAATTTGTGTTGCATGTTATCAACATGTTTTATGTTTTTACTCACGTATCTAAAGTAGAAGGACTTTTTTTATAAAAAAATTTTAATATCATAAATAATTCTCTTATGTTTATTTCATATGAAAAAGATACAAAATTATCGTAGGTAACTAATACAACTAGGTACTAGTTTTTTAATTATATATAGTAGTAAGTAGAAGTAAGTTGACTGAAAATCCGATATTACATGAACTTTTCAGAAGTGGAATTTTTTATTTTCCATGATGTGTGGTGAAGGAGTTAATTCCACTTAATTATTATTTAAATGTATACAAAAGTAGATTTATATAATATGTACCTCTCGAAGACCAGAAAAACTTGTCAGAGATTGATTCAGTATAGCTACCTACGGAGACATTATAAGCATTATAGGTTATCAATTGATATAAAAAAAAAACTATAAGTATAAATCTCTGGCTCTGATCTGAGGACTTAAATCACAATGTTTAGTTCTAACACAGATGTATGTAACTCAAAACTAATTTGTATTCAATTATTTTTTTTTAAGGAGTAGGTACATATTAATTATATCTAAGTTGTAATTGACATAAATTTCCTATGTCGTTGATTGCTTTAACCTATATATATTAATTGTGAAGGTTAATAATGCAAAACTGGATACGTTGTGATCAATTTTAGTTGTTTTTATAACTGTAGCAGAGAGAGAGCAGGTTTTGACATAGAAAGCATCAATTAATATCGCCTTGCATAATTTTAAAAATTACAGAATGTAAGTGGCCTTAGTTTGCCCAATATTGAGGACCCTGATATTGAAAGACTGGGGCCTTATTCCGTTAAACAAAAACGATCGAACGATATCGTTTTGACATACCCATCTCTATCACATCTAAAGGAATAGATAGCGACAGCTATTGCCAAAACGATATCGTTCGATCGTTTTCGTTTTACGGAATCAGGCTCATGAATGTAGCACTTTCAGATAAATGCCAAGCTGAATGCTATGATATGCGTCTCAATAGAAATGACTGATGAAGTTAAATCGTGAGGGAACTTATATTTTCTATCATCACCATAGAAGTAGATCCCCTGACTAAATTTGGTAGTTTTTTGATCTCATATATTTAAAAATAGAATTATTTTTGTTTTTAATCTTCTGTAATTGTGGAATTTTTTTAAATTAATATAATACTCTTGTTTTTAAGGGTTATTTTAATTTGATGTTACGTAAAAATTGATTTATGTATATGTATATTCGACAAATCATGACTAGATTAATTAATGTAAGTTCAACGATATTTATTTCAAGAACTCTTCAATAATACACATATTTGCATAAATGATTCGATAGGCCTTTATTTCTGCTATATTATCTTGTTTTAAAATTGAACACGTACTTGTAATTTGTATGTATAAATCAATAGATTATTATAATATAAACAGCTTGCAATATTTATTATCATCTGCCTGCTATACATCTCTTACGTAAATCATGAAACTTGCCCTTCATGTTCACATACAATGTTAATAATTACACCCTTTATACAAATTTTTTTTTTAGCAAAAAAAAAAACATTTATAATCTAAACTAAGTGCGCTGTTATGACATGACACAAGTCCAACGTTATCGTCGTCACCATCGTTGGTGTAAATTAAATTTAAATACATATTTGTACATATAACTAGATTAGAGTATAATCTTCTCTTTGTTAATTAAAATTGTTTAGCGTATCTTGTTTTAATTTCAAATTTGCATTTTGATCTTGAATAAAGATGAATTAATTAGGTAACAAATTCACCAGTGTTAAGATCAGAGATCAGCTAGAAAGTACATATATCTACCTAGGTAATTATTTAAATTAATCATTTTTTCCTTTTTTTTTATATTTTAAGTTAAATATAGGTGTTATTTTTCAATTACGGGGACAATTAGTTAAAAAAAATAAACGACAACAGGGTTTAGCAACGTCATCACAGAAACGAAATGGTGTTTTCATAGAAACTATCGATAACAAGTATGTTTCTAATTCACGTCGGTAACACAGTTTTTCCGAGCGATTTAGTTAGTTGGCAATATTAGCTTTGATTGAAACTCATTTTAGCTTTAATTGAAACTCGCATCCTTGAAATATTTCATTTCTCTTTTTCAGACACTTAAAAAAAAAACCATGATGCCAATACAAAGTTCCTCAATCATTATTTCTAGTTAAACAAATATTTCATCTTGGCCCAACCTTATACATATAAAATGGTTGATTTAAATAATCAATATTAAGGTAGTTCAATCATTTAAATAATAAAGACATTTATTTTGACAAAAATTATGTTTTATGTCATCAACTTTATAATGGCATGAAAATAATCACTGATTTAGCTTTTTAAGTGCTTCAAAACTTAAATTAAAACTAAAATTTTCAATGATAATGTTATAATGAAAACTATACCTATAACTCGTACCTTAACTAAGCCTCAGGGTTTAGCTAAGCAAACAGGGATAAGTTGTTGTTCCATTGAAATTGTTTAGTATCTACGTCATTGTTTTCATCCAATTCCCCCCGGGCTTGCAAAAAAAACTCCTATCATGAACATTGAACAAACAGATAGATTTGTGGGGATTCACTTGTGTTGTATTGCCTATTATATCGTAATTTTTTTTCTTCAGAATGAATTTTTCTAAGCAACAGATAAATTAAATGCAAATGATTTAAATAAATAAAATTGAAAAAAAAAAATTAAATGCAATGTAAATATTTATAGCAAAACTAATAGAAGAATAAAAGTAATACCTTGGCAACACTTAACGCTTTTTTTGTTTCTGAAAATACATATTATGTACACATGAGCTGTCAATTTTCGTTTACCATTTCAATTTTTTTTTTTTTTCTTTGTCCTTTTATTTCTCCTTCTGTCAGTGTGATGTATGTATATGTATAAATAAATACGTGTATACTAAAACTAGATGTGAAAAATTGATATTTTAAATATTATAGGTATGTATCACTGATCTCTATAATACACTGGATAGTGAATAGCCTATAATGTATAACAGTTTTTGTGAGGCAAGTTTTTTAAAGGGTACCGGCCACGACCTCATATCTCGCTCTATACAAACGAAGAAAGAGATTGAAGATATTTGCCGAAATTAAGCATTTATTTAATATCAGTTGATGTCAACAAGCATTGCGGCTGTAAATATTGAAAAATATAAAATAAAATGCAGGTCCAGTAGCGTCCACTCCTTTGGCGCCGCTGTTATACTGTTATATGAGGGTACCGGCCACGACTATATTTTTGCCTCAAAAATTTTTTATGAATACACTATCCAGTGTATATAGAGATCAGTGGTATGTATAAGTAGTACATAATAGGTGTGTTTTTTTGCAATTAGAATTGGATGAAAAAAAACGATGTTGGTGTTAAATAATTAACATATTCAATGCAATAACAACAAATTCCTTCCTGGCTTATTAGCTTAACGCAGAAAATTTTTAGTCTTAGATCTTTTCCAAGATAAAACTGTTTTACCGGCCCGGCGGTATGAAAATGTCAATTTTTTTTCTATGGCGTCGCTAATCCGCGATGTGGTTTTTTTTTGTAAATTAATTCTCCGAGATTGGAAAAAAAACACACCTAATATTAAAATTGAATGCAAATTTCTATCGTCATAAGCAGAACAACTATAAAAGCGTCGTAATTGATAGATTCCCTTTTTTCATTGATAGATATTTAATTGAGCATCATTTACATTCAAAGTGGATATTTTCAAATCAATCATTCGTTTGGTTAAACATTAGAATATTTACCTATGTCATCAATTGAATTAATTAATAATTTTACGTAACAAACTTATTTAAGTTAGAACACAAATTGATATAAGAATAAAATTAAAGTTTTATATTTTATACCTAACTATTATTTAAAAATGCATAAAAGTATGAGTAACGTGTTGAAATAACGTACCTATTAAATAAACGTGATATAATCTAACGTGACGTTTGAATATTATACATATGTATCTTTAATTTAACAACTAAAGAATTCCTATTCAAATTAATGTTATTTTTTTTTTATAAATTGAATTTTAATTTTAATGAAATATTTTGTGTTTCATTGCAATTATGTACATAGTAGGTATATATATATAAATTTAAAGAAAAGTAAAGATTAAATTGCCTTCACGTTACGTAATGAACGAGAAAACTTTCTAACTTATGATAGAAGGTGTGTTTTTTTGCAATCCCGGGGGCAATTGGTTGAAAAAAAAACGACAACGGTAATTAGCGACGCCATCAATGAAAAAAACATGGAGTTTTCATACAAACTATCGATAACCTATGTTTTTCATGGACGAAAATTGGTATAAATTGGCACTTTTAGGAAGTAAAGTAATACCTACCAACGGCCGCCATTTTATAAAGTGCCACACTTTTTTAGCTATCATCTCCGTGTGAATATATAAACTTGATTTATTGTGCCTTCATAGGCTCCTAAGAAATATTATATTCCATGCAATGGATGAAATTGAAAGTAAAACATTTAACAAACTGTTCTTTTTTTGCTCTGGGAATTTGAGGTTAAAACAAAGTATGTAAAAATAATTAAATGCAGAAAAATGATCTCCGTTTTGAAATTCATTGGGAAAGTACACAAATCAACGTCATCAGGAAGAAGCGAATGTAACGAAAAGTGCTATACCTATGTTAAAAGTATTCATATTTGAATTGCTAAACAACACTACAAGTAAAAGTGTTTCGAAATCATTTATCTCCTATATAGATAAGAAAATATTTCAGGATCCTATATTGAAGATGTTTTTTAACATCAATAAACTTTTTTTTATAATTTTGCTTAAGTCAATTACTTGTCTATAAATCATAATGAAAAATCCCTCAAATAAAAAATAACAAATATATTTAACCTTGGAACCTATATATGTATTATGTACTTTAAATATACATATACATGCATACTTACCTGCCATCGTCGTCTACCTCATTGTCTAGAGGCTAAACGCGTTAAAATGCTTAACTATAGCCGACAAAAAAAAGTAATTTTTCCCACTGCATGTGTCTGTACTCTGTAGATACCTACTATACAAAACTTCTTTTTTTTTAATTCCTAAAAAAATGTTATGCGGCTATCCTTCGGCTTTCGGCACCATTTAAGGGCATGTCTGCATGATGCAAGATGCAGCTATATAGCATCCGTGGAAGGCGTATAGCGTATAACCCATCATTAAACTTATTTCCTATGGTACAGAGTTTTTGTTTTACTGCGTCATAAAAATTACAAAAAAAAAACTGCAACTCATTAATGTCTGAAGATGCAATGTTGTGACTACACTTAAGTCATTCATTGCATTTAATTAATTTTAAATAGCAACCTATACCTACCTATACATACATTATATTTGGTGGTATTTCAGTTTAATGTTCATCCAGAAAAGAGGTTTTTGTTTTTTGTAATTTTGTTTTCTTGAAAACAGACAACAAAAATGATCTACAGCTGATAATTACGAACTTTAAGAGTGATTACAAAATAATTTCCGATGTCAACAAAGTCAAAAAAAAACTCCGCACATTGTACCTTCAAATATAAAGGTCCAAGTCACCAAAGTTCATCATTCAGGTCGGCCGTCGTGGCGTCGCCGCTATTATATCTTAGTAAATGAAGCAATGATTCAATAAAGGTTATCAAAAGTCGATCTTTTGATAAGAATTTGTCAAAATATTTTTGACTTTTGTTTAAAGTGTCATGACTTGTTTTTGGTTTAGAAGAAATAAAAACAAAAAATGTTTTTGTTCTTTTCATCTAAAAAAAAACAATATAATAATAATAATAATTTTATTATTCTGATGAAATTTCTCATTATAAGTTACTATTGTTGTTTTTCTATAATTCTAGGTCAAAAATTGTTTCCAAGTGAATTCTGAAGATCTAAAAGCATTTTGGCTTTAACTAAATAAGTATCTATTCAAATTTACGATGAGCATGACAAATTGTATTTATCCGATCTATATCTACATACCTACATTAATAAATGTTATCTCCAGACACTATATGACAAATTCATGCTCGTGCGTTGTACGAATATATTATATGTATGTATATCAGTAATATACATGAATCAGAAATATGACGCATTTAAGATTATTAAGTAACAACAGCGGTTTTTGACCAATTTATTAGTTTCGGTTAATTATTTATTATTATACATTTATAGAAATAATCAGAAAGCTAAATTAGTGTCTTTATCAATTATTGAAAAATTTCTTATTGATTAAATAGGTATATGTGCTTCACTGCAGCAATTTTTTATTCCAAGTGCGATCACCAAGTTCATCATATTCATGTTATTTTTGTTGATTCCTATTTTCAACCTGAAATGTTTATAATTTGATATCTTTTTATTTGGAAATAGGTATGTAGCTTTTACCAATTCATGAGTGACAGCATTCAATAAGGTTGGGGGCCAACGCCAACCTGGCAATTCTTTTTTTGTGTCCGGATTGCAGTTGCTTCCTTAGGTGTATTTCGTTTTTGTTTGTTAATCCGATAGAAATTTGACGAAAAACTGAACCCAGTGAATATTCGACTTTAACGATATAAAAAGAAAATTGTGTTACCGGCTTAAATTATCACTTTTTTTGTATCCATAATTTGTCAAAATATTTGTTTTGAGCTTTCAAATCAAACAGTTTTTTTTTTTCTAACAAAATGGCCGATCAGTGTATTTTGGAATTGAATTTTTTGTTTTTATTTGTTGTTTTTGCTGCAGTTATTGAACGGAATAATTTTCTGTGCGAGATTTTAAATGCGATGGTGTTTTTTTGTGGGACGGCTTAGCTAATTTTCTCTATCGTTTTTAGTTCAATTCCTCGGGCTTGCTTTAATGCAATATATACCTACTTGTATAGTTGTATCTACTTGAGGCAGCTGTATTTGTCAAAATAGTTATGATTAAAAATAGAGATTTTTATGTCGATATTGTCGATAGTTTTCCAAAAAAACTTATACTTTTTAGGATTATTAGAAAGTATAAATTTTTGTCACTTCAGCTGATTTGATTGACAAAATATTTATATCTGCATACCTATACAGCTATAATATAATCTGGAAATGCAGATTCTGTTGAAAGAAAATTTATGTTATCGATTGTTTGGTACTCCAAGAAATGGCTCAATAATAAATTCCTCACTGAACCACTGTTCACACGCATTCAAATTAATACGAAACGTGCACATTCCAAAAATAAATAAATACATCTTTAGTCGCAATATACAATTTTCCATTCTTTAGTTCATGTGCGTTCTTTGCTCCCAAAAATGTATAAATATAAAAATAGATAAAAGAAAAAAACTATCCCACATAATAAGAATTATTAAAAATAAATATTCATCCAATTTTTATGCAACAATAATTATTTTACAAAGATACAAATTTTAATAATTTTTCTTTTTTTTTTATTCAACAGGTTTAAAGCTAAGCAAAAGTGCATTGATTGAACTTTTGGAAACTAATATTAAAAAAGCTCGTATTTGTACTCAAAAAGCTATGCTTAACTTTTATTGTATAATTTTAAAGCTTCTCAGTACGCTATTTGCACTTTGGGATGAAAAAGTTCAAAAGAAAGCTAATTTTCGACTAATAACAACAACAACATCAACGAAAGCAACAACGTTGGATAATGAAAGCTCAACTGCAAGCAAAACGAATGTAAGTTTATTTTTTTTTATCACAGTGTTGACAAAAAGATTGTAGCACATAATTTCAATTTATATTTTTGTTTATAAATATTGATTAAAACTATTTTTTATTAGAAAATTGATCTATTAATTTAAGTTGTATTACTAAACATTTCCTTAAATAAAAAAAAATATATCTACAGTTGGTATTTGCAAAGTTAAATTATTTAGTTTAAAAGTAAAAATTTATAATTTAAAAATTCCAAATTTCTTTGGAAGGTTATTTAAGTTATAATAATAATAAATATACAAATTTATTTTAGGATGCTAAAACAACCAACCCCAACGAATCACCCATTCAATCCTACCAAAGCCGCATAGCTGAGAAGTTGATGCGAATTCAAAAGCACAAAAGACGTTTAAGTGGCAACAGCTTGCTTCCATCATCGAGCTCAAGTTCCACTCCTACTCCCAATCCAACACCACCATCAACTCCATCATCAACACCATCATCATCCACTAATGATCTCATTCGTCGTCAAAGTTTCTCCTCGTCCACTGAGAGTCTAAAGTCAAGTAGCTTGTCATCATCAAAGACCCATCTATATAATTCCAAGTTCCAAGAATACTGCTTAGTTTTCTGTGTGCATGCAGTTCTATGCGTAATGTACCTACAGGTTGTGATTCTCGGAATAGCACTAAATACCACTTATATTCCTTCGGGATTGATCTTTATGCTAGTTACTATTGGAATTATTGGATATATTTTTGTAAAAGTAAGTTTTAAAAATTATTTATTTTAACGTGATTGGGTCTAATAATTTTATTTTAAAGGTATCCCTTGTGAATCAAAAATCTGTAACAGATAAATCATCAAGATCATCCCCCCAACCAGAGGCTAAGAATTCCCTGCGCCGTGATCCAATCAAAGATGACTTCAGTCCAGAACGTCAAAGTCGTTCAAAAACGAAAAAAGTTCCACAACCTATTGAGTTCAAGACTTTGAGCAAAGTTGAGCTTTTGTAAGCCTGATAGTTAAAAAAAAAACTACAACATTATGATAACAAAAAAAAAATATGCATAATTTATCTTTTTAAGTGAACACAATAGTTATGTAGGATCTATCAACTTAGGGCAAGCATATCTTAAAAAAAAATTCAAACACTAGAGGAGGTATCTTTAAAATATTATTTAAGAAACAATTTTTTTTCTCCGAAAAAGTACAACTGTAATGAATATGTAATGAATTTTATAGAAGTTAGAAGTTCTTAACTTTGAAAGAGCTTTAAAGTCAAACGTTAAAAACTTTTGTTTATCGAGTTTGAGAAATATTCTAGCAATTTGACAGACTTAAGTACTTCAACTTGGTAATTGTAAAATCATAAACAAAAGTTATGTTTGAGTGTGACAGAAATGTCACTGATTTGGCAGAATTAATTAGGTATCTATTTGCTTGAAGCTTACAGAGTTTAGGTAACAGACAAAATAAGAAACTCAAAACTTTTGCACACAACTGTTAAATTATAATAATTGAAAAACATTCACATAATCTGACACAATGAAGTTTTTTTTTAAATAATTTTCCGTATGAAACTAAAGCTATATGAAGTGGTAGTGAAATAGCACCTTATACTTCAAATCAATTATTTGACGTTTACGTTGATAGATGAATTGACATAAAAATGACAGAATTGATCTGTCATAATAATAATTGATTATTTCAATGAGCTCAGTTTTGAACTTCTATCTATCTATACATACATTCTGTTAAATTAGTTTTCAAATTAAAATTTATCACAGTAGGTCTATAAATTATGTAACTGTTTCCCTTTTAAATGCATTTTTCTCTGGCGAGAGCTGTCATTTGATAAAAGTTTATGTTTTTATGAACTAGAAAAGTAGTAATAAATAATGATGCTTTGAAATTAGTACTTTCATGATTGATAACAGCTTAGTTCGAATTTACATGGAGACTTTTTATGGGGTTTTTCTGAATCTCCTAAATTTTATAAAAATTAAAAAAAAAAACTTACATGAAAATTCAACAAAATTCAACTGATTCTTTCTAGCTTCCTTAGCAAATGTCAGTTTGAAAATTACAAATTCACCTCTAAAGAGCCTTCATGTAAATTTAAACTTAACTTATACGATGGACTTTATTTAATATTCTTTTGTTCTCAACTTAATTATATTGAATTTGTCATTTCCTTCTTGTAATTGATTTGAGTTAAACTTTGAAATTGGTTTTTCTTAAATATCTTTGTGAGTTTATCTTTGTAATTTTGTAATGTGTGTATCTTTTTTTTTTAATATCTTTTTTTTTGTAATAATATCTACATAATATTTTTCGTAGATAATTTTATTTTACATTTTTTCGCGACACCAAAGATATTTAGAAAAAAATCAATTTTAAATTAAAATCAAAACAATAATAATAATAATTGTATTGCATTAATTATATTATTTTGAAGTGATAAATTAAAGAGAAAAGAAAAAAATATTGTTAACTATCTAATTTATGAATAAAAAAGTAACAAACACTCAACTGGATATACTTAATCGAATTTAAGAATTAAATCCAAATTTCATATTGACACAAAAGACGTCGGATTAACAGTTGTAATTTTTTGACGTGAAAGATACATGTTTTTCTGTCAAATATTAAAAATATAAGTGTAAAGTACGATTAGTTAACATAAGGGACTTCAAGTTAAAGTAAACTGTCAAAAATTGTCTTTATTTTAACATATCTGCTCAGCTCAATCAAAGAGATCAGAAACTTGCTAAATGTTAAAGTCCCTTGCGCTTGACATTAAAATGACATTAAACTTCAAAATCAACTCAAAAACTTTAGAAATATGTAATAGAAGCTTTAATAATTAGTTTTTCTTATTAAATATCAAATTAACTAGTTGCTGAGATCGCATAAAATTTCCTCCATCAATTTGATAGAGCAGAAAGAGAAACATAAATACAACTTTAAAGTAAGATGTAAAAGAAAAACTCATCTCTGTGAGTTGAGCAAGCGAATCCAAAAACACAGTTCCCTTTTTTTTGCTGTCAAAGTCGAGGAATTTAGTTGGCAAATTAAGCCAGTTCAGGTTTTTCCGCAACATCGGAAATATAATTCCTTAGCCGAATATTAAAGTCTTGTTTTCTGATTTTGTGGACGGAGAAGAATCCCAGAAACTTTAACTGGGTAATAATTGCATTCGTATTTCAGAGAAATATGGTATCTTTTAATTGGTCTATTTTTCAAAATGTTAACTGTCAATTATTTCAAATTTTCAATTCCGTCACTTAATATTTCGGTCATATTCCTATATTACTACATACATATTATAATTGTACAACTTGTCTTTAAACTACATACATAAAATTTAAGCTTAGAACAAAAATGTTTGTCTGAATGCGAAGATGTGTTTATTGAATACCAGCTACCTTAACCTACAATTTTCCCTTTTTTCCTTTTTTTATTTTGTATTTCTTTTGTTTCCTTTACTTAATATTTTCAACCTTTTTCCTCAAAATATTGAAAAGAAATCTGAGACTGAAAAGAAAATGTATAATAAAAGAATATGAATGAATTGATCTAAAATAAAATGTTTATATTACAATTTAATTTGATCAGTAATTTATGTTCTACAAATATACAAGTTTTTTTTATGTTAAAAGCATTATATTTTTTTATATATTTTGTTTATTTTACATATTAAATTATTCAAATCCCTGTTTGACTGTGATTGTGTGAGAGAAAATTTTTTTTTTAAGGTTAGAATAATATAGAATATAATATGGAATTGTGAATGTCTCGAATTCGAGATATTGTTATTTGTACTACACTATAACGATAGTTTTTTTTATATGAATTAAATAATAATACGTGTATAATTAAGAACTATTTACTATATAGAACACATTGTTCAAAAAAAAATAAAAAAAAATAAATAGAATAATTTATAAATTTGAATAAGAAAAAAAAATGTGTTTCTTTTATAATTTTATTTTATACAAAAAAAATGGAAATCGAACAGAAATGATGCAAATATTTACCAGAAATGCAATAAGGATCAATTATCCAGCATTTGGCAAGTGTCAACCCGATCATTAACTGGAAAATTTCTTGTTCATCAATTTAATTATAAAGAGTGGGACATCTGTTGGTTTCTCTTTGAATCATATGCTAATTTGACACTGACAGCTCTTATAAGCACTAAAAATTGACAGAACTCGGTATATATTAGCTCTGTTTCTGTTAATAAAGTTCATGAAAATGGTAAGCTGATTGGTAACTGGGCGTATTTCCGGGTGCGTTCTGAACACAATGCTGACTGCAGCTCAGCTCCGTCTACAGTTGCGTTCCATTGTGCTCGTAGCATTGATTTTGCGTGTATTTAATATTTTGACAGATGTTCCGACTGCGACTCCGGTTGCGGCTCCGTTGCATTGTGTGGTCAGTTATTGTGGTTTTTTGAGTGGCGTTATTATTGACCCATTTTTCTTCCATCAAGGCGTTAATGGAAGAATTGTTAATGGATAGTGCTTCCGAGGACTCACTCTTCCGGATTTCACTCAATTTATCAATTTATGACACAATACAAAAACAACACTGGATCTACATACGTATTTAAAAAATTCAAAAACTAGTTTTTACTCTGATGGGTAAATCGTTATTTGAAAATGGTGTCTGAATTGTAAAAAAAAGAAAAGAAATACTTAAACAAAAAAAGAAAAACGAGATGGGTATACATATTACATATACCTAACACTGTTGTCACTATGATCTGTATCATTATTCATGTCACCATATGGCCAATTTTTGGATTTGTTAACAAGAATTGATTTCGAAATTTCAACCCTGATATTTCGGTGGTAGAGTGTATGAATAACATAAGTGCCACAATATTCTGTCTGGTTGTATGAGTACCTACTAGAACCCCTAATGCACGTGTACTCGTGTTACACTTGTATTAAAGCTATATTCGTGTATGAATACGTGTATTTATATTTACACGACGTGTATTTAATGTTATACATGTGTATTTAAGCAATACACGTGTAATTACTTTTAAATCGTACTTTTGCTGTTTTATGGTTCAAAAGACCTTAAAGAATAGATACAATGACGAAACTAATTTTTTAGAAAATATTTTTTTTTGGTGTGTAAAAATATCTTAAGCGATTTACAAAATAATTTACAAAAAAATGATGCTTTTATACACGTTTATTTTTGTTTGCATGTGTATTTAGAAAATACACGTGTACGCGTGACATGAATACACGTGTAATTAGATACACGCTTAAATCGAGAGCTCTGGTACATACATACATATATTTGCAGTATACGTCGGATTACGCACATTGTATGTGGCTGCGATCAAAATGACAAATTCAGTTTAATGGAAAATTAACTGGTGTAATGACAAGCCTATAAAAAACTTGGTGGTAGCTCACTCAAGTGTTGTTGTTCATTCAAACCTTCAATATTAATATGATGGTGCGAATGCTTGGCAGCCTAATTGCAAGTGTGTTATCACACAAAACACCATATAGTGTAATGGAATTTTGATATTTTTTCCGATATTTCCGCGGAGCACTAAGTGCTCATAGGATCACACTTTAGGAAAAGAGGCCCTCGATAAACTATTAATGTGGATAGATTCAACGAGTAGGTATACTTAAAACACTTCTGACCTACTAAAAACCAAATACCTACACGGTTAAAAATTTTGGTGTACTTTTTAATATTTTTTGGGTTACATATATGACAACACCAAAAATGTATTAAAGTTTAATACATCGCAAATATTACATTTTTACTTTTAATACAAAAATTATTATATTTTATAATAGAACTTTATTAGAAAAAGAGAGGAAATTCTCACAAAGAAATTTCTCACAAGAAAATTTTCTCTCAAAAGGAAATTTCTCTTGAGAATTGAGAACACAGAAAATATTATTAATACATACTCGTAATAGCTATAATAATGAATGTGTATTTTTGTAAGAGTACCTATTTATCTTTGTATGTCAATTTATTTCCATTTGGGAATAATTATTCTTATTATTTTTATTATAATAATAATATTCTTTTCTCCATCGTTTTTCACAAATGAGAATAGAAATCTTATTGCGCTTTCAAAATAATGCACATTTAAATTTTTTTATTTTTATTTTTCTTGCTTTTTAATACAATATTAATAAATTTTAATCTTGGTTGTATTAAAAAGTGAAGCAGTCTGTTCAATATGTTCATATTCAATATGGCTGACAAAAAAGAGCATCGAAGCAAAAAAAAGGCTTGGAGGTATTAGAATGTAATCAAAAATGATTAGAAAAATTCTCATATTTGAAATGGCAACTGAGAGAGAATTTTTCCCTCTCTACAAGGGATATGTTTTATTCTTTTGGGTTAAGATCGACTCTTTTTTGTATTACAAATGATATTTTTATAAAAAAAATATTAAAATGTAATAAGAATTGATTAGAATTTTTTATAATATTTCCCTAGTATTAAAATGTAATATTTGCTGTATTGCATACGGTTGTAATACAAGAGCTGTATTAAAAAATACACCAGAATTTTTAACCGTGTACAGTCACAAAGTCCTAACACTAACATTTCAAACAATTCTAGACCATGGTGTAAAAATTATTAAGCATCAAACTTAACCAATAGGAGAGAATTCCGAAGAAGCACAAGAATCAAAGAATAAAGACTACACGAGATATCGATACCAAAATACCTGGAAGGTTTTACGGAAATGTCAAAATGAAGATTTATACCTATAATATGCTGGCTATAACATCGGATCCACTTATTTCATCTTTAAGGCAAGTGAGATCTAAAAAAGATCTGAAAATGATGATGATGCCAATGAAAATTCAAATCTAAAATTATTAAAAAAAAATACGTATTAATTATTCTATTTTATTTTATAAGAAAAATAAGCAAAATTATTTATTAAAATGATGGTCGATTTACCTTTTTACTTACACTTTTTCACATAAAAGTGGGTATAAGTCGCCTTTCAATGCTTTGAATAGTTTGGCTTGTAGGTAGGCAATACGCACCAGAAGCCTTGTATGTCTTAAGAATGGATCGTTTTCTTTAACTGTACGTTCAAGTGGACTAAACATTTTAAAACCTTTTCCAAGTTATGAATATAGGTATATGAACAAACTTTTAACAAATGCCTTAAAAGCTGTTGGTCCTGCATAACCTGCTTACTGATGTCTACATGCAAATTCACGAAAGCAAGACAAAATTAAATTATGTAGAATTTAATGTAGGTAGGTAGGTAGGCTGATGGCATGTAAGGTCAGCCCGTCTTCAGTAGACAACCACCTCATTATAAAATACAATATAATAGTAAAGGCATTAGTTTATTTATCATGATGCAAAGTTTTGTACCATTACAGCTTTTTGTTTTCCTGTTAAAAATTGAAGTTTGCTTCAAGTTGTTCTCAGTGTCGGTTTTGTGATTTTTTGTTAAATTAAAATTTAGTAGAAGTGTTTTGGAAAAAGAACTATAATTACCAAAATATTGAAGTTAAGTGCTTAATATGATTATTTATAGATTATTCAAAGTTGAAATCCCATTTTTTTAGCTAAAAATATTTTAAAGTATTATCTAATAGATATTTACAAGAATCAGAAGACAAAGTTTTTATAATTCTCCTATAAGGTCAGCCTCCCCCGGCTGACTACTGAAAATAATTTTTTTTTTGTTTTTTTTTTAATCTGAGTAGGTATGCAAAGTGAATAGAATTTTTATTCTCTTTTTTTGTACCAAAAAAATATGAAAAAAAGCCTTAGTTTCAGTAGTCAGCCGCCTGTAAACGTTAAGGTAGAATGAGCGGCTGACTATAGAAGATGCATGTTTATTATGTCAGCCATCAATATTATTTTTACTAATTGGGGCTGACTACTGGATATTTCAAGTGGCCCACTACTGGATCTTAAGAGGATTACTACTCAAAAATCACACTTTCATCTCAAAAAAAGTAAATAATTAGTTTTGGATAGAAAATTAACTTACTTACTAGCACCATAAAATTTATAATCTACATATTCCAATTAATCATATAATCTGAATACTCTATTCTTCAATTGAATATTGAATTTTTAAGGGCTAGTTGAACATAAAAAAAGTTAAGGAGCCGACACCCTACACCCTATCAAAATATGCCGTCAGCTTTTATTCTCTTTGATTTTTAGAACCCTCCTTACCAATAGTTAATGGAATTAAATTCATATAAATTCTCCTCAATATGAAGGTTTTTATAATTACCTAGCTTTTCAAATAAAATTGTCTTTCAAAATAAAAAAAAAAAACTTAAAAGATTATCTTTCTTTGGAAAATTGCTTTACATATTTCTGTCTCTATAAGTTTCTCATTCCTTTCCGTTGTAGATATACCAAATTCCAAATTTTAATTTATTTTCCCATATGTGTATAATGTAGGTATATACTATAGTTTTGGCTCCCAAACCAATAAAAAAAAATCTTAAACGCTTTCTCTTTGTTAGAATCATCCCCATTCCCTAGCACCATCTCCAGCATTTCCAAGAGATGGGAGAAATACAAAAAACAAAAAAAAATCTTTAATACCTTTGTTCACTCAGACGAAACTTTTACATTGCAACGCATTGCACGACATTTCATAGACATACCGCCGCCAGTTAACTCATTCAACACAAGGACCTAGTTTGGATAAAAATTCAAACCGTTTTCAAATTCTCTTCTGCATGCACCTCCTCATTCCCCCATATACCAATTGTCTTAGTAATTTATTTTTGGAGTGAGATAGAAAGTTTCTATACAGTGCAGTGCGAGTGTATGCATAAAAAATCCTTTTTATTTTCATTGACTTAACAGTCACACATAAAAAAAACCTCTTCTTGAGGTGAAATGAGCAAAAAAAAAAAAGAAACAAAAAAAAACAAACTCACCATCTCACCACTCTTACAAAATTTTATAATTTGAAATTTAATTACGTCATTGCTGAGAGTTTGTGTGATGATATTTCGAATGATATAGGTTCAAAGAAAAATAAATGGCTACACTACTGACACAGTGGGACAGTGGCACCAAAAATTAAGTTAAACAGCACAACAAAAAGAACAAGCTAAGGCTAATAAACCAAAAAAAAAAAAATAAGAGAGACACTCCCTCTCTCTCTGATGTCGTGTGATTGCGATATTTTCACTCGCCCATTGGATTTCCTTTATGCCTTTCATTATTTTTATCTGCATTTTACCAGTGCCCCTTTCCATTGTGTTGAACACTCAACCCAACCTCCCCATCCACCCTACTCACTCTGTTAAAAATAAATATACCATACCCCTATTTTTTACCATCGTTTTTAGCAATGATTCCATTACGCGGTCGTTGACGTCACCGAACCACATCGTGGCACACACATAAAGTGTAACCGACCGGCGAAAATGTGGAAAATGACAAAAATGCAGTTTTTTTCTTACAATGTCCTTTATGTGTTGACATTTGTTAGCATTTTCCTTTCCATAATGGCATGTGCGCAGGTTTTTTTTTTTGAGAGAAAATGAGTCAGTAAGTCTTGAGAGTGAGAACAATAACTGTTACATAGGAATTGGGGCTATGGGGGTAAAACAGAACTATTGGAGACTTTTAAAGCTTTCTCTCTCTCAACCTATAGGTATGTCGATTTTATGTTTCGATGAATTTATAGTGGGTTAGGTCAGGACGGGATGAGTGATCATCAAGTCACGAATGAATCAGATATAATATGCCGGCTATTTGTATCGATAACTATTTACTATATGTGTTTATATTGTGGACATTTCTACCAAGAAAAACCAAATCAAATTCATTGAAAATCGATTGTTCGTTGACTAGTTAAATTATATTTGACAACCTTTGACTCCTACATGTTTGCATTAATGTTGCCCAGCATTAAGCTGTCGAACAACACGCATTTTAACCTTCACTAATGGTATATGTAGATTGAAGGTATTTATGTACATATGTAGGAAAAAGATAGACATGGTGACGGAATTGTGTGTGATGTTGTGTGGTGGTAGATTGAAATCATCGAAGACCTTCAGATTTCTGCCACCAGAGTGAGTGTTTGCTTTTGAGTAAAACCGAAAGTGGATCAAAGTGGAAAGCTTCTCGAAAAAAAAAAACGCATTGCATGTGGGTTAATTATTACTGTTCATTGCAGTTTGTTTTAATTCATTATAATGGCAGTGTTTATTTTAGTTTTTTTTTCTTGTTTTTTCTTATAGATGTATAAATACCAGGTTTAAAGAGAGGGAAATAGAAATGAGTATTTTCAATTACCTACACTTAAGGAAATTGTATTTTGTAATATACCCGCATTTACTTTTCCAAAAAAGGCTTACTTAAAGCTACTTTAAATGGGCATGATTATGTAAAACGGTGGAATGAGGATATTTCGATATGATGCAGATAAGGAAACTTGGAAACTTGTTTTTTTAAAGAAATCTTTAAAATGCAAAGAAACAATTATATAATCAAATACATAGCTATTTCTATATTTTATATTTTTCTGTTACCACATTATTTTTTATCTAAAACTTTCGGTACTATATGTAAACATAAATTGCTCCAAAGTTATAGGATGAATTCCGTTAATTTAAATATTTCAAGTACCTACATTGAATTATAAATGGTTCCTTATTTTATGGAGCTTATGCAATCAATAAGAAAGAGAGAAGATTTTGCATTTAATATTATAATGTGCGACCTTGGATGGATTTTCAAATTGGAATTTTCTTTTGCTGTTATAAAATCTAACTGAAGATGATATAAAAGGTTTCTCTTTATTATAAATACTGTGTATTTCCCCCATTTAGACGGAAGGCGCTGTTTTCTTAATAATAACAAATATAACAAAAATGGCAGAACTTACAATCCGCGGGTTCAACGCACATATGAAAATTCAGATTTCTGAATTTATGAAAGCTACCCAGTCAAAAGGCAGAAAAAATCAGAAATCTGAATTTTCAGATGTACGTTGAACCCGTTGAAATGTAAATGTTCATTTGTTCCTAACCGCAAATATCCAAGAGTTCTTTACCAATTGCTTTGAAATTTGAACACGACATTGCTTTAGAATACGTGTATGCTTAAGTAAAAACTGCGTCATCTGTCGAACATAAAAGCAACACCCGCTTAATTGAGATCTCAGTAACAGGAATATTATTTCTTAGTTTTGCTGTCAAAAAAATTGCAGAAGACAAATTTTAATTTTAATTGCGGGAGCAACTCCGCACAACGCACTGAATTTTCCGAATCGGCTTATATTCCATAATATGAGGTAGGTTATGCCAACCTACCGGGACTCTGGAGTTTACTGAGCTCATTTCTAACTAATTGTTTGACCATTTCTTCATCTTGCAGACATTATTCATGTTATTTGTTTTTCCTTGTCATATGCATATAAATATCAATACAAAACAACAAATACTAATAAAAGTACGTATACGCCCAGGTGTCCCAAATTTAAAAAGTGATTTATTCTATTTTTAACTTGAAATATACATGTATGTAAGACTATATGCATGTCTTCAAAGTGCTATGAATTCAGCTTGTAGAATATTTAGGATAATAACAGAGTAATAGCTTTGAGATAGCTAAGTAGGTATAAATAATACTAAGTAACAGAATTCCCAAAATTAACAAAAATTTGAGACGTTTATCGTGTTTTAAGTAAAAGAACTAAAAAAAAAACAACACTAACATATATGTATGCCAGTAAGACCTAGGGTCTTATAAATAAGGCAATGTTAGAAGGAATAGAAGGATAGGATAGATTTTTGTTGGCACAGTGGATTGGGAAATTAGGTTTTGATTATCTCATTTAATCCCAGGGGTGGCGTTCAGTTGAGGGAATATAGAAAGAATGCTGCCTAGACTGGGGATCGAACCCACACATCCAGGTTAGCAGTCAAGCACTTCTTCCACTGCGCCGGGGCCACCCAAAGTTTTTCCAAAAATTTACTAAAAGAGAGGTTTTTGCAACGGTAAATTTTTGTGTAGTTTATTTCTGATTAAATTGCTATGTATTCCAGTAAGACCTAGGGTCTTATAAATTAGGCAATGTTAGAAGGAATAGAAGGATAGGATAGATTTTTGTTGGCACAGTGGATTGGGAAATTAGGTTTTGATTATCTCATTTAATCCCAGGGGTGGCGTTCAGTTGAGGGAATATAGAAAGAATGCTGCCTAGACTGGGGATCGAACCCACACATCCAGGTTAGCAGTCAAGCACTTCTTCCACAGCGCCGGGGCCACCCAAAGTTTTTACAAAAATTCACTAAAAGAGAGGTTTTTGCAACGGTAAATTTTTGTGTAGTTTATTTCTGATTAAATTGCTGTTTAAAATCCATAAAATCTGAACGACTCGATTAATTTTGATGAAATGATAATGAAAAACTACAGAAAATAGGAGTACATTTTTCTCTGTATATTTTTCGATAGAATTTCTTCCAAAAATCAATTTTTTTGCATCAATTTAATAATCGATTACATATATTCTTCAACACGTACTTTAGGTACATGCATAATATAGGTAACATATGAAAATTTGAAATTTGTATGAACTCGAAAACTTAACCAAAACTGAAGAAGAAGAATATTCATATGCGAGAATTTGTATATGAACATTTTATGATAGGCCTTAAAATAAATAAAATACGAGGTCTTGTCGTTTAGAGCTGAATTAAAAGTGAATTTCGTATTTTCCAAAGTTGATTTAACTTGCAATAAAAGGTAAATAGATGTACTTTTTTTTATAGATGTGTACATAATTTAATTGGGTCGTCAAGGAGCGTTTCAGTTCAAAACTAAAATTATAAAAAAAAATTAATAATTAATAATATTTTTGGGTTTTGTTTAGAAATTACATCAGCGTTTGGACTTTTTGAATTTGAACTTTCAAAATCAAGACTTTTAATGAAATAAGCTGGTAATTTTGATAGTTTCTTGGGTTTGGGATATTGATAATGACAGTTAATGTGAAATTTAACACTGAAATTGTCAATCTGACAATCAGAAGATTCAATTTAACCAATAGAGAATTTTTTTTAATTTATAAATTGATTCATTTGGAGGTACTCTTTTGAAGTAGAAATTATAGACAGATAATGCGTGAGTTGTGCCAAACTGTTATGGTATTTTTGTTCAGTATTATTTGACTCAGACCGACACTGCAGGGTCTACAAATTATTCAGTTGTATAAAGAAAATCAGCGAGCTCCCATGAAATGTCCTACATTTATGTTGTACAACATGATTTGAAGAAAATGTCAGTTTTATGCCTTATAATAGTTCTAAAACCAGAATGTTTGACAAAATGTTATTTTGATATATCAGTCAAGTTTTCAATTTTATAAAACTATTAACAGTCTCACATTCGCCTTAAACTTTCGAAACAGTTCTTCTTCCAGAAATGTGCAAATGATTTTCGATTTACTAAATCAATGCACCTCGTTTGACTACTCGAATATATGAATCGATTCATTTATTTAGAGCTTCCACTTTTGTTCGATACACCATAACACTACATACACATTTTGTATGTTTATTCTCTTCTTTGGTTTGACTATGCTTCTCAATATACACAAAGGGGTCTTTATTTCGATTTCGAAAATATAAAAGACCATGAATAAATATTATTCCACTCATGTTGGCCATCAGGCCTTCAAACAAAAACGAAGAATAATTTGCTTAAACTTCCCTTTCGTAGGATCCCCATCATCATCATCGTCATCAGAATGGCATAGTTAAGCCTTTCCTTATCTTCAATTTTACGACCATGTTTGGGTTCATCTTTCAAAGGGATTATATGTCTATGCTTTATACATATATAGTTGTTGTAAGTATACTATACATATACATACGTATTAACTTCTCGTCCATTGCTGCTGGTTTTATGCTTATGCTAGCCTGTGCCTGTGTCATAAATAGTTAGACGATTATTCCCTAGAGTCGGTGCCATTATTTGCCAGAGAGAGATGACATTTACGTACACATAAAATGCGTAAGACAACTAATATTTGGATCACACCACACCAATGATGCTGACACCGACACCCACTCAAAATTCAATTAAGAAAACGACTTTTGAAGGACTTTCTATATAAAAGATATTCCTTTAACTATATGTATGCATATAGAAAAGTAGAAGGGTTTTATTTAAAAATGCAATCCACTCACAAAAGGAGAAGGATGTGAATTGTTTATTGGACTTTGGAATTCCCTTACACCACAATTCACATTGAATAATCAAAGAGAGGAACAAGTATAAAATAGCTGAGTCAATTGTTTTGATTTCACAAAGAGGACAAAGTATACGTAAACCCTTGAGGAAGAAATAAAGTGTAATAATAAATATGAAAATTTCTTTAAATTTATTTATTCAAATATGTATGTGGTACACAAGCATACATGTACAAATATTTACAATATTTTCAAATATGATGTATGTATAATTGTTTGCCCTAGATTAGTGCATAGTTATAAATTATTTATTGAAACAATAAAATCAAAGGCCACGGTAGTGCCCAGCCAAGTTCTGGCACTACACCCTTTTTACAGGAACAAACTCAGGCGATTTTCGACCCCCCTCTAACTTCAGTACCAATAAAGTCAGGAACTTCAAATTCGGAATATTTGGTAGGCTAGCCAAGCACAAGCACCACACCAAATTTCAACTCCTTAGCGTAGGTGGTTCCCAAGATATAAGACCGTAACTGACTCACTGACAGATCATCAAAATTATGGAGCACTTCCCGACACCGCAGAAACTTGTTATTTCGCACAGCGGTAGCCGTGGTGGTGCATACAAAGGAAAAAATCGAAAATTTGAAGTTTTCCATTCAGGGGGCGTGGTATCCGCCCACTTTCCCAGAATTGTTATCAATTATATGGAACATTTCCGATTGCTGTAGAATGATGAAATTTGGCAGAACGGTAGGGCTTTAAGTTTATACAAAAGAAAAAATTAAATAGTTGAGTTTTTCCATTCAGGGGGCGTGGTATCCACCTACTTGCAATCAATTAAATGGAGAACTTCCGATTGTTGTAAAATGATGAAATATGGTAGAGCGATAGGGCTTAAAATGCATATAAAGAAAAAAATAGAATATTTGAAGTTTTCCATTCAGGGGGCGTGGTATCCGCCGTGAAAAGTAGTGAGATCTAAAAGTATGGCAAGTTCTAACCTTATGAAGGGTTAATATCAAATATTTTAAGAAGGGTAATATTGAAACAACACCAAGTTATGAGAGAAATTTATTATTTAATGACTACTGACAAAAATTTGGTGGTTACTTGGCAAGTTTTCTTTTAATTACTCACAATTCAAAACGTTTTGAAAAATTGACAATGTGAACCCCAAAATTTTAGTCAGTAATCATTAAATAATAAATTTCTCTCATAACTAACTGTTGTTTAAATATTACTCTTCTTAAAATATTTGATATTAACCCTTCATAAAGTTAGAACTTCGCATACTTTTAGATCTCACGGCTGAGTTGTTAAATATACAGATTTTTATATAGAAGAACTTGGCTGTTTTTTTTAACATTTATGTTTTTTGTTGTGATTAATATTGACATGGTTTCTTTAGGTTGACAAAAAAAATTGTTTTGTCGAATTGTTTTTTAGAACATTGGAAGAGGAACCTATACATAATGTAGGTATTTGCGAGTGAATTTTCAACAAAAACCTAATTTTGAAAATATTTTCAATTATTTTTTTTTTAAATACAAAATATTTAAAACTGTTTTTACTTTAAGTCAAAAAATTATCAATTTTTATTTTTAGATTGATAAAAAGGCTCATTTTTTTCAAAGCGAGATCATCCCCAATTACGAAGACAAACCTGAGTTAATTCCTGAAAAAATATTTTTGAAATAATTTAGCTCCCGAGATAACTCATCGAATTTTGTGATTAACTGAATAGATATTTCTGACGTGTGTATTATCGAAATAAATAGGACGAGACTACAGAAATTACAATTTTCACTATGCTGTATAGTGTCGCTCTATCAGTTTTGCTAGTGAAAGCGCATTTCCATAGTGTTTTTTTTATTTTGGTAGATTTTTGACAGTTGAAACTTAAAGTAAATTCTGCATTGAAAAACTGTTTCTGAGTTAATTGTCTGAATAATGTGAAGACGGAACTGCAACTGAAACTAGAGCTGAAATATCTGTCAAAATGTTAAATACACACAAATTCAGTGCTACCAACAGCGTTAGATCCTAACTCCAATCGTAATAAATTTACTCCAATTTTAAGAAAGAAACAAATCTACTCCACCACTCTGCATTTTTGAGACCTTGAGATCTTGATTCCATGGTATATTCTGTTCTAATACGAATGGAATTTATGTGATTTATTTTTTTTTGTTAAAAAATATTTATTTTTGTTAAACAAAATTACAAAAATACAGTTTTTGAAAACTTAAGGTTTTTTTTTTGGAAATTTTCGATTTACTCCACATTTTTTACAAACTGCTCCGATATGTTACTACTGCGAGGTTCTAACCCTGGCTACGAACACAACGCAGATGAAACACAAGCCAGCGTTGCCACTTCCGGAAAAAAAGTCGAAGTAGATTTGAAGATAAAAGCGAAGTAGCTAAATTCATTTAAACCGAAGTATATTTTAAAATGATATACTTTCCTTCTAACTACTATTTTATATTTTTGAAAAAAAAGCCTACAATTTTTTCAGTGGGTGAAATATTTCGTTTATTGAAATATTTTCTTGATGGATGAATTCTTTGTAGAGCATAATGCTTTCCACAGTTCAACAGAGGAGTTTTTCCGTGTTTTCGTATTTGATTAAGTACAACTCAGAGAACGGCGCAACGGAACGGATAAAAAAGAAGTTGATTTGGCCATTTTTTGGAAGATTGAAATAAGTTGAAACAGAAATTTTTAAAATGAAGTAAATTTCATATTTTGTTGATGGTTCCAAGTAGGAAGAAGATTTTAAAATATTTTCAAAAAAGAAGTAGATCTACTTCAATTGAAGTAAAATGGTAATGCTGACAGGAGCTGCAAATATGGAAGTTTTTAATTTTGCCGTACAGAACTTGACTTTCAAATTGCATAAAGGAAAATAAGAGAAATAATATTGTTTTTGATTTTTTTGAAAAGAAAAAAATAGGAAATAGAAAAATTGAATACCAAGCCCGTCCTGGGTTCTTTTTCTTTAAAATACACAAAAAGCTGTGCAATAATTTTTGACAGCTCTTTCTGCTCTACTGTAAAGTTACACCACTCTTCTATGTTCAGGGAGTAACTCGGGTTCAATTCTGGTTTAACTCAGAGTAAACTGAGGCATAGAAAAACTAGGAATTTTATCTAATCATTGTTACAAAAAAAAATTTCAAAACCATTCAAAATTTCATACTAAAAACGCAAAATCCATAACAGTGTCATTGTGTTGGTGCGGTTTCATTTAAAATGCATTAGGCAAATAACACATGCTCACCCTATGTGGAGGAAATCTCTCAGTGCAGCTTGTAGGGCAGTGTTGGGACTTCGAAGTTCGAAGAAGCCAAATAGTGGTAGAAATGTTGTCAAAAAAGTGGTAGAAATTAAAAGCCATTTTTATGTAACATATCGTATATTAAATAACTTAATTGAAAATAAATCAAATACAAAAATAAAATAAATAATATTTCAGATCTTTATATGTTTCAAAGATCACATTATATCTAGTAACAAGTCATATACATACATTATACATATGTACATATACAATTTCATTTTAGACTCGTTCCAAACCAAAAACTTTAATCTATAAAAGCCGTTTGAATTAATAATAAAATAAGTTAAGACTTCAAAAAATTACAATTATTTTTTTTTTATATAAACCGTCAGAAAATCTAAATTTTGAAGCATATTTTACTGATGCTTGTGGAGTATTAAAATTTTGATTATTGAATAAAATTTTCCTTGCAGCTAAAATGTTGTGAACAGTTGTTTTTTTCATTTTTTATATTTTTCTAATCGAAAAATTTACGTTCCGCAGCAGCACTGCTATGCGGTAAGCAACAAAGCTCAAACATACATATATGAAGAAATGTTTTCAAACAATCAAACGCCATTGTGAAACAATGTCATCAGTTTTAAAAATTTGGAGTAAGTGATTTTCACCAATTAGTTTTCTCATTATTAATCAATTCTAGGTTCATTATATTTGGTGAAAAATGTCTCGTCAGACCTAAAACTGATGACATTGTTCCATCAATGACGTTTTTTGGATTTAAATATTTTAATAATTTTAATTTATCGTTTGAAAAGCTAAATCTTTCTCCAATTTGAAAACATAATTCGACATAATAGGTGCACATCACTTTTCTTAATTCCATTAGTTTTTGTTCATCAATGTCATTTTCTAATGATTACCCTTAAAAGTGAACAAAATTTTAGGTGTGGTTGTGGTCGTATGTTATATGGTAATGTAAAAAGATAGGTGAAAGGTGAGTTGCAAAAATTGGTAGAATTAGATTTTTAGGTGGTAGGTTTTCATGAACACTAAAAAGTGGTAGAAATACCACTTAAGTGGTAGAAGTCCCATCACTGTTGTAGGGTGAAAGAGAAAAAGACCTGAAGTCGGTTCTCTATAGATAATTATTTACTTTATGCATTCAATGCTTTTGGGTTTATTTTTCTCATGTTTCGTTTGTGCAATTGGTGAAATTATCCATGCGAATATATGTATTTTAATTGTGTTTTCACAAGCATTTCATTGGCTTGCTGAAATTCATTGAAAAATTTCGTTTCGTATCAGCAACATTATAGTCATTTAAATCGAAAAAAATTAAATTTAAAAAAATTCAAAATACAATTTTATAATTTATCTTTTCAGTTCACAATAACTTATAGCCACAGATTTAATAAGAACAAGGTGAGGAAAATGGCAAAATTGTCTATTTTTCTCTTCTAAGTGTGGGTATTTTATTTTAAAGGTAATATCATTAGTGTTTTCATTTTTGTTCAGTTCTGCGCATCTGTCAAAAATAGAGGTATATTGTGGTAAAATGGTGGATCCCGTGCCCCTTTAAATTTGTATAATTTCAATATTTTGTTGTTGTTTATAATGAAGCGAGTTGAACAGCCATTTGACACTTTCAACTCTGACAACCTGCGCAATATATTACCTTAGATTTGTGTACTGAACTTCTTGAGAAGTTTATAAAAAAATTTTGATATAAGAATTGTGTACTAGGGACAAGGGTTTTTCTATAAGATTCCCGGCGGTGTTTAGTTATTTTAAACCACTCTTCAAGTGGCTCATTGTCATTGGCAAAGGTTCTACTTCCAGAGTTCTGATCGTTTTGTTCCTTAGGTTGTGTGCAATTGAGGCAAAGATCTCTATAAAGATTCCCAACCGTTCGAATCTTTTGGGCACCTCTCCAATAAGTTCACTGAACAAGTTTCTCCTCTGAGAGTTCCGAGTGTTTTTTTTTCAACAAGCTGCGTGCAGCGTGCAAGGTAAAAAGAGTTTTCGATAACTGGCTGAACACAATGCCCTGCTGCAACTGGAATCGGAGCTGCAGCTGCTACTGCTTAAAAAAATGTCGTACGTCGTTTTCTTATCTGCCCACAATGAGCTGTACAGCTTTTTATATATTTTAAAGGAAAAAAAACAACCACGAGTTTATTATTCACTTTTCTTATTTCCAATATTTTTCTTTTAATTAATATTATTTTTCGCGAGACAAATGAGCACTAAAAACGTCAATATTTTTTTCCGGCTATTTTTTTCTTCATATAAATTGAAACGTCAGAAGTGCTGCACGTGAAAAAGTTAAAAGTTGGTGAACCTTTTTAGCACCGTCTGCAGCACCGACTGCAGTTGCGTTGCGTTGTGTTCGTAACATTGAATTTGTGTGTATTCAATATTTTGACAGCTATTCAGTTGCAGCTTCCAGTTGCAGCAGTAGAAGACTAAAATTTTGATCAAAATCTCACATTTATTATTTTTCAAATAACATAGCTGTCGGACCAAAAGTTCTAGGGCTAATATAAATGAATGACAATTTAAATAAAATTAGTGCATACCATTTTTAATTAAAACACAAATATTTAAAAAGAAAAGACAAGTAATTAAAAAACAAAAAGTTCTAAAAGAAATTAAAAAAAAAGAAGAATTTATTTCATAAAACAATGCATTGAAAGATGTTTTTCTAAAATATAAAATTGTTATTAATAACTTAAAAAAAATTGTAAATCGGTTAGTCCATATAAAAATATTAAAAACGTGGCAGCAGAATGTTAAACAACCGTTAGTTACTTATCAAGCTAAAAAAAAGTCGATCTACCAGTTTAAGATGTAACTAATCTATAACCGGTCTAACTGGCACACAAGCAGGCTGTTCAGTTGAAAATGTTGATTTAAACAGATCTAGTACGATCTACTTAGTCCCCTTTCACACTAGGAAACTGAGTTTCCAGCAACTTTCAGTTTATAGGTGACAAGGGCAAGAAGTAAGAGGGGAAAATGAAATCTCCCCGGTCAACTATTTGAGGAGATTTTTTTGACATTCCTCTTCACATACACAGTAGTGGGTGTTCAACAAAGTTACTTTAAAAAAAAACTACAGAAAATTTCCAGGATTTTGTTTCTTCATGTGAAAGGTACAAGAGATTTTTCAGGGAACTAAAAGAAAACATAAAAAAAATCTCCGGCAACTTGTTTCTTCGTGTGAAAGGGGGATAAAATATGTTTCTTAAATTGTATGTATACCAGTTTACTTTTTTTTAAATTAGAAACCATATCCCTCTCTCTCTTTTGTTTCCTGTATCTCTCTTCTTTTTGATTAAACCTTCAACGAGGTAAGATCTATCGAAATAAAGATTGTTCATATCCAACCGACGAAAAACTCTTTTTTTCTTGACGAAATCATTGAGCAACTTGCTGGGATATATCTAAATCCCAACACAGGCATTTTTTCGAGATCAAATTTTTCGTTTTTCTATCACTTCTACTTACTGCTTTATAAGAATATATATTTTTTCTTCTGCTACACTCAACGAATGTGAAACCCTTTAACCTGATTCGCTTCTCTTTTTAAAAACTCAAATTGAACTCATCTCCTTTTAAATTGGTCTAAACTTTCCTAACGTTAGCACTATGTTAATCTTTTAAAGGGTAAAAAAAACCCTTTTTGCATATACGTTCCAAAATAAGAACAGAACCTTCAATTTGACCATTATTTATGAAAAAAAGTAACTCCAGACAACCTTAATATGGAATTACATGAGGCTTATATTAAATACATTTAAAGTTAAAATGGTCGAACTTTGCAACAACCACAAAAAAAAAAAAACAATTTCAATGTCACCTCCTCTGTATTCTTGTAGCACTTCGCGAACAAAAATATTTACCTACCTACACTCCACATTATAATATTATGACTAAAAATTGTTTATACACTCACTCCTCCTCAGCGCAAGAAATTAGATTGCAAACTCACATTTTTTTTTGTTGCAAAAATGCCATAATAAAGCTTATAAGCCCCCTCAACTTGAAATTAATTCTAACCAAAAAAAAAAAAAATATATCATCACTCTCTGAAACAAGAGAATTTTTTGTGTGTGGGTTGCCGCAAGTCTTTTTATTATTTTTTATTACAAAACGTTCATAAACACCAAACATCAACTAAATTACACTTTAGTACACTTAAGTACAAAAATACACACACAAACCATATAAGTAAAACAAAGACAAATCATTAGGTATATCTGCTGGTGTAATTATTCCATATTTACTGTATAAGTAACAACAACACAACACAACTGAAATAACAACAACAACAAAAACAACACAAAATTGCAATCACACCTTATTTCTTTTTCTACATACAAAATTAAAACTAATTAAAAAACACAACAACAAAATGGCTGACGTAGGTCTTCTTTATTTTTGTTGCTGTGTATTTTTTTTTTGCTTAACATTTTTTTTTTTTTTTATGGCGATTATTCTCGGTGCGACAGGAAAAGTGCTTCCATAAATTATACACCCATTGATGGTGTTCTAATGGTTCCGCTGGAACGTTTCATAGTTAATCTGGTAAGCCCACACTCACTCTATTCACAGCACTGCTTCGGATGTTTCTCTTGCTTGCTGATGAAGGTGGTGGGTCGGTAGATGAAGCCGGAGCTGTTGGTGGTGATTCAGTGTCACTGAAACATATGTTGCTCCGCAATTGGTTCTTGGAGGGTGTAGATGGCGAAGTGGTCGGCGGTGGCATCATCATCTGTCTCTGTTCATTGTTCCTGATGTCATTGTCTACCTTCAAGATGTTCGCTTTCCTTGGCGTCCTCTGTTGTGCAGATGATGATGGAGGTGGTGTTGGTGAATCTCCATAGTTGCTGTTGTACTCGTTGGCAGAGGAATACGCGAATTCCACCTGTCGTCCTAGTTTCCTAGATGATACAACTCCACCATCGTAATAATTGTTGCGACCAGATGGATGACCATCAATGTAATCCAAAGGCTCACGGTCGTAGTATGTAGGTCTGGGATTCGAACGTCTTGGAATGTATTCATCGAAATCTGGATCCGATCCAGAGTATCTGTTTCGTATTGGTGGAGGAAGTGGGCGTGGGTTCCTTGGAGGAATATAATCATCATGAATGTCCGAATAAAGTGAATCTGCTATGTCTAAGGGCCGTCCATATCTAGGACGACTATCTCGCACATTATTCCTTCGCCTAGGTGGCGCTGCTATCTTCATATTCCTTACATCGTTTTCAATGAAATTAATAGCTTCATCTGGTGGATCAAAGGAGAGATTTTTATTTTGAAGCTTCGGACTGTTCTTTGTGTTCCTTTCCAATTCTGCTTTATTGTTTTTATCAGTTTTTGGCACATTATTAAGGTCTTCGGCGGCATAGTCGAAGAATTCAATTTTCGATGAAAGATTTTCCTTTCGTTTGGCCAACAGATTCTCTGATGGTGGTTGTACATTTTGAAGCTTTTGCGGTGCTACTGTCAGCTTTTTGCGATTTCTCCTCACAGGAGTCGCATCATTCACATTATCATAGAATTGAATACTCGACCTAGTGAATTCCTTCTTAAATCGTTCCTTATTCTCGGCGTCAGAATTCGATTGATCCCCTCGAGGAGTGTTATTATATGCATTTTTATTCTCGGCTTGAATGCTTGTCCTGCGTTTGATCCTTGAATCGACAGTGGATACATTTTGAGTATCATCAGGCCAGAAGAAATGTGATTCTTGTCGATTTTGAGTTGGCTTCCGATTGACCATATTCGCCGGGAGGCCTGTGAAAAATTTCCCATTTATCATGATTTTAAGGTGCGGAGAGAATTTTATTTTCTTTTTTTTTAACAACAGTTACACTATATAGGTTCTTAATAGAATTGTCGTGGTTAAAAGTGAACCGTACGTTTTGAGATTTTCGCGTTGACTGAGTGAAGGTGGTGGTGCGAGTCAGCGAATTCATTGTAAGTTCAAATCACATCAGAAAGCTTCAACGAATATACACGCGATGGCAGTTTCTTGTTTCTTAATTTGGTAACACCAACTTTTGTGGTGGCTTGAACGAAATAATACAGAAAATCCCAGTGTAGGTGCTTGTCGATGGTCATATTAATGGCTATGTGACTCGGGGTATACAAGTGAGCTTGCGAGAAGACGGACGTGACGTGTTTTCCAAGGGGACAAAGAGGGCGTAAATTATTTGGCCAAAAGCGCATAAATGCGCGAGACAGGTTTTTCTTAAAGGTTGTGGTCTTTAATAAGAGTTTTTCTTTTTTTTTTGTTGTATACAAATTTCGCGCAGTTCAAAGACTCTATAGCCTTTACGATGACGATGATGATGATGGTGGCCGCGGCGGTGTAATGAAACTAGAGTGTTAAAGAATCGTGTATAAAATTTTGGTCAGAAAAATGAGGTCACTTTTTTTTTTTTTGTTTTTTTTTTTTCGAATGTTCGTGTTTGGTATCAGTTTAAATGGCATACCACATAGGTTGCTGATTATATTTCTCTGTTTACTTTGTGTCAATTAAAATAAGAAAAGAAAAATAAAATATTAAAAAAAAACAAGTCATATCGCCATGTTGGGAATTGATTGTTTTTGGAATATAAATACTTTTAATTTACTACCTCAATCTAAAAAGAAGGAAGTTGGATATAATGCCAAAATTTATTCAAACCGGGGAACAGTTTTATTTTGTTAAATTATTATTTTATTCTTCATATACCTACCTATATACATGCCTATAAGGAGGTAAATTTGTAGTTATAATTTATTGAGATAGATGATGGCGTTTGAGCTTATTATTTTTTTTTTTTTGCGTTCAAAAAAACACCTCGTTGTAAATATGACATACATATAGGCTAGGAGGCCTTGATTTTTTTGTATTTTGCTGGCTTACTGCGGAGGTAGATATTATATAGAAACGAGGTTTTTAAAGATTTTTATCTGAGGTCAAATAGAATAGAATAGAATATGTAAATGCAATAACTATTTATTGAAAGTTGTGATGTAAGTCAATGTTATGGCAGCAAATTGCTCTGATTATTTCTAGTAATTTGAATTATTGCTATCTGATTGTATTTTGATTTCTGTCAGTAGAATATGCAAATTATATATAAATCAGATAGTTACTTAAATAAGGTGTGAAATTTCAGATTCAAATTGATATTCATTAAAGGAGTGGCTAATATATTCAGTTCCCAAAAAATGTGATTTAAGAAATCTTAGCAAGTAAGATTTGATGAAATAAAAAAAATTCTCATAAACAAAGTTGAACCTAAATATTTTTTAAATTAAAATTTATTTTATATCACTGCGGATATTTCATTGTTTTCTGTCATTTATTTTATTCCATATTACAAAACAAAGTCAAATAATAATATTTTCTTCCATTTAATGCAAAGAACGCAGTCTACTATACAATCAAAATATCAAATTCCCTCTCCATTTCCCAAAAATAAAAAAAATGAAACTCATTTATGCATAAAATAATTTCATAGGGAACACTAAAAATCTAATTTCAACCAAATGATACAAAAAGAGGAATCCCTACGGACAAGCGAAGCTAAGTGAAGCGAAGTGAATACCGATAAAATGCTATTCTATTATTCACCGATTAACTTCTCATTATACTTAATGATTTTTTTTTTCTTTTCATGTAAATGCAACGATCCCTTGGACCATCGCATCGCACACCCGTGAAATTTAACCAGTACTATATTTATCATCAATAATTTAAGCAATTATTTCGAAAGCAGAATGAGGAAGAAGAGGGCGATTCTTTTTGTATATTATATTCGGTTAGGTACATTTGAAAGGACTCTATAGACAGAGTAGTGGGTCCAGGTCAGCAAGGATACAATAAAAAAAAAGAGAAAAAAAAAAAAATGAGAATTATGGTTTGCAATTTCAATAACTATCTACTTTTAATATTTCAGAGAAAAAAAAAATATTCAATGAATTTCTGAAATAACATGAAGATTCATTTTGGTACAGATTTTTTGTAAGCTGTGTTCTTAAATTTACCTTTAAATTATTAAGAATTTGAAATAATTGTTAGAAATATATAAAATAAAGAAAAAAATATGAAACTGTTTCAATTTAATAAATTTTAACACCGATAAGCTGTTAAATTACTCTATGAGATAATTTACTTAATTTTATTGAGCTTTATAAAAATCGATTTTTCCACAGCACTTATCCTTTATATCATTGCAACCAATGTGCATATTGCAATCCAAATACATATACATATAACAGTCAACTGTGATTACTTTGAAGGGTTATCCATTTTGACTGCGCCAGAGCAAAGTAATGGTCATCAATGGTACAGTGAGCTTATCATGAATTTACTGAATACTGGCTTTTATACTTTTCCAGTTATAGCTTTCATTGAAACTCATCATTGAAAATTTTTATTTTAAGTTTTGAGGCACTTAAAAAGCGAATTCAGAGATTATATTGATGTCAATTTAATGATGATGACTTAATTTTTAATTTTTGTCAAAAAAAAATCATTTTGGGCCAACCTTCCACATAAAACGAATTTCTTTATTTCTACTACTTTACCATTGATCATTAAAATCTTAGAAGTCATTTTATTTGAGAGGTTGGATCAAAATGAAATATTTTGTTGACTTGAAATAATAATTAAATTAAGAGATTTTTATTGGCATCAAAATAATCACTGATTTCGCTCTTTAAGTGCCTCAAAACTTAAAATTAAAATTTCCAATGAAAAATTTCAATGAAAGCTATAACTGTCTCCTTAACCTTACACATGGACTTATTTAAATATTATCAGAAAGATAAGTTTACTCTTAAATTTAAAATAGTTCAAAGTGAATATGGAGAATTCGAAAAAATAGAAATATGAAAATTTTAAAATTGAAAACATAAAAGTAATTCAATTAAAGTTCAAGTGACCTCAACTCCAAAATGTGTTTTACTTAAACATTTTTAGTTGAAAATTTCATACCTGAGCGAAACGGTTTTTGGAGTTGAGATCACTTGAAATTTTAGTTGAATTATATAAGTGAATATAGAAGTAAATTTTTAATTATCTTCAACTTCTTTACTATGAATACAGGAAAGTATACATAGGTTCAAACAATAGCTGTGTTTTATTTTCCCCCAGATCCGAACCAGATTGGATTTGCTTACGAAAATACATGTATTACAAAAACAACACAAGATCCAACTTTGTTTTGAATTTGGATTTCCAAATCCATTTGAGCACACACCCTTAATTTGTAAATGTTGTCAGTAGTGTAAAGAAAAAAGACAACAGTTGTATACAAATAAAAAAACAAAGAGAAAAAGAGAGTTGGATACATAACAAGTTGTCACTGAGATTCATGATGTGATCAAGATTGGATCTGGGGGAAAATAAAACGCAGCTAATATTTTGCTATACATTTTTGGGAAGGGAATTTAAATATAATTTAAATAATACATGTTTGAAGAATTTTCGATTTATGTTAAATGCAATTTTTGAAAACACCAATTTTGCGAGGTCAACTTTTGGTAGTTTTTAATTTTTGAAAATTACTTATTTCAATATTTTGAAATTTAAATTCTTGACGTAAAAAAATTCTTGATGTACAAAAATACACACATATTAAATTGAGGACAGTTTTTGGAAAATTCAATAAATACCAAAAGTTGGAAAATCACCACCAGATGGCGAATTAAAAAATCGAAAAACGGAGGTTCCATTGGTTAAATTCTTGAATTCGGTGAGTTTTTGTAAAACCCAACAAAAACACACAACTTTAGTCAAATAATATATTTTTTTTTAAGCAGCGTATATGATCTGAAATGGCTTAAAATACTCGTTCTTGTTCTACGTGAATCACTTTTTTCCATCCTCCTTAGGAAAACACATTATATTCTTGTCAAAGATGATTAAGGCTTTTTCTTTGTTAAAATCAAAAATACGATGGATGTTATTCGTAACATACGAATTCACTCTTAAATTCAAGAAAGCGGCAGCCTAGCAAGAGGTTGTTATTCGAAAATCGGGATTTAAGGTTTTTATGTGGTAATGCGCTCAAATGCTTTTACATAATGAAATATACATAAAATACATGACTGCGGATCACACGAGCTTCGTCTTACATACGATCATACTTTGATTTTAAAGTCTTTGTATTTTAAACAAAAACTTTTCATCTGATAAAAGAAAGAAATTAGTTATTAGAGCCTTCATTTTTTGCCACCTGCCAAACACCTAGTTTAGTTTTAGGTAGTTTTACCTTAGTAATTACCGAGTATATATGAACAATATAGCATCGTGTTGCAAATATACATGGAACTTACAGTTTAGACTGAGAAATTGTTAACAAATCATTATAAAAAGATTAATAATAATAATTAGTTAAAAGAAAACAAATAAATACATTTTTTTTTATAATTTGTTTATTTATATTAATTAATTATAAAAATAAAACTTAGTTTTTAATTATCACATAATTAAAAGCAATTAAAAAACTTCTCAAATATATTTAAAATAGCTTTTAACGGCCTTTAAGTCCTACAAAAATTGGACTCATTAGTTGAAATTGTTTTGACACCAACGCGATGTATATCATATGATTTCTTAAACAAATCTCAATATACGAGAATAAAATTTTAAAAATTTACATTTTTAAGAAAAAACTGACACGCCATTTTTTGGTATTAATTAATGCAGAGTTGAAGAAGAACAATTTTGAAAAAAATCATTTACCCATTTTCGAAATATATTTTTAAAAATTAAAAATTTGTTTTTTTTTTTTTTAAATCTCGTATGCAACATTATTTGAACTTATTAGAAGCTCTTGTATACATTTATTTTTATTTTTATTAAAATAAGTTGAACAGATAATGATATGAGATGATGAGAGTTGAAAATAAAAAAAAAATTATTCTATGAAAGTTACAATAATAATAATTCCTTTAGAGAGGTACTTTTAAAAATGTAAAAATTGTTTCTATAAAATGGTAGATCGTACTAATATTAAAACATATAGAAATTTAAATCAAAATTATAGAAGCCACCTAAGTTAAGAAACCGCTTGAAATCAAATTTAATAAAAATCGACAAAGTCGAAATATTGAAGTTTCAAAAAAAAAAAAATTTTAACTTTTTTTAAAATCCTAAAATATTTTTTGGAAAATTTTGGTATAAATTCTGTTAAGATTTTTAAACTTTGTTCATAAAAAAAATGTTAAAAAAATGTATAATGGAAGCGGTACCGTTATATTTTTTTATTAAAAAAAATGAAAAAAAAAAAATTGTCGGTGGACTACCTACCCAAAAAACGCTAGATACCAAGATTATAGAAAATCGACCGACCTATTTGTTTAGGCTGTCAAACCGACAGATGGACAAAATCGTAATCATAAAATCGTATCATCGTAATATGAAGTTTGATCAAAATCTCGACTTCGATTTTTTATAGGAATCCATAACAAAAAAGAAAATGTTCCACATACGCCACAGTGTACCAAAAACGAATAAATGCGATTCCCTAATGGATCACATACCTAATTTACTTTTAATAAAATCTTTACACGTAATCACGAAAGATACATGCATCGTACAGTTTAATTTACCAAAAAAGACCTAAAGCCAACGACCGCGACGCACGCAACGAAACTGTGGTGCACAGTGAGGCTGCACTTTATTAGGGAGAGCGAAAAGTATTTCATAAAAACTGAACCACTTCATCACTTTTTAAAAATGTTATTTAATTTTGAGTGAATGGCATGAGAATTCAATACAATTAATAGTCCACCCACTACCACGCCCACTAAAAACAAAAATCTAATATCCTCGTCAAAGTGCATACAAATCAGGGTTGTTGTCTAAATAAACCTTATAATATAGGGTGATTTTTTAAGAGGTTTAGAACTTTTTTTAAAAAAAAAACACAAAAAATTCAAAAAAATGAATGAAATATTTATTTGAATCGATAGTTTGAACCTTGCAATTTAATGTTTAAAGATAATTTCATGCAAATGTTGACCGCGGCTGCGTCTCAGGTAGCCCATCCGCTGAGTCCAATTTTGGCATACTCTTTCACACATATCGGCCGGTATCTCACGAATGAATGCATGGATGTTGGCTTCCAGTGCGTCAATCGAAGCGGGCTTGTCCCTATAGACATTAGCCTTGACATACCCCCACAAAAAATAGTCTAATGGTGTCAAATCGCACGATCTAGGCGGCCAATTGACTGGCCCGAAACGTGAAATTAATTGTTCACCAAACTCGCCTCGCAATTGCGCCGTTGTTTCGCGTGCTTGTTGAAAGCGGATCCTCGGCCAGCTTTCCAAGAGCCCATTCACCAAAAATTCGGCGTTGTGGTAGGTCGGCTGGCTTTAGTTAGTTATGTATAGATAATGTATTTTTTTTTAAATTGGATTGCCAAAATTTTTTTTCACACCCATATCATGGGCGTTTTTTTTCAATTTTTAATTTAATTAATTTAATTTTTTATGATGGCCGTCGGGACTAGGGTGGGTGATTTTTCTCTTAATGCGAACTATGCATTTTCTACAGTTGAAAGTTCTCCATCTCGGATGGAAACGAGCTTTTTGTATGGGACTACAGTATTGTAATGCAATATATGACTTGACCGCTGTTGTATTGAAAATTGCTATAGGTATCCTAAAGAAGCAAAACAAATTTATAATTTTTTTTTCACTTTGCGTTGAGGTAAAACTCTTGGTAACACACGTTTCAATATTTTGACTCTCTTTTAAATTCTTAAAGTATTTTTCTTTAAGTTTCGGCCCAATTACTTTACGTACCCAGAATCTCAAGCCAATATATAAAGTGAGAAACATGAATTAGCTTATTGAAATCATCACTTTCTGAAAACTGATTTTTTACACTTCGACCACACTATGCGGTGTGGCGATGCACACCGCCAGTGTAGGAATATTTTAAATTAGGTTTCAAAGGTGGTTTTCATCTTATTGTCTGTCGGCTTGTGCTTCCCTGTTACTCAACGTCCACCGTGTACCTCAAATTTCAAATTTGGTACAGATTATTATTATATGTATTTGATTCCTTTCCTATAAACAAAAGTTTGTACCTTATGGTATCCTTAAAGATATATATTTTATCTTTAACGAGTTAACCTATTTTAACCAAATTACTCCTAGAGTTAGAAACAACCAATTCGCTTGCAAAAAGATTAAAAGCATTTTGTATTTATTTTTCACCAAAAGAAAGGTTATACTTACAGAAAGTGCATACATTTTTTTCGTCAAAATCGTAGGATTTTAGAAATGCATAACTTTTCGTATAGAACTTACATTCTTTATATGAATCTGAAGTAAACAAATCTTGGACTACCTGTACTCTGTTGTATGAAATGAAATTCCAATAATATAGGTTCTGAAGTACAATCGGCCTTCGGGAATCAGTTCACATTTGAACGACTCACAGAGGTATTTGAAATTTGTATCTTTCTTTCCTAACATTGTGGATGGATCCAAAGCCAGCGCGCCAGCACCACCGGTGGCGGCAGCGGATCAAAACGGTTTTACTTAAATCCTTCGCAGAAGTACCCACATGAGAATTATTACCATAGGAACTAAGCCTAATCCCTCGCATAATCTTCGCAAGAATACATACGTATATATAGTCGGACATCGATTTGTGAAATAGGAAAAAAGAATTAATGCTGCACATGGATTTCCAATGGAATCAGTTAAAGTATATAGGAAAGGTATAAGGCAGCTGTAGGGCAAGTATTTAAACCATACTGAGGTTAAAGCAATAAAAAATAAACTGCACTGAAATAAAATTGAATTTCACTTTAATGACCAAACAGCATCAACATCATCGACATCGTTATACACAGAGAGCATCATCAGGAGAGATTCTGATATGTATGTATGCTGGTTCGCTTATTGCCTCCTGCGTCGTCATCGTCGTTCTCAACCGGAAGTATTTTGATGCAGCAATAATGCTGTTTGTATGGTCGGTATATCCTCAATTGGAACATCATCCTTCGGCGGAAAGTGTCCTTGCTAAGAATAGTCCAGGTCATGAAAGGTTCGAACGGATATAGCTGTTGAAATTAGCAACATGACGCCTCAACAACGACTGATGGCCATCAGATATGAGGGTTATACAATATACATATAAATATAGGTTACAAAAATAAACAAACAGAACGTTAAGGATAAGGACGAATGATAGTGATGTCGGCGACAATGATGATGATGATGCTTCAAGGCGACATATAAACAAGATTCAATAATCCTTATGGTCGGTCGTTATATGAATAGTTCTTATTTTATATGAAGTGCAAGTAGTGTAAGAGGTTAATATTCATTGGATGAGTCGCTACAATAGAATTTCCTTATTGATGAAAATGATTAACTTTAAATTAAAAAAAAAGAAGCGATAAACTTATGTCTACTCGGGAAATAAATTGAGCCAGACATTTAAAACTTCATTTTAAGTGATTTATGGCCACATTGAAAATACTTGAATTATGATTTCACAGAAATATTCAATTTGATTGTTTACTTTCAAAAATTGCCAATTTTTACCATTTTTAGATTTTTTTAGAATGGTTTTTGACAAAACGTTGGGCTTTATTAAAAAAATGAAGTTTTGGGAAGTAAACAAGCATGGAAGGTATGTTTTGAACTCATTATTTTGTAAACTTGTATAGCTCTATATAGTTGATGGTATGTCCAAAAGTTGACTCGAAGTTAATCAAATGAGCATTTTTAAAAGCGTGAGTATTGCTATTGAGATGTCTTGGTTGAATAAATTCTCTAGAACAGTGCTTACAAAAATAGCGTGCAAAATATTGAGAATCATAAAATGTCGCGGGAGTGTTTAAGAGATTTAAACGTTTTGTTTTAGTTCTATTACCTATAATTTATAAAGCTCTTTAGGTAAGATCAAATTTCTTGAACCGTAGTCGAAGTAAACCACAGATGGTGTCATAATGAAAGTGACTTAAAGCCATAACGGCCTTTTGTCGATTTGATGTTATAGTAGTTTACCTTACCGTGTTTCCGGTCATTCCAGTTTGCCACCGATCCTGATCGCTTCCCATCTTATTCTGCTTTCCGAGCACCAACTCTCTTGCCAATTTTACTTCGTTAACTGGTTTGCCTGCTCGGTTGATGCTTTCACTAATTTCCACCTTTTTCTCGTAGAAATACTTCCTTTCTGCCGCTTGGAGATTGATGGGAGTCACTCCTGTGACTACAAGGACGGCAATTGTTCCGCATCTTTGCACTGCCGCCATCTGGTTCCGTTACTTCTCCTGCCATAGTGCGCCTGCCCAGATCTCGCTTCCATAAAGCTGAGAATGAAATCTCGACATCTTCGCTGTTGGGCCTCTTATGTTCGTCATCAGTCTACTATACGACATTGTGACTTTCGATGCTCGTTCCTCGCGAACTTTATTTTTGTTGCCAGAAAGTTAGCTTCGTTTCGAGTCCCAGCCCCAAGTAATTGACCGCATCCTTGCATGTAATGACTTCAAGGCCGATTTAGTGTCACTTTGTGTAGGGATCCTCTTCTTTGTCAGACGGAATATTTCCGTTTCCTCTGTTGCCAATCTGAGATCGTGTTCGTCCAACCAGAAGTTTTCCCACCGCACTTTTTTTTGTGCATTATCGATGTTTCTTGGCGTTATTTGGCATCTCCACCTGGAAGATGTCATTGTAAGAGATGTTCCATAGATCAGGTCCCAAATGGATCCCTGAGCTGCTTCAGAAGTGATCGCCTTCCTCCATGGCCTTCTGTGGTGTCGTATGGCATCTCACGGTCACTGAGATAGTCCTACACCATCCGAAAAAGGTAAATGGGACTGTTAAATCTTGTTTTTGGCGCAATAATGAATATGATATAGATATCGGAGACAGGACAGAGCCTTGAGACATACCTGCTTATGAATATGAATATCAAACTTCAAACCATCTGACTTGTATTGACCGGCCCAAAAACTACTCTCTATATCATAATTTATAACACATTGAAGAAGAAATTTATCGAATGAATTAAGACGAACTAAAAGAAAAATTCCTTTTTTTTTCTCTGTGGTTGGGGAATCCCATAAAATACTCTTTATCAAATTTGAAGCAAATCCATCCACCTATTAAGGCTCTAGATATATAGATTCCAAGGCTCAATGACGGAAACAGTTTTGTTGGACTCGTCCATCCTCTTATTGTAAAGTTTGATTAAAACCTCGAATTTGTTTGACACGAACGAACAAATACTTTCTCTATAGAACAAATTGCATCTTCCATAGACAAAGAAAAAGATCTGTAAATTGTAAAGGTGCTAACATTTTAGACCAATATCTCTAATCCCACAGATTTTAGAGGTTTTATCGCCTTAACAACAAGTAAACTTCTTTAGGATTCTTTTCCGCAAAAGGGAGTATACGTATACATTAAAATGTTAATTTTTCTCTTGATAATATGTTTAGCCTGTTTCCCGCACATAAACATTTTTGCTATTTTTCCGTTAAAGTGAACAGGATTAATCGACAATGATTATGAAAATTATATAGAAATGGTAATTACAACATTCTTGAGAAAAACCCTTTCCTTTCCACCTTTAATATTATAACCTTCTGAAAATATTTTAGGAATGTTTTATTTGCAAATTTATAAAAGTTTGTGTTGATAGGTCAAATAAGTAGAAACTAGATTCCAAATAGTGGAAATGTTTACAACTTTTCTTGCAAAACTCATTACACAGTTTTTAATTTAAAAAAATCACATTAAAATAAATGCCATGGCAGTGTCTTTCATTTATTTACTCTAGAAACGTTCGTAAAAACATAAAAACATCCGCATTATAAAGGTCATTTCATTCATGGAGGTTCAGTGAACTAAAAAGTGCTTTGTGACCCGGTGACATTAATTTTACCATATCGCCATCATAACACACAAACTGTCTTTTCATATACATACATTCATACATACATATACGAGTACTTTTACGTTCATAACATCCTTGTTTATTTTGAATGCAAAAACAACAAAAAAAAGTTTTGTTGGTTTATTTTATAAAAAAATATGTATGTATATGCATGTGAATGTGTTCACGTTATGACACTTTTCGTGGAATTCATTTTTATCTAATCTTGTGTTGGTTTTTTTTTTTTTTTTGTATTTTTTTGTTCCTTTCAATTTTTCTTCGGAAACGGATGCCAAAAAATTATCCGCCCAAAATGGAAAAAACACACAAAATAAAACCAACAACAGATTGTTGTCAAAAATAAAAAAAGTTTTATAACCAACAAAAGGATATACGAATAACAGCACCAGTACCAGCACGCGGCGTTAGTATGGCGACGACGGAAGTGGTAGTGTTATACCATTTTACAATGTTCAATTTTTGTGTTTCACTGAAAAAAAAAACAATGTAAGTATATTTTGATAGTTTTTTTTTTTAGTTCAGAATTTATCAACAACCATAGGTTAAACAATGATTATTTGACGATGATGTATTTTTAGTAGACTTGTTTTTGGTTTTTTGTGGGATTATTGATTTGGCATTTTTTTTTGTGATTGGTTTTTCATGTGACTAGTTACGAGGACGAATGACTAAATGGATTAAGTTTTGTAAAAAAAAAAAATTGTTATGTTTGGGAACCCATGGCAAAAACCAATTTATAAAGAGGATTACTTAAGTGCTTTTCAGCTAAGACCATTTTATCTGATTTCACACTTTGATGAGTTTGTTTTTTTGAGCTAGAAAACAGAAAACTAATAAAGCAATGATATATATTTACCAAGATATCGGGGATTCCCATATAAAATGTATATGTGACGAATGTAGGTACCATTCATATCCATGTCTAACTCCTGTTATTTAACTGCAATTTATTAATGCTTATTGTTTATGGGTATATAATATGTAAAGCTTAATATTAATATTGATAAATTATAGTAGTTGTCCATCCCTTAGTGCTCCTAAAAAACCTCTGCAATACTGGATGGTATTCAGGCCTAGCAAGGTATCCGTTGTATTATAATTTTCTCTGTAACGCATACTCAGCGGGGAATTCAAACTCCATTAGAGGGGTGTCTATCTTCGAAAAAGAATAATAAAACAGAATCAACGACTGCATCAAGTTCACCAACTCATATTGGGTCTTGTGAATAAAAAAAAGTAAAAGGGTTATTTTGAGGAAGCTAAAGCTCACTAGTCATAGCTTTACTAGTAGTTTCGGTTCCATAGCTTAAGCTTTGATGCATATGAATAACAAAAAAGAATACGCTTAATAGTTTGAGCTAGATAATTCTGGGTTTATCTTTGAAATTTAAGGTTTCTTTTTTTCTCTAGACAAAGTTGAAAGAATTTTGATATTGATATAATATTCTAGTTTAAGCTATTTTTATTCACACAGATTGAAGATTAGGCTGAAAAAATAAGCTTAAACTAAATAAATTTAGCGTTGGCTATTTTAAAATAGCTTTTACTAGAAGACATCTTTAGCTAGCTAGCTTAAGCTTATTTTTATCGTTTTTACTTCAAAATCCAAGTTTTATCTTGTTTGCTTTTTCGTTTATACTTGCAACACAAAATTCAAACAATATTTACTTACTATTTCCATTTTTTCTTTTTCAATATTTCACTGCAAATGGTTTAAACAAATTCCCCGAACAATTTTCGTCGGAGGATATTGGAAAAAAAATTCTAACGAAATTAATGTCAAATGTCACTTAAAAACGCACTTCATCCCACTGCACAAATATTTCGAACGAAACTGTCACATTAATAAAGACATATCAGCTGTTTTACAAGTTCAATGAAAAAGTGTAAAATACATAAAAGTAAGGGCTAGGAGTTGCAGCTGCCTAGTGAGACCATGGTGGTGTTTCAATTTCATAGCACTATAATTTGTTTTATTCAAATTACTAAATCCTATAATATACAGATTAATTGGAATCAATTATCTATTTATTTATTCAAACTGTAATATATAAAATCTTATAAGATTGTAGTAAGCTTATTTTACAAAATTGAGTGAAAATATTAAAAGTTACAAATTAATAAAATTGAAGGTATCTAAAAATAAATTCAAGATACATTATAATTTACAATTATATTTGCAAATTTACTGAAAAATGAGATTTTAAGACTTTTTTGAAACTTGTTGCGTTTTGATTTTCTTTTAAATTTCGGGGTAATGAGTTCCAAAGACGGGCGGAATTAACAAAAAATGCTCAAACCAATCGGTGTAAAATAATCAAGATCAAGGGATTTTCTAGATATCAGAAGACATTTAGATTTTTTAGGATTTAAAGCAAGTCCATTTGACTCAGACCAATTTACTACTCTCTCCAAGTCTTCATTTACACAAAAAGCTCCGTGCTCAATTAGGCCAAGAGGGCAACTAAAGTACAGCAGAACGTCGTCAGCGTACATATGGGAGGAAAAGTTGGAAATAAACGATGGAAGTTCGTTGACATATAAAGAAAACAAAAGGGGTCCAAGAATAGAGCCCTGAGGGACACCAGTAACATTTCGCAGAAAGTTAGACAGGTTATCACCGACTTGTACTGCCTGCTGTCTATTAGTCATGTAAGAGAATATTAATTTAATGGAACTAGATGAAAAATTGAAATTTTCCATAAGCTTTCTACATAATTTGATGTGATTGACTGTTTCAAAAGCCTTTGAGAAGTCGAGCAAAACTAAGAACGATACCTCATCGTTATCCAAAGCCTGCCTTAGGTCATCAGTGACTTTTTAGAAGTGCTGTAATACAACTGTGTTTCTTTTGAAATTTCAGGGAATTTCATTTATTTTAAAAGTTTTATAATAATTTCAAAATAAATCTTCCAACCTAAAATTCGATTGTCACATAGTTCATTTTTATTCGTTTACTAGCTGGTCGGCCTGGCTTTGCATGGATTTTTTTTTATCTATTTTGGTGAAAGTAAAATTTATAGGGGGCTTCAATCAACCCTTAACAAGGAAGTTTTTTGACACGTTTCAATAATTTTTATACACAGATGAGGCAATCTGAGTGCTTAACGCCCTCTGTTGACAATTCCATTTTCGTGAGGGGAAAAATAAGCCAATTGTTAAATGTGAATTGCTTGTCATTCCTTAAAATCAATATTTCCTATACAAAATGGAATTTACGATATCCCCACAATTTACCCCTGAAAGTATGCAATTTCAGTTTTTCAAGATTTTCCTACTTTTGCGTCGAAATTTTCCAATTTATGGCTCAGTAGTGTCTTTACCGGATTCAATAAGAATCTAACAAAAAAATATCCATGCAAACCGGATGATGTTCAGCGAAGCTATGCGCGTACAAACAAAAAAACAATTTGTTTTTTATTTATTATTTATATTTAATGACATCATATTTTGTTAGAAATTTAGCACATTACCAATTTGAAAATAAGAGTGATTTTATTCAAAGACTATTTCATACGCATAATATGTCAACTCTGAAAATGATTCATTAGTTCGAAAAAAAGTAATGAAAATCTTGCTGGCTCTAAATTTTAACATCAATATATTTTCCTTAAAGACCATCGTTAATGAGATATTTAAATTGAACCGTTTTTTCGATTTATGAGTCACAAAGATAGATGTAGGATCACTGAATGTATAAATCTTACGATTTATCGATCATTTTCAAATTGCCCAGGGGCCAATAGAACCTTACCTTATCCCGAAGAATAATTATATCGCCCTAATTTTTCCAACTAAAATGACCTCCATATCGCTGATCTTATATTAATCATATAACACCAACAGCAACACTAAAATTAAAATTATGTAATCAAATACAATAATTCAGAAACATTTTATGTTGTTTTTCAGTCGATAAGAAACCTAGTTTTAGTTTTCTTATTTGTATAAATCCTAAAATCAAACTTAAGAGTTATTTATTACATTCTTCCATTTTATCAAAGTTTATATGTATGAAAAAAATTTTATGTTAATTCAATGAACATAATAAAATTTCTAAAATATTGCGTGACTAAATTTAAAATTAGGAAATCCGAATTGAATTAAATTTTCACTAACTATGAGCGATTGAATATCATACTTATAAACACCTTATTAACACCATTATTTCGTTTTATCATATAACCTTTCATAAAACGAAAAAAAAAGAAAACAAAATTAAACACAAACAAAAAGAAAAATGCAAATGTTATATAGCTGACAACAACTATCCATTAATTCCCCCCTCACAGCGACGAGTACAACTTTTATATTAATGACTTTTTTTTCTCTGTACCTATACTCCTTCGCTTGAAAGTATGTTTCGATGTCGGAACCTAAGGATAATTATATTTACCCGCCATTTTACAAGCAATAGTGTGGTTTTTGTGGTGAACCTTGGGCCTTTGGTCCTTTTTTCTTCTGAACAGAAAAAAAATTTATATATATTTAATTGCAACGCCATTGAAACGTAACAGGTATATCCGGCAAGAAAAGGAAAACATCAGGACTCGAAGTTCTTTTTTTTGTGTAGTTTTATTTCTACTATTAGTTTTTTTTTTTTTTTTTTTTTTTGTAAAAGTCCATTTTTATATTTTTGAGGTGTGTATCCCCAGTAGGATGGAAATTAATTAACCTTTTACAGTTTGGTGTGCAACAACACCGACCAACCATCATCCACCGCTACCATCAAGAGTTACATTGTCGTCCTTCCATTTTTGTCCAAAGACCTACTTCGTTCAATTTCATTTTGCTGAATTAAAACGAGGGAAAAAAAAATGAAACTTCCCTACTGTTGGTGTCATGGCAAAGGATATTATTTGATGGAATTATGTCACATTTTTATTGAAATGAAAATTAAAATTTTCCTTTCCTTTTATTTTTTATTTTTGTATTGCTGGTGGTTACTGTGCCAAAAGGAATTTTAGTTCTACTGAAAATGGGTCTGTAAATTTCTTCTATATATGTATATAAAATATGTATGTATGTATGACATTGGTTCTAGATCAGAAAATGGCTCTTTTGTTCCAATCAACTGCAGTTAGAAGAGAAGACACAGTTTTTTTTTGTACAAAACAGTAGTTGAGTTATACATATGTATATAGGAATCTTGTTTAATTATAAGGTAAAGGATATTTTCAATTAGTGTTAGCGTCAAAACTACACTTTTAACATTGTTAAAGTTTATATATAGAGAGAAAGGACTCTTGAGGGGGAGTAAAAAACATAATACAATTAATTATCTTTTGTACGAAAAAGAAAAATGAGAGCCAACTGCCGGAGGTGAATTTAGACGAATTATGAAAGGATTAACAAGACTAAACTTTTTGCCAGACAGGATTTAGTTAGAGAGTAAATCCTTGATATATAATACTCTTTTGTAAAGGCAAGTTACGCAGAGTCTAATGGAAATTACAAGAACCCTTTCGTATGATTTCATTGTCCTACCTACCTAACCTGCATTATATATTAAATTGATGTTGAAAAAAAAATTTGATTGTTTTTGTCTCTGTCTGTGCAAAAACTTTTGTTTTAAATCTATTTTTGAAATAATGACTTGTACATATGAGTCAGTTTTTATTTTTAAAACAGATACCTACCTAACTAAAAATAATTTGTTTTATCATATGGTTACGAAGAAAATCTTAACAGGATAATGTGATTTAAAATAGGTGTAAGGGTTGGATCAAGACAAAAAAAAAGGATTTGTTAAAAAATGTCGTCGACAAATCTGTGCTCATGCTATAAAAGAATTAAAGCCTACCTATAAGAATTAAATATTAAAAGTTGTAAGTAGATATTAAAAAAATAAATATTTTTTAGGAAGGAGTCCGATGATGGGTCTGGTAGTCGGGAAAAAGCTATTATAAAAACTTGGCCAAGTGAGTGTTGTAACAATCAAATCTTCAATATTAATATTGTATGATGGCGTGAAAGCTTTGCAGCCTTAATATCACGAACAAAACTCCCTTATGACCGACCATCTGACAAAAATGAAACGAATACTTTTTCCCATTAAAAGCCTATTTGTTTATTTTAAAATTAGATACGTATTTTTTATTAAGTACCTATTTTTTAATCTTTTTTTAATTTGTTATTTAATTTAATTTTAATTTATTTTACTTTTTTATTTCCATTTATTTTTATTTTATTTTACTTTTTTATTTCCATTTATTTTTTATTTTATTTTTGTTTTGTTTTGTTTTGTTTTGTTTTATTTTATTTTATTTTATTTTATTTTATTTTATTTTATTTTATTTTATTTTATTTTATTTTATTTTATTTTATTTTATTTTATTTTATTTTATTTTATTTTATTTTATTTTATTTTATTTTAACTTAGGTAGGTATTTCATTTTATTTTATTTTATTTTATTTTATTTTATTTTATTTTATTTTATTTTATTTTATTTTATTTTATTTTATTTTATTTTATTTTATTTTATTTTATTTTATTTTATTTTATTTTATTTTATTTTAACTTGAATCATTTTATTTTATATTACTTTATTTTATTTTATTTTGTTTTGTTTTATTTTATTTTATTTTATTTTATTTTATTTTATTTTATTTTATTTTATTTTATTTTATTTTATTTTATTTTATTTTATTTTATTTTATTTTATTTTATTTTATTTTAATTTAAATCATTTTATTTTATATTACTTTATTTTATTTTATTTTATTTGATTTTATTTTATGTGCATCGATTTCCATTGCCCAACTGTAAAGTCTCCACTCACAACCAACCTCAAGAATTAGGTAAAAAAGCTCTCTACCTATCAACCAAGCGAAAATAAACACTCATTACTCGACACACCAAAGAAAACTTCACACTGCCTGACAGTCTGGCTAAAGGAAAATTCTCTGGGAAAGTGAATTAATTCTCCGTTTTTCCTGCCAAAAATAAACTGAACAAAAAAAAAAAAAAAAAAAAACACCACCACTTTTCTGCACGCACTCTCCCTTGTTTTGCATTTTCCTTCAACAAGGAGGGCTTGTTTCGTGTTTGCGTGTGTAAACAAAATCATCGACCGTGTACCTATGTATATTGCTACGATACTCTACATTCACTCTAGCATAGCATACTAGCAATGCGGCCGACCGACGACGACGACACACACCATTCGCGATAAAAAGCCGGAAAATATGAAAATTGTTGATAAATTTTGATGGAAATTCTTCTCTCTTTTTTGGGCGATTCATTTTCATTTTCATTTTCTTCTCATATGATTGTGTGTTTTCTTTCTCTTTTGGAAAATTCCCATGAAAAACTATTAAGTAAGTTCTTCATATATGTATGTAGGTAGGATATACTCTCCATTTTTCCTTTTTGGCAATTTGTCCAACTTTTCGCTCAATATTGCAACTTCTGCACATTTCCACACAACTGAACTTTTTCAGTTGAATTGAAGTCTTCGGCAAAAATGGACGTGTAACGGGATTTTCACTGCGAAAAAAAAACCGAAAAGGAAGAAAATAGAAAAACAAAAAAATTAAAAAAAAAGAAAATTCAAAACAACCCTATCTATCTTATATACGCTCTATACTCCGCGAACGTCTCCCACGTTGATGTTGTCATTTTGTTTTGTTTATAAAGTCAATTTTCGTACTTTTTCAATAATAAAAAAATAAATTTTAACCTACAATTACGTTGGTACTAGATTTCCAATACTTTCTGCTACTTTATTTTCCACACTACTATATCTACTACCATCACGAGTACTATTTAGTGAAAATTAAAAAAAAAAATTTACCGTTTTTTTCCTTCGCCGTGTCGCGCTGTGACAAATCCGCTGCCGCCGCATGTCAAATTTTGTGTACCGTTGTTTTTAGCGTATATATATACATATTTGTTTTTCTTTTATTCTGCCATTCCGTTGTTCGTTCGTCGCGTCGTCGCCCGATTATACCTACCTACCTACCTATATATTTCCATACACACTCCTCGCTCGTCTTTATATATGTGTATATATTTCGTTCGTTCCGGAGGAAAATTCGTCATAACAGTAAAACGAATTTCCCATTTTCTTCGCTCTAGTGGTCGATATAGTATTCGCATTTTTGTGTCTTGACTGCGAATGAAAATAAAGAAATTATATATAAAAAAATATTACAAAAAAATGTTCTTACTGTAAATAGTGTAAAGTTTTGTAGATTAATTTAATAAATAAATATTATATACCTAAATTTAATTTATACCTACATATACCTATAAATAATTAGAATTAAATTTATATCAAAACGAAAAAAAAAAATCAACAAATTATAGTTGAAACTGAACCGCGTAGTGCTTCAATCGTAAAGTTATAAAAAAAATAAAAACAAAAATAATACGCCAATAGAGTTTCTTATAGCTGGGTCGCTTTAAATTTCAATTTAAAAATAAAAATAAATAAAAATATACTTTAAGAGGATTTTTAAATTAAATCAAAAAATCATTGCAAAAAGGAATACCTATAATTTTTTTTCTAATTAAAAACGAAAATAATAATAATAAAAAAAAATATCTCTCGCGTGTGTAAAATAATAAAACAAAAAAGTCAAAACGACAAAATAATAATAATAATAATAATAATAATAAAAAAACTACATCGTCATTATAGTAAATGCCTTTCGGTTAGGAGTAAAAAGAGAAATAGGATATAAAAACGGATTAATCCTGCTCACGAACCCAAAAGCACCTCATTTCGAAAAAAAAAAAAAAAAAACTAGGATTAATGTATTTGTAACACAAAAATACCCACAAAACAGCAAACAAAAAAAAAACACTGTTGCAATTTAGATATACACAGTCATAGTCACAGTCACAGTTACAGTCACAGAAAGTATCTATAGATATTTCAAACTTATAAAGCAAAAATAAAAAAACTAGAAGGAAGAGGAAATACAAATTCCAGATGCATTCAAATGCTCGTGTATGGATGGCAGCAATAATAAGTACACGAAGGATCTCTGCAACCATTTCCGCTGCAGTAGGCTGAGGGGCATAGAGGAGCATATAAAATAGAATAAAAAAAAAAAAAAAATAACCAGAACACCAGCTATCCCCAGCTATCAAAAATCCTGTTTTTTTTCTGTCGGAACTGTCGGTGCGGAAGGATTACAATTTTGTAAATTATAATCAACTTGAAAAAAAAAAGAAACGACGTCGAAGAGGAGATAATCTGTCTATGAAAAGGATTTTTGTTCCGTTTCATCGTTTATTAATTACGTGTAAGTATATTATGATTGGGGAAATTATATCTTTCTTTTTTTTGTTTTTAATTGAATGAAAGAAAAAAAAAAACGAAGAGTCTTTTTTGAGTGGATAAATATTGTATTATCCTTGTTGGGTGGATCTGTAGGTATTTTTTTGTTGGTTTTGTGTTGATTTTGTTTGAGTTACATGCGTGGTTTAAGTAGGTTTTTTTTTTTCTATACAAGGAGCTGCCCTGATTTCAAAATGTCAGGAGTTGTAAAGGCGTGTTTATTTTTATTTATTTATTTTTTTTTTCATTGAGTTTTGAGGTTTTGTGATGTTGAAGTGGGTCATCAAAAGGAATTGATGATGTTTGTACCTTCCCTACTGACCTAGAGACATGTTTTTAAATTCTCTGTAGAAATTTTAAGGAATAAGAGTTTTGAATGTGAATAGCTGTTTTGCAGTACATATTCGAAATATAAATCAAATTGTAGAAAAAAAAATAATTTATTCCCGGGGAAACATTTCATTTAGAATTGGGCTGATTATAAATGGACGCTTTAACGATAAATAAATAGAAATTGGAATTAGTTTCGAAAATGTATGATCTCTTGCCAAGAAACATAATTTGAAATCTTCATTGAATTTTAGATCAAAGACGCTTACAAGCATTTACCCAATTTCAACCATTTTTTAAAGCAATTGATCTATGGAGTTGTAGGTCCTCGTAAGTCAAAAGATTCAACAAAAATATTATTAATATTGAAGCGGTCTATTCTGCTTACTGTTTTTTTGGGTGTTTGTCTGTCAGCAGTGGATGAATATCTTTCCAATGTTAATTTGCTGGTAAGTCAAGCCACCATCTGTGACTTTCAGCTTGTAGCTTAGCGATTAAATAGAAACAGCGAAAAAAGGGGTGAAGACTGAAGAGCCAGGCGACCATATTGTACTTGTTCAGCCTGTCTATACATACAACGCCGACTCGAAAACAATTTGTTTAAAAATAAAAAAAATGCTTGTTACTCCAAATTAGCGTTGTATATTTACAAGATTACTTTGCTAAACAGACTGCAATAGTTTAACAATTTGTTCAACTTTTTATATTGTAAATTTCAGTAGCACATTACAATTTATGCTACAAAAGCAAACTTTTCTATCAAATATATTTGTTTTTCGGCCGTTTGTTCCTTAGTTTGTTTTGAGTCTAGAATTTGCAGCATAAAGGAAGTAAACTTGCAGACATTTTTCTACGTCGCGTCGCTTACATTTTATCCTCAGTATAGAAATTCCCCTTCGGTCTTCCTTAATATTTAATAACTGTGGTTTAAGTTAAAAGCAACTGTAGCATACATATATGTAGATATGGTTCCTGATCGATCAAAATAGATATTCAGCCCAATTTTTAAAAATTTCCAGGGAAAAAACTACCTGGGAGACGTGTTTTCTAGGGAGTAGAATATACTAACTCCTATTCAGTGTTGCCCCCCCAACTGGTTCAAAATGTAGCGTCGCAGATTTTAAATGTAATACAATGTCGATTACTTGGAAATGACTCGTAAATAAATGGTAAATTTAATACCAAAATTCATGTTGACTTGTGTTATTAATTAATTTATATCCGGGGTTAGCCATGTTTAAAGTATCTGTTCAGTTCATCATTATATGATTTTAATTTCAAATTTAAATTTTTAAAGTTAAATTTCGCTGGAGTTAACCGAGAGAAACTCAAAGCAAATTGTGTGTGCCGCATAATATTACTTCGTCCGATGAAACATAATTTATTTTCAGAACATCTCTTATTTGTTTCAGTTCCTCACGGTAAAAATGCAGTTCATCCATTTTCTTTTGTCAAATTCCTCATTTCTTAAGTCGACCACGCCGCCAGCCAGAAACCATCAACGTCACAAACAAAATTTAAGAAGGAAATTACAAGTAATTAGTGTAATCTATAATTATTAAAAAAATTAAAATAAAAGGAAAACAGAAGTTGTTTAAATTACATAAAAGAAAATAATAGGAATAAACAGTGACCCGCACAGTATCACACTAATAAATTGACTATAAAGCTTTGTGCCTTTAGGTTTATATTTATAATTTTTTTTCCAATTAAAAACTGAGAGCCTTTTCACTTTTCAGCTTATGAAAATGGGCGGGTTGAATAAAAATAGGTTTACATTTGAATTTTTAGATTTCTGAATTTATGTCGTTGAACGCAAAAAAAATCAGAAATTTCGGTCGAAAGTCATTGTGTCAATTTCCTGCATTTACCGATAGGATTTACATTGAAACGAAATAAAATAGAACTTTAATTACATTCGTATATCAAACATTGAGCGTGAGTAATTGTGAGGATGAACTTTCCAAACATCAATATAAAAAATTGTTGATTTAAAAATGCACTAAACAATACAAAAAAATCGTTCATTTAAATAAGTACCTATTGAATTTTCATGACGAAAACTAAAAAAATCAACCAGCAACAAGACGAAAATTATAAAGTTCAAATTTTATGTTCAGCTGATTTGGCACTTCACCCACCACAAACAACTTTCATCTGAATTTTCAGATGAGAATTTCTTGTCTGAAAATTCAGATGAAACTTTTAATTTTAATTTTTATTATAAGCTTAATACAAGCTGGACTTAAAACTAAACAATTTAACGCAACTAAACGTAACTAAAAGTCATCTAACTTTTTATGACAGCTGGCCAATCAGAAGTTCTAAAAATTCAGAATTCTGAAAATTCAGATGTAAAACGTAATGCATTAAATGTACTCAATGAACAGAAGTTGTTTAAGAAATTTACAAAAGGACTTTAAAGTTTGTTATCAATTTATATAAACTTAATGCTCTTTTACTCCTTTAACGTAATGGTCACAGGGATGGCCGAACTGTCACTTTTTGGAATAAACAACATTTTCTACAATTTCTACGTAGTTTATGTAGTTAAAAGTAGTTAAATGTAGTGAAACAATTTGTAGCAAACGTATTTTCAAATGTCGAATGATCTCTCAGTTGTCATTTTGAAGTTTAAATTTTGAGTTAAAATGTTCAAATTTGTATTTAAATTTTATTATTTCTCTAGATTTAGTATTTATGTAGATAGATCATTATTGTTACCCAATTTTTGTATTTTTTTTATTTAAACATTTCGATTGCACAATTTTAGTATAAAATTTTACTGTTTCTTAAGCCAATAGCTATTTTTACAGAAAAGTTTATAAAATGCTTTCCATAATTTATTTTCTGACAAAATTCATCGAAAGCAGTTAAGGTTTTTAATTTAAAACAAATAAAGTTCACTTATAAAAAGTGAATTTATTTCAAGAAATCCTTTTAACGTTTAATTAACTGCAGTTAAAAGCTTTCTCAGTAAAAATTCAAATGTTATGCGTGGAAGTTTTTGAAAAAAATATTTTTGCTTTATTTTCCAAGTAACATATTTCTCGTTATCGTGCAAATTAATTTTTTTTTAATTTTATGAATAAGGACATCTATCCTTTATATAAAGAATCTCAATTTTTTTCTTATAATTTTTCCATTCTTAATAAAAAAAAAGAAAAACCGAAAACAAAAACAAAAACGAAATCAACTTGTTTATTAATTTTGACCTTCTCCAAAACGTTAAGGACATATTTTTCCAATGTCTAGTCTTTATTATGTCATTATAATAAAATAAACCAATGACTTACTTACGTATTTCATTGTTAGCCTTTTTCATATAGCCATATAAAACAATTGGATCGCACCAGTCAAGAATTCTATTTTGTGTAAACACAGGGTAAACAATCAATTTATAGATTATATACCAAAGTATGTATCTATTATTATTATCAATCGTGTCGAAAACTCAAATATGAATGAAAATGTCAATCATTTCCAAAATGTATTTTAAACGATTCTCAGTCATGCCTTAGTGAAGGAAAAGTTTTTTTCTTTTTTTAAAATTAATAGACCATCAGGAATGAAAATAAGAGGATACAAATTTAATGGAACTTCACTCATCCCATCAGTTTTATCAATTGTCAACCCAAGTTTTTTTGCCGACACATGGTCATTGGTGGAATGGTGTAGTGTATAGTGATGTCATTTCCAGAAATCCCCATTTTGTTCTTAGGGGAATTTTGGGTTATATGTTGTTTTATTCATCCTCAAAATATAAACTCTTAACGACAACAAGGACTATATCAAGGAGTGTGGTAGCCTCTTTTTTGGAATAAATTTATACCGTTTTTGGTTTTTATCGATGTGAAAATTTATTCAGAATCATGAGATTATTTTGTTTGTTTTTTTTGGTTGGTTGATGGGATGAGTTATTAAGAAAGTACTTTGATGAAAATATGTTAAAAGATTTTTATGAATTCCAAAAAAGAAAAAGTTATTTCTCATTAATATTATTGGTTGTGGCGGTAGGGCAAATTAAGTCAATATGCTTTTGTGAAGTTTTGAAAAGTCAAAGTTCTAATAACGTGTCACAACACAAAAATGCTAAAATGATTTGAGATGATAAATGGAAAAATCGTGCTAAAAATGTTTTAGAAATTAAATGACTTAAGGAAAATAAAGTAGAAATGTTGAAAAAAAGGTTAGGGTTAACTTACTCTTTTTTAACACAGAATTATCTGAGGAAACCTACTCCAGTGGAGCAAAAGTTTAAATAAAAACTTGTAAACTTCTGGCCCATCGATTGTGGGCTTAGGCCTCATTGATGGATTGCACTTCTTCTTTTCAAAATAAACGTATAATTGTCCAGTCACTATAGTATACATCAGACATTAGGTTTGTTCAGTGAGGAAAAAAATAGAACAGAACAGAACAGAACAGCACAGATTCGTGAAAAACGTAGAACAAGTTAGAACAGAAAATGGCTACATCCGTTGTCACTAAAAAAACAACAACAATTTTTCGTAGTATATATGCTTGTCACAAATTCACAAATATACGTCTTAAAACTAAAATTACTTCATGAAAATATAATCAGAATTGATTAAAATACACTTTTGAAACAGTTAAAAAGAAATTCAAATAAATTCTATCAAAAAAACAAACTACTTTCATTAAAAAAATCACAACATCTGATTTTGACAGTTTTCACAAATCTTTTCTAACTTGTTCTACCTCAAAAGCAAGTGCAGAAAATCCTGTTCTAAATTGTTTCAAACTGTTCCAAATTGACTCATTGAACAGCAATCCAGAATAGTTCAGAACAGAAAATTTCTCATTGAACAGCAAAATCTTGTACTTTTCTGTTCTAAAGTGTTCTGAAGTGTTCCGAACAGCCTCATTGAACACACCTATTGCGTCAGATCTGGTTGTTTTGAATTTTTACTGCGAGTTGTTAATGATGTTTGGCCAGTAAACAACTCAAGTTATGTACTCTGTGAGTTTAAGACAAGTTTTTAGAAACAAAGTGTAGCCAGCCCATAGTAAATAGTGGTTATATTGCGTAGAATTGTTACGTCGAAGGTCTTGGGTACGATTCCCAGCCTATGTTACCTTAAAAAAAAAAAAAACAAAAATATTTCCACGGAAAAACTCTCCAAGAGAGAGGAAAAGTGCTCCTCATCTTTACTGTTCCGATTCAGCAGAAAATTGTAGGTAGGTACCCTTAATTCTTGCCAATAACACGCAAGCAGGAATGGTTGAGAGTCAGTAGGCCCTAGCTCGACGATCTGTCTCGTCAGTCGTCACTTTATTTTTTTTTATTTTTCAAAACAATTTCGAATAATAAGGAAGCGGTCTTCTGGGATTATTGAAGATTAGATGAAAATATTGAACTTAAATGTCAACGAACTGTCAAAAATTACAGCACTCTTTGAAAGTTATCCCGCATATAAGTTCATATCTGTCTACACAAAAAGAAACACAATTTTATTTTAATAAACCCAAATATTAGTTCTATTTTTGAAACAAAAATCCATTCTCACATCATGACTTCAATAGCTGATTGCAATTAAATTGTAAAAGATAAAATCCATTAAAAATGGTTGCGCAGCGATTGAATGCAAAATGGACATCTCCCCGCCCCATGTCACTCGCTTCGTTAAAAATGAAAAGCCCGGTAAATGACATGAAAAAATAAAAACACACAAAACTCAAACATTATTATTGATAGACGGACATTATACAAAAAACAAAACAAAAACTATACACACTTTTAATCCAGCAGTCCACGACTAAAGTCAAGTATATATTTGAACATCAGAAGAAGAGCATCGGCATTAAAAATTATTTATTTTATTCCGGAGCTTTTCTCTTGATGCTAAAAATATCGACGACGACGATGACTACGACGACTACAAGTCGACAATACTTAAAATATCGGACAACATATATAGGTACTTATATAGATACATCTGATGATGATTTTCGTCATCAATTTTAATTTTAATTTGCCTGATATTCACAACAAAAATCAAGTAGAGCTATGTGGGGGGTGAGGGCGTAAAATGCTTCAGGTCGTTTGGTATTTTTCTGTATTTTTTTTGTTTGCTATTATTTTTGTTATTTTTGTTGTCTTCCATCACTTGAAAATCATTCAAAATAAGAAAACAGGTGGACTTGAAGATTCGATCGATGGTACCACTTGAATTATTATCCAAGATCATGTGCTTGTCAATGATTTTTTTTATGAGTGGATGCAGATGGGGTAGTATTATGCTCGTATATACATGGGCGTGTGAATATCCCAAATACATAGTAATAAATTTTATTGATCATTATTTTTTTTCTAATGACACATGACTTTTGTTTTTGGAATAGAAAAAAAAATCGTATTTTAGAAAATGTTTGACTTTGAAAACGGACAGAAAATAAAGCATTCAAACTATAGATGAAGAGATAATTTAATGGTTTTTGTTTGGCTATGTACATTTTTTTAGAGATGTCATGTTTTTTTTATAGAATAGGTAAAGGAGGGGGTTTAAGAAAAATTGATTTGGAAATTTTGAAAAAAAATCACCAAAATGAAAAAAAATATAAAAATGACATTTTCATTTTCGTGACGGATAACATTAGCCCTGCCGTCAATTGTCAATTCCACAATCTTTGTTATTCCTCAAAATCAATATTTCCCCTTTTCACATTTTCTTTTTAGATTTCGCCACCATCCAATCCCTGAAAGTCTACTTTCATGTCGAAATTACCAATTTTTGGGTTCGTAGTGTATGATTTAATGTGGCAATCCAAAATTTTACAGGTGTGACTAAGGTAAGCTATATGACAAGACGATCAACGTTAATGGTCAATGCGTTGACTCTATGACGTCACCAAAATTATCAATATTTTACTGTCAAAGTATACCGTGTCAATGCACGAAACGTTGACGTTCACTCAAGTGACAGCCCAAAATGTATGTCAACGAAGCCGTCAACGCATTGACAGTGTTCTGCGTTGGAGTTCACATGCCTTGACAACTTTGGGGCAAAATTCAAAGTGATTTTGACGTCAGTGAGTCAACGCGTTGACATTTTGCGTTGACCGTCTAATCGTAGCTCTAGGATGATTTTTATGCAAAAATAGTACATAGGTAACTAAGTTTTCATTCCTAAAAAGTATACAAAATTTAACCTCACATAAAAACGATTTGAAATTAATTCCAATTAAAATCTTGATTCATATACAATATATATGTACATATTTCCAAACACAAAAAAAAAAAATATCCGGACAAGAAAAACCTTAACTTAAATTGAATTAAAGAAGCATCCAATCAATACCTATCATAAACCGAGTACATAATTCTTCCTCAAAGCTTATTTTGAATAAACATTTCCATGTTTTTTTTTTATTTTCCAAAGCAGTACGGTATAGCAGCAGCAGTAGCAGCTTGAGCTTCACACTCTATTACCTTTTCGATATAGAGAAACGACACACCACATAAAGTGAACCGAATCAAATTTTCGAATCGAATATATAGAAGAACATTTTCAAACAAATTGCTTTCCCAACCAACCAGCATCAAGTAAAAAAAAAAATGCTGACTAAAGGCAAAACTGATAAAATTGCACACAAAAATCTATACAAATCTACATATATAATCACAGATATTTTTGCATGCTCGATCCGTCAAAACTCTTGACTGAAATATTAAAAACTTTTTTTTTAAGTGTTCGGGTGCACTTTGGTCGGTTCACTAAGTTGGTGGCAAATATTATAGTGCTTAAACGAAGATTTTAAAAATTGGAAAAACATGAATCCATGCGAAAAAGTCGCACGTACTTGCTCTGATAATGATGTTAATTCAACAAAAAAATTTCAAAGCTATACAAAATTATGATGGTTAAAAATAAAGAAAATTTTATATTCGTCGGTTTACAAGCCAAAAGCACTGAGTCAAAAAACATAGTTTTGAGTAAATCAATTATTTAAGATCGTTTTCATGTGAAAATTCAACATTAATTGTTATTTGTCAATGAATCCCATTAAATACAAAATTGACATTATGACATTTATTTCCAATATTTTTTTTTCGTTTTTGACACCAATATCATAATATTTTAGCGAAAGCAAAAAATAAGCTGACTTAGTGCGTTTTGCCTGCAATGATTTGCAAGTATTTGTTCGTATTTGATACTTTTTTGATGAGTTAGAATAATTGTAAAGGATGGGCATTACAGATACATAATTGTGTTTTTCAAAATGGTAATTTTTTTAAATTAGAAAAAAAAAAAATATTTTTTGAGAAGTTAGAACAATTGTGTTGTGTTTTTCAAAATGGTCATCTTTCAAAGTTCTGAAAAAAAAAATAAAAGGGTGGTCAATAATGTTTAAAAATAGACCAATAGAATCTATTAATCAAATTTGAAAAAATCGATTTTTTGGGGGCGGTGTTCTTTTTTTTTTAAATATACTGGCGCAAAATATTAGACGATTAAGTACGATGCTAAAGAATTTTTAACATGGTGCTGGGTTAAAAACAGGTTTTTTTTTCAAATTTTAAACGTTTTAGCATCGTGCCGTCCTTTTAACATTTTATTAAAATTAAAGTCACCAAATGTCTATAATTAATTTTTTAGTATCATATACTAACTCCAAATGGCATTTTGACAGTTAGAAATGTGAAAATGGTGTGTATGCTTACTTGTTTGCACGTACTGTCATCTTTTTTAGGCGTGTTCAAATGAAGTTTATTAAGAAAATAGGTTGAGTATGATCAGTGGCGGATCCAGGATTTGGTCATGGGGGGGGGGGGGTCCAATTACAAATAGAAAACTTAAAGAAAAATAAAACTTGCGTGGGCTTTGTGCTACATTATTTATGTGCGTGTAGTTAGCACCGGCATTTTCGATTACACAAGTATAATTTTTTTAAATCGTGATTTTGAAAAAAAAATTGCAAATTCAAAATTTATCCCTAAAATTTTCAAATTTGCGAATTTAAAAAATACATTGCAGCACATCGCATGCACAAATTGAGCACAATACAGCAAAACTTTTTTTTTTTGAAAATTGAAAATGACGGTGCTAATTTCTCGCTAAGTTCCTTCGCATCATTTGCGTTCGGTCGTGAAAGTCGGAAATATGCGATGTTTGTATCTCTTCGGCTGTATCATTTTTTGAGCACAACTTTAAGTTTTTAGAAAAAATTTATTTTGGAAAAATTTCATCCTCAAATTTTTCAAAAATATTTACGGCACATCGCAGCACAAGACCCGAAAACCCCCCCCCGTGGATCTGCCACTGAGTATGATACTAGTTACAAAATATTTAAAGCTAAGAACATTTTACTAAAGACCTTTAAAGTTAATAAATTGTTAAGTAGTATCACGCTAATGCCTTACCATAAGGCTGTTTAAAATTTTGCACCACTCTGTATCAAATCGTTTATATACTTATAAATTTAAAATAGCATCTGAATTTCAATATACCTGGAATAGGATATATAACCTCAGAAGTGGGATTCGGATTCAAAAGTCAATTTAAAGAAAAACTTATAATTTTAAATTACTTCTATAGTCAAATTTCAGTTAGGAGGTCAACGTCTAGACAGACATAAATGTATGTAGACAGACAGACAGAATTGCGGGACTCACTTCTTTTGTTTTCTCTATCATTGAACTGTCAGATTTGATTAGAATCTATCAAGGGTGATTTCTTTTACGAATCCAGAAATTGATCAAGTAGAAAGAAGGAATTCGAAACACTTGTGAAAAAACTCAATTAGTTCCTTTCATCTCTGCTCAAAAACGAGAGAAAATGTGCAAGAGCAGAAGACCAGCGAGACAGAGCTCTAATCCCACAAAATGTACACGTGCGGACAGAAATTAAAAAAAGAAGATAATATTACCATTAAAACCATCGTGCAGATCTCGGTCCAAAAAGCAGTATTAAAAAAGCAAATCGAAAACCAACTGCATTCGAAGCCGAGCCTTCATCGTCATCAATGTGGTGCATACATAATCTCGGCCCCAAAAATCAAACCAAGAAATACAAATATTTTTGACAACCACCGGCTGCAACTCAGAGCACACGAAAATATGGGAGTGACGATGATGAACATCACATCAGTGATGCCAGATGAGATTTAAAAAATCCCACCGGATTCGAAAGAAAATCCCACCATCTTTGTACTGAACGGAATAAAAACACCAAAATACTAAAATTTTTTCACATTTATGAGACTAAAAATCGCAGCAATTAAAATAATGGAACTGATTCTTTTTTTTAGTCGCAAAATTAAATAAATCAAACAAATGCAAACAAATGAGGCTGCACGCACTAACGATTTAAAAAGAAGTCTTGTTATATTATCTTCTATTTGTTGGACTAAATAGTAAATAGTCAGGACTCAGGAGATTAAAATCACAAGTGCATTTTAGCCTTATTATTTTTTTAAAGCTGCGATGTGTGCCCCTCCTTTGATTTATATGTGCGGCATCCACATTTTTAACATGGTCGCCACTGCCATCGCGTTGGTTTGCGGGTGGCTTAAACATTACTATTTATTTGTAACAAATGCGTTCATTCTTATTAAAAGATGTTTATTACATTTAATTACTATTAATAAATCGCGTGACTCAAAACCTAGAAAAAATTTGTTGCGATTACGATTTTTCATCGCAACGAATGAAAATCGCAAGTGTGCTCCTATGTCATGTCCTGAGGGAAACAAAACACACTCTATAAACGCCACTGACAGTGAATATTGGTCTAATGATGGCATTAGTTGCCTGCGAGAGGAGTTCTTAGCCGATTGTTTTACAAGATTTGGCATGTGAATGGGTTACCTTGGTGTTGATTATTTTAGGTAGATGCAAACCAAGAAGGAAGAATGCTATTGCAGTTTAGTGAACAGAAAACTGGGTTGTTTCTCTAAGAAAATGAAATTGGAGGAAATTAGTTAGGTAGGTACTTAAGTAAAGTAGATTACTATTATGGCAAAAATATTGTTTCCCCCCAATAAAAAAGCATTTGAAATATTTTCCCAACATAAATCCCACCATTATTCCCACTAAACTGATTTTTTTCAAAGATTTAGGTTGAAAAAACCACCAATCTGGGATAACTGCATTACATACAACAGAGCTTCCACATTCTCAGTCCTAAATAACGGTAACAGGCAGTGGCGCCAGAAAATCAAATCATCAACCTCCAGCTGCATTTTGTAATTCGTATCTAACGAACGAGAAACAAAGACATGAGCTGAGCAACCCTTTACTCTAGAAACATTTTTTTGAGGAATATTTTTCATTCCATAATCCATATTCTTCGTTTCCGATATACCTACAGTTCACTTATAAAATATATTTTAAATTATTTCTTTCAATAAAGTATTGCAAATTCAAAATGAGTCTTTTAAAATCACTTTTTTATTTAACTAAAATATTCAAAAATTCAATATCGATCTATTTTTTTTTAAACAAACCAATACTTATCCTCTAGACCAAGTCCACAAAACCACTTAAAAGTATCGCACATGAACCATTTTCATATAAGCAACACAAAAAGCGACAAAATGATGCTGCTGATTATTATTTTGATGTCGATGTCGAAGAGGATTTTTATGATGAAAGTGTTGTTACATCTCGCGTTCATACCACTGTGAAACTACCTTGCCTAATGGAATCGAGTATATGATCATCTGTATGTACCTAAGATGGTATATGCGTGGTTGTCAAACTTAGCGTCCTCATTCCCGTTATAGGTAGGTACACGTAAATTATTTAGATTTTAATCTTCAGTTCCAGAGCAGAGCCACTTGTATAGTCATAGTCGTTGTAATAGTAGTCGTATATATAGTCTTCTTCGTCGTCGCTGTCGGTGTCGCTCTCTAAGTGCGCGTCCTGTCTGTAAATTTAAGCACCCTTCACTATAAACATACCAGTATATAGTGATTCCTTACCTATAGCTATAGCGCTTATATATACATCCATACTTTAGCCGAGATGATGATGATGGTTTCCTAAATCACTGGGAAAAGTTGTAAATTTGCATGCCAAGGAGCTTCAAGCGCATATCATATTAAAGTGGAAGCGAACAAGAAGATTTTTTAAATATTTAACTTTTTAATTTCAAGAATTTTCAAGAAGATTGCAGTATACCACCTTCGCCACCTTACAGCCCCCCACACTCTTTTCAAGATGAAATCTTGCCCTAGAAACCCGGATGGAAAAAAAATCATTTTCACTTTCAAAAGTTAAGAGTAAATATGGAGAAACGAGGGTATAGTCGCGAGAAGGTATAAGACAATGTATGTACTTGTACCTCCCTCGTTTTTTTTTTTGTTCATATTTTTATTGTTTAAGTTTTGTTGGCCTTTTGAATATATGAACAACAGCCTTGCACCGGAAATTCAATTTTGCTGATGGCTTACCCCACAAAAATCCCTCAGAAGACCATCTCACCACCACACCGGAAAAAATTGCAGCTGATGAATTGTTTGACAGTACCAGCAGAGCATGCAGAGTGCCTAGCCTACCTTGCTTACGGCGACGGCCATCATCACTAAGCGGTTATATTCTCCGTGCAGCACACATCGTTCAATCCATGTTCATATTTGATGAAATTTTTAAAAAAATAATTTGAAATATTTATAACGACTACGTACGATGATGACGTGAATGGGGACTATATTGGACGCAATGGCGATGGTCAGGATGTGGCTGAACGAGGACACATATTCGCATGTAATCGCGGGTATAATATATATTCCCAAAATATGAAACTGGCTGGCCAGGCAACCGCTGCTGCTGATACAAATGACAATACCATCTGATGCTAGGAAAATGCTAGTGCATTGCAATTGTACTAGATTCGTTGTCTCTTTCTTTTTTTTTTTTGTTGATGATTGTGAAATAAATTGTCTGCTTAATTAGATTCTCGGTCATAATGTTGCGAATTGCGGTGCATTCAAACTAGAAAGGTGGCTTTTATGGTGTTGTCCATTTTGTTATGGCCTCAGGGAATGCGTCACACATATGTCATAAACCAGTAGTAGAAGCCGAGTAGCATCATCACCTTACCACCATTATCATTGTCAACATCACGTGCGAATTAGAAATGACACATAGCTCCTATTTAGTAGTTTGCGGACAACCAATTGCATGAAATTTAGGTTCATGCTATATGAGTTTGCAGAGTGGATGTGAGATAATAAACACACGGGAAGGGCTTATGCGGAAAGTTTGAAATTTTAATTAGGACTATATAGAAAACGTGAATTTGACAGCTGCTGGAACATCATCATAACCGTTATTGTTATTATATAACATCATATTTGGCATGAAATATGCTTTGAGGTTATATGTGGGGTGTTCGAGTATATATGGGTACCTAATTCTATTGGTAACGGGTTGTCGAAATAGTTTCTGAAGAGTTCAATTGAAAAGGTTGTTATGATTTATTAATGATGTCGCATCTATTTGTTGAATTTAGTTTTGAGAGTCTTGAATGAAAATACAATGCCGGAAAGGTATGTACATACATATATTGCGCATAATTGACCATTAGTATACCTTAATATGAGAATTGTCAAACTTTTGGAGGATAGAGTATAAATGAGGATCTTTCAAAAGCACTAAGTTTACACAAAAGAATTTCTATAATTTTTGATTTGGAGAAAATTGTCAATTAAAAATGAAAAATACCCCTAACAATTTATGGTCTTAAGTTCAGAAGTTCAGATGTTTTTTTTTAAACTCGATAGAAATTTAAAAACTTGGATTAAACTGTTCAACAGTGAAGCAATTTTCTTTTTTGACTCAATGTTCCTATTGGTTAAAAATTTTAAGACTTAAAAGGCACCTATAATGTTTGGTTTATGATTTCTAAAGAAACATCTTTAAATAAATAATAGAAAACTTTAAATTTTTAATTTTTATCAAAAGCATCTCAACTTTATACATAGTTTAGTATTTACCAAGGGGTTGAACAGTTCAGTTAATCGACAAGTGGTACACAGTAAATCGATGGTGTTTTTTACTTGTAATATTAGGTACTATGAGGCAAGTAATGCATTTGTAAAAAAATCGAACTAGAGATATTTATCAAAATTGACATTACGATGATAGCGAAGTCGAAAAAAGTGGGTCTCGCAATTCTGTCTATCTGTCTGGTCTGTCTGTCCTTTTGGCTGCAGCCTAAACGGGTGGGTCGATTTTCTTTAAACTAATTACATCGCGTTTTTTGGGCACTCCCCCGACCCGTTTGTCCATTTTATTTTAGGACAAAAAATAACACTAGCTACCGTACAAATTTTTTTGCAAAAAATGAAAATTTACTTTTTCTCAAAAACGTACCCAAAACTTTTTTTTTTAATTTCAGTATTTTTTTTTAAAGAATATTATTTTATAAAAAAAAATTATAAATGGTTATTCCATAGAACCATTTTTTTGTTTTTAAATTTTTTCAAAAACAGTTCAACCGATTTTTACCAATTTTTGTATGAAGACTGTCTTTAAAAGTTCTTAAAGTTTTGTATAAAAAAATTTTCAAATTTTTTTTTTTTATTTTTAAAAAAGTTTCATAATTTGAGAACTTAATAATTCGAAAACGACTTGATCGATTTTTATCAAACTTGGCACCTAGCAGTCGTTTAATATTATCTAGCAGATTTTAAATAAAAATTATTCTTAAAACCAAAAATAAATGTACCTCCCAAACAAGACGTGTTTAAAATCGGTAAGGAAAATCTCATTTATCTCAAAAAATGACTCCTTTGATTTAGATTAAAGTTTTTGTGTCAGTTATATCAGTACAATTTACTATATGTTTGGAAAAAAATTTATCTATCGGTTAAAAATGGTATCTGTCATAGAACCATTTATTTTATTTTCGACTATCTCATTATTTGTAAAACCGATTTTAATGAAATTTTATACAAGAGCTTCTTATAAGTTTGAATAATATTGCATATCAAAAGTTTCAAAAAAAATAAATTTTGAATGTTAAAAAAAATTTTCAAAATTAATTTTTTTCAAAATTCGATACATATTTCGAAAATAGGTGAATGTTTTTTTTTCCATTTATTTTTAACTCCACATTAACAAACAATTAAAAATGGCGTACAAATTTTTTTTCTTAAAAATGTTTTCAAAATTGTATGTATAAAAAATTAATTTTTTAAAAATAGCTCCAACTAAGTCCATTTAGTTTTTGAACAATATAGGTAATAACAAAAAAAAAATTAAAGTACACATATTCTTAGTTCATTGTGTATTTTAAAGAATTGGTTCACTGTTAGACATTGTAATTTTTTTTTGACAAAATTACTTTTATATAAAATTCACATTTATGGAACTTATTCACTCCTTTAAGTTTAAGTTAAACACGGACTTTAAAGTACGTATATTCAACAAATCTCACTAAGTGCATTGCTTTTGCCAACTAGAAAGAAAACAAAAATTATGGTTTTTATAAATTTAAAATTTTCTTCCTGCCAAAAACCAAGGAGCACGCGCAACTTTTGGTTTAAAAAGTATCGAAAAGCGGTAAGCTATATATTTTTTCAACTTTTTGTGAAACTTTATACAAAATTTGAAATGAATAACTAAACTTTATCCAACCTAAACAGTCAAAGACTAACTAAACCTTTCTACTTATTGAAAATTTTCAATTATAACATAACATAGGACAATAATTATCTTTCACAAAAAATAAAAACTTTAAATATCAACTGCCACCTACTTACTGCAAATTTTCTTTTATAAATATTTCCAAAATCAATATCCCTTAAATTGAACTCTATAATTTCCCAACTGACCCATTTAGCACCGTTTAACCAATAATCCAACATTTATCAAAAACACAAAAGAGCTTCTGAAAATCCAATGCCTTCCTCCCCCCCCCCCCATGACTGCCTTCTGATATGCCTGCTATATTATAACCTCGCCTAAACAGTTCATTTACTACAGGTCAAGACCATCATTAAAAAAAAGAACAAAAAAAAAAAATAACACGAAAAACCACCAAAGCTAATCGATTTTATTGATTTTCTTCCTATTTTCAACTCTTATAACCTAACCAACAATCATCAGTGGATATACATTAAGAGCCTTATATTTACTAAATGTGCTGCAAGAAAATATTTCAAAATAATACAAAAAGAAAAAAAAAAGAAGAAAAATAATCTTTTAATTAAGCTAAATACCCGAAAAATACTTCCACCGAACCGACACTAACAAATGTCCCTCCAATGTGTATTGTCGGCCAAAGCAAAAGAAGAAGAAGACAAAAAATGAAGAAGCTTAATCGCATATACCATTTGTGTGTTTCATTCTCTTCAACATCGTCCTTATAGACTGTATAGAACCTATAGAAAGGCACAAAATTTCCCTAAGGCAAACTAGAAAAATAGCAGCAGCGCGCCTTACCGTGCCTCGCCGTCCGTGCTAACGAAGAAGCACGATATGGCGAAGACGATATCAGCAGAAGCACAGCAACAAAAGGTAACAGCAACATAGGTATACAAAACAACAGCAAAATAAGGATATTGCCTTAGGACTTTCATTTCCATATAGAGAAGGATTATGTATTGACGACGACGACTTAAGGAGGAAGAAAAAAACATGAGAAAAGAAGAAGCACCATACCTATAAACTCCAAGGATTGTCCCATTTAATATCCGCAGGCTTCTCAACCAAGTCTTCCCTTTCGATTGTTGAATTTAGTACTATAGCTTAGCTACCCTCACATTGTCCCCCGCAAGCCCCTGTTTGTCTTCTTTTTTTTTAAGCATAAAGTGTTAAGACATTAATAACTTCACTGCGCCAAAAAAAAAAAAAATGGACGAAACAAAAATGTATTCTGCCCCACTAAAAGGCCCGATCATATACCCATCACCCGGCCCACTGCTTCGTCAGGACCTCGTTTTCTTATGGGTCGACATTAGTCAAAGTTTGCCTTTTGGCGCTGTGTCATCACTTTCACGGGGTGTAGGATATAGTGACGACGGCGACAGTCCCAAACATTTTTCCTTGAGACCGTGAGAGAATAAGATTGAGTAAGCGAGAGGAGCAAAAACTATAGAAGAAGAAGAAAAACTATATATTGGCGCCACTAAGCTTGGAACTATATATACTTACCTATTCTTCAGTGTGACTGAAAATAATGTCCTGCTCGAGGACAAAAGAGCATTACAATACAATACAATACAATAAAAAATGAAAAGCTCGCGCGGAAACCCATTTAGAAGTAACATTTGCAAGTAGCAATCTTGTCGTCGCGTCGCGTCGCAGAATAATTGAATGCTCTCTCTAGGACGGACCATTTGCCGTGTAATCACACACACACATTTTTTTGTCTTCAAATATTCTATATCGTGTGGCAAATAGTTAGTTTTTCTTTTTTTTTTTGGTTGGGTGAGGGGAGGGAGGTGTAATGCATATATTCAACCACAAGGACACTACAGCAAATCTCAGCAAAATCACTACCACCATAATATAATCGTTAGATTAATGACACACATATTTATGTTTATGGACTTGGCCATCACCCACCAAATTATAGAAACCTGCATATAGTGTTAGTTTTATTTGGAACACAGATATAGGCATTATGGGTACTTATGGGGGGAAGTTTTGCGTTTTTATAAAAAAATTGATAGAATTAATGTGATATATACTGTTAAATCAACACTGGTCTCAATAGTTAATTTTATAACTTGGGAAAGACATTTTAAATGAAACGTAAAATCAACAGGCTATATGTAGTAAAGTTCAAATTTACAGGGGACCATGTTCAAATAACAAGAACTTGGTTAAAATTAACACTGCGACCATGTCAAAATCTTTCGAAATTTTTTTATTAAAAAGATTTAATGTTAAAATAACATGGTATCCTGTTAAATTAACAACAAATTTAGCAAAATAGTACCATTTAAATTATACTATAAATATTCATAACATATGGAGTATGTAGTTCCTAATTTTCATAAAAAAAATCATCTACCCATTTTCGAAATATCGAATTTGCAAAAAATTATTTTTATTATTTTTTTTTAAATCCAAAATTAAGATTTTTAAAAAAATTGATTTGCAATATTATTTAACTTAAAAAGAGGCTATTTTTTTTAATTTAATTAAAATCTCTTATTCTATAAGAGATACCAATTTTTAATCGATAGATACATATTTTTTTTTCAATAATATGATAGACCGTACTGATGTTAGCTCACATGCAAAATTTAATTAAAATCGTGGGAGCTGGGAGGTACCGTTAGTTTTAGTTATAATAATATTTTATATTTAAAATCTGCTAGACAATGTAAAAAAATACTAGAAGCCAACTTTGATGAAAATCGATCAAGCCGTTTTCGAATTATTAATTTCTCAAAAAATAATTTTGAGACTTTTTTTAAAATCAACAAAAAAAAAATTGAAAAATTTGGTACTTAGAACTTTTAAAACATTCTTTTTAAAAAAATTTACCAAAATCGGTTAAACCGTTCTCGAGAAAATCGAAAATGAATAAAATGTTTCTATGGGAGGAACCATTTATAACTATTTTTTTGGAATTTTTTTAAATAAAATGATAGCCTTTCTGTAAGAAAAAACCGTCGTGAGCACATTTTTGAGAAAAATGAGATTTTCATTTGAAAAAAAAAAGTTGTAGGTCAGGTAGATACCGTTAATTTTAGGTCCTATTAAAAAAGGCAAAAACGGGTCGGGGGAATGCCCAAAAAAGGCTAGTTACCAAGTTTAAAGAAAATCAATTACCCGTTTAAGCTGCAGTCGAAAGGAAAGACGGATAGACAGAAAGACAGACAGACAGAATTGCGTGACCCACTTTTTCGACTTCGCTATCATCCTAATGTCAACTTTATTCAAAATCTCGAATTTTAGCGAATCCATAACTTTCCGTTAGTAAATTTTTTGCTGCATTTCTTATTTCTTTCACACATTTTAAATTTTGTCTATTTAGATGGTTCATTAGGTCATTATTATGTCATGGTCTGTATTTATTGCTAAACAAAACATCCATCTAGGTATATCTTCCCTTAAACTGTTTACATGTGCAATTGTTTTCCTATGGCCACGAATAATGATAAATGAACTCGTAAAATGCATTATAGTTATTTTTAGAAAGGAGCACAATATAAATATTTGTTTCAAGCCACAAATAAGTTGTATGGCCAGGCCAGACAAAATTTCTGTGGGTGTAATTATATTATTATATTATATTCTCTTCTTCTATTTGCAACAATACGCTCCTGTAGCACCAACCAGGGCACGATCTTGTCCTTGGGTAGTACTAAAAGCTCCCTAAAAGCGGAGGAACTGCATATGGCGGTCAACGGTATGAAAGTCTGGTGGCGGACGAGCCTATCCTGTAAGGTCAACGGCAACAGCAAGCAGCGTCTGTATCCATAGTGGGCGGCTGCAAAAGGCGTCTGTTTCCCATAGTGGGCGGCCTATATCTGTATGTATTCGACCATCCAAAAAGGCGTAGTGTGCCTGTCGAATCGAAGGCTTGTGTGTATAATGTAGTAAATATGTTATACAGGTACGTGTTATTAACCGCAACCGGGAAAACACGGTAGTGGAGCGAGAATGTATTTTTTTTTTATGAAATATGACAACGAACGGTAATAATTCCCCAAGAGGTAACCCAGCTTTGGTAAATCCTTCTATAGTCACTCCGACTGTAGTAAACCGCACATCGGATTTGGGGGTGCGGCATCTTTCATACAACAATGGCAATCGTGATGCTATCAATAATGAATCAGAAACAAGATTAAGAAATCTTTCAGATTCAACAAAACGGACTTTTGGCTACAAAACACGAACGAAGATTGGAGCATGGAACGTTTGTTCCCTGTACGCACCAGGTAGGTACGAGCAGGTAGAGCGTGAAATGCTTCGGCATAACATCAGCATTATGGGAGTGAGTGAAACCAAATGGAGAGGAAGAGCTGAATATACTGCAGAATCGGGCCAAACGAGAATGTTGTACTCTGGCGAAGAGGAGGCAGACAGAGGTCCAAGACTCAACGGTGTGGGCATCATGCTGACTAAAGAAGCTACCAAAAGTCTTATATCCTGGAAACCGATTTCGGCGAGGCTTATGACGGCGAGGTTTAGCTCAAAAATCAGAAAAGTCACCATAATTCAATGCTACGCTCCAACGAATGAGGCTTCAGCGGACGAAAAGACCTCTTTTTATACTCATCTGAATTCGGTGTACAACGGTGTTCCAGGGGGCGATATCATTATCATCATGGGGGACTTTAATGCCAAAATTGGTTCTGATAACGTAGGCCTAGAACGAGTTATGGGTAAGCATGGCTTAGGTCAACGTAACGAAAATGGTGATATGCTTGTCGACTTCTGCAACGCTCGTCAACTTGTGATTGGGGGTTCTTTATTTCCGCACAAGACCTGCCACAAAATCACCTGGGAATCTCCTGATGGCCGAACCAAAAATCAAATCGATCACTTCATTATACAGCAGAAATGGAGGAAGTCACTGTGCGATGTTCGTAACGAAAGAAATGCTGATGCAGGTAGTGACCATCACTTGCTACTGGGTTTGCTTCGCTTACGAACAGCTGCTGTACCGCGTCGCTCAGAGGGTATAGCAAGGAGACCAAGATTCAACACAAGCGTTCTAAATGACCCTAATGTCCGTCGTAATTTCGCCACCACACTCGGCGACAAAGCATCGAACATACAAAATGCTGGCTTATCGGTAGATGCTTTGTGGGGCCAAATTAAGAGCGCTTACATGGAAGCTGGAACTGAAACTATACCCAGACAGACAAGAGCTAGAGATTCCTGGATATCCCAAGACACCTGGGACAAAATCACATATCGAAGAACAATTAAAATTAGAATAAATTCAGAAAGTGATGCTCAGCGGAAATTGATTCTACGAAACGAGTATAGAGCATCTCATAAGACAGTGCAGCGGTGTGTGAGACGTGACAAGAGGGCAAGGGTGGACAAACTTGCGGAAAATGCGGAACATGCTGCAGGAAGAGGGGACGCAAGGGAGCTGTATAAAATCACTAAGGACATTGTCGGACAGCGTAGTAGCACTAACACTAATCATCCCGTGTTAGATTTGAACGGCAACCTTTTAGTGACGATAGAAGATCAGCTACAAAGATGGAAGGAGCACTTTTGTGCGCTGCTAAATGATGACCACAATGCAGAATTGAATCCACAATTGAACAACATGCGCAGATCTTCTAGGGGTATTGACACCAGCCCCCCAACAAGTGCAGAGATAAGTAATGCGATACATCTTCTAAAGAAAAACAAAGCAGCTGGACTTGATGGTATTCCCGCAGAATTCCTAAAAGCAGACCCTGAGGCAGCTTCCCGTATTTTGCTTAAACTCGTGCAGGCTGTCTGGGAGAGTGAAACATACCCAAGGGACTGGAAGGATGGAGTTATTGTGAAGTTACCAAAGAAAGGAAACCTCAAGAACTGTAATAACTGGCGCGGTATCACAGTTCTGTCCGTTTTTCCGAAGTTAATGGCAACTATTATTCTCGAGAGGATTAAGTCCAGGATCGAGTCTACCCTCAATAGGCACCAAGCGGGGTTTCGCAGTGGCCGATCGTGCGTCGACCACATCAACACCTTGCGAATCATACTCGAACAATCATCTGAGTACCAATCACCGCTGTACCTAATGTTTGTAGATTTTGAGAAGGCGTTTGATCGGGTAAATCGTGAATGCATCTGGAGATCGCTTATTGCGCGAGGAATCCCTGAGAAAATTGTTGCTGTTATTAAAGAATCGTACAACAACGCAAGGTGTTTTGTTTTGCACAATGGACAGCTTTCCGACTCCTTCGATGTGCGTCAAGGAGTGAGACAAGGAGATGTCTTGTCACCAATTCTGTTTTTGCTGGCGATTGACGATGTGATGACTGCCACGGTGGGTACAAATGAAAGACACGGTATCCAATGGAGTCTGTTTGAGAAGCTTAGCCACATAGACTATGCTGACGATATATGTCTCATGGCAAACAACACGGCAGGCTTAAATCAAATGTGTCATTCGCTGCAATTGAATGGAGAGGTGGCTGGCTTAAGGATTAACACAAATAAGACCAAAGTAATGACCACGGGCCAAAGCACACAAGTTATTCTAAGGCAGGGGACCATAGAGGAGGTCGAGCAGTTTAATTATCTGGGAAGTTTTATAGCACTCGATGGCGGAACGGACCTGGATGTTAACAGTAGAATAAACAAAGCCCGTAGTGCATTTGGAATCCTTTCTCCTGTGTGGAACTCTAGCAAAATATCGCTACGCACCAAGTTGAAACTCTTCGAATCCAACGTCAAATCAGTGCTGTTTTATGCTTCTGAAACATGGAAATGCTCTGCCAACATCTCGAGCAGATTACAAGCTTTCGTTAACCGTTGTCTGCGCTCTATTCTGAGGATCCGGTGGCCGCAAACCTTATCTAACGTTGAGCTGTGGAATAGGACCGGACAAAAAAAATTGGACGTAGACATCATGCAACGGAAGTGGCGTTGGATAGGCCATACATTGAGGAAACCTGACGACAATATAGCAAAACAATCCGTCCAATGGAATCCCCAGGGTAATAGGCGCGTTGGAAGACCAAAAACAACTTGGAGGTCATCAGTGTTGAAAGAAGCTCGGTCTCAAGGTATTCAATCGTGGCCACAGCTGAGGTCAGTTGCGGCGAATCGGGATAGGTGGAAGGATCTTGTTGCTGCCCTATGCTCCAGGAGGAGTTAAAGCGCTGCTGTACTTGCAGCCGGAAATATATATATATACGTACGATGGCAATCAAAAGTCATAGAAAAACATTTTCCTGATTTCTTTTTTTTTTGTCGGCCCCAAATTCAATATAGCCCCCAGGGCAATATAATAAATGTTATAATGTACAAAGTAGGTACTGTGCGAGTTGATGTATTGAGAACACGAAATCTATGTGAATATTTTGAGCAGCAATCCCAATTGATCGGCATTTGTTTGAATCACAAAAACAACAAAAAACAAGAAAACAAAAAAAAAAACGTCAGCAAAATTATTTCGAAATAAAAAAAAAGGGGAAAATTTATTATCACAATTTACGTGGGAAATTATTTGAAAATGCGGCTACCACCACGAGCACACAAACGATTCATGGTTTTCTGATTTCAGCGAGTTAATGTTTTTTAGGCCAAACAATTTTCAGGGCCGGAAGAGCACATTACTCAGGTTCACTTTCAGTTGCGCCATTCTAAATTGTGTGCGCGATTGTAATCGATGTGATTATATATGTATATGTGTGTATGAAGGAATAAAAAATGGAAAATAAATAGTTGTAAAGTAAAAAAAAGGAGTCCTATGGGTGGAATTATAGTGATGAACTTCAACAAAAACGCACAAAGGTTGGAAATTCAATTAAGGACTTTTAGTGCAGAGAACGAGAAGTCCAGTTTGTCATTTAAAATAATGCAACCGCATTACAACTATATTGGACTTTGAATTGACTTTAATTGCATAGGCATGTTATAGGTACCTATACGTAGGGAGAAAGTAAAAGTAATTTATTCACTTGGGGTAGTGGCTGTAGAATACGCATACCTTCGCTTAATATAGAAATGAAGCATAGGATATATGATGTACATATTATGTATGTAATTAAAGTATGTACCTATATGCATATGTAAAAGTTAAGCATTCATAAAAATAATCAATTTTATGGCTTTAAGCAGGTAATATGATATTTCAACATAAAAGTAAATGCAACAGTTGAATTTAAATATTAAAATATGGACAACTTAAAAATTATCAAATTGAGAGTGTACCGGAATCCCGGTTTTTAAAATCCCGTTTTTCAAAAATCCCGAAAAAAAGTTTTAAAATCCCGTCTACTAAAATACTGTTTTTTTTTTAATCCTGTATATATTCTACAATCTAGCTTATTCAAAATCCCGATGTATTATAAGCCCGATTTTTAAAAACTCGTCAAATCTCGCCAAATCCGTATTTTAAAAAACATATCAATATACATATAAATATAAAATGTATTTAAAAAATCTTTAATTTGTTTTAAATTTCTTACCACCCTGCTTTTGCAATCAAAACTTGTTGTTTTATATTTAAAAATCGAGCGATTTACTTAAATGATATATATGTAGGTAGGTAGGATTTTGGTCAAAGTTGACACTACGATGATAGCGAAGACGAAAAAAGTGTGTCTCGCAGTTCTGTCTGTTCTTTCAGCTGCAACCTAAATAGGTGGGTTGATTTTTTCCGACCTGTTTTTACCTTTTTTTAGGACCAAAAATAACGGTACCTGCCGTTAAAATTTTTTGAAGCAAAATTTCATTTTTCTCAAAAATGTGATCATAACTTTTATTTTTGAACTCAGTAATTTTTTTTACGAAAAGTTTACCATTTTATAGAAACACAATTTCCGAAAAATTGTTATAAATGGTAGCTGTACCTCCCATAGAATCATATTTTTGATTTACGATTTTCTCAAAAATGTTTCAACTGATTTTGATCAATTTTTTTTTGGGGAATGTTTCAAAAAGTTTAAAAAGTATTGTGTACCAAAATTTTCAAAACTTTTTTTTTGATTTTTAAAAATAATTTCAAAACTTTTTTTGAGAATGAGAACTAAATACGTAATTTGAAAACGGTCGATTTTTTATCAAATTTAGCACCCGGTAGGTTTTTAACACTATCAGATTAGCAGATTAAAAAAGTATAATTCTTATAATCAAAAATAACGGTAACTCCCGCATACAAGTGTTTAAAAACCGATAAGAAAAACATTATTTTTTCTCAAAAACGACTTCTACGAATTTGATTAAAAATTTTCTGTGAACTGATATCAGTACGATCAACCATATTATTTTCAAACATTTTTTATTTATACATTAGTAACGGTATTTCTTATAGAACCATTTTTTTTTAGTTTCCGACTATGTCATTTTCTGTTGAACAGATTTTTATGAAATTTTTTACAAATGAGATCCTAAGAAGTTTGAATAAAATTTTCAAAAAAACTTACTTTTTAATTTTTAAAAACAGTTTCAAAATTATTCTTTGAAAATTTGATATTTCTAAAATGGGTTGATTTTTTTTTTCAAAATTATTTTTTGAACTCCATATTAATAAATGCTAAAACATTGCGTGCCATTTTTTTTTCTTAGAAATGTTTACAAACTCTTATAATATATAAAACAATATTTTTTTTAAATAATTATTAAAATTTGTTTTCTCATAAATTGAGATTTATTTAAGAAATCACGTACTTTTCGTAACAATTTCAGAGGTTATTTTTGTACTGATTATATTAATTTTTAAACAATTTTTAGTCTTAACTCTAGACTGTCAATTCCATGAATATATGTATGTGCAAAACGATGCTATATATTGTTCATATTTTTGCACTCACTGCGTTTTTGGCAGGTGGCATAAAATATAGTATCCCATAATTTATTTATTTCTTTTTATATCAGAGTAAAAAATCTATTTTTTTTAAAACCGCACTATGGTCGCACATAAGAGCAAGTTCGTGCGACCCAGTCGTGCATTTTAATTTATTTGAAAATTAAATTTTAAAGAAATGTTCCAAAGTAAGACAAAATCTAAAATCATTACCATTGAAAAAGTTACAGTCATATAATAAAATTGATTTTTTTTTGAAAATCCGTATTCGTTTCGAATAGCTAAAATGTCTTATTTTAGCGTGAACTTAAACATAAAATAAAAACAAAATCGGATTTTGTGCGATAAATCTATAGTTGCGTAAAATTTTGGATTTTTTAAAATTTACTTGGAAGGTAACTTAAACTTATGAAAACTTGAACACCTATTTAAAAAAAAAAAACCTTTCGAGCTAAAAATTTTAAATTTTCATTATCACAGTTAACTTAATCTTATTTTAGCGTTTTTTTAAATTTGAATTTCAAATAAAAATTACCAATAAAGATATTTTGTTTGCCATTTATCCAGTACAAACGCTCGTTTTGAAATTAAATTTTGAATAAAAAAAAATGTATAAAACTTAGAAAATTGGCATCTATAGTTACATTTTTGAAAAAAAAAAAATATTTCGACTGCTAACTTCCTTATTGAAGCTACAAAAACTGAGATCGACGCAATAAATTTAATACTCAATCAGTTTAAGATTCAGACAAAAAAAATTAATTAATTATTAATATTAATTGAAATGCATTCAATGTTTTGATGTTTAAACCATTTGTGTCTCGCATTTTCTTTTAATATTTTTTTTTTAACATTCTGGTTTTTAATAAATCCTTCGAAATAAACAACATACAGGGTGATTGGTATAAAGTTTACCAAAAAGTCAGAATGAGTAGGTTGGGTTATGACAAGAAAAAAATCGTAACGGAAGATGGGGTTTATTTCCCCCCGTTTAGGCGAGAGGGGCAATTTTCTAAAAAATTTACTTAAAACGGAAAAAAAAAATTTAAAAACAACTTTTAAACTTACAATACTATGCTACACCTTTTTGAAAAGCCAGAAATCTCTTCTCTAATTTTCACTTTAAATTAAGTTGTGTTAGTGAATAGTTTTTGAAAAATTAATTTTCGAACTCGAAATTTTGAAGAAAAAATTAAAAAAAAATTTCAAACTAATTTTTTTCAAAATTGTTTGTTATTAAGTATAATTTTTGTTTTCAAACTTCAATGCTCTTATTAATTTTCAATAAAAAACAGAAAACCAGATGCTAAAATGTATCTTAGTTTTTGAGAAATTTACACTACCTACTTAATTTCATTTCACTTCAAAATTCAAATTAAAAAAACAAAATATATATTATGACACTAAAAATAAAAATAAAGTTTATATCGTCGAAAAATTATATGCATTTTTATTTCCTAAGAAAAAAAAAAATCGTGGTGAATTTTTTATCTAATAATATGTATATTGATTTGTTTAACTTTGCCCCCAATAAATTAAATAGTTTTTGAGCTTTAACACGAAACTTTGTCGTACGTTTTTGTTATCATTCCACTCTATTGCTCGTTTTTCAAGTTTACAGACATGTTGAATTGTTAACGTCAATCTGATAACAAAAATCAACAGGAACAAAATAGCATGTATCATAACTTTTTGATCAAAAATAAGAAAAATTATATTTTATAAAACATATTTCAATTAGATCACCCAAGTATGTACAATGTACCTACATACCCACATACGAGTAGGCTTAAATGTTTCGCCTTCATAGATAATATATTTGTACAAAAATAATAAAAAGAAAACGACTCCATCAAAGTCGGAATTGATGAAGGCCGCCGAGTGTAATTATATCTATATATTTTCATATTATATTTATACACATACATACACATATTATGTTGAGGACGCCTAAGGATTCTAATGAAAATAAAATAAGACACATTTAATATACAGATACAGTGAAAATAAAATAAAAGCTATTAACATCCTCATGTTTCTCAGCACGCATCCGGGTGCGTGGTGAATTCAATTCATCTTAATGAAACACATGTTTTCATATTGTTATTATACTAGAAGATTATATTGAGCGTGAATATATTGAGCTAATTTTTATAATGACAATGATTCAAATTGATGAGTACTGAAATAATAGAAGAAGAAAAAAAAAAAATCCCAAATGGATCACTTAACAATCGACTCATTGTTTTTTTTGCAGGGGGTCAAGTGCCAACAAAGAGAAAGGGCTTTCAATTGGGATATATTTCGTTGGTATATGTTTGAAAAAGGTCAAAAGTCATACTTCGAAATGAATCATATAACCGAAGAGAAAAAGGCTGCATGACGATAATGATGATGAAGGCTCATAAGATTGTTTTTTTTTTTTTTTTAAGTCGATTTTTAAAGTTCTTAAGGCAAAAAAAATTACAAAAAAATGAAATCCTTATTTTGCTTCAAACCAAGCATTTTTATTGACGTTTTTCTTACATACATATGTTTACATATAAATAAAATTGGAGTTTCTGCATATTTAGAATATTCAAAATGAAACTGGTTTACACCTCCTAAACTATTACGAATTGTTCAAAACTCTATAATAAATTTCAAAACAAAATGAAACATATAATTTTTTCCGTTTTTACTCCTTTAGATTGAAGATCCAATTCCATTAAAACTCAAGTTATGGGCACTGAAAGGGAACTGTAATCAACCTATTTTTGAAGAGTTTGCATATAAAATTAAGGTACTTTGTCCACTGAAACTCATTGCATAAGCAAACAACTATAAGAAGACAATTTATTTAGGTTTTAATTTAATTTTAAATCTTATGGCATATTATAGTGTGACGTCACGATACTTCTGTTTCGGTAGGTTTTTCTATAATAACTAGAGCTCCCTATTACACGGATATTTAAAAACACGGATACACGTGTTCTTATAATATTCGGATTTGAATCCGTGTATTTCGTGTATCCGTGCATCCGTGCGTCCGTGTGTCCGTGCATCCGTGCATTCGTGCGTCCGTGTGTCCGTGTATCCGTGTACCCGAAGATCCGTCTATTTTAAATAATCCAATCATCACTGGAGAGGGCCAAATTTATGGGATTTTTTTGATAAAAATACGACAACGACTTGGTAGTCGAATCTGTCAGATGGTTTAAATTTATAATTATTTAATTTTTTCTTTAAAAATCGATTTTTTTGGAAAATCACCAAAAATAAAAATCTATAATATCCATTATCCCTCAAAATTTTGAGCTTGTACGCTCACCCCTTGAAAAGAAAAAAAATCAAAAATCAATCCGTGTATTAAGAATCCGTGTAACAAAGATCCGTGTATGCTTAATATCCGGATACACGCATATTAAGCAAATACATACACGTGTTTTAAGAGAACGGATTTTTATTTGCATGTAATAATTACACGGAGTCCGTGTACCCGTGTTTTTCAAATACACGGACTGAATCGTAGGCTCTAATAATAACACTCCATTCCAGAACTTGCATAAAGAAACTTCACTTCAAAATAAAAATAAATATAATGTACGACTAGGTCGCATATACTTGGCTCTTATATTAACGATCACAATATGGTTTTTAAGTCTGAATCCATATTCATTTGATTTAAAAAGAAGTACATATGTATATACTAGCTATGGGTGCCTACTGCTAATATTTTATGCGACTTAAAGGGTTACACGCAACTAGGCCCCAGGAAATAAGGCCTCAAAGAAAAAAATGAAATAATGCCCCAAAACTCTGCATACAAGAAAATAGCGACGAAAATTCTCAAATTTTGGGGTATAATTTAATTTTTTTTACCTTATTTAATTTTGTTTACATTATTTCATAATGTTAATAAAGACCTAAAGAAATATGACCCCAACATTTCATTTAATTTTGCTAAAATATCATTTCCTTCTCAAAAAGAATTATGAAAAACCTCTAACCGAGGATTATGAGTTTGTTAAATATCGAAATGTGGATGTGGAGTGGACCCAGCAAATATGTTTCAATTTCAGGATCGTACGTTTAAAACCATCAGATCATCAAAAATCGCGAAATTTTTGTCAGCCATTCTGTTGCCTTGTAAGCATTTATAAAGATTTATTAATTATAGGTTTATATCAATTTTGATAAAAATCGTCATCAAACAATTTTTGAAATATATGTATTGAATTTTCAAAAAATAAATTTGAAAACCAAAACCTATTTTTAAAAATTTTTAATTTAAATCGATTAGACAATAGACATATTAGCTGCATTTTATTATCCACATGATCTGATCTGGATCAGATCCCCATAATAAAACCAACAGGATCACAGTGACAGTCAGGGTATATATCCGTCTCTTTTTGCATTATGTTTGTATATTTTTCATGTTTTTGTTGGCTTTTTTCTTTGCACTACAGTTTACATTACCTTACCCTAATAATAATAAAAAATTAATAGATTTTGGATCATGAAATAAATCCAGAAAAAAAAAGCAGGATTGTTGTTTTTGTATTTACGTGTTAAAATTTGATCCTGATCAGATCATGTGAATAATAAAATGCAGCTATTATGTAGATACATACATATAATGACAAATTCAAACATACAAATTTTTAAAAAAATTTCCTGCTAAATCTCACAAATTTTAAGACACTGACAAATTTTAATCAAAATAGTAAGAGTTGTTGATTTTTCTTAATAGTTCAAAACAGTAGAATGTAAAAGGAACCCTTAATTTGATTATAAGATTAATTTTTGTTTAAAATATCTTAGGTGCCAGTTATAGCTTTCATTAAAACTCATCATTGTAAATTTTAATTTCTTATTTTGAGACACTTAAAAAGCAAAATCAGTAATTATTTTGATGCCAATAAAAAGCTCTTGACTCAATTATTATTTCCAGTCAAAAAAATATTTCATTTTGGCCCAATCTTTTACATAAAACGATTTCTAAGATTTCAATGATCAATGATAAGGTAGTAAAATCATTGAAATAAAGATATTCATTTCCTGCGATAGGCTGGGCCAAAATGAAATATTTTTTTGATTAGAAATAATAATTGAGTTATTAGCTTTTTATTTGCATTAAAATAATTACTGATTTCACTTTTTAAGTGACTCAAAATTAACAATTAAAATTTTCAATGATAAGTTTCAATGAAAGCTATAACTGGCGCCTTAGGTAATGTTGAAAACCGCTTGGTGTCAAGTTTAATAAAAATCGATCAAGCATATTACGTAGTTTTCAAAATATCGATTAAAAAAAAAAAAAAAAAAAAAACTTCTTTATAAAAAACCAAAATATATTTTTTTTAATTTTATCGACTTTAAAAAAGAATAAACTTTTTATTTAAAAATCGAAAACATATTTTTTTGAACATTTTATCGACTTTACACTTTTTTAATAAACTTTTTTTAAAAATCAAAATAAATTTTTTTGAAAATTTTGGTTTACATTCTCCATACAAAAATTGTTAAAAATCAGTTAAACCTTTTTCGAGAAAAATGGAAATTAAAAAAATGGTTCTGCATGGGAGATGCCATTAATAACAATTTTTCTAACAATTAACAATTTTAGAAACAAATCTGAGGAACATTATTTTTATAAAATTAAATTTTCTTAAAAGCTTAAGATTTTACTTTGACAGACAGACTCCGTTATTTTTGGTTCTAAAATAATTTTAAAATGTGTCGTTGGAAGGTAAACAAAAAATAAGGTAAACATAAAATACACTAGCTAATAAGTGTATAGGAAATCGACCTATCCGTTTAGGATGTACATACCTACCCGAAGAGACAGACAGTCGGACAGATTTTTTTGGACACACTTTTTTCATTTTTCCTAAATCATTTTTATCTTTTTTTTTACGAATCCAAGAATGACCCTTTAGTACCTACATATATCTATTGCAAGTAAAAAATGTATAAAATACCTAAAATAAACCAGTATAATCAATATTCCTACATTTTTAATAAATTCGGTTTTCTTTTAAATGCAATCCCACAATTGCATTTGCTATAGGTATTACCTAATATGCGTCATTGAATTGAATGTGAATAATTTTTAATTTGAATCTGGTACATATTTGATAAAATCAATAATATCAATTTCCTTGATTGTATGTGTGAGAGTGTGTTTATTAATCCTTATTATTTAAAATAAATTAAATACCTACAACATTATATAATTATTAATTTTATTTTATATTTCCTGTTAATAAATATATTTATATTTCAATTTCAATAGGATAGAATTGAGAAAATAAATATTAATAAAATAAATTTCCTCATAATATTAAGTACTTTTTTTTTTTTTGATAAAATCAATCGATTAAGAATTTAAATTTTTGTAGTTTAATAATTTAACCTAAGAATTAAAGAGACCCGGATGTCAAAATTAAATCCTCATAGAAAACCAATGAGTCTCTAACAACCACCATTATGGTGCACCACCGAGTCGCCCACCTTCATTATGGTCTTCAAGGTTTTTCTGAACAATGTGCTTAAAAGAAAACAGACGCTTAGCACTGTGTTATATTATGTACAGTTTTGTAGTGACCACCGCTCATGAAAACAGTACTAAATATAAGTGTTTACTTGAGAACCCAACGAGTAATTATGTTCTCAAAAAAACATAGAAAAGCAAAAAAGTATGTTACAAAATAAAATAAAAATAAATAAAAGAAAAGAAAAACCCCAACAAATGCATATCTATACGAATTTATATGGCGACAAAAGTTGAGTACATTTTTAATACTATATTCTATATACTGCAAAAAAAATGCACGCACCCCCTTTTAACCTCCTACCACCCCATTATAAAGGCACATAATACAGTTAAATTACGTATACATGCAAATAGTTTCACCCCTTTGTGTGTCATCTTATTTGAAGAAACAAAAAGGGGGGGTTATGTAGTGTGTGGTGGGATGGGGGGTGGAGGCGAGGATCACGTTAAAATTTTCATTTTCATCAAAAGTTGTTCATGCGGGCAAGTGGGCATAAGTAAAAAAGCATGCATGTCTGCTTATATTACATATTCATACATACAGATATATTATATAGCCTCCCCCGTGACATAACGGAAAATGACTGAAAATGAGATTTGTCATTCATTCAGCAACCATGAATATACTACTACGAAAATATGTATATATTGTGAAGGTGTGGGGACGGCAAGCGTTTGGATGAAATTCACTCACGCGACTACCTTTCTTGTGTAGTAGAGTTTAGTTTTAAAATATACTTAGAATTATAGTCTGGGATGGTATAAAAATATGGAGATATTATACTCATTCTAATATGGACAAGAATCAGTTTCTGAAGTCTGAACATAATGGTACAACATGTAAACGTAAATACTTCCATTAAAATCCGTTAACATTTTTTTTGATTTATCGATCATAATTTTTTCGAAAAGAAGATAAGTTTAGTTGATTAACGACGATCGACACAAAATTGTGCTAAAAAAATTAATAAAACCTATAATCAATAGTTTTTTTGAAATTTGTTTTGCTCTTGGCCTGTGTTTTCCCTCATTTCAAATTCGTTCATAATATTATATGAATTCAAGTGCAAAAATACATTATATAATCTATCATGTCCTTAATAAGACAGTCACATTACGTTGGTTGTTTTCTTACCAGCGAAGAAAATGTGAATTTTTAAAATTCTCGTTGGGCGCCATTTAAGTTAATTCTTTAATAAAAAAAATAAATAACTCATCATTTCTCTTCACATTTTTTTGGAACATTGTTTTGCTCTTGCTCTGTGTTTTAACTTCTTAAAAATTGTACATATTATATAAATTTATATTGGTTGTTTTTTTTACCACCGAAAAAAGTGTGCATTTTTAAAACTTACGTTGGGCGCCACTTAAAATAGACTTAAATGGCGCCCAACGTATGTTTTAAAAATTCACATTTTTTGATAAAAAAAAAAATAAACAAGTCAAAATTGAAAATTTATTTTGCAATTTGATTTGCTCTTTGACTTAACATTTGTACATATTATATGAATTTCTATAGTTTAGGTGCTGTGAACACAGATACATGCTGTTAACTACTTTGCCTTTAGTACGACAATCAAATTACGTTAGTTGTTTTTTTAATATTGAAGAAAGTATGAGTACTTGAGTCAATTCTTCGATAAAAAAAATAAACAAGTCAAAATTTCTGTGTTTTCACTGCTTAAAATGTGTACATGAATTAATGTATGTATATAGTTTAGGCCCTGTGAGCACAGATACATAATAAATTCTTTTATGTGCTTAAAATGACCGTTAAATTACGTTGGTTGTTTTCTTACCAGCGAAGATAATTAATTTTTAAAACTCCCGTTGGGCGCCACTTAAATCAGTTATTTGATAAAAAAAAATAAAAAAGTAAAAATTTTATATGAAAATTTCTTTTGAACTTTGTTTTGCTCTTGGCCTGTGTTTTCACATCTTTACTAATTGGACATATTATATGAATTTCTTTGGTTAAGTCTCTGCGAGCAAAGATATACCAACGCTATAATATATTATGTTCTTAGTGAGACACTTAAATTACGTTGACTGTTTTTTTACAGTCGAAGAAAGTGTAAATATTTAAACCTCACGTTGGGCGCCACTTGAGTCAATTCTTTCATAATACAATATAAACAATTCAAAATTTGGTTGACAATTTGTTTTGAACTTTGTTTTGCTCTTGGTCTGTGTTTTCACTTCTTAAAATTTGAACATATTACATACTATGAATTTATGTCTATATTGTTTAGGTCCTGTTAGCAAAGAAACATTCTATAAATGTTAAATTACTTAGTTTGTTTTTTACTAGCAAAGAAAATGTGAATGTTTAAAACTCACGTTGGGCACCACTTAAATCAATTCTTTGAATATTTCATGTTTGTTTCACGGTAAATAAGGTACATACATTGTTTTTAATGTGTTTTTTTTTTAATCTTTTCAGATTTAAAAAGGGTCATAAAATTGACGTTTTATAACATCCCTGGTAATACTTTTTGACTAACAAGTCTCTGCTGAATTTTTTGTTTTATTCCTTTTTAATAAAAAAAGAAGAAGCAAATTGCGACCATTAACATAGAGAGTTAAGGTGAATACGGTTAGTAAAAAAAAATAACGGTACGAGTATGTAGGTACAAAAATGGGTTAGTAGTTCCTTAACAAAATCTCGAGGCAGTAGTGATGGCCATCACCATCATATATACATATATAGAGAATGTAAAGACTGCGGGTAGGGTGGTTTGCAGTTTATGGTAATTCAGTGGATTCACCCCTTGCTATTCAAGCTCGTTTTTGGTCTAAATGAAGTTAAGTGATTGTGTGTGCCGAACCGCGCCGTCGTTGACGACCATACGACGACTATACGACGAGGACGTCTTATAGTCGTCATATCGTCATCATGTTCTGTTCCAGAAGAGGAGGACACAATATCAAAAGCAGAACGGAAGGAAAGTCATCGAGGAAACAGCGAATGCGGAATACTTATTATATTTTCTTTTTGTTGTGTTAATGTGTTTGTTGGGTGAGACAAAGTGGTAAAAACGAGACACAATAGCTAGTGTATACAGCACAGCACAGAGCACACCCTGTGGTGGATTGGGTTGGTAGCTTAGATGAGTTGGTTTGGAAAATGTGGTTGCGGTTGCTCTGGCAGCTGGCAGCATGTATAGAATGTACGTACGTCGTACATATTATAATGTCGGTAGATTTCCTAGAAGAGGCAAAACTCAAACAAGTATTTATACAACAATTTTTGCAACAACCATCAATTGGATGGATTGCCTTGAAATGTCACCCATATTTTGGTGAATATATCTACATATAAAATGGAACTTGAGGGGTGTATGGTTGTTTAGTTGATTGTTTGGTTAGTTGCCGTGGTGAATGCTACACACGCTTTTGCGGCTCGCACGATTTACGGCCGAGGGCATTGGGCCACAATGATATCTAATACGCAACCGACTATACAAAGACGACGAGCGACGATTAAAATACATATAAAATGTAGAATAAAAATTAACAGTAGCAGAAGTTATATATGGCAGTAGCAGTTTAAGCAAGCAGAAACAATAGAGTCCCTTGTTCAAGGTACCGCTACGCCGCGCCGCACAGCGCCGCCACCATTATCGTCATCGTTCGTTTAGTCACATTTATTGGATTATTTTTTGTATATAATTTTCTTAACTATCATTAGTGTTTCGTTTATGCTGCAAAAAGGTATCACGTCAGAGGTAAAAGTTTACATCCTTTATTGGAAACATGAGAAGGGGGGAGGTAAGACGCTTACCTTTACGGTTGCACTTAAAGGTGGGCTAAGTGTCAAAAATGAGGTGGATTTTAGTTCTTTTCTGTCTTTATGTGATATGTGATTAATTTTTATATGAGTGTACAAAGAAACTAACAGCAATAGGGGTTGTTAAAATAAATAATTCCTAGAAAATGTAACAAAATATAAGACACAATTTATTTTTATTGGAAACCTATAGCATGCACGCAAAACTTAATACCTTAACATAGAGCATACATTGTAATTTAAAGAAATTTGCCGATGTTGTTTAAAAAAAAACAAGCTGAACATGAGCAAAAAATAAAACAGAAATATCATTATACTTTAATGGGCATATACAAATGTAAGGCCTAGATTTAGGAAGAAGGTAAAGGTTTTTGTAAAAAGAGAGGTTAATGACAAAATTTGTCAACTGTCTTAAAATATTCAAATATTAAGCAAAGTGCATATAACTTTGATTGTAAAAATAGTGTAAGAATTTTTTCAACACTTGGTGAGATATACCATCAGATCATCAGTGAAACTATTGAAACGAAAGCCGTAGATACTGCTGGTCAGTAAAAATCTTTCGTTCTGCAAGAAATTCCTAAAGTTTCTTTGTGTCAAACCGAAACTAGCTAATATGCCTGTTTGGTAACTTTTACAAATTTCCCAACAACTGAGTTCTTTTTTCTATGGGTTTTGACAGCAAATTGTGAAATTTTGTGAAAATTTGTGCAAATTCGCAAGAAATTTCACGTTACCAAACAGACCAAATATGACGATGATGGAGAAGACCATGCCTTCAGTTTGTCAAAGTACAAAATAAGGACGATGTTCACATTGGATGCCTCCTCCGTTTTTTTTTTAACTTAAATCCCACTATCTATTGTTCAGACACAAACTTATTCATTCTGAAGTTCAGCAGTCGTCTAAACAAATCTGGACTACTTGAAGTTTAAAATATAGAAATCTTTCAATCACAAAATTAATATTTTATTAAGAAAATTAAAAATAATTTCTGTAAAATTTAAGTATCAAAGAAAAAGTAAAGAAGGAAATAGATATCATATAAAAAAAACGTCAAAAATAAATCCACAAATTTTTTTAAAAATTAAAATAAAATACTGCCTTTCTTAGCCATCTCTTCTTCGGCATAAAATGGGAGTGAGATAAAGTACAGAGACATCAACAAAAGTCAGAGGAGGCAGTCCAATGTGAACAACAGGTTTGTTTGCTAACGAAAATGACAGATTCTAACAGTTTTATTTTTTTTTATATGAACTTTGACAGTCTTTCGGGCTAAAAATGGTAGAAATGCGGTATAGTGTTGGGAAGTGAACGAACAAAGTTAGCACCTAGCTAGGTCGTTTACTAAAACGTCAAATCAACGTCAGATAATAACGCAGATGTTGTTTTTTTGAAAGTATCAAAATCGTGATATAATAATTGTTTAGCCAGACCAATTCTAAGTCGGCAAATCGCTATTGAATATAAGTAACTATGTACCATATAAAATTAAGAATATTAATTTGTGTTAAAAAGAAAAATCTCTATAAAAACTACTACTTCTACTTAAATAACTCAGATGTTGCTATCGTCATATATTATGCAACCGTCCTGCTTCCACAAAATCTGTCAAAATCAACGTCACTCATTTCAATTTTCTTGCATAAGCATTTGATGTATCCGAACACGGCCTTTGGATTTTTAATATTTTTGACGTCAACTTGATTTTTTTTTTACTGCAGAGTTACGTCACAAATAATGTTAACGAACACGTCCTGACTTTTACAAGCTGCGTTATTGAAAATAAAACTTTTGCGTACAAATTTCGTTTTTCTTTTCGAACAGTTGACTTTGGCAGTTTGTGTTGAAGAAATTATTATATTTGCAAATGACGTTTTCGAAAATGACCGTAGTCACTTTAGAAATCGAACTGTTGTAAAACTAAAAGTTGCATATGCGAATTTCGAGCAACATAATTTCCCTTCCCGTTGTTGGTTGAACAGAAACAAAAAAAAACGATAAACAACGAACGTTGAGTATGAAAACAAAAATGTTTTGTAAAAATTTCTGAACAATTCAGTTAGTATATCTACCTACAGAAAATGGTGCTGTAATTTTGAGTGTATGGTTCCCTTTCATCGCGTTCCATTATTGCACTATGTAATTTCCTTTCCTTTTGCTGTAAATTTTTGAAGTCATTTCATTTCGTGATACCAAAGGAAGTTTGCGCTTCCGCAAAAAAATTTTGTTTGTCAGCCACGACATAAAAGATTTTATCCGTGCAAAGTTCATTGCATATGTTTGTTTTTTTAAAATTTAGATAACATTTGAAAAACACTAGCTGCAGAGATTAAAAAAAATAAAGAAGTTATTGGTAAATGGCAAGGTAGATCTAATATAAATCGGAAACAAAATTTTCTCAAAACTGAATGTTACAAAATTGACTACATGTGTATGGAATGGTTTTCAACTGCCAGAAACCTCTCGCAAATTGAAATATTTTGAGTGATTTCAATTTTTAATATATAAATTTAATATGAAGTTAAAAAAAAAGTTTTTCTATACCTTTCCTTTAACCGGAGAGTTCTCATAACCGGACAAAAATTGGGGGACCATGAGTGCCGCTTATTGGAGCTTTCACTGTACTCCAAAATTTAACCATTTTTACATCACTGAGCTGAGCAGAGTAAGATATTGAAATTGTCTATAAAGTTTAGGGTTAATTTATTTTACACTTTAGTTTTGTTAAATAACAAAATTCAAAGTCTAGTCTCTTATACCCCCTGATTCTTGTGTTAATTTGACTGCTTTATCAATTTAACTTACATAAACTCTTATATAAGCTTGAATTTATTCAAGAACTTTAAAAACTATAAAGAAAAGCTACATCGTCAACACCAACACTAAATAGAATAAATAAATACAAACTTTCTATAAGGTTAACAAGAATATTATTGTAACAACAAATCAATTTTCTGAAAAGAGCTCAAATAACCCTTCAAAGGATACAAATTTTTCAAGCATTTCTTGATTGGTCATCAAAACTTTATATATACGTGTCTATATATATTTATACGGATTCAACGGATTTCGGGATTGATTTCTTCAACTCGTGTTTGTTTGTCAATAATTTTATTGTCAGAGTTGTGATATTTTATTACCTTAAGTGGACTTACGCGCTTTAATGTGATGACAACAATAATAATAATAACAGACAAAAGGACTATAATATACTTCGATAGATGTCTATGTTTGTGTATAATCTTTCTTCAGAATCAAGTCAAGACCATAAATTTGTTTATACTTTTAATGATTATCCTTGATGTTCAATTTTATTGAGTTTTTGTTGTGGTTACACAACAAAGGCGACCTTGATTTTTTTTTTTTCAATCTAACGCCCTCTATATATTGAAAGGGATTTTTTTTTGTGGGAGGTTTTACATATATTTTATATTGAATGCAAGTCCTGCAGATGGAAATGGAAAGATGAAAGTAAAAGATTCTATCATACATAACCACATAAATGGTATGTTATGTTTCCACCCACATACAAACTATCACACGTCATGTGTATGTGTATATATATGTCATTTATAATCTTCGAAAGAGATATGCAAACGAAAAAAAAAAAAAAACAAACAAAATGTCTGCAGCAGTATTCGCCCTTTTTTTTGACAAATTTCCAAAAATTTCCAAATGTGAAGAAGCGCAAATAACATTAAGTGGAATGTAATGTGTGACATGTGGAATGAAATGAAAAAGATTGATTGAAGATTGTGTGCGATCCAGTGATTTGCTCCGGTGAAATGTAGGCGTTCATTGGGGCGGATTTTTTTAAACAAAAAATAAAATAAGTTTCTTCGTTTGGTTCATTTGAATTCAAAAAGGAAACAAAAAATCAAAGAGAATGTGTGTGTTCTTAAGATTTTCAAAATCAAAAGCACAAAGTTCATTGGCAGAATATGACCTTGAATATAATTTTTTTTGTCGTAAGTAAATAAATCAAATATGTACACAAATACTTCCGTATGAAGTTGAAAGATTGACAAAATAATAGACCATGATGCCATCATGACATCGGGTGGAAAATTACTTTGTGATTAATCGTTTTTTTTTAGCTTTTACGCTTGTCAAGTACCATCAATTATTATTTCTAATTTTTCAAAAATAAAGTCTTGGCCGGAAATTGATTTTTTACCTTTTTTATACGGGGGCATGAATTGCGTGTTATTTGCCTTGAAATAAAATTTAACAGCTTTCAAAAACACTCATTGAAATAGTTAAATGCTACAGTGATGTCAGAACTGCTTTTTGACTTGTAAATACAAAGGTTTTTTTATTTATTTATTTTGTATCTTTTAAAATTAAAAAAAAAAATTATCGATAAAGGCGTTATGTTTTCAGTCACCATTCTCTTCGATATTTAGACGAATTTCGAAAAAAAGAGGATTGAAAACCTATTTATAGGAATTCGATGAGAAATTTTACTATAAGTCAAAAGCGTTTTTCGATGAATTAAATATGTATATTAAAAGAATTCGCTAAAAATTTGACAAATTAATCAAATCGAATTTATTTCGTATTGAATAATAAAGCGAAATGTTTCTTGAAGAGCTAACTACAAGTTCTATAAACAAAACTTAGAATAAAGGAAAATTTGTGACGAATTTTTTGTTTAATGCTGAGGTTTAGCTCGCTAGTCTACCGAAGTTCTTTCCAAAGAAGTGCGAAACTTTAAATTTTAGGTCTTTTTCTTTATTAACTTCAATTTGACATTCATTACAATAGTTAAACTTAAAATGTATTGTATTGTTTTTAATTCGATAGTATATTTAAGATTTCAGCTTCGTTTATGAATTCTTGTAGGTCCTTATCTTTGTTGTCGATGCAGCTGGCTTCTTTTTTTTATATATTCTTCATGTGTGTCTTCCTTGTCTTAAGTTATACATTCTTTGTTATGCTTAGTAGGAACAGACACCCTTTACCAACTGACGTACTAGCAAAATCAACAGTTGGAACAGGCAAATCAAAGGATGAATTCGGAAAATCAACAGACAAATCAACGAACGAATCCAGAAAATCAACAGACAATTCTGGGAAATCAATCAGCGGACCAGGCAAATTAACAGACGAATCCGGAAAATCAACAGACAATTCTGAGAACTAAACTGGTGGGTCAGGAAAATCAAACGAATCCGGAAAACCAACAAAAAATTCTGGAAAATCAACTGGTGAATCTGGCAAATCAATTAGCGGGCCTGGCAAATCAACGGACGCATTCAGAAAATTACAGATAAATCTGGAAAATCAACTGGCACTTTAACCATTCTATTTTCAAAAAACTCCTTACTTCTAGTGAAGGAAAGTCTTTAAATTATTGCTGGTTGATTTTTTACCTACGGTGGCTCCGTCTTCAGCTTGGGTTGACCGATATTGACTTCACAGATGCTTCTCTTAAAATGCGATTTCTGAGATCTTAGCAATCTTAACAATCTTTGGAAGAACATCCCTCAGCAAAATTTCTCTGGTTTATTTTTAAATTTTGAGAAAGCAAATTTTGTTAGGTTTAATTTTTCGGAACCGGGCTGGTTATAACTTTAAGATGTTGGAATAGTTATTGCAAAAATAACAATTATTTAATTGTGAAAAATTCATTTGACCTGGTTATCAAAGCTTTGTCTTCAAAATATCATATATCACCATCCTACCATCTCACCGATATGACAAATTTTTCTTATAAATATTTCTTATATACAAATAAATATAAAAGAAAAAAATCTCAGGTACGATATAATACCTTCGACTAGAGCGAGGGGATACTTTTCAATATCAACTAATTTTAGTGCCGCAAAATCTCACGGATTATGCAAAGAAAAAAAAAAATGAAAAACATCAACAGTAAAGAAAAAAAAAAAACAAGTCCATCCACGGCTATTCTCAGCTCAAGGTAAGTTTTTCCTCATTTAACCACAGTACAACTCTGAACAATGCTCATTTCACTAAAGGAGAGGAATTATTATATATGTATGTATCTTTACATATATATATATATCCAGGGCTCATCCTTGTCAGTTACCAACAAACTATCAGCATACTCCCCCCACATCAACGATTTGCTTATATATTTCTTCCGTGGGTGTACCGCGTTCTCCTCCCTCTCCTGTCAGTGTTGTCCTTGGCATTTTTCCAAAAATAAAATTTGAAAAAAAAACTCGAACAAACAAAAATAAACTGCAAAATTGGAAGACGGCATCAGCATGCAACCAACAAAAAACAACAAAAAATGCAAGAAAAAGCGCTGCGCTGTAAGGACTCGGTCACTGTGCATACTTATACTGCACTGAAAAAGTCCAAAATTTAATAGGCCAATAATAATAATAAGAGCGATATCAGATATGGCCGATTCATTTTCGTTCGGTTTATGTTGGAACGACCAACAGCGCGACGATGGAGAAAAAAGTGAATTATGTATACGAAGTATTATCTGATGACGACAAATTAAATATCCTGCCATATTTTTCAATTTCTTTTTAATTTTTTTTTCTTATCATATCGCTATAAAACAAGAAAACAAGGAAGATTCTTATTTCCGGTTAGGTTCCTTCTTTTTAAAACATCAATAATAATAATTTTGGTCTTATTTAAAATCTGATAAATTTTAGCCAGCAAAATTAAAATACACAGAATTAAATATTTTAAGTGCTCTTTATTGCGTTTCAATAAATAAAATATAAGAGAAATGTAAAATTTTATATTTATTTTTATTTGTGGGAAGGAGGAAAACTTTCTTAGACACTCATAGTTTTGCCCAATATTAATACTTCCTCCAAACCAATTTTTTTTATCCGACTGCAAATAAACATACAAACATTTCTTCATTTTATTGAGAATTGTAATTTCAAAAATACGAAAGTCAAATAAATGAGAACTACTAGGTACCTACTCTTAAATTTAGCAAAAATTGAGGAGTCTTGGTTTTCCTATTTGATATATTTAAATCTTGATACATCTATTTACTATACATGATAAGCTTTTAACACCACTATTTTATTTTTACTTGCGATATATATGTACATTGTACATTGGTACTATATAGAAAGTTATTCGTAAAAAAATCGAACTCGATTTTGATATTAATCAAACTTGACATTGCGATGATAATGAAGTCCAAGAAAGTTGGTCTCGCAATTCTGTCTGTCTGCAGTCCTTTTAGTTGCAGCCTAAACGGTTGGGTCCATTTTCTTTAAACTTGGTAGGTACCTATCGTTTTTTGGGCATTCCCCCGGCCTTTTTTTCATATTTTTTAGGGACATAAGTAACGGTACTAGCCGTACAATTTCTTTAAGCAATCAATGAATATTTTTCTCAAAAACGTGTCCACAACTTTAAAAAAGAAATTCTGTAATTTTTTTCCAATAGAACCATTTTTTTGATTTTCGATTCTCTCAAAAACGGTTCAACTGATGTTGTTCAATTATTTAATAGTTTTGTAGGTACATCAATATTTATAAATTCGTTTTTTTTTTTTATTTTTAAAAAAAGTTTAAAAATTTTGGAATTTAAATAAAAATTTAAAAATTATTTTTTGAAAATTCGATACATATTTCGAAAATGGGAAGATAATTTTTTAAATTAATTTTTCAACACCGCGTTAATAAATGCTAAAACATTGCGTACTAATTTTTCTTCTTTCTTTAAAATTTTCAGAATTTTTTCTCATAAATTGTAATTTGTTAAAGAAATTAAATGGTGCACGTCGCGTTGGTGTCAAAACAATTTCAGATGTTAATTTAATTAATTTATTTATAATTATATTGGTTTTTAAACAATTTTTTCAGTCTTAACTGTAAACTTCGATGCATATATAAAAAACGGTGCTATATTGTTCATATTGTTTTATTGTTCATATATTCACATAAAACTATAACCTCAGACTAAACTACGTTTTTGGCAGGTGGCATGAAATATACTTTATAGGCTCCCATTACTAATTTATTCCTTTTAAAATCATCAGAGTAATGTTAATAAAAAATATGCACGACTGGATCGAATGAACTTGGTGTTGTGGTTAACAACATATAATGTAGCTAAATATTAAAGACGAATGGTGGTTATAACATCTCTAGAAAAGAATTTTAAAATAGTTGCAAAAATACTAAACAAATATTTTTTTGTTTAATTTTTTTTTTTCGTTTAAATTTGTCCAAATTTTTAAGTGTTTTATCGATTGAAATATTTAAAAATGACACAATTCAAAAGCCGGTCAAGCCATCAAAAATTATATCAGTGCGAAATTTGTTGTAAAAACAAGTTAAAATTTGAATTTATTAAAAATAAAAAATCTAACTCATTGGAATATCCCACAAATGAGGTGCTAAAAATAGCTATGACCTTGAAAAAAATAAAAAAAAAAAATAATTAAAAAAAATATATGCCTGACCAATTACTGAAACTACCTGACCTTTTATGACCTTTTACTGACCTTTTAAATTGCGTACTTGTTTTTTATAAATTCCACAAATGAGGTGCTAAAAGTTATTGTGACCTTGAAATTTTTTTTATTTAATTCATAAAAAACCTATGCCTGACCAATTACTGAAACTAGTTGATCTTTTATCACGATCCGGTGGCCTTTCAAATGGTATATTTTTTTTGCGAATGTCCCATAAAATAGGTGCCAAAAATCGCTTATAAACTTGAAAAAGTTCAAGCTTAGATTAAAAGTTTTCTAAGCCTGACCAATTTCTGAAAATAGCTAACCTTTTATTTATTTATTTGACAAGTCAACGAAATAAGCCCGAAGATGGATGAGAAAAATCCGAAACGCGTAGCTTAAATTAAAACAAAATTATATATGTTGTGATATTATTAAATAATAATAAATAAAATATAAATATACTTAATCGGTTTTTTAAATTCTTTTATTTATATTTTACATTTTATATTAAAATCGTTATAACCTTTTATGACCAATTAGTGACCTTTTAGATGGCATTCTTTTTTTGCGAATATCCCATATATGAGGTGCTAAGATCCCGGAGCCGAAAATAATGTTTGCAAAAATTATTCATCAAAATACCTTTATTTAAAAAAATATATTGCATTGTATTTTCTCCTTAAAAAAAAGCTACAGCTTAATGTTGTAAGTTTTTACCATTGATTTTAAATAAATTTTAATCCATTTTAAGTAATTTTGTTAAGAAAAATGCCCCTCCCATTTAAACTTGGGGAATTTTTACCCCCCTCCCATACAATGTTTGTTTTGTCTGGTTTAAATCTGCCATGCCCTAGATTTTTTGAGATTCTACGGGAATCACCCTGTATTCAATTTAATATATATAGCTTTATTAAATAACTGCTTACATTACAGAGCCAGTAGAGGATTAAATTAAAAATCTGAAAAAATAGGGAATTATTTTTTTCTTTATTTAGAGCTGGTTTAGACCCATCCAAGATGAATTGTTTTTAACAATTTTATTCGTAAATTCCGGACAATTCAATTTATTTAATCACATAACCAGCAGCTTTTTTTTATTTTTTTTTTATTCTCTGACAATGAAACATTAAAAAGCTTTATCCATCGGTTGCCTAATTAAATTCATTCATAAAGACTCTTGATTGTCTGAGGATTTCATCAAGATATTTAAAAAAATAAATCCACGTTCTTTACCTGCTAAGCCGTTAAGAATAAGAAAAAATGCAAAAATTAAAATTTAATCAAAATATTGAAAAATAAAATCTGAACGAAACTGAAGAGAAAGCATTTTAATATAAAAATATTATATATGTTTTATGTTATCCCAAAATAAAGGAATGAAAAATCAACCCCCAACAATTTTTTTTGTAAGTAAAAATATGAATTAGAGCCTACGATTCAGTCCGTGTATTTGAAAAACACGGGTACACGGACTCCGTGTAATTATTACACGCAAATAAAAATCCGTTCTCTTAAAACACGTGTATTTATTTGCTTAATATCCGTGTATCCGGATATTAAGCATACACGGATCTTTATTACACGGATTCTTAATACACGGAATGATTTTTGATTTTTATCTTTTCAAGGGGTGGGCTTACAAGCTCAAAATTTTGAGGGATAATGGATATTATAGATTTTTATTTTTGGTGATTTTCCAAAAAAAAAAAATCGATTTTTAAAGAAAAAATTAAATAATTCTAAATTAAAATCCACTGACAGATTCGACTACCAACTCGTTGTCGTATTTTTATCAAAAAAAATCCCATAAATTTGGCCCTCTCCAGTGATGATTGGATTATTTAAAATACACGGATCTTCGGATACACGGATACACGGACACACGGACGCACGGATGCACGGATACACGAAATACACGAATTCAAATCTGGATATTATAAGAACACGTGTATCCGTGTTATTAAATATCCGTGTAATAGGGAACTCTAGTGCCAATCATATAGATGTATATACATAATCAGTACCTACTTCCGTAATGTAAGACATAATTCTCAATTTGCAAAAAAATTTTCTCTAGAAACAATCATGGTCTTGTAAGCTTTTAGCAATTAAAGCTTGAATACATATTTATAAAATCGAATTTGTCATGATTCAAGTGATGAAAAATCTTCATCAAACACAATATCTACACTATACAGTGTGAAAGGTACTCTATAATAGTATTTGTGAGTAACCCGCCTGGCCTAAGGCCCGACCAAAGGATAACCAGTTCAAGTTGTGGGTTACTTTTTATTTTTCAATTACATACAAAAGGGATATAGCAAACTGGAATTCCAAGTGAGAGAACACAAAAAGGTTATTCCTTTATAGTCCTTCTTTTATCCTTTTTTTTTGTAATTCAGGTCAGGCAATCTTGACGCGAAACATGGTCTCAAACAGCCTTCGAACTGGGTTGCTGCACTTGAGTCACGTAAAAAAAAAAGAGGAAAATTGAATTGAATGGCAAACATGGATATTTTGCAACAAAAAAAAATATAACAAGAACTTAAGGTAAATTGGGATTATATTCTGTATTTATGTGTAGCGCAGGAAACCCAATGGCGGCGGCATTTGAAACCGTAGAAATATTACATGTAAAGACAAACTGAAGTTCATTGTCTTTAAAAATCCCTATGTATGTAAGTATATTGAAAAAGTTTTCAAATCTCATTTTGCAAAATGGAGTTTATTTTTTGTTTTTGTTTCTTCAAGACCAGCGCATATGATTGAGGATTATTTTTTTTATTTTCTTCTGCAAACTTTCTTAGAAGAAATTATAATCCGTATAATAATCCAGTTTGAACGGGAAAAAATTATGTTGAAAACTTGCTGATGTATATAAGACGTAACCTTAGATGTACAACATTGTCGAAGCAAATATTACAGGAGACCTAGCAAAATTATCATAATATATTTTTCTTATAAAAGTATTTATTGGATTTATTATTGTTTGAGTATGGGTAATGTGATACAGTGCTTAAACATTCAACATTGGAAAATTTTTGTAATTCTAGAGAAATATTATATCCTGAGAGATTTAAAATCTCGATATTCTGACAACCAAATGGATTACGTTTTATGGATTCTATTTATGTATTTTTTGTGATTTTTTTTGCATATATTTACTTCTACCTAAGATTCTCATACGTATATACAGTGCCTATGAAGGTGGACTTGAACCAATATTATTCTGAACTTTATTGTTTTAGAATTAGTACTTATCAAAATCTATTTAAAGAAAAAATAGCTGTTTATTACCATGCATCTCACATAATGGCTAAAAATATGACTTGATTTTTTTTCAAAACTCACTTAGTCTGGGACCATTAAAATAATAACGAGAAAAAAAAAACGATTATGTATACATTAAAAGAGTTTTTCTTCATAAGATTAATTCATAAAATTTTTTTTTTTGAATCCTAAAAAGTTTCCATATTTCCACACCCACATTTGATATTCAATTAAAAATAAAACAAAAGTCTTAAAGATGCTTCCGTCAAAGTATTAAAAATGTTTATACTTTGACTTTATTTTATTTTGTTTTATTAATTTTTTTTTGTTTCAATAACAATGAGAAAAAAAAAACTCAACATTTTTCACCTCGAAGTATATGGTCTTATATATGTATGTGTGGATGTTTTGATATCAAAGTTAAATGAAAGACACGATATACTTTCATTCCATCATCAACATTTGTCATTGTGTCCTTGTTTTTTTTTCCTTCTTCATTTTATGTCAAAAAAAAAAAAATGTACCTATTGAAGGATCATCATCATACACGCATTATAATGGGTGGGGATTTTCATTTTTTACACAAGCCACACCGTGGTAAATAAATATATTCCGAGACATGCGCTTCGGTTTGTTTTGTTTTTTTTTTCTGTTTAAAATTTGTATTTTTACTTTACTTCATTTTTATATTGCGTGAATTCAAAAGTCAAGGTAGGTCACGAATATTCCATTATCTTATTCGGCAAAAATTTATACAAAAAAAAATTAATATTAACATGAAAACAAAAATACACGAAAAATCCTTGAGATTTAAATTTTATGAAAAAAAACAAAAACTTAATTATGCTGCTAACGTTGTCATCTATTCAACTGAATATTGATTTTGAAACATGATGTCAATTTAAAATTTAGCTTAAACTTTGCTCTTGAATAGAAAGAGGCATACATTAAGGGTATAAAAGAGAATAAATTAAGGTACTTATCGATGTTTTCGAGAAAATGAAAAAAAAAACTAGCAAATCTGTTTGAATATTGAATGAAAACTTTTTTAAGCTTAAGGTTCATTAAAATAGAGGATTATATTAAAACTCAGCTTGTAACCAAAAGTGACATAACAGATAGGATACAAGAGTTGATGTGATTATTTTAATAATAATAATTAATTAATGTAAGAAATAAGAATCTACATACATAAATCTATGAATGTATGAATAAATCCTTCATATATACACAAAGTTTCAAAGGACATAATCATTGACTCTACTGTTATGCAGAGAATTGCTTGTTAATTGATTTTATTTAAGTAGATTGTCAATTATGTTATGTACAAATATTTAATAGTGATACACATGTATACAGCCATATTCTGACAAGCCCCACTGATACCCCAAAAGTCATTACTAATACTTGAATAACTATCTCAAAAGCTGAAATAATCTTAATTTAGAGGTTTTCGTATTCTGGCATAGCAACCTAAAAACTTGTGACTCTACTAGGGGATTAACTTACCTTAAACGTTAATTAATTGAATAATGATTTTCTTTAAAAAAAATATTTATTAATTTATATTTTATATTATGTTCAAGAAAAATAATAAAATATCATTTCTAAATTTCAATAAATGAAGTAAAGATGCTATAAGCCTTAAGATAAATTAATTTAAGGTCGATAAAGTATAAACAATACTTTTTTTGTAAATAAAAAAATAAATAAAATTTTCCAATTAGTCTCTTATTTAACTTTTCTATTTATAAAATTATTTCCATAAGCTCAAACCCACAAACAGGTAGGATAAACGCTTAAATTATATTTTTTGTCATTTTGTGGATTCAAAATTATCTAAATTAATAAAATGTCTATGTACTAGGTTTATATATACCAACAACAAACAATCTTAGTAGAGGATAATACAAAATTCCTTTTGTTTTTGGTGAAGATGACATTTTGGGTAAATTGAATTGCCGCTAGAGATAATGTTGGATAATCCCTTGTGAGTTTTAGTCTCGTGCAAAATAATTATCCTGCCATTGAAATTTTAATATATGCAATGAGTAAAACGAAATTTCTTTATCACAATTAAGACAAACAAAAATAAATAACAATTCTCTAGGGTCGCATAGACGTAGTAGCGACAATAAAATTATTAAAATATTATGACTGGGCCATATTATTCACTTGGTTTCATTTAAAATGGTCTAGGTCTACATTATTTTTTTAAACTGTCATTTCTTTATTTTACATGTACAGACAGAAATATTATAAATAAGGGTGCGTTTATGTTGGAGCTCCAAATAAACAATTCGAGCAGTGATGGGAGCAATGATGAAATCGGAACTTGAGTCGAAGTTCTTATATGTATAGTGTTTGGAGCTTCGATGAGAGAAGTTTTTTAATATAAATTATTATTTTTGTTTTAAGATATTGAATTTCATAATTAACTAATAGAAATCTATCCTCGATTAGAGCTGTGCAAATACAAAAAAAATCACCGCCTTAAATATATGATGCGCTCCTGATACCTATATACCCTTTATATTACATACAAATAAATGTTTGTATGTTTGTCTTCTATGTTTTCGCATATGGTTCATCCGATTGAATTAAAATTTGCAGAACTTGTTTTTCTTAGTAGTCGGAAGGTTTGGAAAATACTTTTAGGAAAATCCGCCCATTGACACGCCTACTTTTTTTTATAATTAAGAAAAAGAACTCCCTTAAACACAAGGAATTTTGATATGTTTTTTCCTGCCCACTACCACGCCCTTATTTCTTAATCTCCTCCTTATTTAACATCTTTAAAAAAGTTGAAATATTTTTTACTTTGCAAAAAACAATTACAATATCAGTTCAAACCAAACTTAGAAAAAGTTTATGCTATTAAGGTAAAATTGGGTACTTCAGTCTTGTTAAAAAGTGCACGATATTTAATCAAATTAGTTGATAAATCATCAAATTATTGTAAATTTTAGGTACTCAACTTTAATCCTGCAAAACTAATCATTATTACTAAATTAGAATTTTAATGAATTTCATGCTAAAGTTTTATCACATTTCACTTTAGCTACCTATATTGTTTGCTACATAATATAGATTCATTCCCCAATTATAAGAGCCTTATGGTATAGTTGGTGCAAAATAAAACAATTTAACTTCACCCAAAGGACAATCATAATATCATTCCAACTTTTATTTACTTTTTTGGTGCAGTAGCTATTTTACTGAGATTGTTTCTGACAATTACTTGCAAAATATAAATCACAATAAAACTGGCATCCTATATACATATATGCATGTACCTATGTACGGTACCTGCATAAGAGAGTAAGTAGTTCAGGTGGTAGCGAGAGCTGAAGTTTCATGTTTCTTTTTGTTTTTTTTAGATTGTGTGATTATGTCTTCGCATTGCACAATGACAGTAGTTATTTGTTTTACACATACAGCAAGACACTTTATAGTTAAGGTAACGTAAAGCTACCAAAACTCCCAAATTCCTGCTATCTCCTCCGTATAGCAAGACCAAGCAACTAAGGTACACATATACAGGGTGTTCAAGAAAAGTGTCTCATTTGAGTGCATTGTGTAAAGAGGTAAAGGCTTCGGGGCTTTTTTTCTTATAGTCTTTGTTCATATCCACCATCATATATATGTATAAGACATTATAAACAAAAGGACATGAAATCCAAACAAAACAACAACAAAAAAAAAATCCTTTGTCTAAACAGAGAGAGAATGAATAAAAGGAACGAATATACGGATCTCAATTACCATTTGGATGGATTAAGCAAATGTTGATATGAGGTTGGGTATGTTAGGATTTTGTTTTCTTTATTTGTTTATGTTTTTTTTTTTTTTTTAAGAATAAGAAATGACACTCATCGTAGACGCCTTCAAGATTTTCTAGTGTTTAAGATTCATTTTGAAATGTGTGTGTATATGTAAAGCTTGATATTCAAGTTTCTTATTTTTAAATTAAGAGCAAAAAGAGAAGTGTGAAATTATTGTAGGTGAGTAAGATGAGTATGCCTTGTGTATCACACATTCACATACATAACACACACACACATATCATTATAATTAATATGGCAATGGGTTTGGATTAAGAAAAAAAAAACAAATTGGCTTTTGAGATTTAGTTTTATGATTTGTAGCATTTGTATAGTTAGTTCTCTTTGATGTTGGTACAAACCTTGGATATATAAATAAGGAGTGCCTTCAAAATTTTGTAGAGTCTGAGATAGGATTTAGATTTTTTGTTTTTCTGAGTTAAGTAAAGCAGATGTTTGTTATCCTTGCATATAAATTAAAATTATTAGGTAATTTATTTTTTATTATTAATAAAAGCCAATTTTAATTTCAAAAATATCTCTTCAGTCAATAAAAAGTTAGCACTTAATTTAGTGAGTTAAATCCCAGTTAATTCAAGGTTAGATTATCGTACTTAATTGCTATACAAATATTTATATAGAAATTTTTTACGATTTTTGTGATTTAACTAAGGTTTAACGATGGTTTAAGCAATGTTACTGGTTATAATCACATATTTGAAACTTGAACCATCGTTAACCCCAAATAATCCGGCAGAATTTGTATTTCTTAACCACGTATCAAGTATATCAGAGTTAAAAAGGAGTAAACCCGAAAATCAAAATTGAAGAACTTTGTTGGTCCAAAGATATTTTTGTTTTTGTTTTGGTTTTAATTTATTTTTAAATTTTAAACTCTAAATACAAAACGCTTAGTTATCTTTTAATTCACAAATCAACTAAAACGTTGATCAAAAATTAATTCACGAAATAAAATATTTATTTTATTTTGTTTAATTTTTTTTTTTTTATATTTTATTTATTTTATTTTACTTTACTTTATTTTATTTTATTTCATTTTATTTTATTTTATTTTATTTTATTTTATTTTATTTTATTTTATTTTATTATATTCTCAGAGGCTACAATATAAATAAATTTACATTGTCCAAATATAACGCTGGGGAATATTAAGTTCATATGGCGTACAATATTTATTAATAAACAATTAACTAATTTGTAATTCTAACGAAAAATCTCTTAAACTCTGTTGTCGCCAAAGAGTGCCATATATTTGTCACTAGTGTTTATTTTCTCTATATCTATAGTCGTTGTCAAAAATATATTTGGTATTTAAAACTTAATTAGTCGTTAATCCACCTTTATAAGTAAATTAGCTAATTAACATGATTTCGCACTTACTTCATTGAATAAAAATAATTCATATTTGATTTGAGTTTATTAATAGTGATATCAGGGTTTAACTATCTTAAGGCTTGACAAAATCCAGAAGGAACTATATTTTCAGGTGAAAGCAGTTCTAAAGATTTAAATTTAAATATCAATAAAAATCGATGAGGTTTGGTAGCTATCAAAATGTATATTTGTCCTACAAAAGTCACTAAGCAGAGCACCAATATATACCTGACTGCATTAAGAGTTATTTTTTTGTGTGTTTGTATTGAAAACCACATATCCTTGTGCCATCCTCTGCATTAATGTTATTCTCCTTTCTATTTATATTCAAAATTCCTTCCACATTCTTTGTTGAATTGTAACATAACCTACCTTTTTTTTCGTGTCTCATAGATATGTATGTACTTTGAGAAAACGATATATCTATGTATGTATAAGTACATTCATATATGCGCTCTTCTGGTAATATATGTATATAAAAGAACCTATTGTATGTCAACCACATACTCGTATAACATATACATGTATAAATAAATCTATCGTATCCATTCCATTAAGAAGGAAATTTGATTTCATCCTTTGAAATACGCGGAGAATGAAATTTGTTGGGATTTTGTCATTGCAAATTGAAGGAGATAAAAGAAAATGTACATACGTACATACAGATGTATATTTCTACTAGTATACGGCACGGTTTTGGCTTTTGTGATTTGATTTGAAGAATTTAGAGCACAGTTTGGTATTTGCTCTAATGAAATTTACGGTTACATGAACTTTGCTGGTGTTTTTTTTTTTTTTTATTTTACTATAAAAAGAGTTTATCTGTTATTTATATTTTTTCTTGAAATGATTAATCAAGTTAAGCGAATAAAAAGTTGAAGATGATTTTATAAGTTAAGTTTAAGAACGAAAATTTAATACAATTGAAATTGACATTATGTTACCTAACTACTTCATAGGTCATAACTCAATTTATCATTCAGGCGAATCGTTAACTTCAATTTTTAAAATAAATTTACAAGATCAGAATTAAAAAAAAAAAAAAAAACAACTTGGGGAAAGAGGTTTTAGCCTCTTATTTTTATTTCACGAAGGACTTTTTTTTGGAATTTTTGGAAGGTTTCAGCAACCCCATAGTTGGATGCCATAGGTTCAAACGGGTTTCAGTACTTGATTGTATAGCATTATTTTGTTCTGGATAGATAAGTCAGAATTCTTTCCCAATAACCAAAACATTTTTCTATATTTTAGGTTAAGTTCTTCTCTTTTTTTTTTTTTAATGTGCTTTTTCACTTTAGCTTGGCATCCAAAGAGTGTGCAAACAGATTTGAGTTATATTTTATAAAGTAAATAAATTTTAAATAGTATAAAATGCGCTGACATTTAGCCTTATTGCCTTCATTACTGAGTAAAAAGTAAAAACCATTAAATTTTTGTCTTGTTCAAAATTTTTTTTGTCACATATACGACGAACTCTAAGGGCTTGATTTTTCTCGATAAAAATCTCAGCAAGATGTTTAAAATCAACTGAAAATTTTCAGACATTCATGACTTAAAAACATAAAATTATATAATTAATATAACATGTTTTTTTATTTAGAAATATTAACAATAAATTAAAATTTACTATGTACAATTTTTTTAAGAGTTCTAGCATCAAATTACTTTTAAATTTTTCTATCCCCATTACATTTAAAACTATAAAAAAAAATATTAAAAAAGTACGCATACGCCACAGTGTACCATTGTTTTACAGAGTCACCTTCTTGATAGTTGATAATAATTATTTTTTTTATCAGGAATATGAATTTACAAATTCTGCGACATATATTCTAAAATATTTGCTTTATACTAAATATAAACCGTTGCGGTCTTGGTGAACAAAATGGTTGATACATTGTGACTTTAAACAGGTTGTTTGTTAATCTAGACTAGATAGGATGTCATCAATGACAAAACTCGTGTTTATTAGCAAGAAACTCATTTTTTCTTTAGTATAATTCTTATTGTTTGACGACGAGCAATTAAAATAACGGTGAAATGTTTTTAATGCATTTCATTCTATTGTGCTTTTAAGTTTTAACACCAATGAAATTATAGTCTTTTTCTAATAATTTAAAACAATTTGTTAAATCAATAAAATGTTTTAATGAACATTTATGGAATTTCTTTCTCGAGACATTACGCGACTTGAAAATTATTATTAACTTTTTTTTTGAAGTTTGACCATTTTGTATTTCTAAATTTCTTAGGTTCTCAGGTTTTGTTTATATTTATTCTCATATTTATATAAAGAAATATAATGGTAAAATGTTTTTTATAATTTTTTTAACAATTCATTTTTATTTTTATTTCAGAATTCAGTCGAACTTCAGGCCACCCCACTCTTACAACCCAATCACCCAGGATGTAATAACTAAACAAAAAATATCATCTTAAGTTAAAAAATTCTAAATAATTCTTAATTAAACATAAATTTACTTAGTTTAGACAAAAAAAAATTAATTAAAAAATACTAATTCTTAAAATTAAAGAAAAAAAGTAATTTTAAATCAAAATGGTTTTCACATAAGTGCTTTAGTGTCTCACAACAATATAATTTTTTTATAAAATCAAAAATTCTACGATTAAATTAGATAATTTATTATATATTTGTATAATCAACAACACAACAAAAAAATCGTGTTTCGTGCTTTATAATTTAAGAAAATATAAATTGAAAAAAAAAAAAAAAAAAATATAAAAAAACAGCATTAGTAAAATTTTATTACATAAATTAAAAAATAAAAATAAAACGTAGCCTTTAATTTAATATTGATATAGTTGATAATTTTGTGATATAATCAAAATAATTTTTTTTATAAAAAAAAAATAATAAGTCATAATAATTTTCATAACACGTCATTTTTAAAGTGTGCTTAAAAATAAATAATTTCTACATTAATAAAAAAAAGATATCGTACAAATTGATACATAAACAGTTTGTACATAAATTAAAAAATAAAAATAAAGGAAAATGCAAATATTAAAATAAAAATTGTTGCTTCGCTATTTGGAATATTCCACAAAGTTCGTGTAAATTTTTTTTTCGTCGAATTTTCTATAAATATTTCAAAGAAAAAAGTTAAGAAATCAAAATTCTTCAATGATAGTGCATTATTTTTAATCTTATTAATTTTAATTGAGAAAAAAAAAATTTTAAATTAGAATAAAAAATAAATTAAATTTATTAAAATATTTATTAAGTAAATTTTATTTAACAAATCGGTTCCAATTATATCTTCAATATTCAATTGAAAGTGTTAAGTGAAAAATTAAAAAAAAAAAATATTAATATCAAATATCAATCCAATACATCTCACATCAAGGACACTTTAAATGTTATATATCCTTCTTAACATCATCGTTCACTTATGATAAACATCCGGAAGCTGTTTGTCCATAGCTTCTTTGGAATAACCGTCGAAATTGAAATAATAACGTAGAGAAAACAACAAACAACATCACCATTGCCACCATGCCGGTTCGACGAGGACACGTGGCCCCAAAGACCACCCTAATTGAGACGATCATCAGGAAATTCGATACGCACAGTAAGTTTGAAGGATATTTTTTTGTTTTTGTTCTTGAATTGTATTTTTTTTTTGTATATTGATTCAACTAATTGCTGGTTTTGGGTGGTTTGTGGCCATTGCTTGGATATAAATGACAAAAAAAAGGACTTCTCTTTGCCAACGTTTCTGGTTCATCGTCGTTTTGAATTGTTTTGTCCCTTTTTTTTTGTATATAATATTGCCACCGTGGGATTTAGTATATTGTGTTTTTCTGGGGCAGATCGCCAGAAAGGATAATAGACATCGATTCAAATGCCAATTACATGGTTTTCCTATGTGCAACAGCTTTGTCTGTGCCACTCTATCGTCCCAACCTGACGCTAAAGTTTTTCAATTGGAATATTGTTTGTTGGCTTTGTGGGTTAATTTGTAGGTGGAAATGATATTATTATTTTGTGTTAACAGTTTTTTTTTTATTTATTTTTTTGTTGTCCTCAAATAAATTTAATTATTGGTTCGATTGGTATCTCTTTGAAGCGTAGGTAATACCTTATTTAGTAATTTCTGAATATGGTATGCCATTGAAAAAATATTTTTTTTATTTTTTTTTGTTGATTATACATGCCAATGCAACCGTATAATTGAAATTTAATTAAATGGGTTCCCAAGGATTTTAATGTGCGGTGTGTAATTTATAAAGATAATAAACACAATGTATATACCTTGGTCAGTAATCGGTGTATCTTTTGTCTTTCAAATCATGTGAAATTTGTTTAATTTGGTGTTATAAAAATACTCAAATTAAAAATAAAAATTTCCACCAACATTAGTATTGCCACGTGGAAATAACATTGTCGGAATTACGCTTCTTTTGTGTGCGTATGTGTGTTCATTGTACATGTGTGGGTGTGTTTCTTTGCGTGCTTGTTCAGAAGCGTATGTGACCCATTATATTGCCCATCCGAGAACGTTCTAGAGGATTCATATTGATGCACGATAGCATTCGTCCTCATATAGTAATAACCATCAGACGATTTGTCGAATGTCATGACATATTATCTGTGTTGAAAGATCCAACAATGAAAACTGATTTGAATCTGATAGAATGGGTGGTCAGAGTTCGCGATTGGAATATCTCAATTTTAAGCTTTAAAATGCTTTTTTAGTTTTATTTGTCGACATGATCAATACAAATTCACGAAGTTACAGTCTGCAACAAGCGAGTCTATATACATGGTTGCCAATGTTTAATAAATCAGGAACTGTCATTTTACAAACACATTATTTGAAGGGAAAAAAAATGTGCATTTTTTGTGTCATAATAATTATGACGAACCGCATTGCTGCGGAAAAAAAATATTTCCGTGGCACATTTTCTAAAAAAAACAGTGCTATTTTCGTACTATATAAAAAAATATCAAATTTTTGTATTGAAAAAATTATAATTCAATTGTGGAGTGGAATACAAAAAAAAAAAATTATTTGCTCTATTTTAAAATTTCCACCATTAAAAAAAAAAAATAATATTTTATATAAATTTTGAAAGCATAAAAAAATGACTATGCCATTTTTTAGCATTTATTAATGAGAAGTTAAAAAATAAATTTTTAAATAAAATCATCTACATGTTTTCAAAATAACGAATTTTCAGAAAATAATTTTAAAAAGTATTTTTAAAAGTCCAAAATTATAATGAACTAAATATTTCGTCCATATTACTAAAATTCGTTCAATATAAATTAAGAAAAGCACTCTTGTATATTTTACAAAATTTTCATATGTATAGCAATTTGTTTTTTTCCTGTATCCTAAGTTCACTAGGCAAAATTCGTTCCGGACCCGAAAACACCTCACAGATCGATTTAAAGTTATCAAATTTTTGGACAACCACCAAAAGACATTATTACCTCTGTTTGTTTATTTTCAAAAATTGCAAATTTCTACCAATTTTAAAATAATATGCCCAACTAGATCACAGGAACTTGCTCTTGTAGTACAAAATTTAAATGTAGTCATAAAAAAAACTATAAAATAGATTTTTTTAAATTTTATTTCTGTTTAAAAAAAATGTTGTTTAAATTATAAAAAAAAATTTGAATAACTAAAAAATAAGGCATCATAAGGAATCAAAAGTGTCAAAATTTTAATATCGTAATGCGAATTTTTGACAAAAACAGGAAATACAGTTTTTTAACAATCACTTTGGTCATTACATGTAGGAAGTTTAATCAAAATCTATAAAGCCGTTTTTGAGGAAAGTTGAAAAAACACTTAATCGTTGTATGGCAGCTACCTGTTTAGATGAACTTGTCAACTCATAACTCATCGACAGCCACCACTTGTAATGTACTATAACTCTTATATACTTGAAACTAAAATCGGATGTTAGTCATGTAAGAGAACTAAAGTAATAAAGTAAAACAAAGCGATTCCACATTCACTTGGCGCACATCAAAGCAAACGAACCGAAAAAATCTTATTCAGAATTATGATACAAAATTTTCTTGCACTGAATTAATTGTACAGACTATTAATTTTGCGCAATTTTGTTGATCCTTTTCTTACAGCATGGTTTTCTGTAAATTTTTGCGTTCATTATATGTTTTGTTTTTACAATTGGTGAGTCTCTCCACAGATATTTTTTCCGAAAAAATTTTGTTTTGCATAAGGAGCGTAATTTATGCTTAACTTGGTACAAAATGAACAGACTTATCTAAGTACCTACTAGAAAACACTAGACTGATATAAGACAATTCTTAATAGACAGATAAGAGACAAATATTTTCTTACACCCCTGCAACAGTAGAGAGATCAATTAATTTTTTTTCAACTTAAGGATTCTCTTTCACTTTAGAAAATTCTTAAAGAACATAAAATGCTTAAGCATATATATATAATACATATTTTTTAATTTTTACAATTTTTCCTTAACTATGTGATGTTGTGTTAATTTAAACCACGATTCCTCAAATCTGCAAAGCTCATAGAAAATTTAAAGGTTTGAGGAATAATATTAATATCCTATAATAAACGAGTGCTATTTTCTTTTTCTTCATCCACCCGTGAATTCACTTCAACTTAAAATTTATATAATTCTATAATAATACGAAGGGAAATGGTAAAGGAAATAACCCTTTCATCGACTACAGTCACGCATCACGAGGAAATCAATTAATCTATCTTCAGTTTGCTTCTGATGTAACTTTCAGTTCTTACCACTTATTCCTTTTCCACCGATATTCATGTTCTCATTAAAATCACATTATGCTGCCAAGTATAAAATCCACGCACTTTCAAAACTACTTGTGCGTTGAATGAAATTATATTTCTATTCATCAGAAAGTAACGTTAACATCAACAACAACAAAAATTCTTTAAAAAATACCCCTCATAACCTCGATGATGACTTTGCTTAAAATTGCATCAATAAATCATATCCTTGAAGAAGCAGCCAGAAGTTATAAATTTTTGCATATAAATTACACAAATTTAATGAAGAAAATCCAGCTTTGTGCTTTTCATATAGCTTCACAATCAATTATCGAGTTTAATTAAATATTTTCATCTCTTTATTTTGAGTTGCTATTTCTTCTCCACAAAAACAAAAGCAAAATGTTCCTTCATTGCATATACTGCACAATATCAAGACCAACAACAAACAACAATCACAAAATTTAAATCGAATCGACAATCGAATGGAAATTCGAAACAAAATCCGTAATTTAGACTATTAGACTAGAAGTAAAGTCGATCCCGAAGAGGTTAGTTTCATTTTTGTTAAGTTCATCAGCCTTAAGGTTTCCGGGAATGTCCTTTTACAGCCCTTGGACTCAACAACAGGGGGAAATGTTTAATTTCTCTAGCATCACTGCAGATTTAGCTATTAGGGCCAGACCAAGATAGGACACGTCTTGTCACTTGTTTCATCCGAGAGCACGCATCAACGATTAGCAACAACGCGAAAGGAGTGAAAAGTGTCAATGTAAGATTTTTAATTCTTCTATTGAACAGGTTTGAATATTTTTGTTCGTCAATTCTTAAAGTATAAACAGAAATGAAGAATTAAATCCGAATTTGGGGAATTTTCATCAAGTGGGTTTTACTGTACAACATACACTATAAACATAAACACGGACATTTGACACATATAAAGACGTCATCGTTGTAATATCAATGTTATTTTAAGCTTTTGTAGTTTTCTTTCAAAGCATGTTTGTCAATCAAAATGTTAAATTGCCAACATTTTGTTTTTGGTCGTAACATGAGTGTGCATCAATGTAGGCTTTTGAAATGAGCATTTTGTGATTATAAAACAACCCATCAAAGTATGTTTATGCGATTAACATGGCGATCGATTACGATTGTTACCAATATACATATGTATGTATTGCATTGTATTACACTTATGTCCCTCCCAGGGCTGAAAGTATAAGCTGTAGGGGATGGTGGAGGTGGGCAGATATGAACTGTTTAATTTATTATATTGTATCCACTGAACATATTGATGTCTCTAATGGATAATGTTTTATTTAATTGAAGGATTTGTGACCAACCAGATAGATTAAAAGAATAACGATTGTAGAGGTTGGTGTGGTTATAAGAAATCAATATTATATTCTAAGGAAAAAAAAAAACATTATGAAAATAAAAATCAACAATTGCGAACGTCAATGTTGGTTTAAAAGAGTTTTAGCCTTGAGGTGAAATTGAGTTATTTTACATTTATGGAAATGACAATAATTTATTGATGAATTATGAGGCCACCCATCTCTTTACATAGTTTTTAACAATTTATATAAAGGGTGTTCCAAGATTCATATAAGACTTCAATTTACCGGAATTTATATAATAAGGCGTTGGTTACCCTAAACAAAAAATTTGACAGCTGTCAGTGTAAGGTTAGTAAAATGGAGTGTTCCATGAGTGAACAACGTTTATCCATTGTTGATTAATATCATATTTTAAAAATAATAGTAAAGTGTTGGTAACCCTAAACAAAAATTATTTGACAGCTGAGGAGTTTAGCGTTAGTAAAATGAAGCATTAAGCGAAGGAACAACCTGTTTTCATTGTTGAATAATATAATATTTCAAAAATAATAGTAAAGTGTTGGCAATCCTAAAAAAAATATTTGACAGTTGACAGATTAGGGTTAGTAAAAATGGAGCATTTCACGAGATGCCAACTGTCTCCACTGTTGAATAAAATAATATTTCAAAAATGATAATAAAGTCTTGGCAACCCTCAAAAAATATACATTTTGACAGCTGAAAGTTTTAGGTTAATAAAAATGAAGTATTCCACGAGACAACAAACATGTTTTCATTGTTGAATAATACGATATTTAAAAAAATAATAGCAAAATATTGGCAACCCTTAAAAAAAATATTAATTTGAGAACTGAAAGTCTTAGTTTCGTAAAAATTAAGAGAGTATAAACATGTTTTCATAGTTGAATAATACAAAAATAATAGCAAAGTGTTGTCAACCCTTAAAAAAAACAACAAATTGATAAATGACAGTTTAAGGTTAGTAATAAATGGAGAATTCCACGATACAATAACATGTTTTCATTGTTAAGCAATTTTTCAAAAATAATGAAAGTTTTGCAGCCACAGTTCGGAAAGGACTTCTGCAACTAAGAAGAGAGTAATTCAAAATTCAGAGACACTTGATCAACTGATAATCATGCGAAAGAAACTGGAAGTCCAAAAAAACGCCGTTCAAATGTCAATATCAAAGCAGGGCTGAGAGTGTAATGCACGATTCTTACTAACCCTCAACTGTCAGCTATCAAATTGTTATTTTGTGTAGGGTTATCAACATTTTACGACACAAATGACGCCCAATTCAAATCTTGTGTTCATTTAAGGACACCCTTTAAAAATCCTATTAAAGTTAATAGTAAATAGAAAAGTATACAAACACCAACTGGTAGCTATATAACCTACACATTTATTATTATCTCTTACTTATTTATGAAAAAAGAACATTTAAATGTGTATAAAATCTCTTCCTTTGCATACAATTCAAAACAATCCTTCATTCTAGCTGTAGCATGGTTTTTATTCTTCTTTTCAAAAAATGTTAAACAAACCTCAGTTGCATCTTTTAAAGCTTATAGCTTTGCCACCCCTGTATATAAGCTTTTACAATAATTATATATGGTTTCACAGTTATATTCTGCAAAGTTAAAATATTTAAAACCATAAATCTCTCCTAGCTTAAGGTAGTTATCTCCCAAGGGTGATCTGAAAATCCCTAGCAAAACCCCAAACAAATGTCCTCCAGGCTAAGTGTTTGAACATTACCTTGACAAGGATTTATTTTTTTTTATATATATATATTTCCCACATCTATCTGACAAATCACATTGACCAATGCGGACAATTTTGAAATTAGGTCCTTGTGTAAACTTAAGAGTATAGGTATGTATGTGTTTATATCCTGCAATCCCTATGGCAGTTTTATTTTTTTTTTCATCATTCAAATTTGTGTCCATAATAAAAGGTTTGAAGAGACCTAAATGAAATTCAATCAAAAAATAGAACAATAGCAAGATGTCCTTCTCCCTGTTTGGCCTCATCTTGCATCCTTAAGTTCTTCTTTTTTTTTTGTTATAAGTAATTCATCAAATGTGATGGCTGTGTGGAGAAAAGGCTAAACAAAAAAAAACATGTCCATTTAAAAAGAATTTCATTTAAAATTCTTTAAAAGTATTTTGATACCTCCTACCTCGAATAGAACATCAAGGATTGGAAGAAATGTCACATGCCGAGCACGAAGCTCAAAATTGCGATTTGGTATTATTTTGTTTGTTTGATTTTCAAATCGATTGGCCATTTGGAAAATATGCAGTTTTGCTATAACAAAAGGACATCTTGATTTTTCTCAGAATTTCAGAAAGCAACGACCAAGACAAAAATATGATTATTTATGCAAAAAAACAGAAATACATTTTCAAAGAGACAACGAGATTTCACAAAAGGCTTTTCGAAATTGCCTGTTTAGATATTTGCATATCAAATGCAGCAGGGGTGACATTAAAAAAGTCTGTTACTTTATTTCGATTCAATATCAGCTAACCATATGGTGTCTATGTCCTCTTCATCCGACAACCAACAATGAAATGGGACTTAGGAGGTCGACAGTAGCGATAAGACCTCGTATATACACACGACTATATGCTAGTAATGGATATTAAGGGCGTATATTGAAGTATAGTAAAATCATTTTGGGAATTTGAATTTCATTGCAGTTGCAGGTCGTTTATTTCATTTCAAGGAATTTCAAGATTCTTTTTGAGAATATAAATTTATTTAGTTAATATCCAAAGTAATGTGAAAACTCTATAAATATTTATTTGTATTTTATTTTCAATTTAAATCGATGCAACCTTAAATAAGGGAAAGAAATATTATACAAAATAAATTATGCTCTTTAAATTTGAAACTACAAGAAAGATAAATTATTTTCAGTAAATAATAAATGAAAATAATTGTGGCCATTTATATTAGATAAATTTAAATTATAGGATACAAAAGGAATTTTTATATTGATTTTGTATCGAATTGAATGTCTAAATAGACAAGATTTCAAACTCGGTTTCTATATGGTTTTTGAACGTAGAGTTATAATGACTAAGATGATAGTCAAATTTTAGAATCCAATGATAACACCCTCGCTTCACACCATTATAACCCTGAATATAGAAATATAGAAAGCTATGGTATGTTTTTGTATGTGTATGATTCGGTTCAAGGAATTTTTACAAAATTTGAAAATGATGGGAAACGTTGGTTTGGTTTTTAAAAAAAAAATATTTTCTTTATACAAAATTCTGAAAAAAAAATTAAGAAACAAACTTGCTACCTACGTTATTTTTTAGTATGTATTAAAACAAATAATCCAAAAAATCTGCTACTCATTTTTGAAATACCGATTTTTAAAAATATTATTTTGAATTTTATTCAAATCCCAAATTAGTATTTTTGAAAATTTTAAACTTTTATAATATTTTACTATAGCGAAATCATTACATTATTTTTTCTTAAATCTATATTGCACATTTTACAGAGATTAGTATATAAACTACATCACTTTTGCCAAGTAAACATTTGATTTTTAAAGAGATGAGGTGATTTATAATTATAAGACAAAATTTAATTTAAATCGGTTTGACAGATAATGAGATAGTTGAAAATAAAAAAAATAATTCTATGAGAGATTCTGTTAATAATAGCTAACCATACAGAAAAGTTTTAATCAAAATCTTAAAATTTCTTTGTCGGTTTTTAAACATATATGTACATATCTATGGAATGTACCGTTAATTTCGGCTGTAATAGTAATTTTTGTTTAAAATTTGCTAGATAATGTCACAAAACCACTTGGGGCAAAACTTAGTTAAATTTCTCCGAGCCATTTTCGAAATATGTAATATATTTTCAAAAAACTTTTTTTTTAAATCCAAAACAAAATTTTTGTACTACAGGGTGGTACATTTTGCCAAATTTATAGCATCTTTCCATAGGAATGTCAATTCTACACTGAATCATAAAGGTAGATACAATACAAAAGTTTATTGCGACAATACATTTTTTTTATCAATATTCGCCAAATAAACTGGTTTATTGATACAATAAAAATTAGTTTATTAACTTAATAAATATTTATTGATACAAGCCAAATATTATTGATCTTGTTTATTAATTTATTTATCTTTGAGAAAATTTGTTTGATATGGCATTGTATTCTTTTGTTGTTTTAAGGATTCAAGCAAGCTTTTTTGTTGAAATTGCTTTTCATTTGCACTTATCTTCTCTTTAATGTATAACTCACTTAAGTGTTTATAAGGGTAAGTCAAAAGACATCATCTTAATGATGAGCCCAACTGTCCTACTTGATCGCAACGCATTTTGGAGTTGAGATCACTTAAACTTTTAAATTCAATTAAGGTGACCTAAACTCCAAAAAATGACATTCAATAACTTATTTATTGCGCCAATAAACGCATTTATCAAAGTAAAAAAAGTTTTTTATAACAAAATTATTGAGTTCAATGTATAATATGAGGTATTTAATCAAAAAAATGTTAATAAACGGTTTTTATTGATATTACATAGAGTTTTTTGTAAGTGTATTTGGATATTTGTGGAGAAAATAGATTAAAAAAACACGTCAACAAGACATGACCTACTCTTCCTACTCCTGCACCTTTTTTTTTCAAACATTAACCATTTAAAAATTTATCAAAATCAGTTTAATCGTTTTCAAGAAAAGCGAAACACAAAATGGTTCTATTTTTTTGGAATTTTGTTGCCAAAAGGTAGCTTAGGTATATCGTTAAAAATTTAATTATTTTTTTTTTTAATTTGTGAAGCCATTTAAAAAATAAATAAGATGTTCCAAAAATTATAGTTTAAAAAAATTTACCGTTACTTCTCAAATACTGATTTTTTACTATAAGTTATAAGCAATTAAAGTTAAACATTTTAAATTCCATATGATTTTTTGATTTTGTATGTTGACTTTTGTTAACTTTTTCTCGTTATTTTTTCATGAATTTTTTTTAACCATCCCAAATACAATTTGGACCTTAAGTCCAAAAGTGGATTATGTCCAGTGGGACGTAAGCCCCAAAAATAAAATTTGGGCTTTATGTCCCTGTGTCGAAAATGGATTTTATTTCTGAAATACATGCTATCAGTAAGCTCCTTGTATCACTTCACTTAACTTAGTTAATTTTCATATTGCATTTAATGCATGTTAAGTGGATAGTATGAACATAGATTTAATTTTTTGGATTTATTAAATCCGGATTAAATGTTTGGATTTAAAATTCACTTAAATTTAAATCCAATTGTTCCTGGTTGTCAGCGCCACCTGTTTACAACTGCTCAAATTATTTACCTTTTCAGTAATGTATCAAAGGAACTAACATTGATTTTTCTTTGTTTTTATTTCGTTGTAAGCTGAGCTTGACATTCAACTCACTATAAGTTAAATCAAAAAACCTCTATAGGAATCAACTTTTAATCATTTTATTTTCTTAATTTCCAGCTAGTTCACTGCAAATGTTTGGTTGCGATAAACTAAAAATAATCTTTAGTCTTTATCCTTAATTTTCAAAAAAAAAAAATAAAAAAAATTGAACATCACACATTAAATGTTATTTATAAGCTTAAGTGTAAGATACACACAATATATAAAGCTAATAACAACCCTTTATTGGCACACATGAACATTGAACACATCTGTTTATATTTCCTGCATTAATATATATTTATAGTTCTAACATTATCCAATGCAGGCAAATAAAATAAACTGAAGTATTATCAACAAAATGCGGCATTATTTAAAGTCAAGTGATTAATTGCATGCAGTGAAAGTATACTTTGACAAAACTATATGATATAATGTAGGTGACATTTTAGAAATTATATATGTAACTATAATGAGTATGTGTATATAATATCTAATTTGAGTTCAACTTGTGTTAGTTCCTTTATATAGGTATATACATGACTTATAAAACAACTTGCATACAAGCTTCAGGAATTAATTAATTCCATTATCTGCAATGAGAAAAACCGCTTTCCTTTAAAGGTGACGACAACCATATAAAAGATAATGAAAATGATGCAAGGAATTATATTTGTAACACTTTACTATAAATGTTTAAAGCTTATTTGTCAAATACTCAGCGAGGTATCATGCGTAATCCATACAGTAACCATATTCCAGTATTATATACCTTTTTATGTCTTAAAACGGTTATGAAATGTAATTAAATCTACTCGTCTATGGTATGCTTGGTCTGATGAAAGAGATAATTTTTTGCCAAAGTATATCAAAATTAGTCTTCGTCTGTTTATTTTTAAATATTCATTTAAAGTTGGAATTTCCGATGTTTGCAAATAGATAAAATGGGTCATTTGCTGTTATTTTCATACTTAGAGATGTGCCTGTCTGATATCGTGAATAGGGACGAATTATACAGAATCATTTCTCATCTCGGTATCTCTGGAAAACTTTTCTGCTTGTGCATTGCCTACATCTCATTGCATATCAGGGAAAGTGACATTTGTTGTTCAGCTAGCTATTTACCTTCATGTGAATTTTTAAGGTACCTTTAACATTTCACGACGTACAAAACCGAATTTGGCAGAAGTGCATTTTGGCGAGATCTTGAACCAGCGAACCTGATAACACCCCAACATACCGTCAGGGCTTTTTTTTAAATCGTACCGGATCTGTTGGTATCTTGGCAGGGTAAGAAATTCTATATAAATCCTCAAAATCAGTATACTGTCTTTAGCATTTTTCATTTACAGGAATCGTCACCTATTTAACCGTTTTGTTGATTATACCTACTTCTGTTTCTATTTTTTTCCAGACAATTGGGAATTTATTTCAATTCTCTCTACTCTAAAATTCAATTAAAATAGATATACAGTCGACTCTCCCTAAGTCAAGCCACACTAATCGGCCGAATACCGAATATTCGGCAGCCGAACATTTGGCCAACGATGTGTATCTATCTTCTACGTGACTTTTGAAATATTTTCAAAAGCTGGAATTGTTTACGAAAATAGACGTAATCGTTTGCTACCAGCGAATGCCGAAAAAGTAGTTTTTATTCACCACAACTTACCATTAGTAGATTTTAAATACTAAAATACAAATTTTGTAAGATAATAAGCCTTTTTTATTCTCCATTTGTTATTCGGTATTCGGCCGAATACTGAATATCAAAAATATAAGCCGAATAGGCCGAATGCCGAATAGTGGCCGAATATTCGCGGCATCTCTAAAATAAACCTTTAAAACATAAAAATGTTTCTCTCATATATAATTAGAATTTTTCAAAAACTTTCTCTAACTCGACAAAATTTTTGTATCGCGTGAAAATTCGACTTAAGGAGAGTCGACTGTATACCTATTACCTGTTGATGTGACATTTTTCAATGCAGACCAAAATTCAATAAGTTTTGTGAATTTTTAGTAAAAGTAATATAATCCTTTGAAATATTTAAAATCATTTGACAAAGCCACTCGCAAAACCTTCTTTCATTTTTTGTTTTTATTGAAGTTGGTCTCAGTTTTTGTATGAAATTAAAATATACAAAGTTAATTTATTTTTATTATGTTTTTTTTTTGATAAACGAACTGAAATTTTCTAAAAAGAACCACTTCCGAAACACTCACACTTACACAATAGAAAACTTTTCAATGCATCGCCAGTGTAGCGTCAAACAAGAGTCAATTTATTTGACACCCTACTTCGGTTAAGTTTGCCCGTAGACCAGACCAGACCAGAAAAAAAGGAAGCAAATAAAAATTTAGAAAAAAAAAAAAAAAACATCAAAACAACTATAAAAGTATTTTATAATAGTCTTATTGACACAGTATTAGTACTCTTGAAAAGTGCTAACCGAGTTCTACGACACACAGAGCATACAGTACACAGCCTCCCACCACAAGAACCCCGTACTTTATTCCGGTCGATATAGTGCATGTGCTTGCACAGCTAACAAACTCTCTGAGCGCCATCACTATAGGTATTAGGTAGGTAGGTACTACTGCTGTGCCGCACTGCAACTGTTTCCACTTCTTAGCCCACCCTTACTCTCTAAACGTATAAGTTCCGACCACCATCACAATTCACATGCAGTTCCTGGTGCAGCAGTAGCAGCAGAAGCAGCTTTAGCAGCAGGAAAATAACAACTCACGTGCTGTTTTCACAGCCAAGCCCGAGCCCATGGCCTTTGTGTCGTGTCGTTTTCTGAGAAGGCAGTGAGGGGGGAGGGAGGGGCGATGGATGGTGTTTCAACGAAGCAGGTTGCTCTTCATTCTTATCCTTTCAATGAAATTAAGTTTTCCGAAGAAAAGCTGAAACAGAAAAGCACCCGCGCGAATGAAGAAACAGAGAATAACTCACCAACAACGGTACGCTACCAACCATGTGCATTTATGTGCAATGTTCATCAAATGAAAACAAAACGAAACTTATTATAGAGTGTCTTTTCTTTTGGAGAAAGAAAGATAGAGAGAGAGAGGGAGATAGGTTAAAAAAAAGGAAGAAGAACAACTAAAGAAACACACTGCAACCAAAAGTAGAAAGAAAAGCCGCACCTCCGGCCAGCCAGCATGTTTAACGGTTGTTTCTTCCATATTATATATGAATTACCTTAATTACAATTTTTGTGTGGGGGCTTTTCATTTTAGACAAGAAAAGTCTTCTATTTTTTTTTTTTTTTTTTAATTTTTAATTCTCGCTTGTTGGCAGATTGTGTCTTATTTGTTATATTGTCAACAATGAAGAAGTTTTATTTAAGATACTTTTTCATTTTATTCAACCTACAAAATCCCCAAAAGAAAACTTTCTCCGTCATCGTATGTATATGTTCTCAAGAAGGCGTTAGAAAAAGGATTTTGATTTAATGCTGCTATTGTTATATTTTTATGCACCTTGTCTTATATTTAAATAAGATGACAAAACACTCAGGACGAAGTTTTTATTTATTTGGCTCTCATATACCATGAAATGATGGCGCAGGGTTATAAGTCCACCATGGTCATAAGTCCATAATGAAATGGGTCATTATTATTTAAGGGAGGAAGTGGGTCATAAGTCCACATATATTTTCTGGAATTTTTATAAATTACCCAAGGAAATGTTTTATTATTTTATTTTATTCTTAATTAAGTAGAAGTTTTTGTGTTTTTCGCTTGCTTACATATGTAAATACATTGCTAGCACCCAGCATTACTACGTATAAACAGAGAGGTATGTATGGGTGGGCATGGCCCCCCTGAAACTCTCCTGGTTGGGCACACTATTGGAATTGGGGTAGGTGCGAGTTTAGGTGTATGCAAAGTATCTTAGATCCAAAATCTGGATCTGATTCTGTATCCAGATTCTGTATTCTTTAAAACTTTGATACACCAAACATCACACCTAACCCAAATCCTATAGTGTGCCCAGCAGGGGAGTTGGAGGGGGGTAGCATGCCCCCCCCATACATACATACCTCACTGTTTATATGGAGGTGAAGTGATTTCCCATGTGAAGATAGTTCCCGCGCGAAGTTAGTACCCTGCCACGTATTTTTCCTATTGAAACCTTAAAATGGAATAAACTTAATATTTTTTAAATCACTAAAGTGAGTCAAAAGTCCACAATCGATGGTCATAAGCCCACAATTGATTTATGGACTTATGACCCAATGCAAAGTGGGTCAAAAGTCCATTGTGGACTTATGACCTCTGGCCTTATGACCCTCCGCCGAAATGATTTGAAAATTTAAAAACCTAGGATACCTATCATATTTGTTCGGCAAAGTCCTATAAACTAGATAGAATTTAATAGACAGAAATAAGGTCCTAATGAAATCGGCTCTTTGAAATTAGGTCCCAGGAAAGAAGTCCCCAAAGAATATTAATGAATTAAAGCCTCAAAACTATGCATACAAAAAAATCGTTGCGAAAATTCCCAAATTTTGGGGTGTTGTTTAATTTTTTGTCCATAATTTTTGGATATTAATTCATTTCACCTCTTAGATAACATTTTTTTTATTTTAGCTTTTTTTTCGAAAATGGTACAAATGATTTTATAGGTATAGGTATAAGAAGGTGTAACCTACTTAGCTACTAAAATTTTACAAAAAAACTATTTTTGAATTTTCAAAAAATGTTTAAATTTTGTTTGAAATTATTGATTTTTGATTTTTGATTTTTTTTTTTTTTTAAATAATAGATCGAAAACGAATTGGTCGATTTTTATTAAAATTCACACCTAGTGGTTTTTCAATATTATCTATAATTTACTGAAATTAACGGTATCTTTCAGACAACTATAATGTACAAACGGTTAAAGAAAATTTTATTTTTCTCGAAAATTTTTCCTACCATTTTGTTAAAAACAATTTGTACGTGTACTAAAATCAGTATAACGCTCTACCATTTTACAAAAACAAACTTTACAGTATATTAGCCATTGTACACATGTAGGTCACTCTCAAAGAATCATTTTCTTCTTATTTTAAATTTTGTCGCATTTTCTTTTTATCCAAGAAAAAAATTGGATTTTCAAAAAATTTCAAAAAAAGAGTTAAAAGTTTTTTTTTCGAAATTGATTTTTTTCGTACTTAAATACTTAAAAAATGCATACCTTTTGTTTTTTTTTTAATACATTTGTTGTTTATTATTTTTATTATTATTTGTTTTTTTATTATTTTTATTATTATAAATTCTTTGTTAAACAAAACTCGGGAAATTTTTTTTTTATAAAACTTTCTAATTCGTGTCCCGCAATCTAGATTTCATTTGAAAAAGTCATTAAGACCAACTCCTATAGTTAAAATCATTTTTTTATAATTTCATTAAAAGTAACCTCGATTTACGGTAATTTTGTTTTTAAAATATTTAAACAGGATCCATATTATGCATATCAAATCGAATACTATATAAACAAAATTGCATGCATTTGAAACAAAGGCGCATTGTCATTTTGTCTACCCCTTTTAAATTTTAAAATTCCAGTTATGTATTAATATATGTTTATATGTATAATATAGTCAACAACATGGTTATAATTTTATAGTTATAAAAACTAAAAATATAAATTGGTTTGAATAAATCAGAGAATATGGACAATCAAAATAGAAACAAAAATAAACTTTAAAACAACCTTCAAAATTGTTTTTTTTCTTTTTTTCTTTTTATAACAAAGTTTTGTGCAATGCAATTAAAACCCCTTCGTTAGTTATTTATTATATACTCGACAAAAAAATCCGCAACTTAATAAATAAATGATAAATAAAAAAAAATACTATAACGATACCAGTATTTATTTCCACCGAGAACATTCTGACATACATGGTTCTAGTAAAACACGCAAACTTTTCATCGCCAAGCTACTAGATATGAGTTGATATAGGTTGTCCTTAATGTCACAAAACTCCCCAAGTATAATCATAACACTGTCATTTCTATTTAATAAAACATTTAAAAAAAAAAGTCAGTCATGGCAGAAAAATAAAAATAAAAGTAAAAATTTATGACTCGGTTTATGTGGCATATTGTTTATACGAATATTACAAAACCACTAAACGATCACAAAGATGAGCCTAAAATGTGCTTCCACAAAACATATAACATGTTTCATGGATTTTTCTATGTAAACATCGTGTTTACAACGACTACCCTTATATCCAATTTATCATATACGAGCTATATAATCCACAACAACTAACCGATACAAAAGGTTGGGCGATGATGGTTAAAAACTTGTGGCAAAAAGCAAAAATGGGTAAAGGGGAATGAAATCGCAATGAAAAGTGACTAACGGAAAATCTACATACCTAGCTAGCTATCGACCAAGTTGAATACAAACTTGACCTCATTTTAACCCTATATTTATACACCTATCCCCTCTCTGCAACTCAGGCCCCCTATTTTTTTTAGATCGACTATAATGGTCGTTGTGTTATTCGTCACTCTATGACAAAACCAAATAGGCCAAAGCTGGTCGGCTAGTTGTGACGAAACCCGACCAAACAATATTATAGTTATATTCTCTCACCTGATTTCAAGCAAAAGGCTTGGTAAAGGAAATTGTCGCACTATTTCGAAAAAGGTGCATTTTATATAAAAATATTACATTTCTTATTGCCTAACACTAACTTTAGAACCATCATGACGAATATTGACCGCAACTCAAGGGGTATATAAAGGCATAGTGTCCTTTTAAGGAATGTCCACATTAAAACGACCATAACATGCAGTCAGAAAAGGAAACAGTCGATTGGAAGGACGAAAAAGTGAAATTAAAATAATGATGGTTCCAACATCATGCAACCGTATAACATGAAAATAAAATTGCAAATTTCTTCTGACAATGGCGTAGCTATATATAGGACATAGGTACAAATATGGATTTAACCTATATCTCAAAAATTTCTATTGCAAGTTGAATATTTTCACAATGAAGGACTTTTTTGTTCATGTTTGAAATTTGTTTTAAATTTAATAAGGCGCTGCCATTTTTTGATTTAAAAGCACGTTGAAATGGAAAGCTTTTAAAATACGTATACACGTATTTCGCCGAATTTAATTTTTTTTTTTCAATTGTTAGGTAAGTACGAGAGGAATAATAATCAAAAAAATAAATTTGTATTTATAACCAATAAAAATATGAAAATGGAATATATAAATAGTAAGTAGGTAGGTACCTACATAAATATAAAATGAAAGAGAGAAAATAAATAAGTATAAATTTATATCCGATCGGAAGTGTTTAAAGGTTGTGAAATAAGATACCTATATCTACCTACAAAAATAATATAAACCCCATCTGACCACCGACTGATACAGCAGCGAGTGTAAAGAGGAAAGTTGGTATAGGCAGCTATAATATTACTTGTTTCATTTTTGTTTTTTTTTTTTTTAATCTGAAAATCGAATGCAAAATTATAGCAATTTCCGATGTAATAAATCATCATATGGAATAAGAAAAATAAAATTTCAATGAAAATAATTTTTGAGCACTGACACGAATTTATTTAAATAAATTCTTTGATTTTTTTTGCGGATATTTTATTATTTTTGTATGTTTTTTTTTTTTTTTTTTTTGAAAACATCATGTTTTTGTATATGTATTCATTTTGGCATCGATTTATCTGTGGGTGGAATATTGGTTGATGACAATTTTTGTTTGGTATGTTTACACGATACTGTTGTTGGTACTTATAATTATATTCGTTGATATTCATATTTTTTGAATTTTCGTGCTGCTTGTCAAAAGGAGATATAATATGCCATGATTGAAAAAGATTATAAGTTGACAAAAATATTAAATTGTTTTTATAATAACTATAGCGTAACATTTACATATGTAAGTGTTTATTAGTTTAATTCAGTATTCAGTTGAAGTTTATTGAAAATATAGTTTGAGCACGATACTGTTAAGTGTTCAATAACACTTTTTTTCATTTTTTCAAAACTTTAAATAAAGGTACCTGCCATTTATTTTTTTTACATTTTTAGAAAATCTTTTTTTTTCAAAAATGTTTCTAAATATATTTTAAAAATAAACAATTCGTTTTTAATATATATACATATGTGTATGTATTATGTATTCATTTTTTATGAAAAATAGTTAACCATTTTTTGTTTTTTGTTTTTCTTTGAAACTCTTAAACAGATTTAAAACAGAAGAATGTTTTTAAAAGTTAAAAAAGTACTGGCACAAAATTTAAGACGATTTAGTTCGATATTAAAGCATTTTTAGTTTGAAGCTAGGTTCAAAACAGGAGCCAGATTCTGTAATATACGAAACGAAAGCGATCGTTCGTTTTTCATAAACAAACATAAGCAAAAACGAAAACGATTGTTCGCTTTTTCCATACAGAATGCTACCCCAGGATTTTACAAATTTTAAACGAGTCGTCATGTGCTATCTTTTTAACATTTCATTAAAATTAAAATCACCAAATGCCTATTTTAAGTTTTGAATATCATACCAACTCCTAATGTCACTTTGACAATTGAAATTGTGAAAATGGTATGTTTGCTTACTTTTTTGCACGACCTATCACTGTTTTAGACGTGTTCAACTGAAGTTTATTAAGAAAATAGGTTTAGTAAAACATTAGTAAAAAAAATGTTTAAAACTAAAAACATTTTAGTAAAGAGTTTTAAAGTTAGTAATTTTGTATGTAGTATCATGCTTATGCTTCAACTTAAAATTGTTTTAAATTTTGCGCCAATATGTACTAAAATTTTCAAAACAAGAAATATTTTTTAGATTTTCAAAAAAAGTTTCAATTTTTTTTTTTTAAACTGAATATTTAGAAAACAACTTGGTAGATTTTTATTTAACTTGGCACCAAAAGGTAAACATTATCTAGCAGATTTTAAACAAAAATTTTTTTAATTAACGGCACTTTCCATTGCGATCCCATTAAAGAAAATCTTATTTTTCTCAAAAACTACTCCTTCACGATTTGTCAAATTTGTGTTTGTGCTAATATTAGTCCACCATTCAAAGGAACAAATCTTACATCAAGCCATTATATTAAATGAAGTTGAAGATCTCTGCATCTGAAGTTTACTTTTTTCTTTTAGACTTGCAGATCTCGATAAGTATTAATGGTATGGCAAATTTTAAACACCAAAATGTTGAGGGCAAGTTTTTCCAGGGGCGATGTCCGTTACTTTTTTTGAATTAAACCTCGTAATATTTTTTTTAACTGAGTTTTTAAACTTTTAAAGAAATATTTTTTTTAAAAGTGCAGATAGACCACAATAAATAGAGCATAAGTTTCTCTAGGGATAATGTTCCTTATTTTTGATTTATTTTTTTTATTAAGCTTTTTTGACCTAAAAAAAAAACAAGCAAGATTAGACCCTTATAACTTCGGATCAACGAATGGTACAAACAATTACATACATGCACAAATTAGGTTTTCCAAACTCTAGAGGCGATGTTTTTTATTTTTTTTTTATTTCATGTTCTTATGTATTTTGTTCTTGCCTAGCAACAAATTATAAAAAAATGTTAATAATAAAAAATAGATACACAAAAATTAGTTTTTTCCCTTTTTCCCACATTTATTTATAAAAAACTAGGTAGTCCACCTGGCTTTGCATGGAATTTTTCAGCAATTTAAGCATTTTAAAAAGAGAAAATAAAATTTATAGGGGCTTCAAACAAACAATTTACAATGAAGTTTTTGGCCAGCTCCAATAATAATTTGTATATACAAATGAAGCAATCTGAGAGCGTAACGCCTTCTGTTGGAGACCTCATTTTCGGGAGGGACAAAATTATCTGATTTTCAATTTGGTAGTGTTTGTCATTGTAATGTAATTTTCAGAGATCACCACCATCCACCACTGAAAGTATGCAATTTCGGGTGTTTACGATTTTCCAATTTACCCAGTCTAAATATTCAATTTTCGGCTCCGTAGTGTGAGAATCAGGTAATCAATTCGAATACAATAATAAGTCCTCATGCAAATCGAATGATGTTCAGCCGAATTATGTGCGTATACAAACAAAAACCCAATTCATTTAACGATTTTTAAAAATTTTGTTCTGGAGCAGATGATTTAGGGAAAAGAAAAATACATTGACATAAAAAAGGGAAAAAAAAAACGCACCAATTTTTTTTTTTGTGAATACTAGACTCCCAAAAAGTTCAAATTTAACGGATTCACATGTAATATTTATAATCCAACGAATTATAGATTCTAATCGATAATGGACAGATTTTTGATAAGAGTCCTCAATTTAATTCCAAACTCTATCCAATGATTTTGAAATTTCAAGTGCTATAATCTCACATTCTCCAAAAAAAATGCTAAGTTTTGTTAATAGTTGTACCCACAATGTTTTTTTCATAAGGAGTACTTTTCAATACTTTGCATAATGGAAACTTGAAAATTTTCTTTGTCATCTTTTTTATTATTCTTCTTGCTAAAAGAGTTACTTCAGAGTTCATATGATGAAATAATTTTATTTGTGATGGCAATGCAGCTGTTTCTATCTATGGCTAAACTATTTTTAAAAATAATTTATCATCAAAATAATCAAAAACAAGGGGATATGTTTCGTACCGCGAATATATATTGATGGGTCTATATTTCAGCTTAAAAAAGCTGTCAACACCAATAGAACATCTAACCTCAATTATTTCATTAGAAACAACCTTAATTTTTCCAATTCATTGTAACGAATTTATTAATATTTTCTTTGTAGTTTTATATTCATATAAATCTTTCAAAAAAATAAATAAAATATTGCTGTTCTTTTAATAAATTCAGACAAGAGTGCACTTTTACTCTCTATCTACGAGTACATATATTTTGCATGAGTCATAAAAAAAAAATCTAAATAATTTTAAAAACTTCCAAGTTCAATATTCTAAGTAAACTTATTGCAGTTTTATTTCTCAATTCGATTTACATAAGTTATTGAATGAATAAACAGCAAAAAAAGCAATATCAAGCAATTTTGCTTCAAGCGAGAAATGTGGAAATAAGGACCAATATGCAATATACATAAATTAAAACAAAAAACTCTTACGTCAATATTTGCTTTTTTTTTTAAATAGATTTTGTTCATGATATTTCTGAAAAATACGATCAAAACTTACAGCAGCTGATATAGTTTTTAATTTTAATTTTAGTTTAGTTTTGTTTTGATTTAGTTACGTATACGCCAAAAAACACGTTCAACCAAGTGCAAAGAATGACTGCAGGAGTTATGGTAATAATATTTTGCCAGTAATATTTTTTTTTACGCAAGATAAAATATCTACCCTTAGTAAAAGTATGGTGTTTTAGTTATTGAATACTATAATAATAATAATTTTATTTACAAAGTACGAAAGTTTAAATGGGTTTAAAAATTATTGAAGCGATATTTACAGGATCTTCCAAATAAAGTGGTATCAATTTTAAATAATTAAATTTTAAAAAAGGTTAAAAATACGTTTATGTAATACAGTGAATTATATCTCCGTTATTTTTTTAAGGTGTCAATTCTGTTTATGATTAACTATTATTAATTTTTTTTGCCTTAAACTCGATTTATTTCTCTATGAACTCGTAGTAAAATTACGGATTATTTTCCTTTTTTAAAAATTATCATCTTCATAAGAGAACATTACTACCAACTCATAAAAATCATTTACAATAAACCATGTGTACTTTTTAACATAGAAAATAATACTAAAGAATATGTTTGGATATTAGATTTAGATTTAAACAAGTAAACCTTTCTTTAACAAAAAATTAATTAACTCTATGAACGTATGAACGCACATGGAAATGACAATTGACTAATTTTTCCCTCACAAAAATGGTATCGCCAACAGATGGCGTTACACTCTTACAATGCTAAATTTGTTTATAAAAATTACTGGAGCGTGCCAAAAAATTCATTGCCAAACGTTGTTTGAAGCCCTTTAAATTTTGTTTTCATTTTTTAAATACTGATGAAAAATTCCGTGCGAAGACTGGGTGGATCAGCTGGTTACAAATAAATTTATCAACCTTTTTTTTCAGAATACTTCAGTTAAAAATTTTGCTTGAAAATGTGGAGTATTATTTTCACTTAAAAAGAACTCCTATAGGACTCTTATATAAGAATGTTTATCAAAATCGTTTGCTTAAAATCTCCTTTCTTAAAGGCTGATCGTTATTTTTAAAAGCTAAAATTTCTGGGAAATAACCTTTAAATGTCTTAAGTTGCAAATTTGAAGAAAATCGCTTCAGTGATTTATGCTATAGGGTGAGATACAAAAAGGCCAAAGGAATTTTGAGACCAATTTTCTTCGTGTTATTTGTCAACATAATTTAATTTTTGATTGAAATCTCAAGTTCGTTTTTTTTGTGAATCCAAAATACGCCCTATTATAGTACCTTTATCGCAAGTCAAAATTAAAGATGGATGAGGGAAGGAATACACTAATTTTTAGTGTATGCTTGTATGTTTTAAAGGAATAAAAAATCAATCTTGAGCTTATTAACACTTGGTCTGTTTGGTAACGTGAAATTTCTTGCAAATTCACACAAATTTTTACAAAATTTCAAAATTTGCTGTCAAAACCCATAGAAAAAAAATCAGTTTTTTGAAATTTTGTTGAAAAAAAAGTTGCCAAAAAAACTAATTTGACATTAATGTACTACAATAAAACCCACTTAAGAATAACCCGCTTGAAAGAAAAACCTGAAACACTTTTTTCATCCCCGAATATTTATTTACATTAAAGACACTTTGAGTGATAAACCCAGATGCCTGAAAGATGTTTTAATCTAAATTTTATATTTTTTATTGAAAAAAACTCTCCTAAGTGAAACCAACATAATTTAATCGAACATAACAAAAAATTCATGAACGCTTTCACTTCTTTTTATTTTTCACCTCCACCAAAATATATTCACCACGAAATTGACATTTGAATTTCTGATATGTCACAACCATTTTTGGAATTTAAAAAAAAAAAATTAATTTCATTTAAGCGGGGTTCGTTTAAGTGAAAAACCCTTTTAAGTAAAAGAAAGACGGTGACATCTTAAGCGAGTTTTACTGTATTATTATTTTTATTTTTTACAAATAAAATAAAATGTAGTAGAATAAGAGACCAGAAATCAATCTTTTAACAGACAGCAAACGACCTTATAATAAAAGCCAAGACACTTCACTGAAAAAAAAATCGTTTGTAATATCAATAAACACCGTTTATTGACTGTTTTTTCATTGTCTCAATAAACTTTTTGTTGATACTACGAACTTTTATTGTTTCAAAAATTTTCATTTAATAAACGGTTTGTTGGCTCAATTAAACTCCGTTTATTGAAAATTAAAATTTAAAAATTAATAAACGGTTGCTAGTATCAATAAACTTTTTTTTTGGCACAATAAACTCATACATTGCGCCAAACAATTGTTTTATAAAACTTCTTTTTTTACTTTGATAAATGAGTTTATTGGCGCAATAAACAAATTATTAAATGTCAATAAACATTTTAATAGATTTTAACATTTTTGTTTATCATCGTAATAAACTCTATATTGCCTCAATAAACTATTTATTGTCCCAATAAAGTTTTTAGGGGTAGCTAAATACTTTATTTTTTTCAAATTATGGTCGATTCTAATAAAATTCACATTCTGTTCATGCTGTGATTTTTATATAGAGTCGGCAAGCATTAACCATAATTTGCATCTTCGATGGGTGCGAGTAATATTACGAAATGCATTCTGGAGTTGACGTCACTTGAATAAAAATTAAAAGTTCAAGTGACTTCAACTCCAAAATGCGTTTTGTAAAATGCTGTCGCACCCTTCTAAGACGCAAATTATGTGCTATTCTTAGCGACTCTTATAAGAATCACAGCATGTACACAATGTGAATTCTATAACAGTCAAATATAATTAAAAACAAAATTAAACTTATTAACATTTTATAGGGACAATAAATAGTTTATTGGGACAATAAATAGGTTGTTGGGCCAATACAAAAAGTACATTGCCCCATCTCATAATTTTTGTAAAAGATAAATAATTCAATAAACAATTTCTTGTCTCAACAAACGTTTATTGGGCCAATAAACCACTTTTTCTTGTATCAATAAACGTTTATTGGGACAACAAACCACTTTTGCTTGTATAAATTAACGTTCATTGGGTCAATAAACGTTTATTTGGTCAATAAACGCTTTTGCTTGTATCAACAAATGTTTATTGGGCCAATAAACAGATTTAGCTTGTATCAATAAATATTTATTGTGTCAATAAACCGCTTTTTATTGGCCCAATAAACCAGTTTCTTGGACGAAAATTGATAAATTAATTTATTGTCCCAACAAACTTTTTTATTGTATCTACGTACCTTTTTGGTTCAGTGTTCTTCTATTAAAATGATATTATCTTCTATTGAAATAATAAATCAATCCTTATAATTATTTAGAAATACTTAACACCTAAAGTTAAAAAAAAAATCAACATTAACAACCTAAATAACATTTAAATTTACTTAAATCTATTTTGAAAACCAACAAAATGCTATTATGAACAATTTTGATCGACATTTAAAAAAAAGAAAAAAAAATATTACTTCCGTTTAAGTATCTACAACCCATATCATTTCACATCCATATCCACTTCAATAAAACAGTCGAATAAACACAATTATGAGCAATCAGGCATCAATTTGAAAATAATAAAACGATCATCAATTGGCCATGTCTGTCTGAAAGCCTCTAAAGCTTGTCTGTTATACATAATATATGTGATGTGAAGAACAAGAAGTATATTAATAAACTTTTCTTTAAGTAGGTACTCAACTCAATATTGTTCCTAGAAATTGTGTTTTATTTTTAATTTTTTAATTCTTTTTTAATTTTTTTTTTTTTTTTATAAACAAACAAATTTTTAAATGATGTCGGACCAAGTGAACCAAATACACTTGCTAATTGAATAAACAAATAAACGTTCTCAAACTTTCTCGACTCGCGGCAAAATATGCCTGATGTTCATAAGTTTACATTAAAAATGTTCATTGTGCCAGCGATGACTAAATGTTTATTTGCATAATATAGCTATACCAACGACACTGAGACGTAGAAGACAAAAAACACACACACACAGACTCGGTGCTCTGCTATAGTTTTGATTGTTCAATTAAAGTTTGTCTTCTAGTTTTGTTTTCTGTTTGAACCCGAACTTCTATGTCTCTGAGCATTAAGAAGTAAGAACTTATGTACCTACTTCCAAATTAACGCAACTTCTGAAAGGATATTCAAATCCAAGTTTGTTTTTGGATTAATTCTTTAGCTTACCTCAGGAGCCTAAGATTTGCAATTAAGATGTTTTAATTGAGTTTACAACAAGTTTTTGAAATCATAAAGGAAAATATGTTTGTTCCTTGATTTCTATGTGCAAAAATAAATGAAACCAAGTCAACATACCTTACGAAGAAAAAAAAAATAAAAACCATAAATAATTCCCTCATCCCAAAATATGGACTTAATGAGCTAAAGACATGCAAAACATTTGTTTTCAAAAACATAAATAGTTACAAAAAAAAAAAAAATACTATAGCAACAAAAAGAAAAGATGGCAACTCGTAACGAACCATCGTGGCTAAAATGGAATGCCGTTACTCGTTGATTTAATATAGAACGACGAGCTGAGTAAAGAATTAATGATGTGTGACGTTGTGACGTTTTGGGTTATGACACAGCAAAATGTGCGATAAGGTCACCAAAACGTATCTGTTTATCGTATGTACATATATATGCGGTAGGTCGGTATAAGCCATATTTTGTATTATTATGTGTGTCATTTATATGAAAGTGTATTACATACATACTCCTTGTATTTGGCAGGACATGAATTGGAGGTGGTGGTGCGGTTGAAGTGTGTCATAAACGACAGAGAGATATTGGTAGAATTATAGCAAATATGTCGCAGTGACAGGTCTTATAGTACCTACATAAGTAGGTATGTTGATATGTATATGTAAGTAAGTAAATATTGGACCGACCACCGGCCAACTCACCGACGCAATGTACGAGTAATCATATTATTATGAATCAGCATTTAGGAGGAAATTTATATTTAAATAAGATTGTTATGTTTGCATTTGTTGAACGACGACCAAGAATATCTAGAAGTGGAGAGTATTTTAGGGTTTTTAATTACTTTTTTGTTTAAGGTTTCGGAAAAACTGATTTTATGATAATGAGGAGGAAAATAATATTTAAGCCTTTCCTTTTTTGGAGAAAGAAACTAAATCAATATGCTTATACATACCTAGTTGGATATTGAAGGGAAGAAGATTTATTTTGTGATAGCTTTGTCAAAAAAAATACATACATACCTTTTCAAAATTTAATAAAGTCTGCTGAATTGAATATCAGCTCATGCAGTTTTACCAAGTTTTACTAGTGGAGCGGCTTAGTATACAAAATATTTGACAATGGTGCATTTAATGATATAAAAGCATCAATACTATAATATTAGTACATTTTAAAAATATTATTTTAAGATATTGGGTGACTTTATATGTCTACTCCTTTAGATGGGAGGGGAAAATAAAAAAAAAATATCTAAAATATAAAAAAAGAAAAAGAAAAGAAACAACGGCAACACTTACAATATCACGTTTTATATTTTTCAAGCCAAGAACTAATTCTTCAATTCTACGTTCAAATTTAATTATTTTAATGCTTAGTTTACGAATAAATTAATTGTTTCTAGGTCTTTTTTCACAATGTCTGATTAAAGTTCTGATTACTTATCCGACAGATAAATATTGGCACAGGGTTATTATAGTTTAAATTAATTAAATTGGTTATAAATCCACACATTAATTTTGTTTGGATTGTGGACATACGACCCAGTGCTAGTATTAATGTGTCGCGTAACTAATCAGAACTTTAATCAGACATTGTGAAACAAGCCCTTGAACTTAAATTTTAAAAATAATATTACATATTTTATTTTTTCAAAATTTTTAAGTCCTAATTATAATTTTCGATAATCTTATTAATTTTTATAGTCGATGCTTACAGCCATCTGCTTTAGTTTTTGATTTAATTATATAAAACTACTTTTTTCTTAGAAATATTCAAACATTCATTTTTGGTTTTTGAACACGACTTTCTTGTCTAGATTATAAGATTTGGACAGCGACGGTCGTAACACTTTTGTCCGTCTAAGGGCCAGTTGTACAATAGTGGTTCAGCCTCGGTTCAAGATTTTAACTCACTGATTTCGGCGGATTAACTAAGGTTCAACGCTGGTTCAAGTATGTAATTGGTTATTATCACACACTTGAACAGTAAACCACTGTTGAAACTCAATTAATCCGCCGGAATCGATGGGTAAAAATTGCTGAACCACGGTTTAAATATTTGTACAACTGGCCCTAAGGGAGTTGTCCGTCCAAGGGAAAAAATTAAAAACAAATTAAAAAAATAAATATACAGGAAACAAGATACAAAAACAGACCACGCAGCTGCAGAAATGAAAACCGTTATGCAATTTATCACAGACAGCATGCACCACACACACACTGTGCTACATTGTTATTTTTTTTTTGTTATTTTCGTTAGTTTTGTTAGTACGTGTTTCTTGTCCCTTCGGATCTATTGCCGCTGCGAACGAGTGGGAACGTTTTTCATGCAAGAGAAAATATGGGTAAGAGTTGATGGAAATAATAGTTGAAATTTAAAAATTACAAAAGGATTTTGTCCACCTAAGAGAATTAAATTTGACAAATTGCGTCTGATATTCTTGTCTGCGTCCGGGTAAGGTGCAGTGTCCGCTTAAGGAATCCACGGTCGTGAGAATTTGTCCGCTCATGGGGATTGTCCGCTTAAGGGACCTCACCGCAAAAGGAGGTTTCTCTGTATTAAGGAATAAGGAAGTATTCAAAGACCAGCCAAGCTCTCAAGCAAAGTACCAACACTTTTTAAAGGACCACATTCAGGTGATTTTCAACACCCCCAATCTTCAGTACCAATAATCTCAACAAAAAAAAAGCTGAACAAACACAGTTGCTTTAACAAATGTCAAAATGTTCATTTAGAAGGCGTGGTATCCGCCCATTTCAAATTACTTGTAATGCATGCAAAGGGAAAAATTCCAAATTTGGATTTTTAAATGAGGTAGGCGTGGTGCACTTTGTATGGAAAAATGGAAAAAAAATCATTAAATCTAAACCACTTAACCGATTTTGGTAAAAATTCAGATTTGATAAAAAATTTGATGTAAAATCAAAATAAATTATTCTGCCTATACTGCCACTCCCACTTTGAAACAAATATCGTCGTGAAAAAGATATACAAATCCAGGTTGTTGTCTAAGTAAACTTTCTATGGTAATGCTTTTCTTCAGGGATCAGAATATTCATAGTTTTTGTCTCAAGCCCACTTTGTGGGTGTATTTTTTTTTTTAACTTTTTTCACTTTTAAGTTTGGAGGAAGTCTTAATTCTATTGATGATTTCAATGAATTTATCACACATAAATAAAGTATAGAATATGTATACAAAATGAGCTCAGAAAATATCCCCCTACTGACACGCCTACACGCTCTCTAAATCCTATGTTTCACATTTCATTATAGCTGTGTTGAGACCGGAGGGGGCAAGTAGGGGTTTTTGACTGTATGACAAGCGCTCAAAATTGTTGTTCTGAGTTATTTTTCAAAGTTTTAAATTTTCTTCACATCACAAAAAAAAAAAAACAGCTACAAATTCCACCCTATCATTTAGCTGTCTTACTGCACACCGACCCTGTGTCAATGTATTTTTTTTTTGTAACTCACACCTTTTTGAAAAAAAAACCTCACTTTTTCCTCGATATACCATGTTCATCTATTTCTTACTCTAAGTTTATAACTGCACGCTCAAAATTAGTATTGTAAGATTTTACTGCTGTACTGCATTGTTAAGCATCATAGGGAAGAAAAAGAGGGAAAGAATTGTTAACAATTATGTATACGCATCCCTACCGATTGTTTTACAATGACGCAAATTTAAAGATCTTTAGGGCTGCAATTATAATGCATTGGAAAAATGAGAATTTCAGATTTTATATTCATTGGGAGAGGCGAATTCACTCATTTTATATTATTTGTGTTTGAATCAAACCTATTTGCTTCCTGGTTATTAAATCTTCAAAAGCTATGTACCTATATTATTTTATAGTTTGAAATGTCAAACATAAATTGAAATTTAATTGAATGTCTATTGGACTTCGGTCTAATCCTGGATGGGCTGAACAACCTCAGCTATTACAGTCAAATAAAAAACTCATCAAATCTTTGGGCATCGACTATTAAAATACATATATTCTACTTCATCACAGCACACTAATGATTTTCGATGGAATTATGCTTTGTGCTGCTGCTGCATCATCATCATGCTCTCTCCGTCGTTATTAAATATGGTCTCTCAATTTTTTTCACACTGAGAGAGATATCCTTTATAGTCTTTGGGAATAATAAACTTTAATTAAAAATAATTTTCATACAAAAAATTTTCATTTAAAAAAAAAAAATATCAACTTCAGAAAACTTAATCTGCTTGTGACAACTTAAAAAAAATTTAATTATATAGTTATTTTATGAAGGTTGATGATTGATTCAAAAGAATTCACCTCGCAAAAACAACCCTGTATATTTTGATTGATTTTTGTATGAGTTTCAAAAACCCTTAATGTCAAATTAAATCAACTTTAAAGAACTTATAGTTATCATTCTCCTATCTCTTTGTCATTGACTAATTGATTTTTAATTTAAACACTACAATATGAATTTTGAGGGAAAATTAAAGGGTTTGAGTAATTGTTTCGATTTTTTAATATGAACATTATAGGAGTGTTTTATTGGGAAGTATTAAAATTTCTCTTGATAAACAGTAACATAGCCAAAAAAGTGTGTGTAAATCTATGGCCACAAGGAAAAACATCTAAAGTCGTTTTTTAAATTTTTCACGAGAGACTGGAAGTTTTTTTTTTTTAAAAGTTCAAAGTACCAAATTCTCTTGAATATTATTGGAAAATCTGATCGCCTTTAAACTATTGCGGAATTAAAGGAAAATTTTGTCTCCATTTTATGATACAAAAATTTAAAAAATTACAAAATAGATTCAGACACGCTGATTCTAATGACAAACAAACCTCAATCGTCAGAAATAAGTACAAATATATTGCCAGGTTTTACTTTTCCGAGAAACCCTTTACTGGCAAGTACAGAGATTCTTTTTGTAGCCGCACTTCATGAATGTAGAATGCCTTTTCTGGATTTATTTGTCCCTTTCATGAATTGTATTTGATTAAACAATGTATAGCTAATTGTTCAATAAAACACGCCTAATGAATGGAAAAGGGAAAAATAAATCTAGCAAGAATTTTACATTCATGAAGTTTGGCTTCAAAAAAATCTCAGCATCTGCCACTTTTAACCTTGTTAACAGCCAAAAATCCTAGAGCTAGTGCTGTTAATTTTAAAATTAATCTGTACATTGATGTTAAGAAAAAGATATAAAAGTTTAATATGGCTTATTAAATGAACAAAAATTTACCCCTTTAACAGTTAGAATAAATATTTACCAACATTAATGCATTCAAGCACAAAATAGTTAGTTAGATAAATATCTTCTTTTAATCCTTTAAATTTAAAATAGATTGCATGACTATAGATACCTATTAAATATGTCATTCAAAGGTGCCTCTATGGCTCAGTAACGTCACTTGTGATTTGTGAAGTCATTATTTCCTAATAGCCATGGTCCTTGTGATTTTTTGTTTGTCCCTATAGTCAATATTGCTCCAATAATTGTCAATTGTCCTTTCTATATTCTTCCATATAGAAATTGACCGAAAGAAATAACAAAACAATGAGCTCCACACCATCGTACACTATATATGTATATATATCCACCAATTGCATAATATAAATCTTTTTCCCTCTATCTCTATATATTCTATTATATACATACATACATAGAAAGCCAAATTCGAATAGCGCAAATTGTTGGCCCAGAGTGAATTATTGGCAGGACATAGTTTTCCATAGGCACATTAATTTTATACTGGCGACATTTTGGCTTATATCCTTCTACACTATACTTCTATGAAGCTTCAACACATATCTACACATAAAGAACCAACAAAAATACGAAAAACATTTGGAAAATGCACTTCAAGTTAAATGGGACGTAGTTAAACCCAATCCATAAGTCAACACATAAGGATCTATAGCAAGAAAGTAAAAAAAAAGAACAAAAATCGGGTGAAAAATTGCCCTAAATAGAACCTAAACGACATTACTGAACAGATATATATAGTTTTTTTTTTTTGTTTTTTAATTTTTCTTTCACTTTCAGATACAAAAGTGACGAAATTTAAATCACAATAAGTGTCGCAAGAAGTTGCTTAATTTTTCGTCCACAGAGAGAAGTATAAGGTAAAAAATTGTATGTACATTTTATCTACGGCAGGTACCTCTGGAGAGAGTTTCGAGAACTATTCATGTTTCACTGCTCGAACGCTACTAATATAAATATAGATGTTTTTTTTTTTTTAAACATAAGAATACCAGCCCAAAATTTGTAGATCCTTATATGTTGGGGAGATTGCAATTAAATGGGAATAAAAGCTATAGAGCGTGTATATGTTGGATCAAAATGGCGGTGCAATTTTCTAAACAAAAATGGCATTAAATGGAAAAATTTCTTAAAATAATTCACAAGCAGTTTTACTGCAGTCAATCCAATACGAGGGTTTACAGTAATATATACCAACAAGAGTATAAATTGGTTCAAGATAACAAATTAGGGATTCATAAAAAAATCGCGAACTCGGAATTTTGACCAACTTGATATTACGATGATAGCGAAGTCGAAAAATGTGGGTTTCGCAATTCTCTTTGTCTGCCTGTCCTTTCGACTAAGTACATCTTAATTGGATGGGTCGACTTTCTGTAAAGTCGGTACTTAGCCTTTTTTTGGCCTAACAAAATTAATACCTCCCGTGCCCATACATTTTTTTTTTTTAAATAGCTTTTAAGTCTTTAGTCCTACAAAAATTTAGCGTTTCCTCCCGGTGAGCTCACTTGGACTTATCTGCAGTTGACTAGTGAGGGCCTTGTCAATATCTTTTTTTTTGATTAGTAAATTTTTTTTCCAAAAAGGCTACTATTTAATTGAAAATTAATTCATATAAATGGTTATAAATGGTACCTTCCATAGAACCATTTTTTTTTATTTTCGATTTTTTCAAAAACTATTCAACTGATTTCGATTTAAAACTAATTTTTTTTTTGATTTTTAAAAAAAGCTTAAATATTTTTTTTTGAGAACTCAATAACTTTTAACTAGCTAGATAACTGATTTTATAAGAAAAATTATTCTTATAACCATAAATTACGGTACCTCCCATATACAAGTGTTTAAAAACTTTTAAGGAAAATCTTATTTTTCTCAAAAACGGCTCCTATGATTTTGATTAAAATTTTTATGTGACCTAATATCGATCTATTAAACTATTGCAACAAATTTTGTAACTATCGATTAATTTCACAAATCTTATAGAACCTTTTTTTGCTCTCAGTAATGTCATTAAACATTTTTTTACATGCGAGCTCCTAAGTTTAAATAATATTCTATATACAAATTTAAAAAAAAATTATTTTGGATTTAAACAAAAATTTTAAAATATTTTTTTTTGAAAATTCGATATTCCGAAAATAGATAGATGATTTTTTTTCAAAACTAATTTTTTAACTCCGCATAAATAAATGCTATTTTTTTTCTTAAAAATAATTACAAATTTTTTTATATAAAAATTAATTTTTTTAAATTGTACTCCAACAATTTTTCATAAATTCAGATTTGTTTAAAAAGCCAGATGATGTACATCACGTTTGGGTAAAATCAATTTCAGAGGTTGTTTAATCACTTTACTTGTAAATATATTGATTGTTGGATAATATTTTATTCTAAACTGCATATTTGCAACACGGTGATATATTGTTCATATTTATGTGATCACATAATACTATCTTTTGGCAGATGGTATAAAATATAGGCTCCCATAACTAATTTATTTCTTTTATCAAATAAAATTTTTTTTAAAACCACAGTGTCGTCGTACATAAGAGCAAGTTTGTGCGACATTTTATTTTTAACAGTAAATCGATTAATTTAAAGGAAAATCTTATTTTTCTTTAAAACGGTTTTACAGATTTCATTTAAAAAAAATCAAGTTGAATATTATAGGGTAATTGCGGGAGAGATGCCGCTTCGGGAGAGATGCCGCATAGCCCAAAAGTCAGATTTGTAGTCGACCCTGCCAAAAATTTTTTTTAGTTTTTTTTTCATTTGGTTTCAAAACATAAACGAGAGAAATAAAAAAGGTTGCTTATCAAAGTTAACGAGAGTTATTGCGATCTATTTTGATTTTCGTTCTCGTTCGTAGCCTGGAAATTTTTAAGTTCGACGCCAGCAGTCGTTGCATATGGAAGTTAGAACCCGTTTTGTTTGTAAGTAAGTATTTTAGGTGATTGAGTGGTTTTGAATGAAGATGCTCAAGTGACTTTTTTTACTTTTTCCTTTTTTTTTAATTTGTCTGCTACTGTGCGGCATCTCTCCCTCACTTCGGGGAGAGATGCCGCACTTTTTGTGAGGTAAGATGCCGCATATTGAAATTTTCCGTTAACTAAAATTCCGGTGCCGTTTAACACTAGAAAAAAACAGTTCGTAGAGACGCAGAAACTGTAACTTAAAAAAAAATTGATTAGAGGAAGATTGAGTCGGTTAATGATCCAAATTTCAGTGCAGAATTCTAGAAAAACTATTTTTTAATAAAAAAAAGAAGATTGGGTAAAATGCACCAATTTCTAGAAATGGTTGCATGAAAATTGTATACAATTTAAAAAAAAATGACAAATTTGTCTTTTGTACTGACTGTTGATCAAGAAGAACGTAAAAACATACGTTTTAGATGAAATACATTTTTTTTTTGTTAATGATCTTACACTGCGGCATCTCTCCCTCACTTGTTGGGAGAGACCAGAATTCAATATAATTTATTTTTAATTATTTATTATTTAAACAATAAGTTTTTTTTCTGTTAAGTCTTTTTTTATGGTAGAACACAAATCCATTTTTAAGTTTTGTCAAAAAAATAAATTGTTTTTTGTTAATAACACAACAAAAAATTGAGTTTTATAAAAGCGCGGCATCTCTCCCGCAATTACCCTATAAGCACTTGTAAGCTACCTTTTCAGCTACAAATTTCAGACCCTTGGTTATTAATAACCTAATAGTATACTTCCCATTAAATAATTTCTTTGACTTTCTCGAAAACGATTTAACAGATTTTGATCAAACAATTTTGTAGGCAGAAGCTTCTAGACAGTATAAATAATATTGTTTACCAATATTTTAAAAATTTGATGTCAAAATTAAATTTTAAAAATATATCAAAATTGTTATAACGGAATCAAATACCAAATATTTGTTTTACAAATCCAACTTAATAAGATCTCAGTGAAAAAAAATAATAATTCTTCAATAAAGGGATTGCCTTTAACTTTTGTATACATGAAACAGATTAAAGCAAAGAAAAAAAAAATAAAAATCGTAGAATTGTTTAATTAAATTCCTTTTTTTTATTTTTGCACGAAACCAATATTTATCCTGGTGCAGAGGAAGTTAAAATAACTGAAAATGCCAGTCCTATATAGTTGAAAAGTCATTATTAGAGACCAAAGAAGTGTCAGAGGGAGGTATGGCAGTGGCAGTGGCAGAGCTGCGGAGGCAACAGCGCGATTGCCGGAAGGCCAAAATAGCGTGTGTGTTTTTTTGACTTTCTCTCTTTTTTTCATAATAGTGGTTCTCAGGATGATGACAACATCGTTGGTTGCCCCGTGGGAATTCGATTGTGTGCTGCACGCGCGGTCGCAGCGTTGATTGCTGGCTGCTGAGCATTATGTCAAACGGAAATAATGACTCCAAAGTGGTTGGGTAGGTGAATACAATCCGATTAGGGCAGATCAAATGGCATTTTAGGTTTATGGGGGGATGAAAAGTACTAAAGATATATATGTTTATATTTATGTCTTTAAGGGCATATTATTCATTTGAATATATAAGGAGGTTGATCTTTTTTTTTATTTCTTAACGCTTTTTATTTGAATTAAAAAAATGTCAGATAAGAGGTTTCTTGTTGTGGGGAGATTATTTTTTTAAAAGTCATTAAAGTGGAAATTTATTACCATTTTTTTTCTTTTTCTTATAAGAAGAAGATAAATCGTCGAAAAAGTAATTTCAAATAAATTATATTATATTGACTAATTTGACTATGTGAGATTTTTTTCATCGAAATTCTATACGAAATCCAAAATGCAAAGTGAACTTCTTAGAGATAATTTATGTAAGGGCATTGAAGGCCTTACACTGAATTAGTTAGACTGAAAGAAATCTTATGGTACCTCAAAGATAAAAGTAAAGTGTGAAATTCTATTAAACCCAAAAAAAAACAATGGGGTACATTTGGAACTAGTGATAATATACATTAAGAACGCTGCCACCACAAAAAAAAAGGACTATGAAAAAATATTGTACTTTGAAAACTTTTTAAAAAATTTCAAAGAATTATCTCAGACTTCTATAGCAGATCTTTTTATATTTGAGAAGATATCGGATTGTTGCAAACCAGAGATGAAGAAATAATAAACCCTTAAAAGTACTTCATAATTTGCCTACACTAGGTAGGCCTACCTGTGTTGGAATCAAACTTGCCCGATTGTATGCCAACCAGCAAAAATAGCTTCACTTTGAATTGAAATTTGAAACAACAACAAAAAAATGCAACTTATGTTTAATTTAAAAACAAATATTGATCAACAATAGAGTCTATAGCTCCTTAAAGAATGCCCGAAATTCCTAAGAAAACAAAATAATAAAAAAGCACATATTCTTAAAACAAATCTAGGTCACGAATCCTTTTTCGATGATGATAAAAAAGGCAACAGTTGTTGCTTTATCCTTTTTCAGGGAATTTCTTGTGATATTATTCTCACTTAAAGATTCATAGTCATTTCACATATACATACACTCGTACATGTATACAAAGTCGGAACTATAAACTCAACAAGGTGCAGTCATGAAAACAAGGATATACCTATTTGATAAGAGAGGAAAACACAGAATAATGATGTTGTTTTAACAATCTATAACATATATATAAAAGAATGAAGGTAAAGAAGAAAATAATTTGACGGAAATACCTTATGTTTAACCACAACCATATAAACATATTATTCATATAGACCTTCAAGAATTGGTACCTTGTGGATTTTATGTTTTTATTTTGATTAAGAATTCATATATTTTTTTTTTGCGATTGTACATAAACAGGTAAATGGCCCATAATATCTTTTTCTAGCATTATACTGCAGGTAAAATATTTAGTATGTATAAAAAAACACCCCTTGAAAAAATAAGAAATGGTCCAGTCTTGATAAAAACGTTTTATTTAACTATTAGAATGAAGAATATAAAGAGTTCAAAAAAGTATCTAAGGTTAAAGGGTGGTTTTGAGTCAGAGGCGAAAAATGGATTTCTAAAACAATAAAGGGATACCGCACTGCATTATGCCTTTACCGCCTTGCTATGCAAATGAAAATGAAATAGGTAGCAACATCCCTCTTAAACTAATGAATCGCTCAAACTCGCTTTTGTGGTTAACAATTTTAATGGAGCTACATTGTAGCAGAAAATTTAAAAAAAAAGACAAAAGTACTAAAACAAAATGTTTGTTGTTTAAAAAAAAATTATTATCAAAATTTTTAAATTCAATTTTGTTTGAACTTTTAAAAGTAACCCAGAATGCAAAATTACTAAAAAAAAAAGTACTAAAAAAATATTTTTTGTTTAAAAAAAAATAATGTTCAAATTTTTTAAATGCAATATTAGGCGTGTTTTTTTCCAAGGGAGGGTAATTGGATGAAAAAAACCATTTCGGGCTAAATAATTTACATGTTAAATGCAACAACAACTAATCCCCAATGGGCCAACTAAACCCAGATAATTTTCGGGGCTGTATTACCGGCGGAAATTACATATTTTTTATCTATTGTATGTAAGGAAACTCCATTTTTTTCTGTACCTACTTGCGTCGCTAATCCCCGATATCTTTTTTTTTTTCAAATAATTCCCGGGATTGGAAAAAACACACCTATATATTATTTGATTGTTTAAACATGAACTTTTAAGAGGCATCAGATGGCAAAGTTATAACAAAATTGGTAAAGCCACTAAAAGGATGTAAGTAAATAACTAAAAAATAAGCAATTTTCTCAGAAACTTTTAACACCATATTCTGATTATTCAAATCACTTTGGAAATTACAAAAAAGTTAACTCAAAAGTCAAAATCGATTTGACACATCTAGTCCAGTCAAGAAAGCCATTTACAGCCTTAAGCCTAGTACGCTGCTGATGCGAAACGAAAAATCCCATACAAAAATGACACAACGAAATCATAAACGAAAAATTTCGTTCTGCTTTTCGTTTTGCAGTTCCTACGCTGTTCGAAGAGCGAAATAGCAGATTATTTGGAGAAGTCTCCGCTCCTTTTTCGCACTGAATTAATTATACAGACTATTTATTGTGTGCGAAAAAATGACATTTGAGTTTTATTTGTGTTTTTTTTTTGGTTATCATTTTCTTACATCATGGGTTTCTCTGCATTTTTGCGTTTATGTTTGATTTTATTTTTGGAATTAGTGAAACTCTCCACGGATATTTTCCGTTGTGTTTTCGCAAGCGTTTCGTTGTCTGTTTGGAGATCACAGGAAATTTTCGTTTCGCATCAGCAGCGTACTAGGCTTTATATATTAATTAAAAACGCATATCCCGACCCTTTATTCCATGAGTTAAGCTACTGGTTAACATTTTCCATTAATATAAACAAAATGTTCGTGGAATAGTAAAGTGACGTTTATCAAAAATCTCTTAAAATAAAATCCACTACAATAAGTAAGATGCCTGTTTTGTAACTTGAAATTTCACCAAGTTTCTCAAACTTGGGGTACGGCTTTTGACAGCTTAATGGTGATAATTTTTAAAAATAAAAATAAAGTTCACGTTACTAAACACACCTAAAAATTATTATCATTTTTCAATTGTTTGCGTTGTGTCTGTTGCCTTTGTTTTCTGTTTTGTTTTTATTCTAAAAATGGAAAATTTAAATAAAAAAGAAAAAGGAGTGAGAACTGGAGTACCTACCAACGACAAAGTTACGTTCTTTAAAATAAAAAAAAATGTTTTCCAATATATTCTTCTGAACTTACTCATATCATTGAGCATGGAAAATATGGCGAAAATATATAGAAAATAAATCTGTTGGCAGCAACACAAATTACCACCAACGTTGATGGCTGATTGTTCAATAATTTCAAATAGTTGAAAAACTCGAAAAATCTATAGTAGACATTATTATTTTTAGTCAAAATTACATTTTCTATCTTCACTTATATTTTTTTTTAATTTAAGAATAAATTTGACACATCTGGTTCTTATTCTTTTGCTTAGTAAAAGTCACTCAGTAGAAAATTTGTTTATTATTAGTATTTTGCTCTTAGTTCACGAAAAAATAGCCTAAAATTTCGCTATTCCATGTTTATTAATTTGGCTGTTTGGATTTAGTTCACCGTTTGATCAAATTTAACAAACAAAAATGACCCCTCTTAGAAAAGCGAAACTTCTTTAGGTGCGTTGAAAGAAAAATTTTAAGGTCAAATTTTATTGAAACAAAATTTAAAAAGAATGTTGACATCTGAGCCGAGTGAGTAGGTTATAGAGTAAAAGTCAAAATTTTTATTTATAGCCTAACAATAATAAAATCATGTCATGATAATTTTTTGACGATCTTTCTGCAGACTATTGAATGTTCAACTACAGCCTAGAAACACTTTTTTCAATTTTTTTTCAGGATTAAAACTAACTGTTTGTGAGCCTTTTATGTAAATCTTGTTTTTCTCAAAAATAACTACGCAGATTTTCTTTTAAAAAATTTAATTAAAGTATTATAATTTAAGTTATTAATGACACCTTCAATACAACCATTTTCAGATTTTCTCGAAAGCGTCTTTTTTATTTTAATTTAAATAGAATTGTGTAAAAAATTAAAAAAAATTTATGGATTTTTGAAATTATTTAAATTTTTATAAGAAGGTTTTTTTTAATAATACAAATTCTATATACTACTGACATACATCAGCTAAGTAGAAGACTTAGTCCTATTTTATTAGGACTTGTTGAATTATTGATTCAAAATAGCTTTTAAAGGCTTTTTGTCCTACAAAAATTTGGCGTTTCATCGCGGCGATCTTACTTGGACTCATCAGTTGACTAGTGAGGGCCTTGTCAATACGCAATTTTTTGTTAAGTTCAGTTCATCATACATGGATTTCGTGACGAATATCTAGTGTGAACTATATCCAACAAGACTAAAATTTCATGGCCATGGCATTGTTTATATAAGAAGGTTTTTTAAATTAAATTTAAAATTTTGTTAAATCTAAATATTTCCAAAACGACTCTTAAAGTTTTCTTGTAGATTTTAAACAAAATATTTTCTTGTAGCCAAAATTATGGGTGCATTCTAAACAATTGTTTTTTCTCGTAAATGACTCCTACAATTTTGATAAAAAAAAAGTTCAATGCTAACATTGTTAGGTTATGGGTATATGAAGTACCAACTAACAGGAACAGATATTGCTTTAAGACTTTATAAACAGTAGGTACCTCTCATAGAACCATTTTTTGCTTTTCTTGTAAACTTTTTAACCAATTTTAATTATTTGTGTGGGTATAGATATATTTAGGTACTAATTTTTTGAAAATTCGATTTTTTCCATTTTCTAAAAAGAGACTTTTTCGAAATTGAGTTTTTAAAATGTTTACAAATTTTTTTTGTTTTTTAATATTTTTTATTTTTTTTTATAAATTAAGACTTGCTAAAGAAACTTTTTGGTGTACCGTTGCAGTTGGTGTCAAAACAATTCTAATTTTTATAAGAAGGTTTTTTAATACTACAAATTCTATATATGTACATACATACTACTGAAATATATCAGCCAAGTAAAAGACTTATAGCACTATTTTATTTGGACTTTGTTGAATTACTGATTGAAAATAGCTTTTAACGGCCTTTAGGTCCAACAGAAATTGAAGTTTCGTCCCGGCGATCTGACTTGGACTTATCAGTTGACTAGTGATTTTATCAATTTTTATTAATTTTCTCAAAAACTAGAAGATATTTAAGCATTCGTTTTTTGGTATTCGACTAAAAATTGAAAAGAGCAATAAACAACAAACAACAAAACAAAAATATTGAAAAAAAACACTATTTTTTTCTAATTATTTTTGATTATATGTATTTTTTTTTTTAATTTTAAGTTCGAAAATTGATTTTTTAAAAACAATTGATTAAAACATTGATGCAAACACAAAATTAAAGAATGAATGTTGGTGGTTGTTGTTTTTAAATATCTAACAATATAAGTTTTTTTAAAAAAACTTCCGCCTAAACAGGTGTTAATAGATCCTCCTCTCATAGTGCCTGTTTACACAAGCCTTTTACTGAAAGGCGCAACCAGTGAGACAGGTAGACTTATGTGTGCTTAAAAACAAGAAGTGTAGATTCCATCCCAAAATCTTTCTCGTTTCTACGCACATATAAAATCTATCTGTTTCACTGGATGCGCCTTTCAGTAAAAGGCCTATGTAAACAGGCACATAGATTCGATTTTTTCTTGTCTCGACTCAAACTATAACAAGCTTTAGCTTTTTCTTGCTTCCAATGTGAATCACCCTGTATAATACCAACCTAGTTCAATTTTTAATGGTTTTTTGAGTTACTTTTCAATTTCTTTCTTGTGGTATAAACAAATTGTTGTGCTTAAAATTGCTTAGACAAATTCTTTAACAAACAAAAACTTGATACATATTTTTATATTCATAACAACATGATAACAATAGAGGTACTGATATGAAAAAATCGCGAAAGTTATAGAATTTCAACGAACTTTGCTCTTGTTTAAAACTTTTATCATTTACCTTGTCATAAACATACACATTACAGTGGACTCTCCCTTAGGCGAATTTTCACTGGATACCAAGATTTGTTCACAGTAAGAGAAAGTTTTGGAAAGAATTCGAATTGTATAGATAGAAACATTTTTTTTTGTTTTAATAGGTTTATTTAATATAAAAAGTTTAATATACTTACAAAAAAGTTAGCAAAAAATATAGCTTCTAGCTTCATTAAAAAAAAAAATAACAATAAAATAAGGACTCATGAATTAATCGAAACAAAACAATAATATGAAATAATAAAATAAAAAATATCTTCTTGCTTATTTAAAATAAAATAACATCATAACAAAAGAACATTACTTAAAAAAAATTGTTATTCTTTATTGGGTCATCACAGGTGGAGTTTCTTTTTTTGTTTTTTTTTTTTTAATAACTCTATTTTAAAAAGATAGTTCTAAACTTGGGTGGAGGTACTTATAATGATTCGTATAGTTACATATACCCAAATACGAATTTCGAAGGGGTAATGTTTTTTTTTATTTTGTTTTGTGTTAAGCAAAATTCGACTTAAAGGTAATCAAGAAAATTTTTTCGAGTTAGAAAGAATTTCAACTTAGAGGGAGTTCGACTTAAAGAATGGTTTTCGTATGGAAAATTGAAGGGAATGATAGAATATGGCGACAATATTCGAGTTAGAGGGAAATTCGGCGGCTTAGAGAGATTAGGTACCTACGACTTAGGGAGAGTCGACTGTATATAGTTTGTCTATACATATTTACTCATCATATCCGGAGACAAACTTTATAAAACAGATTTCTTTCACTCATAAATTTATTTCACCAAGAACAACATAAAGTTAAACTTTATATACCTACATATTTTGTATAGACTTGATGTGCAACTTCTCCCGTCTTTCTCTATTGTTATAAAAGAGTAGGTATAACCTATCTTATCCTTCTACGAGTAGTTATATGGGTAAGTTGTTTTTAAACTTCGAATCAAACGTTTTAGTTTAGGGAGTAAAAAAGAACTTATGCTTCACTATATCAGATGACCTACATTTGATGTTTTGTCGCTTTTACTTGAACCACACCGCGTGCCATTGTAAATAGAGGTTTATAAGGTTAGTCATTTCTCTATAAGTGTTTATCCCCAAAACAGCAACAACAAAAAACCTACTCGACGTGTGGCATCTATTTTTCTTTCTTAAACCAAACTCCAATAAATTAAAAAAAGAGAAAATAAAAACACAAAATCAAAAACACCATGAATTACAAATAACACAAGAAACAACAACACGGTGGATGGAAAATAAAATTCCAACATTAAGCACGTTGCGGTATTTTTCTGTTTTGATTCTTTGTTGTTGGTTTCGTGGCCTAGGTCCTGGTCCTATTTTATGGCTGGTCGGTGATGTGGTGCTTGTTGGTTTATTAAATGTTTGTCTGTCTCTTTCTCATCCATTTCCTTTCACTTGTTTCACATAGTTTGTATTTCTATATTGACTTTGATGGACACTTTAATTGTTGGGTAAATACCAAGTTTTAGTAGTTCCATCCAGAATCTCTTTATGGTAGGTATATTCCTAAGGGTAACGCATCAAGAGTCATGAAACAACTTCCATTTGATTGCTGTGGTTTTTATTGAATTAAATAAAATTATATACATATATTTTGCTCTTTCTCTCTCTCTGTTTGTATATAAACTGCTTAGTGCTTGCTTCATTCCCCCCCCCCCCCCCCCCCCCCAAAAAAAAGAACGTGATTTTTGGTCTGAACTTAAGTGGTCCAAGGAGAGCCTTAAATGACTGACATGGCGTCGTCGGTCGGTCGTCGTCGTCCTTCGGTTGGTTAGTTAAACACTTCCGTTTGGCAGTTTTTCTCGTTTCCTCTGTAGATAAAGGATCTCGTATGCTTTGCCATTCAAGTTAGAATTATTTTATTCGACTTAAAAAATTGTTTGCGTTTGGATTCTCTTGAAACGGAAAATAACTGACGTAAAATTATTCTGAATCACAGTGTTAGCACCTACCATACTCATTCTCAATCTGTTCTCTTTTCTGCCCTCCATTTAAGTTCAAACGAATTCACTGGCACTGTATTTATATAGTTTTGCATTAGATTAACATTTCTCTGAATTAATTTACCCTATAATGGATGGTATTTTGCCAAAATTTGAATTTTGTTTTATTTGAATTTTATGGGTGATGTTAAGTTTTGTCATCGCGGGTGGGATGAAAAGAAGTGGTGACTTGTGAGGGTCGTTGAATTAATGAATTGTGTTTTTTGAATTATGTCTCCGTCTGTCCTTGGAAAGATGTTTTTGCATTGAATTAATTATTATTGATAATTTAAATAATGCTTGTTGTGTGTGTTTAAATCTCACTTCTAATTTGTAATTTCTACTTTTAAAAAAAATTCAGAAAAATATTTACAAAATTAAGGTCTTTTTAACAGTCATGTACTTTCATAAACGATGTTTAATATGCAGGACCTCGTTAGTCGAAAAATTTAACAAAAATGAAAATGAAAAAAATCGAACAAATCAAATCCACCTTTTCAGTGTAACAATGTTGTTCTGAACATTTTTACAGAAAATAGACAAAATTCAAAACCACTTACTTTCCATGCAAAATTTGTTTTTTTTTACTTCTGAAAAAAACGCAAGAACAATTTGAGAGGTTCTGCACTTGAACCGTCAATATGTATAAACAAACACTGTGAAATTGTGCAGTGAAACTTACTATTTGACAAAATTCCTCTTACAAAATTAATTAAATTTCACACAACACCAACAAAATGAAAATGTGTATGTAAAATCAGAAATCTCTTCAAGGATTTATTGGATTTGTTTATGTTCATCTTTCAATCCTGATGTTATAGTCATCCTAAGCAATTACGTCATTAAGTTTACATTATACTCAGGCCCAAAACCAGTAGATGATACCTATATAGTTATATGTTATAGGCACAGAGGTAGAAATATAAAAATACATCACCATGCATTTCCTTTTGGCTATTCAACTAAACAGACAGACAGACAAATAGACAAACTGAGTGAGTGACAGAGTACCGTCCAGCCAACAGCATTTGGCATTACAACTACAGAACATTATGTTCAATGTACCTACCTACATTTTATACAATATACGTATGTACGTACATCCTTATATAGCTACACACACACACACACACAAAAGTCATTTCCATTCTGCCCTAATTTCATTTGAAATGTCCTGTGAACAAGGATAAGAGAGTTTGATATACGTTTTTGTTCGAGCTGATGTAGATGTTGTTGGTTGTTAGTGGTTTTTGTTTTACTGGTTGTAGGAATATGGTTTGTGGTTCATCCAACTGAAATGGCGTCAACTTGGGAACAACTATAATTCTTTTGTTGCTCATAATATTCACTTCTGATAAATTTCTCTATTTTTTTTTTTGTTTTTTTATTTTATATTTATGTACCCATAGTACTTTTATGTGTGTGCCCCAGGAATAGACATAATTAACTTTCTCTTGTTTCTATGGGCCAGATATAAATAATAAATGAGGAGCTCGATGTCGTTATAAATATGAAATAAGAATTAAGTTAGGGGAATCTAGCTTAAAAATAGGCAACCCAAATTTTTTATTTTACCTTACTACCTACTTGGGTTTATAAAAAATTGCCAACATATCCTTTAAAGTTAAGATCATAGATTTTAAAATAATCACACTTTTGTTTGTTTGACACGAAAGACGAATAGGTATAAAAAAATTAAATTTGATTCTAGATTCTATCCTATTGGAATTTAAGTTCAATAAAAAATTGATAATATCAAAAGCTTATTTTAAATAAAGGTTCTATAAGTTTTCCTTCGAATGTGATCTTCACTTCACTTTACTTTACTTTACTTTTCTTCACTTCACTTCACTTCACTTCACTTCACTTCACTTCACTTCACTTCACGTCTCTTCAATTCACTTCACTTCACTTCATTTCACTTCGCTTCACTTCACTTAAATATAAATATAAATATCAAATCTCTAAACAAGCTAGTTATTTTTTGTTTATATTAAGGGTAGTCACGCAACGTCGTAAGTTTACAAATAGTGTAAAATGATAAGTTTACACAAAAGTTTATATGAACGCCCTTTTTAGTCATTTGGTTAAATGCTTTGTAATTGAATCAGCTGTTCGTTAAACATCAAGTATTAAACTTCAAAATATGTATACAATTTAACTTGAAATCGGAACCGAATATCTCGGAACGGAAAAAAAATAAGATACACCACAAAGGTCAGGTTTTTTTTTTAAGCTTACGGAAATTAGATGAGAAAACGATTTAGGGGTTAACCCTAGTACGCTGCTGATGCGAAACGAAAAATCATAAACGGAAAATTTCGTTCAGCTTTTCGTTTTGCAGTACGCTGTTCGAAGAGCGAAATTTATAGTTAACCAAATTGTAAACTTAAAAGAATTTTAAACTTAAATCCAGTGTTTTACATCATTGCATGAATACCCTTATTTTAAAACTTCTATCTAGGAAAATAAAATATCTTTTTTATATTATCTGAAGCTTTAAAAATATATTGTTATTAATGGTTGTATCAAAAAAAGCTTTAACTACGACTGAGTTCACAACAAAAAAATATAAAAATTTGTTTATAAGATTTAAAAAAATCTTTTTAATGCTTTTAAAAAGCATTTTCCATTTTATTAATGTGCACCATTTTAGGCCAGACTCCCCTAAATTATTTTATTCAGTGGCCTTTACACATGTAGTTTGGCCATAATTTGGTACACACAAAATTATTTTTTTCATTTAAGTATATATTATATTTTGTCTATATCATCGATGAAAGAGAGAAAGTTAATTTGGGGTTTTTTGAGTTAATTGTTTTTTATGTAACTCGTTAGGCTTTCATTATTTCTTGAATGTTTTGGTTTTGTTGCCCCTAATTGACAATTATGATTTCAAATGTTACATATAGACTACATAGGTAAAAAAGGTATAATAGATAAAATGATTAATTGATAGTTTTATAGTTATGGTACATAGGTGGCGCTACAGTTCAAGGTGAATTTGGGATTTAGCCAACCAGTTATAATACAATGAGACCGGTTCTTAGCTAACTAAATAGTTTTAAATGATGAATTGGGTACTTAACTATTGTTATACATACATATTTGCAAAATTTCAAAATATTTATCGCTTTCATGTTAGAAAGTTCTTAAATTGACTTCTTTAAATTTATTTAAACTTACACATCTGACAAGTAGTCGGTTCATAAAATATCATTTAAAATATTAATACTGTAGTCTGTATGAAACTTAGTGAAAGTTAGTTTTTTCCGTAGACCTTTAAAATTGTGTCATTATAAGCTATAATCAACCTGAAGCATGATATACGTTTCTTGCTCTGCCCACTGCCACGTCCAATTTCCTTATATACAAATTTATTTCTTATGCAGGGTGTCCAAACTGTAATTGGTGATAGGCCAGGTCATGACCTCTCAGAATTGAGAAACTTGTTCATAATGAATCATAACGGTTTTCGAATAACGGCTTTTTTTTAATTTCTATATAAACCTCTACTTTGGACCATGTTTTTGGTCACCCCGTCCATAATTGATCTTTTTTTTCTCATTTTTGTACTAACAAATTTTGGATCATAGTATAAGACTAATTTTTTGCATTCAAATGATTTTGATTTTCTGCCCTTTTTTGCTCAAAATTAATAGATTAATAGATAATATGACATTTTGATCAAATCTATTTTTGTACTTCTATCTTTAAGAGGGCACCTTAAAAAAAATCGTATGAATCAATACTGTTTTTCTTAATTTAAAAATTTGCCATGTTTTTGAAATTTCATAAAAAGTATAAAATTTACCAATGGTAGGTATGGTTACATGAAAAGATAACTATTCAAGTTCACAATTTTTCAATGTTTAATTAAACTCAAATTACAAAATTCTTAATTAACTTGTGGACAAATTGTTCTGCTAGGCGATGCTTACAAGCCGACGATCGATGAACCAATGGATAAGATATAAAATATTTAGGATGTTGTTTTCTTTGTGTATATGTGTGGAAGAATCCAGATTTTGCAAACACAGTGTTGCCACAGTAGTATTATATCAAAAGTTATAACAATTTGAACTCAATCAGATAAGGTTCTAATACAAATAAAAGGTGCTTTTTTGTTTAAATAGCTGTTTTATTTATTTATTTTTATTTTTATTGTTGGCTTACATTTTGTTTTACAATTTACAAATTTATACAAAAATTGTTCAAAATGGCCCCTTCCTGGATTTTTAAAAACCGACAACGTCTTAAAAACGAAAACCGTTATGATTCAGTAAGGACAAATTACTTAATTCTGAAAGGTCATGCATAACCTGGCATATCAACAGTTTCAATTTGGACCATTGATTATGGGGCACCCTGTATAACCAAGGCTGAAAATTTATAATAAATCTCTCTTGACGCAAAACCATGACATATTGTGTTAGTTTTTTGAGAATATTCGTAGTGTTTGTCATTCCTTAGAATCAATATTTCTTCCTCCCCATATAAAATAGAATGTTCACATAGGTATATCAACCATCAATCTCTAAAAGTATGCAATTTAATGGTTTTCACGATTTGCCCATTTTTCTAATCGAAATTTCCAATTTTCAGATCCGTAGTGAATTTACCTGGTCCATAATACGAGTACAACAAAAAAATCCCCATTCAAATTGGCTGATATGTACGAACAAAAAATCGATTCATTTTTATATAGGTACATTAGATTACAGAAAATTTGTAAAATCATAACAACTACTTCAATACGTTCAAAGATATAATTTTAAAATAAGAAAATGCTTATTTGGCACTTTTACTACAGCTACGTCATAAACTTAAATTCAATCAAAGAAAAAAAAAAAAAACAAACAAACTAAAATCATTATACCATTGTCCTTCTTGATTGAAAGATGAATAAGTAAAAATTTAATTTCCTTTCTTTTTATTTGCTTTTATTTCCTCAACAACAACAATAAAAAAAATTCCCTCGGAAAATTTCATAATTCCAAGAAAAAAATGTATTTTATTTTTCGTCTAAGCGTATCAACGAGAGAGAAATAACAAAAAAAAAATAATAATACCACCACCTTCCCAAGGATGTAGGTATTCTTGTCTCAATTTTTCGACCCCTCCCTCCACAACTCCAACCAACCTGGTAATCAGACATTCTTGTTCATATTTTAGTCTGGCTATGATGGCAGCATCTGTAGACAATAAATCCAACAACAACAACAAAAAATAACTAGAACGAAAATATATTAAAGAAGTCGGAAGTTTTAAGTTGGTCGATGCGGTACGGGCGACAAGACTGAAACTATATCATGATTCTGCCGGAAAAAAAATAAGAAAAAATATCGCGACTATAGGAAATTATAAAAAGAACAAAACATCTTGATACTGCATTTTTGTGTACCGGGATTTTTTATCTTCTTATCAATAAGCAGAAAATGATGTTTTGAAAATAAAAAAAATACGGATACAAAAAAAACTTTTAAATAAATCCGCAACATAAGTCGAATTATGAGGAAAGAAAACTGAAAGATGTTATTAAGGACATTAAAACTCATGAATGTCAATTTAGCAAAGCAACATTCGCCGATTGAAATTTGTTTCGGTTGATAATTTTCCGTTAATTTGTTGTGATAATTTCGAATTTTTCGCTCCATGTTTTCTATGTTTTTTTTTTTTGCTGCTTAGCTAAGTCCGTTTTGACATGAGGAAACTGAGTTTCCAAAAATTTTCAGTTTTTAGGTGAAAAAGGCGCCAAGTAGGAGGAATGAACGGTCTACGATTCGTGGAGATCGGAATTTAAAGAAAACGAAAAAAAGTCTCCAGAAACTTTTATCCACATGTGAAAGGAGACTAGGTAGGTTCAGTTACCGACAAACTTAGCCTCAAAAACTGGTAAAAACTCGTTATAGTGGATTATTTATTGCTTAATAAATTTGCCGTTAGCAAGTCCTTAATTAGTTGCGACAATTTAATTTTGTCGTGTTAGGTTTTTTATATTCATGGCTTATCTTCGGTTATTTGTGTTGGTGAAAACTACACAAATAGGTACTTTATTTTTATAACTGCCAATGTCACATTGTATATATGTTTTCCATTTCTTTCTATAAATATTCTATATCACACACTTCCTTCTAAGCAATTGTCAGAATTATAAAGCACTCTGTTGCGAGCAAGGCAAAAGTAGCTATCATATAAAATTCCCCAGACAAAATAATATTTTCTACCTGAAGGCTGAACAAAAAAAACATAACATCAACAACATATTCATATACTTAAACAATAAGACTCCATTATTGTTTCATTTGTCTTTGATTTTTTTTTCCGGAAATTCTTTTTTGCAAAGAAACCACTTCTTGCGCAAAAAGAAGATACATATACTATACATACATATTACATAGGTATCTATATATTTGTACACATACTTAAAATGTTCGTAAAGTAAAGATTATATCATATGACATTTAAAAGAAAATCAATATTAAGTGGGAATTTTATCATTTTTCATGGGGTTTTTATGGGAAATTATTCATGCTTAAAGAAAATGATATAATATTTTGCGTTAAGATAGCAATGAACTTATAATACAAATTGCATAAAATTTAAGCATTTATAATGGCTTTTTTTGATTCATTTCTGAAAAGTTCGATTTAAATCAATTATTAAAATTTTTGTTGTCTTTAAATATAAATTTGTATTTAAATAAATCAGTTTTAAGAAATTAAAATTCGAATAAAATTCGAAAAATTAAACCCCCTATTACCGCTAGCGAGTCGAACGAATAAACGTGTGAGTGTAAGAAATCAGTATTAAAATTGCCGAATTGAGAACCTTTGAGTCGCCTAAAATGTCAAAAAAAAAATGTTAAAGTTTGATTCCACTCTATTGTGGACTGTGGTTATCGAAAGTTCATTGATTTGAACGTCATTCGTTAGTTCGCTAATACAAACATCTCACTTCCAACGTTCGATTCGCCAACCGTAATAGGGGATTACGAGTTTAAAAACCATTTATTCAAAAACTAAGCACTAAAATAACTTAATTTGAAAACATAATTAAAGAATGAGTTATTGGCTTTAAAAACAGTTATAACATGATATTGTAGGTGTTGCCGTTGTGTTTTTATATTCATTTTCTATTTTCAATATTTTTTTTAATTTGCCCCTCCCACCTTAAGGGGTGGACAAATACAGTGGGCCGAAATCTTAAAAACATGTTCATATAATGTACCCACAACTAAAAAAATTGATGCATTTATAACAAAATGCACTAAGCCGCGCTCAACTATATAGACAAGTAAGACCCTTAACTCTTCTATAATTGTTTTATTCGGAAACGGTTATTTTTATGAAAAAAAGTATTTTAATGTTTTTTGTTTTTTTTCGATGGGGACTTTTGACAGTTTTTTAATAACTCCATGAGGAGGCTATATACCAAAATCCAGCGATTTTTTCCGAGTCAAATGTTTTATTGACTGGACTAAATGGGTTTCCATTTAGTGCAATAATAAGGATCAAGAGATATACTTAAGTAAGGTTGGGTTGCATAAAAGTTAAATTATTAGTTTAATAATTAAAATGTAACGAAAAGTGTCTCTTTTAAGTAAAATTTTATAAATTACAATTTTCGCCTTGAAATGTTTCAAAAACAAAATGATAGTTTTCGATAATTTTTGTTATATTCACAAAAAAATATTGAATTTTATCTATCTAGACTGTACCACTGTAACCACTTACGGGGATCGGTTGCGGAAATATCGGGTTTCAAAAACATTGTTAAAATTGAATTTTGTTTTTAATTTTTAACGACCCCGGGTTTTCATTTTTTCCAAAACAGATCAAACATTGTAATTGTAATTGTAAAATGATGTACGTCTTTTAATTAATTATCAACTGTCAAATGCCATCGAAAGATACTGCGATGATGTTTTAAAAAAAAAACCTCTACAAAATCAGACATTTTTGAGACGAAGGTAAAGAATTCTACTGTGGGAAACGTTGAGATACTATCAACGCAATGGCAATGTGTACTTACTCTGTTTATAGGCTGATAACGCATTTACAGTATTCTGAGTTTGACGATCATAAGTCTTGACCATTTTCAAGACAAAATTTTATGTCATTTTACCGTCTGATAGTCACAGCGTTGACCGTCTAGATAATTATCAATTGTTCGTTTTATGGTCCTTTCCTAACATCACATCACTGGTATAATGGGTGCATTTGCGTACGTTTTGCTCAGGTTGAAGATCTAATTTAAACGGAAATCGATAGATGGTTGGTTTTGTTTGCAATCGATGTATTTTAAAACTGAATGATTTTAAACGGAAACAGCAATAGAACAGGGTTGCCTTGTTAAACCATTATTTTCCTCATTGTTCTTAGATGGCCTGGGAGAATTTTTACCGGAAGGAATATCTTTTATGCGGATGACATAGTTATACCGGAAGAGAAAAATGCAATTAATGATGAATAAGCTGCAGAAATAATGATCTTTGTGGAATTTACAGTTGAATATTAGCAAATCAAAAATCATGATTTTTCGAAACGGGACAGGGAGATAATATGCAAGAAACGAGAAATGGACTGTTCACAACGAAGAACTGGAGAAAGTAAAAGAATACAAATATCTTGGATTCCTCATCACCCTACAGCTCTCTTTTAGGGAACATCTTCAAGAAAAATTAAAAGAATCCAAACATGTGATAAACTGCAAAATGGAGTATTGTAGTGTTCAGCAAAAACGACTGCTATTAGTATAGGGTTTTCAATTATATGTGCTATGCGGGTCAAGTTTGGAGCATTTACCAATTAAAAGCATTTACCAAGATTTAAATAATTGTACATACAATACTAGCCCTTAAAGCTATATTATTTACTCGATTAATCCAGATTAAAACTTAAATTAGGATCTATTTACATTGAATTTGTATAATTTACAACCGGATTTAAGTTTTAATCTGGATTTTTCGAGTGAATAATATTGCCGGTAAGTATTTAAATCCAGATAACAACCCACCGTGCGTCGTATTTATAAACGTTGTCTAATTTTTTTTCATTTAAAAGTAATTTGACATTACCTACTTTACAAAATTGACATTTGGAATAAAGGAGTTAACATCTGAATAATTTAAATCGATTGGATTTATTTTACAATTGCAGTGAATATTATATAGCCTATATAGATTTAACAATTGGGATTAAAATAAATTCATATTTAATGGTTGGACTTAAAATAAAGAACCAAAAGACAAACAACAAATTGTAGAGAATTGATTCTCATTAATTTATTTATTTAATCAGAATTTTTGTAAGGCATTGTGAAAAATTCTCTTTAAAAATTTATGAATTCAAAACATCTATACATATTTATCTGTTTACTCGAACTGCGAGTAAATTATATTTGATTTTGAACTGGCGGTTCATTAAAAGCTTTAAATCAAAATATTTAAGCTTGAACTTCAAGGATCAGACAAAACTATAAGTATATATATGTAGGTATACAAAAGTACCTACATTTTTAAATCAAAATTCATCTCATGGCAACACAAAATAGATACAAACCTACATAGGTAGTATCTAGGGAATTCCATTCATCGCCATTTATTTTTCTCTGTGGCTGTCTGGGCGAGGACGTCACTTGTAATTGAGTTCCAGAACTAGAAAATGTATATATAAAACAAAAAAACAAAATGAAAATAAAAAAAAAAAAACTTTTTCCTGTGATATTATTCACGTAGCTTTCGGTTAAAGTGGAACTTCTGACGGTTGCTATGATGAAAAACTCCCTAATGATAACTGCAAGCTATATAGAGGATATATTCCATCAGTTGAAAGGATGACTGACCCTACTTCACCCTCTTCTTGCTGGTGAAGTACCTACCACCATCAGCCAAAAAGTTGCTTGCAATCATCATCCTCTGCACTTAAGTGTATACTATACGAGCTTCATCACAACAAAAACATCATCATCCGTATAGAAAACAATATACACTCTCGCGATAAACTTCATTTTGACGTTTTGCCATGATGGTATGTTACAAGATTGAGGGAAATAGTTTGTGTCCGACGGTGACAAGTCTTCATTTAAGAACATAACCTGAATGGCTGAAACTACATATACCTGTACCTATATAGTATATACCCAATATTTTTTTCCTAGTTTCACATTGTTGTTGAAAATGAAAAATTTTACTTTATAGCAAGCTTCTTCAAATGAGCAATGGAAAATATTATTGTCACTGTGGCAACTATATAGGGTTGTGAAAAAAAATCTGACTTGCGGATGACAAATATGTCATGTTGGAAAATATGGTAGCTGCGTTTGTTTTATTTTCAGCAAATTTAATCTTTTATCATACAAACATTTTTGAGGATGGAATAATTATAGATTTTAACAGTCGTATTTTTTAGATTTTTGTCTACTGCCTACTGTCTACTGTCTAACTATTTTCAAATTTAAAATTGGTGGAAATATGCTTTGTTTAATAAAAATAAATATCACATTATTCACGGTTAAGACAATCTACTCTTGTGTCTAAGTTAGGCAGCTATAACACAACACCAAACAAGGTTTTTGAACACAGTTTCCAAAGTTGAACAGTTGTTTAAAGTTAGACAACGTTTATAAATAGACCATAAGTGTTTTAAAACTACAAAAATAATAATAAAATAATAAACTTGATACAAAAAGTTGAACAACTAAAAATACGATTCTATATACAATTTTAAAAAGTGTACTTATTCAAGGATCAAACAAAGTTCTTTCAAATTAACTATAGATCTCTGGCTGTGAAGATTTTTTTAACTATGTTTCTTTTCCCAGCGATCATTTAATAAGATTTTCTTAAAGAGAAAATAAAAAGTACAAAATTATTTTGATTATAGCTACCTGGCAACCATGGTCTTAACTACAATAGACAAAGACGAGTCCTTCTTCAAACTAATAACCTCTGCTACAAGAGGTAGATATATATAAATTCTGTCCAAGAACGGTGTTCGTTCTTCGTCAAGCTAAAGTGATGAACATATTTTCAAATGTTTTTTTACAAACCTCTTGCGCTACAGTTTACCCGGTTCAATTTACCAGCATTTGGAATTTAATAAAGTCATCTCTGGCGGTGAACTGTGTTTGAATAATATTTCAATTGTGATGAAGGAGATGTTGAATATGTACAGACCATGTTTTATTGAACCACAAGGACAATATGTTCGAACTGACATTTGGGGGCAGAGTGTTAATAAAATTGTTCGATTGGGAAACATGATAAAGAACATTCAATATGTATTTTTCTTCTTTTTTTTTGTTGTCTTCATTTTTACTTACTCTTAAGAAAAAGTATTGGCTTTGTGTAAAAAAAAGTGTTCCAAGTTAATATGAAACTCAACATATACAAAACAAACAAAAATGGTAAGGCCTAAAATATGTTAACCATTGTGTTTGAAATTTTGTGCAAAATTCCTTATCTAGGAGAAATTTGAATTATTTTTATAGCTCATGCTGATGAATGCAGGGAAGCTATCAGCTGCAAACATTTTCCTAAAATGGGTCTAAATATTTTGTCGTATTCAAATTTTTGAAAATAAAATTCCGTTTTAGGAAATAAGGTTTTGAAGTTTTTTTGAGAAAAATGTGTTATTTTCGATTTAGTTCCCTATATCTTGGTAATGGATGCCCCAATTTTGCTTTTAATTTGCAGACAGGTGTACCTCAAGAAGAACAAATAATTAGTGTCCGACCGAAGCTTCGGCTTCGGCCTTCGGCTTCAGTCGAATTCGGCCAAAAAAACAACATTCGGCCAAACCTTCGGCTTCGGCCATTTTAGGCCGAAGTTTTGGCCGAAGCCGAAGAATCTGTTTATTTGAAATAATATTGCATTACAAAAATGTTTACAGAATTTATTTTATAAAAAAAAAAAAAAAATTAAGACACAAATTTTTTAAGGCTTTAATGAAATCAAATACTTGGGTGAGTTACCACCAAGTTTTGAAGGCTGGAGGAGTTATAGCTATATATTAATTCACGACTGCCAGGCAAATCATCAGAATTGGTCTATTTTTGTTCAATTTTGAAAAAAATTTTGCAACCACCAGGACCCATGTTCTGTAACTCGGCGATAACTTTTCGTGGCGAGAAACGGCGAAAAATGGAACAAAAATGGAACAAAACTCATAGGAATCCTATGGGTTTTGTTCCATTTTTCGCAGTTTATCGCCTCGAAAAGTTATCGCCGAGTTACAGAACATGGGTCTAGGAGTCAAACATAGACCAAGCTTCTTCAGAGCCATATGCATTACTTCTTGCGCTATCGAAGTCACGTGATCAGGTCCGACCCAATTTCAGTTTTTTATTGTTTGATTACTGCATTTAGCCTCTATCTGGTTGCCAAAAATAGAAGATAATTTAACAACTGCATTTGGCCTACATGGTGTCCAAAAATAGAAGATATAGATTTTAGTATAAAAAAGAACTACCTATAAACTTAATTTAAGTCTTAATTTTGTTTATTAATAAAAAACAATTTCGGTGAACATTTTTGTAATGCAAAATTATTTGTACCTACCTTCTTCTTAGAAATTCCTATACCTGTGTGCAAATTAAAAGCAACATTGTTCGAACCATTACCCAACTTTAACCAAAAAAGCATGTTAGTGCGATCAAGATGGACATTTAATTTTGCTGAGGTGAATAAATGAGATGACACAAGAAAAAAATTTAATCATAAAACAAATTAAAATTCATCATCCAAATTTATTGTAAAAAAAACATGATGACTTAAAAAAAAAAAAAGAAGTAGACCGACTGAGAAAAATTTATTGATGATCCAAGGTCAATGCTTATAGGATTTATGAAATTTTCTAGTTTGTAAAAAATATCGACACAAAATGAGACTGGTTGGTTTTATGTACTTCTTTAAAAGTTTATTTTCTTTACGAAATCTATTAGTGTGAAATAGAGCTGATTCGAATGAAGTGTGAGCATTTGAAAGAAGTAATAACTTGCTTAAATTCTAAAGTTTTTGTTTCAAATTTTAAAAACATGTAGGAATCACATTTGATTATGTTTATATAGAAACCTTGTCAGTGTTAGATGTAGATCGCTATAGAGTTGATGACGTCGTTAGAGCTTGAATGCCAGTTCGAGCTAAGACCAAAAAATTTGTTTTTCGCAATTCTGTCCGTCTGGCTGTCTGTTCTTTCGGCGATTTTCTTTAAAGACTAGCTACGAGTTCAAATTTGTTTTGGAAAAAAATGAAAATCTTATTTTTCTCAAAAACGTTCCTACAACTTAAAAAAAATCAGTAATTTTTTTTACAAAACGGCTGCCATTTTATAAAAAACAAATTCCTGAAAATGGTTATAAATGGTTAAACCTATAGAACAATTTATTTGATTTTTTCAAAAACGGTTAAACTGATTTTAATAAATTTTTTTTTTGAGAATGCTTCAAAAAAATTTAAAAGTTCAAAAGAATTGCTTTTTGTATTTTTCAAAATCTTAATAATTGGAAAACAAATCGATCAATTTTTGTCAATCATAGCACCCAGTATTTTTTAATGGGTATTATCTAGCAAATTTTAAATAAAAATTATTCTTAAAAAAAGCGGTACTTCCCATACCGGTTTTTAAAAACCGATAAGGACAATATAATTTTTCTCAAAAACGACTCCTACGATTTTGATTAAAAATTTAATGGGAGCTAATTAATATCAGTAAAATCTACCGTTTAGTAACGGTATCGCTCATAGAACTATTTTGCTTGGCTTTCGAGTATCGAATAACCTCTTAAGCTTAAAAAAAAAAAGAAATTTTGGAATTAAAAAAAATAATTTAATTATTTGATATTATTTTTTTCAAATTTTATTTTTTACCTCCGCATAAACACTTAAAAATGGCGTACCTACTTTTTTTCCTAAAAATGTTTTCAAAATAATTTTTTTAGAAAACCGCTCCAACGATTTTTGAAATTTTTTTCTCATATATAAACATTTATTTAAGAAATCAGATCGATAATAGGGATGGAGTCGAAACAATTTCAGATTTTGTTAAGTTAATTTATTTCTAATTTATTACTAAATTAATTTTTTATCATTTTTTCAGTTAAAACTGTAAGTTTCATGCATGCATCCTATGTGCACAGCAACCCAGTAGTTCATTTTATTTCATTATTTTTTAGGAATAATATATATTAATTAATTATATTAATATCAGTATTTTTTTATATTATGTTGCTCTTTTTTTTAGATTAAGTATAATTGAATAAGTGTTGCTTATTATCCCATTGTTAAGTACTATATACAAAAGACTACGGGTTTGTTTCAAAATGTCTGAGTAAGTTCTGAATAGTTACTCGACACATAAATATTGGAATAGGGTCATAAGTCCACCAACCAAAAAAAAAATTTTCATTTATAACCTATTTAAATCGTCAAAAGACCATAATTGTAAGTTTTTCTACTTTGGACTTATGTGTCGAGTAACTAATCAGAACTTTACTGAGACTTTTTGAAACAGACTCTAAGTCTTACTTGTACATTTGTATTAAATAAATTGAAATTGAATTCAATTCAAATTGACCAAAAATAACGGTACCTTTAAAAGAAAAAATTTTAGCCGTTAAGGAATATCTTAATTTTCACAAATACGATTTCACAGATTTTAAAAAAAATATCATATTTACTGAATGTATATACTGTCCTCTGAAACATGGTTTTTAATGGTACCTCCCATAAAACCACAAAGAAATAGTCGCATAAAACCATTTAATATCGGCGTTAGAGTTACTGTCTTGCTTATAAACTTCACCATGTGACTTTCATTTAAATTTTCCAATTTCATTAATTAATTTATCGGTCTACTATATCCCGATCTCTGTTTTTTTTTTGGTGTCTTCAATTAAAGTTCACTTAGATGACCTCAATACGTCAATTATAGTCTTCCTTTTTTCTCGTATAGGTATAATCACTGCCAGTTACAGGTGTCCTCCAATATTTTTTGCCATTTATCTCTTGTTGCTTTTCACTCTCTGTATCTCTTTTTTTTTTCTATCAACCTGTCATGTCTTCTTTTTCTTACCATATAACGTGTTAGTATATAAATGGTAATAGCAGGCAGAATTGTTAATTTATTTACGTGAGAAATGACAGTGCCCTATACTACCTCCCACAAGTCAAGTGTAATTGATCGGCAATTAAACGATGTTAATTACCCCTGCAAACTCTCACTTCGCAAATTCTGTCTCCTCAAATCAACTGACATCACATCGTAAACCTTATAAATACTATCTAGGTACCTGTAGGTATATCCTCGATGCGGACGTTTTCATTACTAAAAATTAAATTAACAATATGACTCAATGTGGCATGCAATTGGGTGACTTTGAGTCAATTAAGGGTTAATTCAATTTGTCTAAGTGGTCACGACGACAACGACTGCTCATCACAGCAGCCACATGGCATCACACAACTATATAGCATATACCACGACCACCTAAATTCCCACAGCAACAGGAGATATATCTATTCAATTCAAATAATGTCCTTATACGACAACGATCCGTGCAGTCCTCTTGTGCTGCTATTAAATAATTTATTCATCACAAAACTACACCCTGTCTACATATGTACATACATTATATCACGTTTTATCTTTATTTATACAGATCGAAGCTTCCTTGTCGCCAATGCTCAATCAGACACTAATCATATCATTTGGTGTTCGGATGGCTTCTGTAAAATGACCGGTTTTCCAAGGGCCGAGGTAATGCAACAATCTAGTACAACAGAGTTCCTGCATGGGCCAATGACATCACAAATGGCCGTCAACCTAATTAGAGAGGCACTCGTCAAGGGCTATGAGAAGCATTTCGAGATCCTCTACTATCGCAAAAACGGTAAGTGGGTGATTTTTTTTTTTTTACTAATTATGATTTTGTACGATGTAAAATTTCATGTACATATGTATTGTTCATTCCCATATATGATATGATACTATGTTAAAAAGATGTATTCCAGCAATGCCAAGTCTAAAAAATATATTTTGAAATTAAATTCTGTCAGGTTTTTTTACGCTTGTTTACGTGAGGAGATAGTTTTAACGTAAAATGGTGTAAAACAATATTAAAATGATGGAGTTTGATGTAGAGGAAAATTTGTTTTCATAATTTGGATAATAATAGATTTATTTTCGTTCTCTTTGACTCATAATGCCTACCAAAAATGATAAAAAATATGAAGTAGGAAAAAATTGGACAGTTATTTAAATTTTTAATATTCGCGTCTAAAAAATATGAAAATTTAAAATAGGAAAGGATTTAAGAACGTGATTTAAACACAAGACTTGGTACAAATTTTATGAAATTACTATAGAAAAAATTTTAAATTTTCGATTGCTCAAAAATTTGCAACTATATTTTAACTTTTTGCCATTTATTTCGATTTTTTATAATTATTTGTCCTATAAGTATAGATAAGTTATGCAGAATTTCATCAATATCAAGAATCAAGATTCAATTTTTCAAGTTTTGGGACATTTTCTGCGCTCAGGGACAAAATCATGTAAAATTAAACAGTTATTAGGTTGCTTTTGATAATTTTAACATTTTAACAAGATTGTAGATTTGAATGTCACGTCAGGTTGATTTGAGTTACTAGAAAAATCTCCAAGACATCTTTACAGCTTTACATTATATTATATAAACATTTCATCCTACACCATTAACATGAAAGTCTGGTTAAATTAACTAGTTATATTTTTAATCTAAAACAACTTGCTGTATTATCTACATTACTCAATGTTTAACTGACAAGATGATTGACAGTCGTATAGTTACTGCTCCCGAACCAGAATGAGTAACACGACACATTGTTATTTCAGCAATGGCCACGTGTTAAGTTTATAATATCCATTGTCAATTTAACCATATGAAAATGTTTCGCTTGCACATGGAAAAGGATAGATTAACATGGCACATTTTAACTTGAATTTGCAGGACCAAGCCTATATTGCAAAATTAAGTCAACACGATCAGAACAAGAATGAATAAACATGGCACAATAAAATTTCAACTCACCGTTGAAAAATTTTATACCAACTAAACAAACAAAATTGAAAAAAAAAAATCTTTAAAATGCAATCAAAAAAATGACTCATAATAATATGCGTGTATGGCAATACCGCAAAATACTCTTTATATGCCCACAAACCACCATGCATGACTTAATCCACATGCAAAACGGATATGACCCATACACTTGAACCGGATATGAAGAATGATAAGAGGCACATATAGTTTTATATTATTTGTCGGTCGGTCGGTTCGATTCGGTTTGGTATACCGTAGGTATATGTGATGGCATGTATGGGAAGGACTCATCGTTGTCGGCAAAAAAGAGAGATGATACCTGAGAAAGGATGTCAAACTGCCGCATGCTTTCCTTATTGATATGCCATTCATGGCCCAAAGAGGATTGAAAATACGTATAGTTTTTTTTTTTTTTTTTTTTCGTCCTTTAGTTATAATTTTTTTTCTTCTACTCCAGATAACGATTATTTTTTTTATATACATATCCCTTTCATCGTATTAACGCGGCAGCGGTGGTGGGCTTAGTTATGGGATCGTGTGTGTATGTTTTTGTAAAAGCCTTACAAATTTATTATTCCTACTAAGTATCATCTTTTGCTTGATGGTTATAGAAGTAAAGTTCCTTAAGCAAGTGATATAAGCAAACATAAAAAGGAATTCAGAAAAAAAAAATCAACCGACAAAGTGGCATGGAGATAATATGTCTGAGGATGCTCATGATGACTACGAAAAGGGCAAACAAACATTTTTCTAGCAAATAGAATCTTTTTTTTTCTGTTCTAGTCTTCTTATGTGTTATCATCTTGTTTAGGATTATGGTTAAATAAGTTCAAGGACGAGGATTTTTTTTTTTTACTTTCATGTTTTTTTTTATTTTTTAGAGATTGTAGAAGCTAGGTATTGTTTTTGTGCGTATAATCAATATTTCGGATATTTTATATATTCAACTCACGGATATTGATGTTTTTTTATTTATAGATTGAAATTTTGATTTATTAGTTAAGAGGGAGGTGGGAGATTGATTTATCGGCTGTGTAGGATTATTGCATCAAGTAAAACACACCACATATTGTTTTTATCATATTTAATCCTTAATTTTTTTTGGAATTAAAACAAAACAATTTCGTTTATTTTCCCTTTCTCTCAAAATTTGTAAAAGTTAATATTTGATCTATTCATGAGCATTTAAATTCGAATTAATCTACTACATAATAGCCGCGGCTGCTAATGAGAACAGTGTTGTATGCTCATCTCATTTTTTCTTATGTTTGTTAATTTTTAATGTTGATAGGTCTTTTTTCTCCACTACAGTTTGCATTACCTTATCAATTTCAACTGAGAAACCATCTACCCGCCAGAGTAAGAACTTTTTTTCGGTTCTTTAAAATAGATCCAGATACAGTGCAGGATCTGAAGTTGTTGTTGTATTACGTGTTAAAAAATTATCCTGATCCAGATCCGTGGACAATAAAACGCAGCCAATGCAGAAGTTTACAAATTAATTGAATTCAAGGTCATGGCAATGTAGAAGCTTTGGTTTTAGAAATTCAAAAGCTTTTCATATATATCAATTTGTTTATTTTTGAAATGAACAATTTTTTCAGTTACATTAACTAAATTTTACTATCCACATGATCTGATCTGGATCAGGTCCTCACAATAAAACAAACAGGATCAAAGTGACAGCCAGTGGTATACAACCATCTCTTTTTTCATTGTGTTTGCATATTTTTCATGTTTTTTTTGGCTTTTTTTCTTTGCACTCAGTTTACACTACCTTACCATAATAATAATAAAAAAGTACTAGTTTTTTGGATCATTGAAATAGATTCAGATAAAAAGCGGGATGTTGTGTTTGTATTTACGTGTTAAAAATTGATTCGGATCGGATCATGTAGATAATAAAATGCAGCTATTATATAATTAGCCTGTGGGTAACACTGGCAATAAATCATATCTTCCAACAAAGTATTATCAACTTGAATAGTAATTTTATATTATTTAATTTTCAATATAGAATTTTTTTTTTGTAAGTGAAAAATATCTTATTGTTGATTTTCTCTTTTGCAGGAACAAAATTTTTGTGTTCAGAAATAATCGCACCAATCCGCTCCGAAGTTGATGACATTTCCTTATTCATCATTAATTTTGAGGATTTGTCAAATCCATCAGCTGTGGAGCCACCATTAGTCGCAACACTAAGTAAATGTAAGTCATAACTAAATTCAATTATTGTACATATAGTAGCTTAGCTTTTACGTTCAATTTAATTTAACATTCCTTAATATTTACATAGGGTGAATCATAAATTAGTTGCAATTGATAAAAATCAAATTTGTACCATTTCCTTTAACTTGATAATATTATATGATACTCCTGAAACCAAAATAATTTTTGTAGTTATACGAGATAAACATTGCAACTACTTTTTGATCCACCTTAAAACCTATCCCCCACCCCGGTCCGGTCCTTAATATTTTAATTTTAACCCTTTTACTTGCAGTTGATAGAGCTCGTGCTAGTTTTAAGCGTTCATTTAGATTTGGTAACTTAAGAGAAAGGGGCCTTAGATTAGCTGGGTACTTGACACCGCCTTCCGATGTTACCCAAGAAGAGGAGGAAGCGCACGAAAAGTAATTTCAATACATACCTATATCTACTATTTTCGCTACATATTTATAAATATAATATAAAATATACAAATACTTAATTTTATTCATCATCATTATAATACTCCACGTCACATAATAATTTTTTTTAATCTACTACATTAAAAAAAAAAAAAATCTGCCTCCACACACACATTCACTGATAGTTGTCAACCCATTCTTTTTTTTTTTCTTGCATCTTTTCTTTCTATTTTGACAGTTCTACTTCTAATATAATTGCAGCCAAATAACCCTCCCTAAAATCGAGTCTGGTAAACTCTGGACGCCAATGTCAACACCAACACTACGAAGCAAAGAGACTGAAAAATTACGTGATTCCTTACGTTTAGAAGATTTAAAAGTCATTTTACCTGAAGTAACATCTGTTGAGTACCGTTTTGATTACAAAAATGTTTATTCTGTTAGTATTTGAGAATGTTTCAAACTAATAATATTTCTTTCTATTTTTTTCCTCTCTCTCTCTCTCCTGGCTCTCTCTATGTATCTCTCTGTGTTTGATTTGTTTATTATTTAATTTAATTTTTTTTTTAATTCCGTTATTATGTATGTACACCCATATTGTGTCAAAATCATCACTATATTTGTCATCTCTGTCAAAAAAAAATGTCGATGTTTCTTATTTGATTCATATTGTTTACCCTCCATTTTGAATGACGGCCATACAATTAAAATCCCAAATTCATTTCGTCTCCCTTATCTCTCTCTCTTTCTCTTCTCTCTTTGTTTTTTTTCCATTTTTGTGTATTTTTGCAGAAACCTACAGTTATCACAACAACACAAATAACAACTGCAAAAGACAAATCAGAATTTGTACATACCAAAAGTTTAGATTTCGATAGTAGCCAAATAAGAGGTGAGTTCATTCGTGTTCAAAATATATGTGGAATGTTTTTATATTTTGTATTTTAAACTAAGTTATTTGTTACGTTTGTGTTTTTTTTGTTGAAATTACATAATTTAACCCTCTTGGTCTGTACTAACACTGCATTACCGACTTGGGTTTGAGCATACAATTTCGATTAAAATTCAAAAACAAACAAACAAATAAAAAGCTCTTGCAAGCGCTTTTTTCCACCAACCAGGGGTTATATTTTTGCATCTGGTTGCTTAACACTTTAAGTTCATACAACAACCACAAAGTTCAAAAAAGCTCGTTTGTTTTTTGGTTTCTTTGTTTGAATTCATGACTTAAACCAATATCACATTTTATAACTGTTATTTTATATAATATATGCTTGGTTTAGGCCATGACTAAGATTTGCTCGCCAGGCTGTTAATTTTATTTTCTATGTTATTCGATGTTTTTGTTTTGTTTTCATTTTTTTTTTAATTTATTTGATTTTATTTGTGGGTTAAGAAATATTTTTAATGTTTTTTCGAGTGTTCCAGTGTTCAAAATTATTGGTATTTTTTTTTTATTTTAATTACAAAATGAACGTTAAAATAAATCGCTTTCGATGTTTTTTTCCCTTAAGATTGTTAGTAAATTGCGGTATTTTTGTTTTATTAATTTAATTTTTGAATGAGACTTGTCAGTGTTTTAAGTGTCGTATCTTTCATTCTGCTCTATTTTTAATCTCGCTTATATTTTTGTCTTCATAAATATTTATTTGTCTACTTATTATTACAACTTCAGGCAACGACGGTGGTAAAAGAAATATTTTTTTTAGGATATATAAAGAAGATTTAAGAAAATTTATAGTAATAATTATATTAGGATCGAGGTTAATATTGACTTAAAATAAGGCGATGTTATTACTTAATTTTTTTTTTGTCAAAAAGGCTTTCTCTCAAAAATACTTAATACATAATAATAAATTATAATCAAGCTTGAAGCCTAACAATACACCAAAATAATATAAATTATAAAAAAGAAATCACTCACACACTAACAAATCCAACGCACACCCTTCCAAATAATTGTTCTTCTTGTAGTCTAATCCCTGACTATTATTTTTTTTTCTTTGTTTATTTTCTTTTTTTCTATGTTTTTTTTTATTTTTCATTTTTTTTTTTTCATTTTTTTTTGTGTAAAACTGTTCTTTGCTGCTATTATAGATGAGGAACAAAGACTTATACATGTTAATGAAGTAAATGAGACCGCTAAAACGGCAAGCGATCGTCGTGGTCAAATGCAAAAGCGAGCGCACACAATAGACGATTTTATGACAGGTAACCTAAAAAAAATTAAAATAAATTTTTTAACCAAAATCAACTAAAAATTACTAAAATTACGAAAAGTAGCAAAGGAAAAAAAAATATATAAAATAATAGTTACGTGTAGTTCATTTTTTTTTTTAATTATTATTTAAAATGTATACAACTTTTTTACTTATATATAAATCTTTATATAGAAAAACAACGAACCTTTCATAGAAAATTACAACAACAAAAAAATATATAAAAATTCCATATAATCAGGAACAATATTTAATTTAGAAGAAAAATATAATTATTAAACTTAAATGCTTCCAGATCCCGTTTTTTTCTTTGATATTTTTTTACATAAAACTTTGATTTTTGAATCACTTTTTAAAATAAAATATTTTTTCGCTTATAGTGCTTAAGTAATTTTTTTTTAATCGCTTTTTTAGCAGGAAATTAACAGTGATAATGCATATTAAGGAAGTGAATGTAAGAATTTTTTTTTAATATTGATGGTGTATGTTATTGTTGCATTTATTTAACATTTTTTTTTTATTTGTAGTTGGCATTGCACTGATGAACCGTTATGTGGTTTTTATGAACTCAAGTAGAATTATTATTAAAACTATCGTCAAATTGTTTAATTTTACTTTATTTAGATATTTTTTGGAAGACAAGAAATATTGAGCTAAATTAAGATATTAGAATACACATTTAACAATCTAGTACATACTTTTAATATTACTGACGCACGTTTTTATTTTTTATCTGAAGATAATTTGGTTGCTTATTGGTAGGTTGTGTCCCAAAATTAAAGGTCAACTTAAATTTGACGCCAATTGTGTAGTAAAGTGTTGGCAACCCCTTAAAAAAATCAGTTTACAAGCTGACAAGTTAGGGTTAGTTAAAATGGAGCATTAACGTATTTTCATTGCTGTAAAATATTTCAAAAATTATGAAAGCTTTGCGGCCACAGATCGTAAATTAAAAGAATGTTCCCAAATCATGCCAATATCGAAACAGCACGTGAGAGTGTGATAGTTCAGGAACATCGAAATTTTCGTAACGTACGTCAAACTTTTATTGTTTTTAAAATATTGTTCAACCATAAAAACATGTTCTTCTCTTGTGTAATGCTCCATTTTTATTTCTTCTAAAATATAAACTGTCAACTGTCAAATTTTTGTAGGGTTACCATCACTTTACTACATAAATGGTGGCAAATTCTCGCGTACACTTTTATAAAATGTTGTATATATAACGTGATCTGTATTTTCTAAAAAAAACATACGATATCTCCCAAAGAACTGGTTTTATTATTTATGACGTTTCGCTATAACGTATCAACTGATTCCTTTTAATTGCTTTGTGTTGTAAGCCGGGCCGACCCCAGCCCAACTTGCGCCCTGTGCAAGATTTGTAAAAAGCGCCATTTTTTATATTTGCCCACATACATACATACATACATACACAAAGCAAATAGTACATATTTGTTTGCGCAAGATCAGATTACATTTTTTTTATCGCCAAAAAAAAAAAAATGGATATCGCCCAAATTTATATTTTTCCAAATCTTAAGTTGGAAATATCGCCCAAATATTTTCAACGTAAATTGTTTTTGTAAAATTTGGGCGTTATTTCTTCAATTTTAAGCGATATTTCCAAACTTTTTTTTTTAATTTGGGCGTTCTTTCCTAAATTTTGGGTGATATTTCCAAAGTAAAAGTTCAATGATAAGATAACCTTAAAAAAATCGCAGCGCATAAACAGTGAGGTTTTTCTGGATTTTTCTTGGACGATATTTCCAATTATCGGAGTCATTTCCCATTTGATTTAAAAAAATTTTATTTTGGGCATTCTTTCCTTTAAAAAAAACACAACAACAATTGTTCAGAATTTTTTTTGAGCGATATTTCCAAATCGATTTGGGCGTTATTGCCTAATGCCGATCACATTTTCTTGCTCCTGATAATGCGCCCCCAGAATTTTGTGCCCTGTGTATGTGCACATCTTGCACATATGGTTTGTCCGGCCCTATTGTAGGTTCTAGAAAGTTTTATTCCTACGAAAATTCCCACTCAAATTTGTTTTGAATTTTTAAAAAAATATTTATTTTTTTTAACTTAAAAACGGTTAAATGATTTATTTTTTAAAATTAAGATTTTAAGATTAAGTGTTTTATAATAAATTCTTTAAAATAATATTTTCTTAAAATTAAATACAAAATTATTTCTTGTCTTCCTCTTTATAGTTCAATTTCTGTTTAATGCAGATTTAAAAAATTGTTTGGCTGAATATGATGAAAAAATACTGTTAAGAGCAAAAATGTTTTGAAATGTGTAGAGTGTATATTTGCTGTAGAATTATATAGTTAAAATAAATAGTGTAAATTGCTTTTGATATATGTATCTTTTTTTAAAAACTTCAACACACAATAATAATTCTATAGTCAGAGTGAGAAATAAGGCTTTGATCTTAATTATATATATTTCTTTTTTAATTAAACAATAATGCAATTCTTAAACAAATTCGATTTTATTTAAAAATTCACATCAATAAAAAAAAAGATTTTTCAAAAATATTTTCAGTCTAATAATTAAGGCCTTAAAATTCACCCTATATAGATCATTTATATTGTAAAATGAAATTTAACATATATCTAATATCTAAAGCAAAAAAATGTTTTTAATAAATATAACTAATTTTTCTTTTAAGTATATTATATGAATAATAATTTTAAATCCTTACAGGTTCAACTGGTCAAACGTCCAGACAATATTTTCCCTATGTCTCTTCAGAAAGTGATCTACAACGATATAAAGCAATTCCAATCCGTCAAAATGCATGTCAAAGTGAAACACATCACCAAAGGACAACAAGTTCATCACTGTCAAATGTGCCTTCAGATTTAAAATCGGACCGGATAAAGGTGAGCAATTGCATTTTGATACTGCAATTATTATAGGTACGTTAATTTTCATAAAAAAAAAACAAAGCTTTTGCTTTTAAAATGTGTGTTTGTTTTTTTTTTTTTAATTTTTTTTTAACAACAGCAAAAATTTATTTAATTAAACACGTCACATGAAAATGAAAAGCCTCGGAACATTTATTTTATTTTTAAATAATATCTATACTGGCAACACTATAATTATTTTCAACCCTTAGTTAAAAAACAATATTTCTTTTATTAATTAAACATGAAGTACAAATTTGCTTTTAAATATTTTTTTTTTACAAAAAATATACAAATGCTTACCACTTAAACGACCATCAAAATTTTTTAAACATAAATGTACAATACAAAAAAAAAAAACTAAATCCGATAAAAATAAATAAAAATAATATTAAATGTTGATATATATATAAATAAAATTTACCTACATTGACAGCCATTGAGCACGCATAGCACGCCAAGAAGCATTGCTAAGCCGGTGGTGGTGGATAAGCATGAAATCAAAGTAACGTATTGTCTCGTTTATAAAAGAAAAAACACAAAAAAAAAAACCCATACCAACCCTTCTAATAGAGTTTTGTAGTCGTTATAACGTTCATACACCTTTTTCCCCCATTTAGTTCGTCGTCTATATACAAAACTAGCAAAAATAAGAGAAACTATTTAAAAAGTTAACTATTTAGACTTTAGAAAATTTCTATTAGATAGTTGCACGAATTTAACTTTCTATAAACTAAAATTCTATCTCTATACTACCTATATACATAATTTGCTCTAAGAAATATTAGAAATATTTTAATACATTAAATGGATATAAATGTTTAAAATTTTAAGCTGAACTTTTTTTATAAAGTTTTTTTTTAACTCCGTTTAAAATGAATTAATTTCAATCCATTTAAAAAAATAAAATTGGCACAATTGAGGAGAATTGGAATAGGTGGAAAATTTTTGAATGATTTAGAGTTTGAGGAACAATAAAATTAAAAGTTGAAAATTATTGTTTTTGAAAAATTCCAAAAACAATGAGAAACAATGACTTTTTTTTGGAAAAAACACTGGAAATTGTATGGACAATTTTTCAGTCCCTTTTTCCAAAAAAAAATCTTTTGTAATTTCTTGAAAGCCCCAATGTTTTAATATAAGATTAAGAAAATTTGAATTTCACTGCGCCGCGCTATAAGGACAAGGGCCTCAAATTCAAATCTCGACTGATACTTTAGGCCTCAAAAGATTGAAATATTCACAAGTGATCTGATAGGAACAATTTGGATGATGAAAAATACTTGAAGGGAAGACGAAAAAGGTGGGTCTTGCAATTCTAGTCTCTCCTTTGGTTACAACATAGACTTGAATAGGTCAATTTCTTTAAAACTATAGGTAACCATCATTTTTGTTTATACGTACCAATTTTACCAACATGGTTTTACTATTTTTATTGGAAGACCAAAAATGACGGTATCTGTAATACAAATTTTTAAGCCGTTAACTTCCATAGATTATTTTTCTAATTTTTTAATTTATCGATCCATTGTCAACTGATTTTGATTATATTTCTTATTTTCAACAAACATAATTAATATTTAAAAAAAAATTCAATTTTGTTGGTTTTTAAAAATCAAATGTTTTGGAAACGATAACGTCAATTTGTCTTGAAATTGACACATGGTGGGTTTTGAACACTGTCTATAAAATTTTGAAAATATTTTGTTCTTAGTGCTTTTAAAAACCCACATGGTGAATTTTTGAACAAAAAATTTTAAAAATTTGTTCTAAGTGTTTTTAGAACCAAAAATAAAAAGTATCTATTATTAAAATACTGTGTTTGAGAAAAAATCAAAAGTTTCCCGAGTTTGATGAAAATCTACATAGCCAAACTACCAAGTACCAATTTGCTAAAAAACAATTTCCAACAGTAAAAATTAATTTGGTTTAGATTTATGGACTGCAGTCAAAACTCCCTTAGGTCCAAATACTTTTTTCCGTCTAAGGAAGTTGTCCGTCCAAAAGGAATTTTTTTTTTTAATATAAGAAATAATACAAAAACAGACTTCTGTAGCTTCAGAAGTAAAATCTGTTATGCATTTGATCACAGACAGTGATTTGGTGGCATGCACCACACACACACTGTGCTACATTTGTTGCAGTTTTGTTGTTTTCTTTATTTTATATTTTATTCATTAATTGTTTTATCTCTGAATAAGGTAATAAAATAATATTTAAAAATTGTATGCATAACAAAAGATTATTTTTCGTATTTTAATTCAATAAATTTCAATTCTTATAACGTTACTTATTAATTTACCTATTTTTTTTTTTTGATTTAAAACAAAAAACTTCAGTTTCAAATGAATTGGTTTAGACCAACTTTCAATTTAACTAATCTTATATCGTATTTACCTACGAGTAGTATGTATGTAAACAATTTTTATTTTATAAGAAAGGTTAGGGTTTTAACAAAATAGTTTTTAAACTCACAAAAATAAAACTTTAAACGTATTTTTTTCTATTAAATTTATATACGAGGTTTAGATATAATTTATTCCTCAATAATATCTATACATTTCTATGAGAATAATTTATAACAAAGCTATGTACTATGTATTTTAATTTATGCTTTAACGTTTAAATCTGTGGCATGCTGTTCTTCAAAAATGGGGAGGATATGTGAACCTCTAAGCATGACTTTTATTTTGTAAATATTTATCTATATATAAACAAAAACTAATTTAAACAAATTAGGATTTATAATTATGTTGATTTGTTTATTTAAAAAAATATACATTAATTTTAATTTTCTAATTTCAGGATAATGGATCGGGGAAATACTTTCAAGGGAGTCGTCATACTCCCAATATGGGAGAAAAAGTAGCACAGGTAAGTGAAGTTTTAATATGAAAAAAAAACTGATTTAAATTCGTTGCGCTTAATCATGCAATAGATAAACTTTACCATGGAATTTGCTAAAAAAACATTTTTATCATTAGATTAAGTTTAAAAAAAGACTGATTTCTAAATACTTTACCTATCTAATCTTAACGAAACAGAAATCTTAGGAAATTTAAAAAAATTTAAATTTACGAGTTATAAACCTTCATTTTTTGAAGAACCTTTAAAGATATTAAAAAATACTGCATTTTTATTTTTAAGTTTAACATTTTTCTCAAATATAAATAAATTTGAACAACGAAATCAATATATGTATTTTGGACATTTTATGTAAATAAATACCGACCTAGTTCTATTTGTGTCCTCTTAAATAAAATATATTTGCTACAAAAATATATTCCTTCTAAGAATTTGTTGAATTATTTTCCAAACAAAAATAGAATGGGTTACATATCGCCGAAACAGGATATTTTAAGATTTTTTTTTCGTCGGTTATCTAAAATAAAAAAAAAAATCAATTTAATCTTAAAACATAAAAGTGATTAATAGTTATTTTGGATTTCTTAATTTGAAGAATCACTCAATCAATATGTCTCTTGACTACATTATAGTATCGCTTATACTGTAAGGATATTAATAATTTTATTGTAAATATAATGGCGCAAAATTTCAAACGATTTAGTACGATGCTAAATTATTTTTATCATACTAAAAAAGCTCTAATATCCTACTAAATTGTTAAAAATTTTACGCTAATGATTTTTTTTAGTGACTTATTTCACTTTCAAAGAAGAAACTGTTGTAAGATTATGAAAAGCTTCATAAATTCTGTGAAGAAATTTAAAGTGATACTAAAAGGATGAACGCATCATTATTAAGGAAGAATAGAAGAAGAAGTGTGTTATCTAATTAGGAAGTAAAAAAATGGTATTTTAGGCGTCTATGGGATTTAAATAAAAAAAAGTGATTTTCATAAATAAATAAATTAAAAAAACTATAAAAACAGAGTTTTGTTTTTCTAAAATTTATTTTCAAAACTCCAATTTTTTAAAAATCAGTTTGTTAAGCTCTGCAAATAAATCATAAAATTCGGGAGATTTTTTCAATATTTGCAAAGCATATGTAATTCTAATATGTAAGCTTTGTAAATATTCAAAAAATCTCCCGAATTTTATAATTTTTTTGCAGGGCTTTACAAAATGATTTTTCATACATAATTTAGTTTTTAAAAGATCTAAAGTATTTTTATTTTTTTTTGTTCTGAAAAAAAAAAATCCGTCAGACTTTTGAATTCGATATCACGACACTTATTTCTAACTCGGGTTGTACTAATATTTATGAATTAGGTATATGTATGGTTCCAAAATATCGGTTCTGGGTCACTTAATAAAAAATCTAAAACAGCAAATCGTTCAAAATTTTAAATATTTTTTTAATTTGGACGGCTACTAGTAATATTGCGTTAAAATTATAGTTGTTGATATTTTTGAATTGTTAGGCCCGAATTTATAAAATTCTGGTGCTATCGGGTCATGAATTATACATATCTATCATTAAAAGCAATACCTAATTGATTTTTTTTTTATTTTGATACGACAGATTTATATAAAGTTTGCAGATAATCTACGTTTTCATTTAAAATTTTGGTCCGTTTAATTTTTTTTGGCCACTTTTTGACTTGAAATCTTTTACTTAATCTTTACGGATGTGCTATTTTCAATAAAAAAAAAAAAACTTTTGATACACCAACTTTTTCCCCACTGTGTAGGTCAAATTAGTTTATAACAGTATATGGTCATAATTTTAAGTGATAAGTTTAAGACCTTTTAAACAATTTTAGAATCAGGGCAAGCAAATTCAAAAGAAAAAAAAGCAAATTTTATTGAGTAGTAAAATATTTATACAGGGTGCTATTTCAAACGTTTCAGTTACAAATTAATTTTGACCACCATTTAGAATTATCGATTTGTAGGGAATGAGAAATATTTCATAATAAAATGTTAGTCTGGCTATTAATCAGTACTAATAAAAAAATGGTAAAATATAAAAATCAATTTTAGACAGTGTGAACTAAAAATTAAATAAAAGTAGAAGTTATTCAAAATTTTAAAAATGTGATAATTTAAAAACTGTTAGTATTTAGTAATAGGAAAACATTTTTTTTTAATGCATTTGTTGTATTAAAGTGGCGAAACCAAGAACTTCTTTCTTTAAAATGAAATTACAAATCTATAGTTTCTGAATTCACAAAAATACTTAAAAAACCTTTTTCAATATTTTAATAACACTTCTTTTGTCCTTTAAAAAAAATCATTTCTTTGAGTTATATGGTCTTCTTTTTTGAGACATGATACCTTCTTCTAAATCCTTTCGTATGTGGTGTGTTAGGACTGATTTATTTATTCTCTCAAGACAGACAAAAATATATTCAACAGTAAATCAATAAATTGATTAAATTTTTGGTACTTATAAGATTCTCCTTCACGCAATATACCTATAACCTTCAATTTATATCATATGTCACCACTATATTACATACAGCAGACATAAATCAACTCAAAGTGACAATTCATATGAAGACCAATAAAATAAATCGATCTTCAAACAAACCACATACATATTCCTATAGGACCAAAAAGTACTTCATTATAATTAGCATCATTTTGTCAATCCCACTTATAGCCTTAATCAGAACGACTTGAGCCTTGCATAAAGGTACACAAAAAAGACAAAATGCACATATACACAAAAGGTTTACACATTTTAAGAGTCATTATCGAGAATGTCTACACATTATAATTATAGACAAGAGACATGGACACAATTCCATTCAAAGGTCATGTTCAGCACAATTTATGAAAGGTACACAATATAAATTATTATTATTAAATGGTTCTCTAGTTCCCTCACCTTGATGGGGAAGCTTTAACACATATTTCAAAACGAAAACTACCTTCCCCACATATCAAATCAATCAAACTGTATATATGACCCACATATGGAAATCCAATTATATTGCACTCACATAATATTTTGAAGTTCAATAGGCATAGAGTGTGTGACACTCTATTATACGCTATTGACAGAGGTAACCCTATATATATGCATAACCATATAAACATTATAATCTGTCACATAGAATATCATCTTGTAGTGACCTTGAAATGTAAACAATGTTGGCATTAGAATTGGTAATGAAAACTAATGTGAGCTTAAACTTAACAAAAAAAAAAAGAAAGAACAAAAGTTCAGAAATATTTTATTTCTCAAGACAAGTCTCTCTGTCTCTGGAATAAGAGATTTATCTTGTGGGATAACAATTCTTGGGCTAGAGACAGAGATATAGCGGAAAACTTTAAGCATCATAGATATATGTATAGGAATGGAGAAAAAAGTAATAAAAAACCCGCAGTTCATTTTTCTTTGGCCTGCCATTATGGTCTCCGTTGGGACCATTCAACTGAGACAGGCAAATCTATCCATATCCATCTACCACCTACAAAATGCAGTCTTCTCTGTGTATATACCTTTTTTCTATCAAAAAAAAAAGCAACAACAAGAAGCAAAGCACGCCACCGACTTCTTAACGAGAGTACTGGCAAAAGGACGAATAAAAATAAAATAAAAAAACCAAAGCAAACCAAACCATCTCTGATGTTTTTGCCATGACCTAGTTATAAAGGAAAGTAAAAATGTATATTCAATGGAGGAGTGTGGTGCACTCTTGTTTGTCCTTTTTTTTTTAACTACAGAATTCCTAGTTATAAATTCTACCCAACCAATATTCCCAATATCTTTTCCCTCCTTTTGGTGTTCTCTTTGGATTTTTATCGGATCTAAAGCTTAAAATGCTATAGCTTACCGAACCGAACGAGAAAAGCATCATGATGGGGTTATTGGAAGTCGGAATATAGCATCATGGTGTTATATATAGAGATACCCTAGCAAACCAACTCATACTGCCATGGTATGTATGATATCCACACCACACATGGTGTGAACAACGACAATAAATGTTGAAAAATTAATGAACTAATCTTTGACATGTGTACGACTATATTGGTTTTTTTTTTTGTCATTTAAAAGGATCAACAAGAGGAAGGACCAAATGGTCAAAAGGAGTCAAAAGAAAATTAAGAAACTTTTAATCTTTCGGTCAAAAAAAAAAAAAAAGAGAATGGCATTTTTGTTTAAAATTTAACAGATACACTAGAAATATTTATGGGGGATTCATTAATTAAATTAAAAGCAATTTGTTATGAAATTTAGCAATGGATGTTGAAATCATTATAGGTTGCAACACAAGTTTAATAGGAGAATAAAATAAAATTACGAACTTTATGGTTCCATTAACAAAATTTGTTGACTATAGCTCGTTTTGAAAGTAAACTAAGACCCATCATTATATAAGGGGATTGATGGAGCTTTTTGATTTAGAATTCTGGAAGAAGTTGAATGAAGTATGCCAAAATGGGGATGGAATTATTTGTCAAAATTATGTTACTGAAAGAATCGTTTTTAGCAATTTTGATATCGATTGGGTTATTGAAATTAATTGGTAGCGCAAAACTTCGTGGAGAACCCGACTGTAGTGACTTATAACTCTCAAATATTCCTCAATGATTACAATTGATTTCAATAACAATTATTTTGTTTTACCATTAACGCCATTAAAATCGATTTAAAACAAATTAAACATGCCTACAAAAATTAACTGTTATTATTTATTATAAACAAGCTGAAACTTACCACGCTTTATAGCGCCATCTATTGAACACTTCTCAAACTATAAAATTTCAAATACAAAAAAAAAGAAAAAAAAACACTCATGGTAATTTAATTTTAAATTTAAAATTTAATCTTTATACACAGAAATCTCAAACATAAAAAATAAGTGGGTTTAACAATAGGCGGGAAAAATTGCTCATTTTACACTTTAGGTTTAAGAGAGCTAAGGAGTAAGGATGCAATTAAAATATAATAAAAATGGGTGTGACAATGGGCGGATTTTACTTGAACCACATTATAAACTTCCCGCTATTAAAAGAAACAAAGTCTGAAAATTTCATCGAAATCAGTTTAGTAGTCACATACAAAAGTAACATTAATTTTAATACATAAACCCGAACCCTGTCATGCTTCACAGTGCCACCTATTGAACATTTGGCATACTACAAAATTTCAACTTTTGGAGAGAATTCAAGTATAGACAAATTGGGTGTGGCAGCAGGCGGACTTTAAAAAAAAAAATAAAAATGGAATGCTTCAGGTAAAAGAGATTTTGATTAAAAATTAAAAAATTCTAGGTATAGAAAGTAAGGCGTAATCTATGATAAAAGAAAAGAGGGATTTCCAAAAAAAAATGCAAGTGACATCATTTTGATTCAAGAGAGATTTATTAAAAAATTTAAACCTTCAAGTTAAGAATAGAGGGCGTGATAGTGGGCGGGATAGTGAGCATAGACGGGACAAATATAAAACATGTTATGCCTTAGGTTCGAGAGATTTTAATAAAAAAATTTCAACTTTATTGGTTTGTAAAGTAAGGAGGAATCTTAAATACAAGACAAATGGGCGTGGCAGTAGGCGGCCTTCCAAAATAAACTACAAATATCATGGTTTTGGCTCAAGAAAGATTCGCTATAAATTCAAAGCATAATGATAAATATATAATATAAGAAAAGTGGACGTGGAAGGACCCTTACACATGTCATGCTTTAAGTTCGAGAGATTTTAATAACAAAATTTCGACTTTCTATGTGTGTAAAATAAGGAGGAATCTTATATGCAAGAAAAGTGGGCAGGACAAAAAACACATGATCTATCTATCCTTTATGTTGAAAAAAAAATGTATAACAAAATGTTGTTGTATGACAAAAGTGGGCGGATTTTCTCAAACCACTTTTTTAACCATATCGCTGCTAATAAGAAAAAACTTTTAAAATCAAATTACTAAAAAAGAAATTATCCATAAAACACAGGCAGCACTTTAAAAGTTTATTTCTGAATTCAATTTTGATATTCCGCAAGTCACAATATTGACACATAATTTTACTTAGAAAATTTTCAAAAAGTATTTCTTTAACAAAGAGGAAATTTAAATTGATCAAATTTAAAAATTTGCAAAAATTGAAATAAATCAAGTTATAAACTGTAGTTTCACATAGAACATTGAGCTTCATCTATGACAGCCTCTGAAATCAAACAAAATGGTCTTCTATGTAAGCTTTTAAGATATGTAGGTTGAGTACTTTCAACCCAAAAAAAGATATCCTGTGGGATAAAAAGGCCAACCACAAGAACTATAAAGCTCTATAGCCATCATTGTGCCCATGACCAAATGTTTTACTATTTTTATATTCTGTTGATTCACGCTTTCCTCCCTTTTTCTTTCTCTCCCACACTCTGTGTCTCTCTGTTTTTCTGTTATCGCCAACTTACAAAAGACCCTTTTTCAAAGTTAATCTTTAAAATTTGCGTGGATATAATTAATTAGAGTGAAATAAAACTGCATAGTATATACAACGTTATGCTATGAAAAGAAACAAAATCCCCATAGCTTATAGTTTTTTTTTTGTGTATACCCCACATTTTCAAATTGGGGGGATGTAACGTGACTAAAAGCAATTATTTTAGTAAAAAAATATATATATGTATGTATATAACTTTTGGTTGTAAATTAAGGAAAAATAAAAAAACGAGGATCAAATTTGAACAAATTACATTTCTGATTTGTTATTGTTAGGTATATAGTCTTCTTTTTTTTTGCAATCATGTTTGTTTAAGAATGAAAAAAAACTGAGTGAATTATTTTTTTTACCTAGATAACAGGGTTTTTTAGTTTTTAAAAATTATTGCATAAATTCGTCATTTTATGATAATATGTTTACTTTGCATTAAAACTTATTGCAATAATGTAAAACTACTTCAAGTTGTAAAAATCAATAATAACGACGTGACATAATATGTAGTTTGAAAGCTTATTTTTGTGGCATTTAAAACATTGTTATAGGCTTTTATCATTTTTATTTTGGAAAAATACCGTGTCAGGGAAAATAGAGACATTTTAAAATAAAATTGAAGGCGTAAATCTTGGGTTTATTTAAATTTTGAGAATAATAAATCATAAATACTTTTGTTTAAACGCAGAACTCACGATTCAAATGGCTCAGTGGTTGAGGTCTCCAATACTGCTTTTAATAATTTTGAACTGTTAAATTATCTAGGTTAACTTGAGCATCACACGATTTAGAAAAAAAGTAAAATTGACACTTTATTAAATAATTTTAAACAACGTATTATTTTTTTTAAATTGCAATATTAAAGTTCTGAGAGAATTTATAGCTCAATATTTTTACAAAGCAAGCTAAAAATGTCAACAAAAATATTATATATAAGCGTCGCTGTCGTTATGTTTAAAAGGGTAATGTTTAAAATTTCTAATTTCCTCGACAAAAAAAATGCTTATTAAAGACATTTGACCAAAGACTCTAAGGCCTCCAAAGACCTTTTTAGAGCTCCAGAGTAAAAAAAAAACACAGCAATTAATATAATGGTCGCTGATGCTATACCAGTCTGACAAGCAAAATATGTATATGTATGTAAGCATGCCTATTCCTAACGATGCGATTGTACTTTTTTTTTACCTTTATAGTCCTTAGAGGAAATAAGTTTTTTCCCTTTTATATTTGTTTTTAACTTTGGCAAGGAAAATAAAAGGAAAATGAAATTTTTTTTGAAAGACATCCAAAAAATTTCCTGTCTGACATTTTTCCACTTTTGCGAATTTAACAGGGTGTAGGAGTACAATGATAAAAAAGGTCTTTATAATACAGACCTACCCCCATCATATTCTTTGCAATTTACACGTAGTTTGTTTTTTTTTTTTTTTTTATAAAAGACAAAATTAAAGGCATATAAAAGACTGAGCCAAAAGAATTCTCAGCATCAAAACGCTAAGAGGACCAAAACAAGTAAAAAGAAAAACATGAATTTTGTTGTTGTCCATTGATGGCATTATTATCTGAGTTTTTAAACTTAATATAGCCCGCAGTGAGATACGAGAAAATGGCTGGAAAATATGTTCACACCAACCATGTTGAGCGTTGAGGATTACTGCGGGCTGTCGCAATTGTACCTAACATACACACCCACTCCCACAAAAAATAGGATTGCACAAAAATTCAAATTGAAACAACTTGTTGTACCTACTGGCACTGCTGCAGCGTTTCTCATTTTCATATTTGAGCTTTCTATTGCGATGGGATATTTCTATTCAAAAATACTGAACCCACCTGATGTCGTTCTCTCGTTTGTGTAACTAAAGTTTAAAGTATGACAAACGCAATGTAAACAACAGAGGTATCCCATAGTGACAATGAATATATTTGTCTTTCCTTTCAAATGAATCAAATGAAAATGATGCCAATATTTTGTTTGGGATTTTCTTATATCAAGGACCTTCAAAAAGGACCTACAAAAAATTATTGTGTAGGAAGTTTTTGAGTTGGTAAAAATTACTTAAAGAATTTTTCTAAGCCAATCGATTTCTAGAAGTTTGTACTGCAAAAATGTCGACCTCTCATTAAAGTCAATTAAATGGATTTCAGATGGTATAGCAATAATAATTATCAACCAACTTGAATTTGTGCTGGACATGATGACTGGAGTGAGAAATTCTCCCTCAATTATTTCATATTAAAGTCACTTAAAGAACTTTTCAACTTTCTTCAATTTAAGACTCTCGTGTTACTTTTGTTAACCATTATTTTCCTACCTACCTATTACAGGATGTTACAAAATACTGTTTCAAAATAAGGTTACTGAGTTTGACCTATATATATTTATTTTTTGAAGTATATAACTCCTGACAGGAACAGAGTAACCAATTGCGTGTTGAATTTTATGATTTTTTTTTACTCACCGTTGGCGTTGTTTAATGTTTAGTCCCGGAAATAACCGACGGCCTTTTTTTTATATATATGACATGAAATGGACATGCGATGATTTAAAATATAATACCGATTTTATTTATTTAATATGTTTAGAAATTATTGGGTAATGATTTAATTCCGTGTACAAGTAATACCTACCTATTATTAAAAAAAAAAAAAATAAACGTCACTAAGGTTAATTGAAAACTTGTTCAATAGTAGTTAAGCAATAATTAATCATGTTCAAAGGGGGGAAGGTTTCTCACTTTCTTCCAATTTTATATTATTTTGATGAATAAATAAAAATGGAAAATTAAACAAATTTAGTGAGGAAATCATCCATTTTTTATATGAAGCACCTACGTTAAAAAAAAAAAATTAAGGCTTTTGTAGATTTGTACACAGTTTTTCGAATATTTCATATTTCTAGGTTTTTATAAAAGCAATGTCTATTCTTTTGAAGAAGTTAGCGATGATTTCAAGGATTCAAAGTTAGGCTGATTTCCAAAAAGTCAAACAAAAAACTTTGATGCAGTAGCATTATACTATTATTGCGCATCCTGAACGTATCCCGGATGCTTTGCTTAGTCCCCTTTCACAACTGGAAACTGAGTTTTCAGCAACTTTCACTTTTTTATTGAGAAAAGCACGAAGTAAGAGGATTAAATAAAATCTCTCCGGTCAACATTCAGGATATTTTTTTTGACATTCCTTTTCACAGAAGTGTGTGTTCCACCGAGCTACTCTTTATGTGAAAGGAACAAAAGATTTTAGAGAAAATTGAAAAAAGAACACGTCAAAAAAATCTCTGGTAACTTGTGTTCCCGTGTAAAAGGCGACTTACAATTTATTGTGCATCATTTTGACATTTCGGAACACAAATTTTGTTGGTTATAATCCTTTGAAAATTTCCATTAAAGGTTTATTTATTAAATTCTTTGCAGCAACACAGAACATTTGGTTTCATTCGTTTGCTGATAATTTTTGTTCCATATTTAGTCCGTTATTAAAGAGCAGCATTTGCAACTTATAGTTGTCCCATAGAAATAAATAGAAATCGAGTATAATAATAAAAAAACATAATTAACGAACCCAATAACAATAGAAAAATAAACTTACTTCGTTCGAGACTCGATATTTTTTTTAGTTTCAGTTCAAACGACAATTGGATGCGTTCGATGTTCAGTTAATGTGCTGCATCGCTGACGTTTGGTAAGTGTTTAGAAACTCATGAATTTGCCACCTTTTTTAAACTTTCTTTTAACTCATGATTTTCCTTCAAAAACGAATCTGATGTGTTTTAGAAATCAGCCTTATTGAGTTAACATATTAACACGTTAGCCTCCAAAATCAGACATATTAAAAAATTCCTGCAAATTGAATTCTGGAGAGACAAAACAGATATTTCGTTACTCTAGTCTAAAACGTGTCAGTAGAGGTTTATGGAACAATGTTAAATATTGGTGGAATGTCCATCGAGCAGTAACTTATGCAAAAATTGTCTATAAAATCGTACGGAAAGCATCCAATTGAATTAACAGCAGGCAAGCACTGCAGAGATTTGTTTAAAAAGTGAGCTAGTTTTAAAAATTCCTGTAAAAATTGTTCAACTTCAACACAAACTATCATATTGTTTGTTTAAAATACACATTTTAGCACGGTTGAACTATTTTCGCATACAAAAAACTCTATTTACAATTCTGCAAGAAATAGGCTGGAGTGGAAGAAGGCTTTTAATTGCTTTTGTTTATTTTAAGGTTTCGAATCAGAATCGGGTAAATCATGATAATTATAGTTCGTGGCATCACAAAAATCGTTCTCTTTTCAAGCGAGCTTAAGTATTCAATTGTTGCTAAGTTGCTGAAATATTTTCTGAATTCAACCATCTGATTCAGTTAAATCGGCCAGGTCAAATTCTCAACTTTTTCGTTTTTTGTTTTTTTTCTTTACCTTTCAACGCAAAAATTTTGGAAGATAAAATTATGGAGTTGAAAATTTGGCTTGTTGTATTTGGCTGAATCATATGGTTGAACTCAGAGAAGATCTCAGCAATTCAGCAACAATCTAATACTAAGGGCCAGTTTCACAGTGAAGTAAGTGTCACTTAAGTGCCAAATATGGAAAACTAATTCCCAATTTCACAGTGTAAATTTATCGGAATAAGTGACACTTAAGTCTCCCACTTACTCAGGTAGTAAAACTGCGGCTTAAGTGCCAAAATGGGAAATTTAAGTGCCACTTATTTTGTTAAGTGTGCACTGTGAAACTGGCCCTAAAGCTCGCCTGAAATGAGAACGATTTTAATTAAACACAGAACTATGGGTCTAACGGGTTTTCCATAAACCTTTTTACTCTAAAAAAAAAATATACTATTTAGTAGCAAAAAAGGTAAGTGCGTAAGTTTTTCATACGGATAATATAGTGATCGAAGCCAAGTGTATACCGCTTGAAAAATAAAATGTTTTTCACGAGTACCAGAAATGCTCATATAGAGTATCTCTTTTCATGAAAAGTGCCTCTCACCTTGACCATTTGAATTCAGCAGAAAATTGAAGGACATCTCCATTCCTGCAATCACAAATATACTTAAAGCTCTGGAATTTCAAAAATTTCATGGCCAAGAGAATAAAAAACTCTTAGCAGATATTTTTTGAGGATGGCTTAAACTACTGATACATTTTTTCTGTAAATGAGTGAGTGAATGCATTTATTCATTCAGTTCTTGAATGGTTGTTGATTTTTATGTTTTAACTAGCTCATCTAATTACCGACGAATTGCACTATCATCCTTTCTTTCCAATTTATGAAAATCTTAAGCTTAAGAAACATCTTATGGAACATAATCTTCAACTTTTGTTCCAATAGGTTTAATGATCTAATTGATCAATCTATAGCTCACGAAAGTACAAAACATCCTTACGTCTTAAAATCTTAAGTGTTTCTGAAGGTTTCGATTGAGTGTAGTATCTATCCGGTGCCTACGTTCTGTTACTCTCGCATCGTCAGAAGCAGTCAAGAAACGATGAAAACTGAAACAAATCATATGAGTTTTGATCCATATCCAACGTGTCTCGACCAATTTTATCGATGTGAGAGTTAAAGAACGTATAGGCACAGATTTCTAATTAAAAATGCATATATTTTCTTCGTTGCCTTTTACAATTCAAATATTGAGAAGTTGAAATGGAAGGTTTCAAGTCTGTAGATATTCACAAAACGTCCCATAGGGTTCTGTTTTATGTCCTACTTTTTTTCGTTTTTTGCTTACAATATTTGGTTTGAAATATTAACTATTTCACTACAGAATGCAGTTGACTTTTGATATCCCTTTCAGATTTGAGTTCATTTTCTTTACATGTGAATCTCAGTTCAATCTTATCTACGAAACAGTGGTAAAATTTCAAATGAAAACCTTGAAAACAACTTAAATTTATGTGAATAGAAACATTTTTGTGACTCTTTTAAAATTAAGTGCCGTAAGAGTGACAAAGTTTCAAGAAGTTGGTTTTTGTTCTGATTTGTATATTTGATAGATTTATTAAACCAAAATGAACTTCAAATCTAAAATTTAAGATATAGATCTGAAACAAAATTAATTGTAACACCACATGTAACCCCTTCCATACCCTCTTCAGATAAACAGTATTATCTGTTCATTCTCTACAACCTAAATATTTTACTAACTTTCATAGAGCTAATAAAACAAAATTTCACGGGTTGAGTAACACCTATATAAAAGTTAATATCGTGTGTGTCTTGTTCATAATCAAATAAACTTAACGTGTTAAGTGTCATTATGATATACTACAACAAACTATAAACCTATAAATTATTATTGTTTTGCAAGGAATATAGAATTTTTGATTATCTCATATACAAAAAGGAACAACAAAGTAGTCCCATTTCAATTATACTTAATTATTTTTCCAAAAAAAAAAAAAAAAAAAAACTTTGTCCTTTTCCCAGATGATGGTTGCCGACCCCCAATGACATTATATTATACTCACACCAAATGTTGTGCGAACCTAAGAATAAAAATTTATTAAAGGAAATCACTGCTTTCTTACTAAAATACTATATACATCCACTTAGTAATTATTTCTAGAAGACGTGTTTGGAAAACGTCTAGTAGGAATATTTTTTTTGGTTTGTACAAAGCAAAGTTATACTTATATATGTAGGTACCTACTCTTAAATATCGATAGCTATTAGGAAAAGAAAGCCTCTAGACCTCCCTCAAATAATAATCGGATCTTATAAGTAGTACAGTGTTCAACTTTCAGTTACGTTAATAATAATATGATTTTCACCCAGCGCACGTGAAAAAAATGTTACCAGGGCTGCCGTGTTATATGTTTTTGAAAAACAAGTTGAGATGAAATTTAAGAAATTATTCAACTTTAATAATATAATATATTAATTTGTACTACGTTTCCACCGACCAATAAACGAAGATTTAAGTAAATTACTCTTTAATCTCTTTCAAATCTCAAAGATTAAACATAAGAAAATTATTTTATCAATCTATAGTAGATTTGAAGATAGTTTTGTTAAATCTTCATAGGGTCAATAGTTATTTAAATCAAACTAACCTATTTTACCTACATCGCACACTAATTGAAAAATCGAATTCTTCAAAATCATGATATAAAATTAACAAAACACCATTTGCATTTTGAAAGGTGCTGTCAAAGTTAATTTACTTTTTAATAATTTTGTGCGAGGGAAGATTTATATTTATTTAATTTTATTACTACTGATTTAAATGCAAGCTTATCCACTTAACGACTCTGACATGTCCTCAAAAAATCACACCGATCAAATGACTGCATATATTCTCAAAGACAGTACCTACTGCACGTAGCAGCATATTATTACTGCTTGGTAATTTGAAATGTTGTACGGTGACGTATTACGACATAACACAATTTTCTGTCAAATCCCATTGAAAAATATGACAAGGAGCAACGTGTAGCAAGAAGTCGCAGTCACCAAAAAGACATATTAGGTCTGTTCGCTTATATGCCCGAAACTGCCAGATTTGACCAGTTTTATTTTTTTATATGATCTTTGACAGTCTTTTGGGCTAAAAATGTTAGAAATGGCTAGGTTTGTGAAGTAAACGAACAAAGTTTTTATTTCTTGTGTTTTTATCCTGTTTGACAACTCAAAGTGCAGTTTCGATGCTGTGCAGTCCCGTTACGTTAAGTGCGACCTTACCTTAATTTCAGCTGAAAATATCATAATATTCTTAATCTGAAGTGTTCAGTTCATTTTGGTTTGGAATACTTATTTTGGGTTTAACTGGCCTGTTTTATTTAAATCGGATTTAGTACGACTTATACAAAAGGCATTAGGTACACCTTATATTTTTGCTTATTCGATTTTTTTAATTTTCATCGTTGGCATCCCGCATGCATCTCTACTCAAAGAAGTTCAACAAAAAAAAAAATATATTGAGAAATACATTTCTTGATGGCAACCCTTAAATTCATAAGAATTGTCGATAAGCTTTTCCACCACAACCACAGTCATATAAAAACAAGCAGTTCAAAAATTATATATTTATGTGTTTGTATGCTGGTGAATTGCATAAGATACATCGATATAAAAAAAAGGTACTAATGTTGTTGTATGTAAGTTACTTAAGTGTTTATCACATTAACCATAGGATTGGTTGGACTTGAATAGTCTTGGGAAATGTCAGTGAAATAAATATAACAATAAGAATATAGACATACAAAAAATCAGAAATATTATAAGAAGCAGAAGGTAAAGGTGAAAAAAAAACAATGGAAAAATTAAAGAAATTGAAGAAGGGTGCACTCAACTTACAAGTAAAAATAAAATGAAAAAATAATAAGGTTTCAATGTACCTATAGCGGCGGCGTTGTTTGTTTTGATTTAAGCTCCTTCTTTTTCAACTAGTCTTAGGTATTCTTTGCTTAGTTTCTCTCTATAATATCAATAGGTTTGGATTTTTTTTATGATACCTTTTTTTTTATATTAATTAAGTTTTGATGTTTTCAAGATGTCAAGTTTCACATTCCTGAGACCTGAGTATCTGAGTAAAGAAAAATTTCTTCTAGCCTCATACAGATTTTGTTCTCCATACAATTGGTTCTGGAAATAAGGATTAAGAATTTAAAACTTTCAGGACTAACTGTATGAGGGGTTTATACCTACATATATGTACTCGTAAAACTATAAAGCAGCCCATACACGATTAAATTTGGTTGTCAACTCCGCTGTCAACTGTCAATTGATAATTGCCCCAACATCATATGCTCGTACCCGTCCGAAACTACCGAATACTCTCCATTTTCTACCAAATTTAGTCACATTTTGTGTAGTTTCGGGTAGGAAAAAGCGCTATGAACAAAAAAATTGTTTTCCCTTCTTGCCAGTTTTTACCCGAGAAATTTCTTCGGGCAGAAACTGGTAAGGTCAGTGTTCTGTCAGAAACAAGTTTGAAATCAAAGAACAACAACAAAAATACAAAATGGCTGATGCTTATTTTTTTTGTTTTGTTTAACTTGGTAGATGTGAATTTTTATTCTTATTGGTTTACATATATAAAAATATAAAATTATTTTAATAAAACGAAATTTAATCTTTAATAAAAAAGAAACTGTGTTTTTGAAGTGTTTTTTTTTTTAAATTCTGTTCTGTTTAAGTCATGATTCTTCATAGAATTTGGGATTTATTATATAAAAAAAATACGTGGTGTTCCTGTTTAGTGTTCTACTTTAAATCTAATGATGGAAATTAAAATTTTTTCAATATGAAATTTAATAAAGAATAGAAATTATGACGGAAATTTTAATATTATTGCTTTGTTTACTTTTTTGCTTTTGTTTACTTTTTGTTGATGTTTAAAAAGTGTCAAATTTATTTTGGGTATTTTTTCAGACAATTTCGCTTCTCTTTGAGAGAATTTTACCCCCTCTCCACATAATTTGACAGATTCCCAGTTTTAGTACGTTTTTAGTACCCGAACACAGCTTTTGCATAAAATCAGTTGAAAGAATATTCCTACTGCTTCAACTGTCATGAACATTATTTACCTAACTCAAGTTTGTTAAATAATTTGTTTTTATATAAGAAATTAACGTTTATATTGCAGAATGATGATGAAGATGCAATACAAATATAAAAAAGTATTTGGAAGAAAGAATGGAGAATGGAAAAAAACAGTTAAATCACGTTTAAATGTCGTTGAACTACACATCGACCATCTTGTAAATCTAGCGTTATTATGGTTGAATTGATTTGAAAAACTTGTAAATCATCGTGAACAAACTTAAAATCGTATGATTTTCTACATAAAATTGGACTAAATCATCAACTGTAAAATTCATCATTCATTAATTTGATCAAAAACACAATGAATTGAGAATTTAGTTGAATTGTGTATGTCCCTTTTCACACGTGGAAATTGAGTTGTCAGCAATTTTCAGTTTTTAGGTTAGAAGGGTACCAATTAAGTTAAATGAATAAAATCTCCCCTGTCAACAATTGAGGAGATTTTTCGACATTGCGCTCCACACTTTAAGTACTGTGAGTTCAAAGGAAACGATAGAAAATCTCTTTCAATTTTGTTTTCTTCGTCTAAAAAGTCCAAGAGACTTTAGAAGAAATTAAAAGAAAACGTCAAAAAATCTCCAGAAACTTGTTTCTTCAAGTGAAAGACGACTGTGGTGTGTTTTAAGAAAAGGAGAAACAATTTATTCTTTTTTAGAAGATAAATTTTAAATATAGGTATGTACATAAGTGTAAATTTTGTTGCTGGATCTTAGAAGACATCACCATGAGCGTGAAATACCTTACTATTAAAAAAAGCCATATTTGTTTTATGCTTCAATTTTCTTTCACTACAGTCGAAGGTCAAACTTGTTCTTATATACGAGATGGATTCACATAAACATCTGTATACAAAAGTATTACAAAAAAAATTTATATGTTTATTTAATATCGCATATCAAAAGTTTTATAAAGCCAATAAAACAACTGCAGCTGCAGCAATGATGGGATAAATAAACAAACAATTTCACGTGTCGCATTTTATTTGAAAATATATTTTGAAACATTGCCAGGACACTTATTATAGAAACGTACTGCGTCTTTTGTCTTTTTTTGATAATCCACCAAAACTGGGACAGGGAATTTTTATTTTCAGGGAATCATTTAAATATCTCCCAACTTTGTAAATTTGAAGCAACACAGATATATGATAGAAGGATTGATAGATTTTCTCGATCACAGATGACGTCAACAGTACCGTATTTGTTTCGATGTTTGTTCATCAATCACGCTTGAACGGCTTTGCGGATTCTTATAAAATTTGAAAAAAAAACTCAATTATATTATTGACTATGCAATAGAATACTTTTCAAAATTCAAGGGCATTTCGGGGAGGCCAAAGAAGGAGTGGGGTAACAGCTTACCAGATAATTAATTAATGTATTTAAAATCTTTTTCCAAAACGTATTTCTTTGAAAAATTATAAAAAATAATATTTAATTATAATTCTGGCAGATTTCTCTTAGTTGTCTTAGTAAAAAAATCTAAGAAATATCAACACCATTCAAAATAAAACATTTTTAAAAGAAAATTCACCCCCTAGCTAATAACTTATAATAGACAAATTAGCATTTCATAGGTAGGTAGGTATTAAAAGTTCAGCGAACTTCCTTCTTGAACAGATTGTTCTTCTTTTTCTTCTTGACATATTTGATATCTCACGTTTCAGAGCTCATCATAGGGTGATAATAGTGTCTTAAACCATGCCTGTCATAAGATAGGTATAATTTCAAAAAAAAAAATACCCACCACTGTCAGTGACCGTTAAATTCACGGGCAATCGACAACACTATTCAACCAGACAACAAAAAAAGCAAAAAAAAAATTAAACAAAACCCTCTCAACACACAAACATAAACATTTCTAACATAAAATATAAAGCTTTCACCTTTCTCTACCACTCACAAATAATGTAATTGTGTATCTGTGTATAGATATACCCTTTTCACTGTAGAAATATATTTACTCTCATTCGTTGATTTTTTTTCAACCTCTATATCAATCTCTCTCTCTTACTCTCTATATCTCTCTGTTGGAAAATAAGCCGTTTTTCTCTCCTCACCACACACACAATCAGCAGCAGCAGGAGCAGCAAGCAAGGCACAGAAAAACAGTTGATTTTTGCAACTAAACTTGGCGAACAGCATAGTTTCATGCCTCAGATTATAACGGTCAGTGAGGGTGGAAAATTCGTCAACACCATCATCATCGTCGTCGTTGTCGTCGTCGTCTGTCTTCTTCTTTGAACGTTGTATCGTCGGGGCTTATTTTCCTATATTAACGGCGGTTTTTCACTAAAATTTCAATTCTGTTTACTAAAATAAATAACAAATATTTCCCTTGCCAAAAAAAAGATATAAAAATCCATTCATTTATAAACGGGCGAATATGTGATTATTATTTTTTTAAATTATAAACGCAAAATTAAAAATATATAGGTACTCTTCCAGGATATTATTTCTGCAATTTCCTTTGCAATAGAATTTCTTGTCTTTGCTCTGTTACACACGAACACACACATACACCCATTTGACTTGACACTGCTTGTTCTTCCTTCAGCTGTCATTTTCTTCAACCAACTCAATTCAACTACTTATATACGGCGAAGGTTTGTTCGTTGTCGTTCGTCCTCGAATCCCTGGGTTGATGATGAGCGCGAAGTGGGTGTAGTTTCCATTTTATCCATTGAAAAAAAGGGATGTGCATGACGTCATTGATGTATACACTATCACGTCACCAGTGAGTGAAAAAGAAAAAAGGATTTATCTATATTTAAAATTGGAGTGAAACAAAATAATTATTGTCCTTGTTAAACGCGGCGAATTGAATTTTTTAAATAAAAATACTAAGCCAAAGGACTCGTTCGAGCAAATCCATCAAAATAGTGTGTAGTTGTGTGTCCGCGGCACAAATTAATTTTTAATCACTGTAGATACTCCACCGCACACATACACACACACACCCATTTGTACACTATTTACACACACCCATATAACCACAAAAAGGATTTGTGTGCATCTGTGAAACAATCGTGTTTTATCTTTTTTTTTTATTATTTTGATATTGTGGCAGAGATAAAAAGCAAAAACAAAGGAAAGAAAAGAAAAGAAAAATAATTAAAATCTTGTGAGATATTATGAATTCGTCATAAATATTAAATGCATTATGTCCGTGTCCTGTCTTACGGTAATTAAAATGTCAAGTGGAATGATATCTTTATTTTGAAGAATATCAAAATCAAACAAGGATATCTGCAAAAAAAGTCCTTTTCATTGTTTTTCGAAATAATTGAACTTCAGTGTTTTGTTGGAGAAAAGGAAGAAAAAAAAAAATTCAGTGTGTGTAAACAAATTAAACTAAGTGCTGTTGAAGGACTTTCGTCATCTCCCATCTCTGCCAACCCCTCCCCCCGTCAGCAAGGATGCAACGAATAAATTTGTAAATAAAAAAAAAGGATAACAATATTTTCAACCTTTTTTTTTTTTTGAATGCAGATACATTCTTACATAACTCATTTCTTGGATACAAACAAAAAAAAAATATACAAAAACAACTCTAAAGTGCGTTATGCCGTTATAAAATTTTTAAGAATAAAAAAATAATAAACTAGCTTCATTCTTGGTAAGAGGAATTTTAATTATTGTTTTCAGTGTGTGTTGAGCATAACCATTTATAACTAACTTTGGCTATGAATATAGCAGCCTTAGGTACAAAAAAAAAATGCATAAAAATAAAACACCCACCTGTTTCTGGGTATATTTTAATGTTGATGTACCTACAAGGCAAAGCAGAGGCGTTGTGATAATAATGGACTTTGCCAGGAAGAGAAGGTCTATTAGCTAAAATGTTACCCCATGTCGAGTGTCGGGTCTATATAATGGAATAGTGGAGTCCAGTCCAGCGGGCATGGGTGACAGTGATAAATTATGGTGTTAAAGTTTAAAATTACATAGCAATCTATTCGTGGTTGTGTTGGAGCAGGATTTTGTGTCCTGTTTTTGTGGTGAACTGAGCGCTTGAAGAAAAAAAAAATAACAAAAACATCACCTGAATTATTATTGTTCGTTCGTTCTTCTTGTCTGTTGACATAAAAATATGCTCGACACGGAGGAATTTGAATTTTTGTTGACTTGTTACCGAGACAGAGAGAGAGAGAGAGAGTGAGATAGAATGAGAGAGAGGTGGTTCTATATATTCCTTTCTTATTAAGTACATACCTACATAATATATAGAAATTTAAAAGTGAAGGTTTGCTGATTCTGTGTGTAACGTTCAAAATAGAAATAGAATATTATTTATGGAACAAATATCATAGAAATAAAAAGTACATGACACTATAAATTAAGGGTTTATTTGGGATTGCAAGACTCTATAGTCTTAAGGGTGTGGTATTTATTGATTATTTTTATTTTGTTACTTTCATTTAACTACAACAAAATTTTGTTAAGGATAATGGACATCTAAGTAAATATTTTGTTTATACCTATCGAGGTTTTGTAGTGAAAGGTTGTGAGCTTCAGAAAAATAATAAGTTGAATTTTTGACTTAAACTAATACTTAATTTGTTCTTTTTTTATCAGGAGCAGTTTTAAAAATTATATTGCAGTTCAAAAATTGTTATTTCAAAAATAAATTTGGGTCGTTATTCTGTATTACAAACTTCTGTATTACCGAAGTTCTGTAAATGGATTGAAAATTCTGTACGATCATAATTCTGTATTTCTTTATTCTGTAAATCTTTTATTCTGTATTCCAAAATTCTATAAATCTAGAATTCTCTCGGTTCCATAGAAGCGTTCAGACAAACGAACAAGTTTTAATTACGTTGACCTTTTTCGTAAAAAATGTGACATCTGGTGGTCGGGAAGAAATTTAAATGTAGAATTAGTTTGTTTTTAGTAGACCATACTATTATTGGCCAACAGATTTTTTTTTTATAAAAATCGTAAGGATGGTTCTCAAGAAAAATAAGATCGTTTTAAAAATTTGTATGTTAGGTACCGTTATTTTTGGTCATAAGAATAGTTTTTGTTAAAAACCATCTAAAGTTAAAAAACGTTTGGTACCAAGTTAAAAAAAAAATCGGATCATCAAGATTGAGATTTTTAAACTTAGACACAATGACAGAGCATCATTTTTTGCTTTTAATATATGAATTTAAGTGGTTATTCTTCCGACACAATAATTGGAAAAATCGCAATTTTTAACCTCCCAGATCTACCGCAAGCTGAGTAAAAAAACCTTTTGAATTCGATATCATGACACCTGTATCTATTATGCCAGTTACTCACATTTTGGTTTCAACCCCCAAAATTCCTGTGAGACTGCAACTGTTTTCTTTAACGAAAATATCGATAGTTAAAAGATCTTAAATTGGCTAACGGTTTTAGAAACAACATAGTTCCATCGTACTTGTAATAAAATTCCCTAAATGTTGATGTTTTTTTAAAATGAAAATACCAATGAGAGTAAAGAGGAAAAATAAAAATGAAAAAAATAAATATTGTTCAAAAATTCACGAAAAAAACTTAAAACACAAATTTTGCAAACACGGCTCTTTTAATTTCTTATCCGCTTCTTGTAACTACAAAATTTATTTATTTTCCTAATTTTTGGTGATTTTTTTCTCAAATGCCTTTTTTTAATTTTCAAAATTTTACCTAAATGTTTTTATCTCGAGTTTTAAATTTTCTAGAATTTTCTTTCACTTTTAGGTACCTATACGAATTTCTTGTATTTATCAGCTCTATCGATTCAAGAAACAAAAAACTCTCATTTTTCGTTTATAAAATAGAATCGAGACCTTTCTCTTTAACCCTAATTTACCCATTTTAAATTCTGATTTTGAAAAACGACATACATATTTGAAAATTTTTAAATATAGTTTCCTTTAACGTGTTACATATTTGTTTTTATCACTAAAACCTTACATATGCGGTGGGTCAGATAATTGAAAAAACGGAAAAATCGACCTTTAAAGCCTGACAACCTTATGACTTGACCATATTTCCCCAGCATCCCATGCGCAATTTTTTTGCTTAGACATTAGCTAAAAAACTGTATACTCCTCATCTGGTAACTCGATGAGGATAGGTTCTCCTATGGCGGGATCTTCTATTAGTACCTTCTATTCCTAAAAAAAAAAAAAACCTGTTGTGGTCGCTGTATCCAAATGCACAGACAGCAGATCGACAGAATTGCTAGACCATTGTGCCCATTTTTGGTTTGGTTTGAATATTCTGGCATCGCTGTCAAAACTGTTAAAACAGTTAAAAAAATTCCTATGACCTATTTTGCTTTCCCTAAATTTAACAAAAAAAATCTTTTTTTATATTTATAATTTTTTTTATCAGATATCACAGTCTTTGTTTAAAATTCAAGAATGTTATCACAAATTTTCCAATTTCTATAACTACACTCTCAAACATGACCCATTCCAAAAAAAAAAAAAACAAAAAACCTTCAAATTTCATAAAAGTGATTAAAAACTGTCACAAAAGTGCCATATTTTTTGTTTCTCTCTGTTTCTCCACTCACTAACTCAATGAGCAGAAAATGTAATTCATTTCATTATTTACAATTCCATAATAACTTTCATCTGAATTGCAAAATAGGACTCATCAACTTCATTCCATCATGAGCGGTTTTTTTTTTGTTTTTTTTTTGCTTAACATTTTTTTAATTCCAGTCAATTTTATTCCGCATGCTTGAAAAATAATGTTCACAAGGAAAAAAGCCTTCAAATGATCATTGGAAATGAAATCTTTTATTCAGTTTTTTTTTTTTTGTGTTCAAGTATTCACCTCATTTTTTTTTCTTTTTCTGTTTGAAGATGCTCTAAGTAGTCTTATGAAGAATTAAATGTGAAAGAAAATAAAACCGCGACTAATGGAACCCTTCTTAATGCATTTTCCTTTCGTCAAATAATATATATACCTATATACCTATACATTTATGGTCTTTCCCTTAAAACTTTCTATTCACTTAAATGATAATGAAAAGATGCCTGTCGGCTGAAACAACAAAAAACACAAGCTTTTATCTTAACAGAAATTCCAAAAAAAAAAAAAATAAAAAATTACCAGACACAATGTTCTCTTCCAAGCAATTCCGGGTACACTCGGGCGTATACGTAACATTCTGTCAATTAATTGTCGTTTTAATCTTTTTTTATCTCTTCGGAATTGTGGCGGCGGCGGCAGTGGCGGGCTGTGTCACACAAAGAATTTATTGTGATTTCATGTTAACAATAATATTTCCGTCAAAACAAGCTGCATTGTTGCATGCAAAAACAAATTGCAACAGACGAAAGATGTAGCATGTGTGCAAAACAGCATCGTCCTGATGCAGAAGAGTTAAACTGCATAACAGCATCTGCTACCAATGCCAATGGAATGCGAGTGATATGTGTGTGTGTGTGTGCGTGTGCGTGATTGTGTTTGTGTATGGTTGAAATGAAAATACGAGAAACAGGAAATCGCCACAATTTGCGCTTTCAGATGTTAACAAGCTGTGCAACTCAATACTCAATAAGGAAGGAATTAATTGAGATATTCTTCTTTTTTTTTGGACTTATGCTTGGGGATGAGCTTTCATTGAAGTGTTGAATTAACTATCTTAATGATTTTCACTGAATGTGAGGCAATTTTTAATCGAGAGGAGAGTAGGTATATAGTTGTAGGTGAATTAATAAAGGACCAAAGTGAAATGATTGCGTTTATTTCGAATGTTTCGTTCTTACCTTGGTGTTTATTTAATGGAATTAAAAAATTATCCATTTATTGAAATTAAATTAAGAGAATGGGTGTGGTTTTAAAAAACAAAATTGAGATCGATTTTCAAGAATCTTGTTAAGAAATAATTGATTACAATCAATTTCAGAGAGTAAAATGGCATTCTAAATTAGTTATCAATATATCTGCACGCAAGTTGTGATAAACGATATGGAGTAACAAAAGAAAAAAATATTATTCAATTTCAAATTGTAGTCAATTCCTTGTATAGTTAATGTGAAACTAAGCGAATGGAATGAAACGTTTTGCAGTTAGTTGAAACATGTAATTAAAGAGGAATTTTTTATTGCGTGACTAGGCTAGTTTTTTTCCAGGGTCTTTAGGGTAAAAATCATGAAGTCAGATTTTGTGGGGGAAATTTTTATATAATTTTCACACATTAAGGTGTAATACATACTTCCTATGTGGCGATATTGACTGGTATAGAAACAAAATCGTTATTTTCTGCAGCAAACAGTTTAACGCAAGTAAATGTTGTACCCATTATTTTAGATAAAAATCACATTTATAGTGGTCAAATTCATGCATTCAATGTATATTTTCAAAGTTTATATTTTTTTGCAATGTGGAATGAATATTTTATTCTTAATTACAGTCAAAAAAATTAAATTTATTTTGGCGTGAAAATTGTAGGATATTTATCACAAAGGGTTTTTTTTTGGATCACTGTGGGAAAATCTGTTCACAAATTCTAGCATCACTGCATTTAATTAACGAAAATCACAAAGATGCATGAAACTCGTATTTTTATAGTTTTGAGCTCACAAAAATAAATGCTGTCTAAAGTCTTGAATAAATATGAGTTTATGCGGTTTTCTTACAAATTAATTTAACTTTCTTAAAATAATTTTTGTTTATTTGATAAAATACACTAATTATGTTCTTGAAAAAATTATTTTTTTTTTTTTTCTTAAAATCCAAAATATATTTTTCTTTTGAAAATTTTAATATACAATTTTATCTAAACTTTTTTGGAGCTTCTATATACAAAAATTTTAGTTTCAATTTTTGTATACAGAAGAAGAAAGTTTAGTCTAATAAGTCAATAGCAAGTAAGTCGAAAATACAAAAAAAATACAAGAAAGGTTACGGTAGAGCAACCGATAAGCCGAGATTTTAGTAGACACTTAATTCTCTTGAAGATTTGTCATAAAAACTTACTTCGTAAATCTAGCAGATTTAAAACTATTCTTGTTAAATATTCAAAGCTTAACAAATCGAACACTCCTATTCCCATATTTCACTGAGTACCTACGTTATTCAGGAATCTAATTTTTTTGCATTGTTTTACATAAATGGAACTTACATCTCACTTCCAATTTAGAAGAAAAAATGAAACAGAATTTGCATTTTGAAAGGTACTGTCAATATCTATCAAAAGGTACTTCATAATCTTGGTGGAAACATTATACCATTATAGATTAACTTCCCTGAAAACTTAGTATATTAATAAAGGTTTTTGGTATTTTTATTTAATTAAAATGTATTATTTATTTAAATCACAGGAACATATGTTTTTTGTCTGTCAGTCTGTGCGTGCACTGTAATACCACCTAGTACGTAAATGGGTAAATAAATTAATTTACCTGAAATTCAGTAGGTTCAGACCATTTTACTGACAAAAAAAAATTGAAGTATCGCTTTAGTTCATCTAAAACGCAGTAAACATTTTCTTTTATTCAAATTTTCGTTTTTATCGAAAACGACTTCAACGATTTTATTCTACACGTTAGTTACTTTTGCGTTAAGAATGAATAATTGTTTTAATAATCTTTTTTGCTTACCCTTCGTGTAAGTATTGCCTTAGAACCACAAACATTGACAATTTCATTTGTTCCATTCGTTTACTTTGCGACAAGGTCAAATTTGTCTCTCAACTGATTTTGTGCGGTATAAATCTGTCCATTTATTGGAGTTTTGATTTTTTGCTGGAAGCCTCACAATTTCACAAGCACAACAAATATTTGTTATGATGCTTCATTCCTTTCAAGCCTATTTTCCATAAAAATTGTATACGTTTCCGATGTCCATGAAGTTACTTATTCCAGGTAATAGAGTCCTTTATGATTAAAATCTTAAGTTTTTCGAGATTAATTTTTTTTATAATTCGCCATGACGTTGTTTACAATGCCTCATAATGTTCATAGTAAATATAAAGAATAAATTATAAAGAGCTTACTTTAAGCTAAAAAAAACAAGCAGTTAACAAAAAGTCAAGTAATTAATTATTGCAGGGAATTTCACAATTAGCAAAGTAACAACTTTTAAAAGCTTCACAAACAATGAAACATGTAATTTTCTAGTTTGAATTGTTTCATGGAATGTTAATATTTTTATTCTTTATGTTTCTATATTTGACCTTTTTTTTAATTGATACCTATTAGTACAAACATACATATTAATTTTTTTTTTTATTCGAAAGCAGCTTATCATTATATCATGAAATCAAAATTCATAAAAAAATTCTGATGTTTAAATAGTTTTTTCCTCCTAATTTTCTAAAAAAAAAATGTAGATTAAAATATAATAAAACAAATATGTAGCTAGAGGGAAAACAGTTAATATTATTAAAGTCATAATTTTTTTTTTTAATTTTACATTTCCCTTTAAACACATTTATATTAATTACACAAAAATACCGATTATCCCAAACCGCATTTAAAAAACCTTAAATTCATAATAAATATACCTGTACCTACATATTTCAGCTGTAATAATGCAGCGCGTATATATGCCAAAGATAAAATTGAATTAAAACAAAAAAAAATCAAATTATGATTAAATGATATGTCAATAAAAAATCCAACATTATTTTTTTTCCTTTAAACATTCTGACGATAAAATTTATCGCTCATTAATAAAATGAATGTTGGATGAGATGATGGAAATAATTATAATTTATTTATAAAGCTATATTTAATTGAGTTTGAATTAACTGGAATTTTTATTTAAATAAATTAAAGTAATAACCATAAATTATTCAAAAAATATGAATCGAAATGAGATAATATTGTGTCTTGAGGCATTTTTTTTTTTAATATTCTATGAGTATTTTGACCAAATTGGCTTTAATTATTATTTGGTGGATAAAATCTTTATTCCAAAAAAGCCGAACGAAGAATAAATAACCCCTCCATCAAATCATATTTTCTTATATTTGACAAATATATTTTTTATATAATAATAAAAATAATTTTTATTTTATTCGCCGTTCTTTTTTTTTTTTGAAGTTTAGGCTTAAATTATAGTCCTTAGGTGAAATGCATATTTGAGCTGAACACGTTGACTGCCATCTGACCCACTGGTGGGTCAGGAAATTTTTTCTCAGGAGGCGACATGACCCACCGTTGGGTCAGATACATACTATATGTTCTTAAAAGCGAATCTTTTTGAAAAAAAATAAATAAAAAATAAAATTTAGTGTATTTTATTGTTTTTACTTTTTGGAAGCATGACCCACCGGTGGGTCATGTGGCACCATACACATCCACTTTATTATTATCTAGGTACCACCTGACCCACGGCTGGTCATGAAAATACACTTGGCATACCGATGAAGCTTTTTTTTTGTATGGTGGCAGTCAACGTGTTAAGGTCGAAATAAATTTTAATGATGAAATCTTAAAGAAAAATAAGCTTAGTTCTGTTATAAAATAATGAGCTCAACTTTATTTAAAAATATTATGGATACCTATTTATTTTCCTCAAGTTAGCACTTCAAAATTTTAAAGATACCTACTTTAAGGTAATTATTTTCCGATTATCCGCATAAATACATTATTGAACAGTGCACTTTTGTACAAAATTACACAGCTAATCCGAAAATAATTACTTAATAATGTCTATAAACAACCGCGAAAGCCAGAAAGTTATATTTTAAAGATACAATAATTAGATTAATTTTCGAGAATTGTTCATAATTTTGTCTTGAACGAAACTTATCACACATTTTAAACTTGAAAATTAAAATCCTTAAAATACAAAAAAAAATTTTTTTAAATAATTTTGTATTCTAAAAATATCTCCCATTTTACAATTTCAAATGTTTCATATTTTCTGAGTAACTAAATCAATAAATTTTATACCTGATTGCTTCTTATTACTTTCACAAAAAAACTTCATGCCTCTTGAAATACAAGGACATTAAAAAAAAAAAATCGATATAACTAATAAATTTCTTAAAATTTTTTCTTTGAAGTAGCTTTTAGTCAGCTATAGCCAGCCTCCATCATAAAACTTTTCTTCTACCCAAACTTCAAGTTCATAAAAATGTCAAACCATTAAGGATATCACCTTAACCTCATTCCCTAAAAAAAAAAGAAAACAAATTTATTAAAGTTTCCCTCATTTATTTTTATAGGTAGGTTAGCTCGTCGGTATGAAAAAAAAGAGGGAACAAAAAATATCTTTTTTTTATTCATGCAAGTCAGGTACGGTGAATAATTTTAATGGATACTTATTTCAAAGAGCAAACGGTTTTATATTTTTTTTAGATCTTTCTCTAAAATTATTTACCCAGGTATGCATGTATTTCCTTTGAATATTATAAAAACAAAACAAAAATTATAAAAAGAGCAACTGACTTTAATGCAGTTTTATTGTTTTAAATAATAAGAATTTTTGTATGAAGTTGGAATTCAACGAAAAATGGATTTTAGTTTGAATGAAAGAGAAATTCTTTGCTTTCACACAACGCAATGGAACTCTAAACATTCTATTCATAAAGATTGTTTTAGCCTTGGGATGTTCTTCTTTCCATGAAGTGTTGAAATTACTTTCGAAATTGTCTGTGTGCGAAGACCAGAATCGAAAAGAGTCTGTGTTGTGACTTCCCTTACCATTTTCAACTTTTAAAATTAAATACGAAAAAAAGAAATGTTTAATTTAAGAAACTTAAATAAAGTTTGTGATTTAGGTAGGTTTTATTTTTTTTTATCATGAGGGATATAAGTTTGTCAAAGTGACTTAAAAATATATTTCACTTTGTAGAAAGTTTTATACAAAAATTTATATGTGAACTAAGATAAATCAACAGTTAGGATGGAACATAAAGTTAGTCTTTACTAACAGGCATTCATTACATTTAATCGTTTTTTTTTTCGTTGCACTGTGTTAATTTTAAATTTAATTATTTTCTTTGAAACTTTTGTGTATTATTGAAATCAAGTCTGGTGATTTTCAAACCAGCTAACTGATGATTGGTACAAAATTACAATCAATGTTTTTCTTTAATTCAACAAAGTTAAGTTGAAATTGGCTGAATTCAAAACGGCAATATGGACGAACAAAAAAAAATTTATTTATACAGAATTGCAAAATCTCACTTTTTGGAACTTCTCCAGAATTAAAATATTAAGTAAGATTAAATCCTTTAACACAAAACCATAATACTTGATCTTATAAAATCGACTGGCTGGGCAAAGTAACTCTACATATTTTCAATATTTATAAACACATCAAGTGTGTAGGTATATTCATTTCATAGTTAAGAGGTTTTACTTTTCACTTGAAAGAATCAAATAGATTGGAAATGTATGTATAGGCTTATAGGCATATGTATATGTATTTAAAAAGATAGCGCCAGCCGCCAGCAAATTCAATGCCTGGAAGTATCTTATCCGATTATTTTCTTCTTCGTTCTCAAAGTAAAATTTTCAAAAATAAAAACAAGAAAAAGTCTAGCCGTATGTTTGTAAATCAGAAGCTATATACTAACGTATAAACGTATGTATATACTTAAAGGAAAAATCTTTTTTATTTGGATGTTCAAAATAAAAAAAAAAAAAACTAACGATTTGAAGATGTGAAAAGCTTTTAAGCTGTCTTTTTAAATTCTTTACAAACGAAGAAAAATAATATCAAATTACAGTATTAACTGACCACATGCTTAAGAAATTAATAACTTGAAAGGAACTTGAAAAGACGTAAAGTAAATACCTGAATTTTTTTTTGCTTGTCTGAACTGAAAATATTTTGTGAAAACAGTTAATAGGTTTCTGTCAACTTGTTTATATTGATGATGATAAATACAAAAAACTTTGAATTCAATGGGTTCATAAATTATATCTCTTTTTAAATCACATAAATCAAGGAAAAAATAGAGTTCAAATTTGGTATGAAATTCGTCTTCTTTGTTTTAGCAAAAAAAAATTATAGAAGTCAACTTTAAGAAATTTATTTGCAGTAGCTTTCAAATTGAGTGTTAACCCTTTATAAAAAATTCTTAATTTCAATTTTTTTCTATTCAATTTTTTTATTAATGGAGGCATTGGCCACTGAATTGCTGTAACCCTGTGGGATTCTGCAAAATTATATACAATGGCCTGATTTCAATATTTCAATTCTTCCACTTTTTTTGTTGTTGACACCTAAGTCTGGGAAATGGTGAGTAATTAGATTCAAGTCTGGTAGGTATGAAGGCCATTGATGCAATAAATTAAACTTCAAAAAGCGAAATTTAAAGAAAATTTTTGGTAATATGGTTCTGTTAGACCAACTGGAATTGTGAACAAATTGTTTGGGTGATCATTTATGTGATTTTGTCCTTAAACTTCTATATTAGGCGTGTTTTTTTGCAAGCCCGGGGGGAATTGGATGAAAAAAACGACGTCGGTGCTAAAAAATTTACATATAAAATGCAAAAACAACTAATCCTCTGCGGGCTTAGCTAATCCCAGAGAATTCTCCGGGCTTAACTTAAGCTCACAGAAAAACTGTGTTACCGGCATGAATTACATACATGTTATCGATAGTTTGTATGAAAACTCCATGTTTTTTTCGTGATGGCTTTGCTAATCCCCTTGTCGTTTTTTTTCAACCAATTACCCCCGGACTTGCAAAAAAACACGCCTAATATTCTTATTTATTATTATTTTTATATCAGAAAATATCAATTTCTGAAAAATTAGTAGTTCACACATTTATGTCTTTAGATAATTTTACTGGACGCTTTTAACTCTTGCCACTGATGTGAATTTCTTTGACTTCACTTACCTTTTGAACCATTTCTCATGATGTTGTTGTTATTTTCAATATCACCTTAAAACAATTAGCATTTTTTTGAGTTTAAATGTATTAGCATAAGGGTCTGATAAACAAATATTTTATGCATACCCAAGTGAAAGAAACACGTCATTCAAATCAGCCAAAATTCTAATAAAAGAAATCTTATAAAAGAAGTATTTTGTTCTAAATCCACAATATGTATTAGGTATAATTTTTATATCTATTACAGAAATAACAAAAATCTAACAAACTGTATGAAGAATACATAACTCATAAAAGAAATTGACTACCTACTGTGTCAATAAAACAATCAAACCTCATCACATTTGATAAATTTTCAAATTATACACTGATTAATGATTAATTAGGTTTAGGAAGTGATAACAAGTCAAATGTTTTCATCAGCACATCTCTTTAATTTGATTAATTATGCATTTAGCAATTAGTAATGGTTATCATTATAGATTTGTTTACTTCTACAAATTATTATTCTTTTATACAAGGGAGACGATATAGATTTCTCCTTATAAAAAGATTTCTCCTTATAAAGTGTATTCCAATAAAACAGATGTTAAAAGGAAATAAAGTCTTTAAATAATGTTTTTAAAATATTTTAAAATTATTTTTGTTTTCTTTATTGAATAATATTATCATGGGAATGGAATTTAATATTTTTGAAGGATAATATTGGCCAAATATTCGCCATAAGTTTAGCAGCACAATTTAAACTACTATGATAGGTAATATTTTTGATGACATTTCTGCATAATTTCTTCTCGATCTTATCAATTTTATAATCTCATTCTTGTAGCGGTTCATGTATTAAAATTGGCTTGTGTGCATAGACCTTATCTTGAGATAACACAAAAAAAATAACCTAATTTAAGACGTCTAGCGACATTTGTATAAATAAATTCATTAATTTTTCAATTTCGACAGTAAAGCTAAATAAAACACACACTGCGATAAATTTTTGATGAAAATAATAAGGTTTGGACTTTGCCATTAAGTGTGAAAAACAATATCAATCAAATGGCCGCCTCGGGAAGATTCGCAGCATGTAATTCTTTTGCAGTAAAATTTTAACCACTTTTCGCACATTTCAGGAGGTATCTAGGCGGTATATCAGCCATAACTTGAGTAATGTTGGTTTTTAATGCGTCTAGAGCGGGTATTATTCGCGTAGATACGATCTTTTGCGTAGCACCACAGAAAAAAATCTAACGGCGTGAAATCGCATGATCTGGGTGGCAAAGTGACGCCACAAAAACGTGAAATTATACGCGACCAGGAAACTTCTTGCGCAATAAAGCCATAATTGGTCGTGTTGTGTGGCTTGTTGCCGCGTCTTGTTAGAACCGCATATCGTCCAAGTAATGATCTTCAATCGCCGGCCAAAAAACTTGGTTATCATTCGACCATATCGCTCCGAATTGATTGTAACCGCCCATTGGTATCTTCGAAGAAATACGGACCAGTGGCACCTTTCGACCATACAGCACACCAAACGTGCATTGAAGCACACTGCACAGGCCTTACGACATCCGTCCGACGCTTCCATTCTCTTCACAATTTTACCGATTGATTGCGTAGTCGGTCGATTATGACGACCATAATCATAGCGTAATCCGCGAAAAGTTATCGTAAATGGCAATATTCAACTAATATTATGACTCTTCAAATGACAGCAGAGTTTGACAGGTGTAAAATGCCAACTTGAAACCACTAATTGAATGAGCCGTTACATTACACATAGGTACTTATGGCAAGTTATGCAGTCGTAAATAAATCGAACTCTACATTTTGATCAAACTTGATATTACGATTATAAGAAAGATGAAAAAAGTAGTTTTCAAATTTTATCTATCTTAAACTGATAGTTAGATTTTCTTAAAGCATAAAGCGTTTTTTTTTTTCCAAAAATACCAGTATCTCCCATTAGATTTTGTAGTGATTTATAAAAACTTAATTTTTCTCAAAACCTGTTGGGCAAATCGTTTTAAAAAAAATTTAGTAAATATTTAAATATTTAGGTTACTTTTTAATTAGGTAATAGGTACGTACTAAATTTTCTTCCGAAAAAATGGCACTTTCCATAAAACCATTTTTTATTTTTTTATTTCTCAGAAACGATTCAACTGATTTTGATCAATTCTTTTAATGTTGAAGCTAAACATTTTTAGATTTGACAAACATTTTATAACTATTAAAAAGATCTTTTTAAAATTGAAAATTTTCCTTTTATTTTAATAAAACCTTTTTTCTAAGCTTAGTAAGTGTAAAATAATAAAAAAAAAAAAAAGTCGTTACTAACGGTTTCTCCAACAGAACAGTTTTTATATTATTTTCGACTTTTTCATTACTGGTCCTATCGATTTAAAATAAACAAACCTACCCGTGCGAGAATAACATACGAATAACAGACGCACGAAAACAAACATATTATGCAGTTTTTGAACAAATTATTAACATTATTAAAATAAAACTATAATTCAAATCTGCTCATTTGTCTAAATCAGTGTAGTACGAGATTCGGAAAGTGAGTCTAGTCTATAGAAATAATATATAAGATTTTTATGCAGAAAATTCTAAAAAGTTTAAATAATATTCGAAATTAGATTAAACAAAATTAAAAATTATTTTTTGAAGATTCAAAATTTCAAAATTATTTTTCCAATTTAGTTTTGAATAAATAAAATAGGCGTACTAAGTTTTTTCCATAAAAATTTTAAAGAAATTATTATAAACAAATCATTTTTACACATTTAATTTTACTTTCCGTTAGTAAGAAAAAAATTTCCAAAGTTATTAAATCAATTTATTTTATATTAATTTTGAAAAATTTTAAAGTTTTTTTTTTGCAATATCAAAAAACAGCAGCTGGGCCTACTTTTATTTTCCCCTCAAAGGTTTAAGCATATAAACAAATAGGTGTATGCCCATTTTTTTGAAACATTTGTTTCAATTTAAAACATTAAGAGTTGCAAAGTTACAAAAAATCATTTTTCTTAGGAATATTGATCTCTAAAAATTAATAATTAGAATAATGCACTTCAAATTTAAAGCCTTAAATCTCAAACCATTTTTTTTTGTATAATACAGTCCGTCTTCTCCTCTTAAATTTTAGTTGAATGGTTAACCCTCAGAATAAATAAATTTATATTTAATATTCTAAGCCAAATCAACAAGCTATAAACGGTGCTTTTACATACAAAAATAGCTAAACTTATAAAGATCTCAACGAAGCCAGCATATATCTAAGTATATACGTCTTCAATTTTATTACAACACTTGGTTAAGAATTTTTACAAAAAATGTACCATACCTATGTATAAATTTTTATTTCTCAAATATAAAGTTATACAAAAGTCTTACTCACAATTTTTATTACAGTTGTCCTGCCATGCATTTTTCAATATATTATGAGTTTTGTTGTTTTTTTTTTGTTTCTTTGGGTTTCCAAGTTCCCTTACACAAGTAAAAGTTTTTTATAGGGAGCTGATAGCAGTTCCAGTATGTCATTTGTTTTATATTAGTTAAAAAAAAATTAGCTTACATGTATGAATTCTCTGAAATTTATTAAAGAAAAAAACACCTCGTTAGCTAGAATTTTCAAAATAAAAAAAAATGCAAACATTTTCAAAGTGCAATATTTTTTCAGTGACACTTTTAAATTATCCTATACAAACGATTTACGTTTAAAAATAAGCCTGCAGTTGATATAATAGCACACCAGTTTAAGTATTTTTTTTTTTCAGAACTGTACTTTAAACAAAAATGTATGAAAATACGCTCAAATCTTTGTTTATCAAAATATGTTTGACAATTGAGTGACGGTTCCTTGGAAATTTAAAAAAATTTTGAAAAATCATAAAAATCCTAAATTTTGAAGAACTTACCACCAACGTGGTATATGTTCAATATTTTTTATAAATGCAGTTTTTTTTAAAACTCTGCGTCTTTAAACTGCGATAAAGGACAATTCAATTCGATTTTAAGGTTTTTGCGTGATTTAAAAATATTTCTTTCTAACTCTTGAAAAATTAGTTGCATCGTTAAAATTTAAGCCGATTGTCCTTTAACTTGATATTTGGCAACACTTAACTGATTTTCTGCTGAAGAAGTTTATTTTAACATTTTTTTGAGGTTTGAATGAAACAACAACACTTGGATGAGCTACCACCAGTGATGCCAGATCGTGGGCGAATGCCCTTTTTGTGGGCATTTGATAAAAAAAATAAGCTAAAAGGGCGAAAGGGCGTTTTCTTGCCTCTCAGTTGAAAAAAAGGTCATTTTAATTTTTCAAACTGATATTAGTTTTATATTTGAATGCAGCCATTGAAGTTCATACTTTAAAGCAATCCATTTGTATTTCTGTTCATTAAATGAAAAGAGTACCAAAATATTTCTATACTTTTGAGCGATGATCAAAAATGTTCACTCAAAAAACTTCCTATTGACAAGATGTGGCATGAAATTTGCCATCTTCTAAATTTCAATGATTTTGTTTCCTAATTTAGAAAAACTTGTTAAAATAGCATTGACTCTACCTCACTCTAATACTGAAGTAGAACGAATTTTTTCGATGATAACAGACGTAAAATTTAAGAAGCGAAATCGATTGGCCAAAGAAATGATAAACAGCATTTGTGTTATAATAAAAGTTGTGATTTTTATTTTTGTTATATTTTGTATTTTTTCTTCTATTTTTTTTTTTGTGGGCAACTTTGTGGGCATTTGTCGACAATATCGTGGGCAAAAAGGGCATTTTCGGTCCAAGTCATGGGTAAATCAATTGGAAAAGTCTGGCATCACTAGCTACCACCACGATTTTATGGGCTTGAATTATAGGTATTTCACGAGCGACTACCAGGCCGATCATCAGACTTCTTTTATTGGTGCTTGGTCATTGTTCAATTTTGATTGAAAAAATTTTTATCTTCAGCTGGGCTCGAACTTAAACCCACAATATTTCTTAAGATAAAGATGATCTTTCTCAGAAATAGCTTCTCCGATTGGAAAACAGACCCTGAGATCTTTTTTCGCCTTTCTGTTAAAATCACCTTTTTAATTTTGTTTTTAAGTTGAAGAGTGAACATTTCAAAACTCAACTCTGAGACTGTTTTTGATCATTTTTAAATTCTTTCGTTAAAGAAAAAAATTATTTCAGTTGAGTTTGTGCTCTATAATATTTACTATACACTGAGATTTTTTGAAATATTGTGTACTATTTCGAAATGGTACCTAGTTTTTTGCAATTTAAGACTCACAAGAAAACATATTTTGTTTACTCATTTTAACTAATTTTAATTCACTCAGTTTTATGTTAAATATTTCCTGCAGTTTAATGACTCTTGTACCCGAATTATTTCCATTTTAACTATTTATATCTTACTATCACCAGCTCCCTAAACTATATAAATCCCTTAACTATGTTTGTAATAAAAAAGAAAAAAAAAATTACAAAACCTTTTTATCTGAACGAAGTAAGTTTTCTCTATCCCTCGCTTCATTCGTTTCTTTTATCCGTGCCCACTCCACATTTTCACATTCCAATTTATATTGTAAGGATACCAGAATTATGTAAAAATCAATACTGCATTAGCATAAATGTTGTGTTGTAAGGATTTATTTCATAAAAAAAGGGATAGCTTAAATGAGAAAAGACTTTTAGTATTTTTACTTAAGTGCGGGATCAATAAAATATATTTTTTCATTTTTTTTTTTCAAAACTGTAAAAATATTAGACAAACTAAAAATTCCTTCTTTATTTTGAATTTATAGTCCTTCCAAAATATAGAGTGTCCTTATTACATTAACCCATTTTTAAGACACGTGTTTAAAATGTTGAACTTATGAATATAATTCTTACATGTACATGAAAATAAATTGAGCAAAAGTTTCTACTTTATGTTTTTGAAGATTTCCAAGAACTTTGAATATTGGTGTCACATGTTTTTCGTCATTTTAACTTATTCAGAATACCATTTTCTGTTCATTCTTCACTATAAAGCTGAAAATAATATCCCACTCGTACATGCAACTCTGGCCCTGTCACGCAAACTTTTGTTTTTTAACTGACACTATCAACAGCAGAATTTAGGTTTTAGCTATCTCCCAAATTTTGTTTTTTTTTCGTTTTGTTATTGAAATCAACAACAGATTTCTGGGTAAATTTTTCGCCTCAAATATTATTCAAACGTGCATGACATCATGCACATTATATTTAAATTGTATAAAAGGAAAATTGTTTTTTTCTCATTTTAAAGGGACAAAATAAATAATTTGAACTCAGTGATGGATTTTTGGTTATAGCAATTTAATTTTAAAAATAAATCAAAAAAATATGAAGCGAAACCAATTTTATACGTTCTCATTCAAAGCTGAAAATCAATTTTTTGTGTCCATAAAAAAAATTATAGTTTTCAATATTTTAGTTCATAGTTAATTCAAAAAAAAATTCAAAATTTCTTTCAAACATGAAGAAGCTGTTTTATTTTGGAACTTTACCGCTCTCTATGTTTTTAGGAAGTAGCTGCAGGGAGTTGGGCCTTAAGACAAACACTTTTTGGCACACACAATAATTATATAATCAGGGTTGAAATAAATCGATTGAGAAAATAAAAGGTCAAAAATGGGGGGAAAGTAGTAGCCCATACGGCGTAACGGTTAGTGCGTAGGACTGTTACGCCAAAGATTTACAAAAATATTTTTCATGGGTAACTGCCTCTTGTGAGTAATTGACAAATCCTCCAAGAGTTTCTCTTCTTACCTTAGCCGTTTGGATTCGGCAGAAAATTGTAGGTCATCTCCATTCCTGCCAATATGTGTGCTACACAGGAATGGTTAAGAATTGTAAGACACTAGGCTCTGGTTGTACACGATTTATTTATTTTAAAATGAAGGGAAGCATAAAGAGGGGCAATACGCCAACATATTATTATTTAAGGCTTTTCACTTTGAGGAACAATAAAATACAAAATCTAGACTGTTACAAAAAAATGATGATATAGGGACCACCCCTAACCTTTATGTTCCAAAATTAATGTATTTAAATTTTGAAAATCTTTTTTAATACTAAAAAATAAACAACGAAAAGAAATTCAACTTAAGCGAAATAAACGGTTATGCTCAACACAATCTTTCCAGAATCTATTTTTTTTTTTCATTTTTTACATAAAAGTGATATTTATTTTCAGCTTAAGCAATAAAATGACTTTCTTGAGAAAAACTCATTTCAAAAATAAACTTTGATAAAATCAAAAAATTTAATCAGTGAAAAAAAAAAAAAAAAAAATACGAATTCTACTATGTTCATGTCGAATGGCAAAGTAAAATTAAAAAAATGTCCGATTCTGATGTTCGTACAAATTCTTGCATAGAACTTTCGGAAATTCGTAAGCTTGATAATCTTCTAACACAATGTGAGACAAGTAGCTGTGAGAATATATGCATGGACTGTTGCGAAAGTCTAGGCAATTCGCGCAGTGAAGTTGATTATGCTGTCGAAACAGCAGCAGCAGCAGCAGCAGCAGTTCAAGGGAATTTAATTCCAGCGACCAGTACGACATTGACAAGCACAACCACGGCTGCCAGCACTAGTATTGCAGCTCTCTCCAAGCCCTCACCATATTCTTCAACGTCTGCCAAACTGCCAACAACTCTCGCACAAACTCGCGAATCATCTGCAACTCAGCTGCTGTCGCTGGTTTCGAAACTTAATCGCAGCATTGATCGTAATACCTCTGCTTCGGATGTGGTTATGGAAGCAAATTTCCTGGTGCAAAGCACAGTATCAGGTGGTGGAGGTGGTAAGCATCATGATGGTGGCGTGAGTTGTAACCATAAATATCACAAAAATACAAGACCATCGAAGAAGAGCACTAGTCTCGATGGCAGCGAGAATGATCTCTCAGAGACGGTGTCATCGTCGAAAAAGAAAGATCTCGAAGGTGCCAAGCGTTACTATAGCCTGGATAAGGACCGCAACGATCGAGATAAAGATGGACCATCAGACGTCTTCGTTGGCAAGAAACACTGTTCCTTCGATCGAGCTGTCATGATCAATGAGAATGATGATTTTAAGGGAGGCATGGATTCCCAACATCAGAAGATGCGAAGACTTTCTGTTCGCAATGAATCTGTTTGTATTTGTGAGAATTGTGAAAAGGGTAACGTCATTTGCGTCAAATCAACAACTACTGGCGGTGGAGGCCTCTTTTCACGCAAATCCAGAGATAGCACTGCCGGAATAGGTCGTACAAGTATCGGAATGAAAAAGGTCAAGTCGAGTGATACCAGCTTAAAGGACCGCGAGTCAGATCATGATTCGACGCATGGCAGTTTGCGGTCGAAGTTTTCACCGCAAATATTCGGGCGCAAGATATCAACACGAAGCCATATGCATCACGGGGATAGTGATCATGACCCAGAAACGGCTGATAAAGAAGCCTTGCTTGGGCACAAGCTTGATTTGAAACTGCCAGAGCCTGTGGAAACTGTAAGTTCTTAGAAAATTTTAATTATTTTATTTAAAGAAAAATATTTTAAGTACACAATCCAATAGTTGGAGGTTAGTTTGTTTGCAAAATTCAGACAACGCAACACTTCTTCGAAATTTATATTTAATGCACTTGCATCAAATTCTTAGAAAAGAAATGGATTATGTGATGATTCTCTTAAAATTTCACGTTTACAAAATTTCTAGGAAGGGTCAAAGGAACAAGATTATCCCGATGACAATGGTCACGTTTTTTACAGAAAAATCTTTTTCCTGTTTTTGGTTTTAAACTTACTCTAGTTACCTACTTACATTATATTTACTTGATGTGGCATTATACGGTACGTGGGGTGGACTTTTATCTCAACCAACAAGTTTCTAAAGTAACTGACGTTCATTTGAACAAATTCCCAAGAAAGGTTGCGTTGCCATTATTTTTCAAGTGAAATGACCTCAGCTCCTGAATTAATGTTTATATTTATTTTTTTTTAAATTCAATTTCACTTCATATAATTTAATTATGATGGAAAATTTATGTAAATAAGTGGTCTTTAATATTTCGGAGTTGTTTTCATCTTTCAGACCATTTGTGGTTTTCAATGAATCTCTTCTTCCTTAAAAATACAAATTTCCATTTACTTTAGAGTTTTTTTTTTCTTTATTTATTATTGAAGTGGTATTTATTTTTTAGTAAAAAATAAATAAATGCCAACGGTTGTATGTGATATCCCCCCATTTGAAATTCTTAAATGGTATAATAGTTAATGTTCTAGCGATAAGGATTTTGTTGAAGAAATGGTTGGGCAATGGAAATGCAATTCCTTCCGCAATTTAATTTTGCATTTATATTTTGCAATAAGGGCAAAAGGAAATTATCAATATAAATTTACTGAATGCAAGTGAATTTATTCAACTTGGAAGGGGGAATAGCTATTATTTTGTTCTTATATAAATACTTTAAAAAATTATTTGGAAAACAAGCTAAAATATTTGAACTAGTTTGAATACCTTATTCGTATGTAACGAAAATATCTTTAACGTATAATCAATAGATTGAGGATTTAACACTTGATGGAAAATAATCTAAGACATTTTTATATTTATAAATATAATTAAACACTTGTTTTTTTACACAAATATTTTTTTATAATTTATTATATAAGTTAAAACAACTGAGCCCAATGCGTTTCGTTTTCGTTAGGACATATTCTGGGCACAAATAATTTTGGAAGCATTGCCTCAAATTTGGGTTATTCACGTATTAATGTCTTTTACATGGTTACACCGATTTTGTTATTATTTTGCGATCCGGTACCTCAGAAGAGTTTGAACAATACTGCATTTTAAATTTTTAAAAATAAGGCGACACAAAACTTTACAGCGAAATTGAATATCAAATTTTTATTATACCCAATGATGTGATTTTGAAACTAAAATTACTGCAATCAATTTGTCTGAACATAACCTCTTTTTTTATTTACGGTCACAACAAATTTTGAGATTATCAGAAATATCGAAAAAAAAATCTTTTTAAACATTTTAGACTCTCACTAGCAGCACCGTACAAAATAACTGGTTAAAAAAAAAACAATCGGAAACCGATTTGCCATATAAAAATCTTGTACAATATTTTTTGTACTTTTTTACTGGCCGTAAAAACCAAGTTATGATGAAAAAAGTCAGAAGTGCCAATACAAAAATTTTTTTTCAAATTTTGGACTCTCACTAGTGCCGTAAAAATAAATTGTACTGAAATTGATTTGCCTTCAAAAGTTCTCGATACGTCAATGTTTGTATTTTTTTACTGACCGTAAAAAATAAATTAAAAAGTTCCGAACAAAAAATCTTAAAGTATTTTGGACTTTACTCGTGTCGTAAAAATTTATCGATTTTTGAATAAAACTAGGCTATAGATTTGCGTTTAGAAAATTTCGACACTTCATTTTGTGATTTTTTTTGTACTGACCGTACTGAAAAAAAGTGAAAAGTGTCGAACAATGCAACTTATAACCATTTTGGACACTCACCAGTGCAGCGACTTAAAATGAATCGATTTTTTAAAAATAATGTACCCGAACCAATTTTCCTTCACAAAATTTCGACAAATATTTTTCGTATAAAATTAATGGATTTTTTTTTTCAAAAAGTACGGTCTGATATGCTTTGACAAATTTCGATACTTTAATTTTGAATTTTTGTTTACTGACCGTAAAAACAAGTTATGCTGGAAAAAGTGAGAAATGCTGAACAATACAATTTTCAACAATTTCGTACACTCACTAACAGCCCGGTAAAAATGAATTGATTTTTTTAAAAACGAGTACAGCAATCAATTTTCATTTACAAAATCTGAACATATCATTTTTCGTATTTTTGTTTTGATCGAAAAACAAAACTTTGAAAATTTTAAATGAATTTTGAAAAAATGAATGAATTTTTGTCAAAAAACGCGGCAATTTATTTTTCTTGACAAAAACTCGATACGTTATTTTGATTTCTGAAGAAAAAAAGAGTTGGTATGAAAAAAGTCAGAAATGCGGAACGAAAATTTGTTTAAACATTCTGAACTCTTACCTGTAGTGCCGCCGTAAAAATGAATCGATTTTTAAAAAAATACTGCAATTGATTTTCCTTGACAAAGGGTGATTTGCATAAAACATAGTAAATGCTTTTACTAAAGAATTTCGAAGTAGTATCTTTTTTGATATGCTAAAAATGCAGTAAATTCTTAAAATCACGTATTTACTTTGGGCCATAGCACTTGCTTTTTTCGGATGACTTTTTTGCAGTAAAAACTTTATTTCGCATGCATAAAAAGTAGTAAGTACTTTTCTCTTTTTCTCTGTAGGAATTACTTACAAAAAAACTTGAAAATTTTGGACTTTCACCAGTGCCGTAAAAATTAATTTTTAGGAAAAAGTAAAACAATCGATTTGTCTTTACAAAAATCGGCAAGATATTTTTTATAGGTATTTCTTTTTACTGAACGTAAAAAAGTTTTAGATGCTTATTTTCAGCACTGTAAAAATGTATCCATTTTTTTTTAAATGTACGAGCAGGAGATTTACCTTGACAAAATCACGATACGACATTTTTTTTAATATAAATTTTACTAACCGTAATAAATTGTTTACAAAATTTGTTATACATTATATAAATTAAATTACATATAATAAATTATAGTAAATTTTAAAATTGTACTAAAAATTCTTAAATAGTTTCTCCTATAGCCCCTTACGATTAAAATAAAAAGGGTTTACCACGATATCAAGCAATAATCTAGAAAGCAAAAATCTAGAATTGAAAAAACTAGAAAGCAAAATCTATAGAAATACAAAAATCTAGAAAAAAAAATCTTGAATGCAAAAATATAGAATTGATATTATAATAATTTTTAAGACAATGGTTACAATTCGTACGCATGATTTTTGATAATATCTTGGTGAGATAATGGCAAAGACGTGACATATTTCAAGTTTTTCTGTAAACCTTTTACAATCGATTTTAAACTGATTTTTCAATTATTTATAGACTTAAAACTTTAAGCAAACATATTGTCACCCAGTTAAGTGTAAAATTAAATTACAAGTTTCTTATTCTTATAAAAGTTGTTTTTTTTAGACGTGTGGTTTTCAATCTGGCAATACTTTTTTCGGAGTTGGTCTTTTTGACAGCGGTCACTTGATTTATGCTCAGTTTGCGTTTGACATTTCATAATGAATAGACTTACTCCTAAACAACGTTTGCAAATCGTTTAAATTTATTATCAAAATAATGGTTCGGTTCACGCGACGCATCGCGCACTGCGTCCAATATTCGGTCGGCATAATCGAACAGCAGAGTAATTCGAGCAACCATGGATCGGTTTCGCACCACGTTTACTCCAGTGGATAATGCGCATCCTCAGAGACGCCGTACAATGCGCACCAAAGACGCTATTGCTGCTGTGGAGCAGAGTATCGAAGAAGACCCGAATGAGTCCATCCGCCCTCGCGCGCAACAATTGGAGCTGGGGCCTCTTGGGCCTCGGCAGCCACTTGCCCGAAATAATTTTTAAAACATAATGGCAAACCCTTATCTTTATAATAAAACTAAATTCTTGGCCATAACATTAAATTATATGCGTTTTATTTCTTCTTGAAAACCACACGTCTAAAAAAAACACCCTTTAGTTGAAAATCAATGGACAAATTTTTACCAAATTGACATAGACCGAAAACTATAAGTAGATGAACCCTTAGTCAAATTAGTTGAAAAAAAAACAATATAAAGTACTATGACTAAAATAATATTCAAAAAAAAAATTGAACAACACATCATTTAAATTCCAAAACAATAGTTTGTAAAAAATTTCGAACATAAATCAATTAACTTTTTAAACAAAAATTTGTTTTCGGTTATTTGTTCATTCAATTTTTACAATTTAATAGCTTTTTGTTTAAACAAAACTAAAACAAAAAATAAGTAATCCTATTATGAATAACCGGAGTTTCAAATTGCAACCCACCACACAAAATGAATTAAAACTTTCACAGAACCAGTTCATCAAAGTTAACTTCCTTCAGCTACAATCCAATTTCCTTGTTCCTGTAGAAAAAAAACTTTGCACTCAATTAACATTTTTTTTTTTGTCGGAAATCGCTGTCAATGTTTTTGTGTTTTATTAAACGGAGTAAATTCTGCTAAACTAACTTATTTCAAATCTTTTGTTTTTGGAATAAATTTTATTTTGGTAATTGCTTCGTAAAAAATATATATACCTAGATTAAAAAAAAAAACAATCTAGAAAAGAAAATAGAATGAAACAAATAAACTGCATCACACATAAAGTGATATATGTATGTATGTATGTGGTTGGTTATACATATATAGAACATCTAAAAGGACCCGTATGATTTTGTATGTATATGTTTATAAAGACATCAAAAAGTTAAAAACTTTAAGTTGAGAGGTTGCACTAAAAATGTCCATACAGATCCAATCCAATCCACCTTGACCCCTTTTTCCCATACAGACATTTTGGCACCAAAGTATATTAACTCAACTTC
>OV839566.1:145744673-145908291 GCA_929447395.1 Epistrophe grossulariae | reverse complement strand
GTTTGTTTTGGCCGTGTGATACCTCGATGGAAAGGTGGAATTCTCCGGATTACCGTTTTAACATTTTTGTTTCGCTTGGACGCTTGGTTCATCTGAAAATCGCGTTTGAAGACTGAAAAAGGCTTTTTTTAAGGTGCGTTTAGAATTGTTCGATAAACACCGAGGGCGTTGGTCTGTTTTTGCCGCTAGTGCAATTTTTTTATTTTTTTCGATAAGGGCTATTTATTTCCTATTCAGCAGTGCAAACCGCAACCTCCTGCGAGGCTTGGTTACGGAAATATCGCCATCCGAACACTTTTTTGATTTTCAAACTTAATAAATTAAAAATGAAGTAATTACACTTTGGCTGGCAATGTCTCGAGAACCACGCCTCCTAGAACCTTCTAGTTTTCAGTTTCCGAAAGATCTTGAAAATATAAAACGTAATTTTGAAAACCGCAGCCCCTTACGATTTTCAGTTGCCGAAATATTGCTATGCAAACAAATTTTTTAGGGTTCGAACTTTATATGGGAAAAAAATATTTTTAAATTTCTCATCGTGCGATACCTCGTTTGAAAGGTTTTGACCCACAGATCACGAATATGCTTTTTTGAAGTTGATAGAGCTTTTAATTTAGCCGCAAATCGAGTTTACAGATTTCGTACTTGACACAATACTTCGGTTAAATTACAGACAAAAATCGGATTTTTTGAAAGTTGTTTGTTTTGGCCGTGTGATACCTCGATGGAAAGGTGGAATTCTCCAGATTACCGTTTTAACATTTTTGTTTCGCTTGGACGCTTGGTTCATCTGAAAATCGCATTTGCAGATTGAAAAAGGCTTTTTTTAAGGTGCGTTTAGAATTGTTCGATAAACACCGAGGGCGTTGGTCTGTTTTTACCGCTAGTGCAAAATTTTTATTTTTTTCGATAAGGGCTATTTATTTCCTATTCAGCAGTGCAAACCGCAACCTCCTGCGAGGCTTGGTTACGGAAATATCGCCATCCGAACACTTTTTTGATTTTCAAACTTAATAAATTAAAAATGAAGTAATTACACTTTGGCTGGCAATGTCTCGAGAACCACGCCTCCTAGAACCTTCTAGTTTTCAGTTTCCGAAAGATCTTGAAAATATAAAACGTAATTTTGAAAACCGCAGCCCCTTACGATTTTCAGTTGCCGAAATATTGCTATGCAAACAAATTTTTTAGGGTTCGAACTTTATATGGGAAAAAAATATTTTTAAATTTCTCATCGTGCGATACCTCGTTTGAAAGGTTTTGACCCACAGATCACGAATATGCTTTTTTGAAGTTGATAGAGCTTTTAATTTAGCCGCAAATCGAGTTTACAGATTTCGTACTTGACACAATACTTCGGTTAAATTACAGACAAAAATCGGATTTTTTGAAAGTTGTTTGTTTTGGCCGTGTGATACCTCGATGGAAAGGTGGAATTCTCCAGATTACCGTTTTAACATTTTTGTTTCGCTTGGACGCTTGGTTCATCTGAAAATCGCGTTTGAAGACTGAAAAAGGCTTTTTTTAAGGTGCGTTTAGAATTGTTCGATAAACACCGAGGGCGTTGGTCTGTTTTTGCCGCTAGTGCAAAATTTTTATTTTTTTCGATAAGGGCTATTTATTTCCTATTCAGCAGTGCAAACCGCAACCTCCTGCGAGGCTTGGTTACGGAAATATCGCCATCCGAACACTTTTTTGATTTTCAAACTTAATAAATTAAAAATGAAGTAATTACACTTTGGCTGGCAATGTCTCGAGAACCACGCCTCCTAGAACCTTCTAGTTTTCAGTTTCCGAAAGATCTTGAAAATATAAAACGCAATTTTGAAAACCGCAGCCCCTTACGATTTTCAGTTGTAAAAATATTGCCATCCAAACAAATTTTTTAGGGTTCGAACTTTATATGGGAAAAAAATATTTTTAAATTTCTCATCGTGCGATACCTCGTTTGAAAGGTTTTGACCCCCAGATCACGAATATGCTTTTTTGAAGTTGATAGAGCTTTTAGTTTAGCCGCAAATCGAGTTTAAAGATTTCGTAGTTGACACAACAATTCGGTTAAATTACAGACAAAAATCGGATTTTTTGAAAGTTGTTTGTTTTGGCCGTGTGATACCTCGATGGAAAGGTGGAATTCTCCAGATTACCGTTTTAACATTTTTGATTCGCTTGGACGCTTGGTTCATCTGAAAATCGCATTTGAAGATTGAAAAAGGCTTTTTTTAAGGTGCGTTTAGAATTGTTCGATAAACACCGAGGGCGTTGGTCTGTTTTTGCCGCTAGTGCAAAATTTTTATTTTTTTCGATAAGGGCTATTTATTTCCTATTCAGCAGTGTAAACCGCAACCTCCTGCGAGGCTTGGTTACGGAAATATCGCCATCCGAACACTTTTTTGATTTTCAAACTTAATAAATTAAAAATGAAGTAATTACACTTTGGCTGGCAATGTCTCGAGAACCACGCCTCCTAGAACCTTCTAGTTTTCAGTTTCCGAAAGATCTTGAAAATATAAAACGCAATTTTGAAAACCGCAGCCCCTTACGATTTTCAGTTGTAAAAATATTGCCATCCAAACAAATTTTTTAGGGTTCGAACTTTATATGGGAAAAAAATATTTTTAAATTTCTCATCGTGCGATACCTCGTTTGAAAGGTTTTGACCCCCAGATCACGAATATGCTTTTTTGAAGTTGATAGAGCTTTTAGTTTAGCCGCAAATCGAGTTTAAAGATTTCGTAGTTGACACAACAATTCGGTTAAATTACAGACAAAAATCGGATTTTTTGAAAGTTGTTTGTTTTGGCCGTGTGATACCTCGATGGAAAGGTGGAATTCTCCAGATTACCGTTTTAACATTTTTGTTTCGCTTGGACGCTTGGTTCATCTGAAAATCGCGTTTGAAGACTGAAAAAGGCTTTTTTTAAGGTGCGTTTAGAATTGTTCGATAAACACCGAGGGCGTTGGTCTGTTTTTGCCGCTAGTGCAAAATTTTTATTTTTTTCGATAAGGGCTATTTATTTCCTATTCAGCAGTGCAAACCGCAAACTCCTGCGAGGCTTGGTTACGGAAATATCGCCATCCGAACACTTTTTTGATTTTCAAACTTAATAAATTAAAAATGAAGTAATTACACTTTGGCTGGCACTGTCTCGAGAACCACGCCTCCTAGAACCTTCTAGTTTTAAATTTTCGAAAGACCTTGAAAATATAAAACGCAATTTTGAAAACCGAAGCCCCTTTCGATTTTCAGTTGTCGAAATATTGCTATCCAAACAAATTTTTTAGGGTTCGAACTTTATATGGGAAAAAAATATTTTTAAATTTCTCATCGTGCGATACCTCGTTTGAAAGGTTTTGACCCCCAGATCACGAATATGCTTTTTTGAAGTTGATAGAGCTTTTAGTTTAGCCGCAAATCGAGTTTAAAGATTTCGTAGTTGACACAACAATTCGGTTAAATTACAGACAAAAATCGGATTTTTTGAAAGTTGTTTGTTTTGGCCGTGTGATACCTCGATGGAAAGGTGGAATTCTCCGGATTACCGTTTTAACATTTTTGTTTCGCTTGGACGCTTGGTTCATCTGAAAATCGCGTTTGAAGACTGAAAAAGGCTTTTTTTAAGGTGCGTTTAGAATTGTTCGATAAACACCGAGGGCGTTGGTCTGTTTTTGCCGCTAGTGCAAAATTTTTATTTTTTCGATAAGGGCTATTTATTTCCTATTCAGCAGTGCAAACCGCAACCTCCTGCGAGGCTTGGTTACGGAAATATCGCCATCCGAACACTTTTTTGATTTTCAAACTTAATAAATTAAAAATGAAGTAATTACACTTTGGCTGGCAATGTCTCGAGAACCAGGCCTCCTAGAACCTTCTAGTTTTAAATTTTCGAAAGACCTTGAAAATATAAAACGCAATTTTGAAAACCGCAGCCCCTTACGATTTTCAGTTGCCGAAATATTGCTATCCAAACAAATTTTGTAGGGTTCGAACTTTATATGGGAAAAAAATATTTTTAAATTTCTCATCGTGCGATACCTCGTTTGAAAGGTTTTGACCCCCAGATCACGAATATGCTTTTTTGAAGTTGATAGAGCTTTTAGTTTAGCCGCAAATCGAGTTTACAGATTTCGTACTTGACACAATACTTCGGTTAAATTACAGACAAAAATCGGATTTTTTGAAAGTTGTTTGTTTTGGCCGTGTGATACCTCGATGGAAAGGTGGAATTCTCCAGATTACCGTTTTAACATTTTTGTTTCGCTTGGACGCTTGGTTCATCTGAAAATCGCATTTGAAGATTGAAAAAGGCTTTTTTTAAGGTGCGTTTAGAATTGTTCGATAAACACCGAGGGCGTTGGTCTGTTTTTGCCGCTAGTGCAAAATTTTTATTTTTTCGATAAGGGCTATTTATTTCCTATTCAGCAGTGCAAACCGCAACCTCCTGCGAGGCTTGGTTACGGAAATATCGCCATCCGAACACTTTTTTGATTTTCAAACTTAATAAATTAAAAATGAAGTAATTACACTTTGGCTGGCAATGTCTCGAGAACCACGCCTCCTAGAACCTTCTAGTTTTCAGTTTCCGAAAGATCTTGAAAATATAAAACGTAATTTTGAAAACCGCAGCCCCTTACGATTTTCAGTTGCCGAAATATTGCTATCCAAACAAATTTTGTAGGGTTCGAACTTTATATGGGAAAAAAATATTTTTAAATTTCTCATCGTGCGATACCTCGTTTGAAAGGTTTTGACCCCCAGATCACGAATATGCTTTTTTGAAGTTGATAGAGCTTTTAGTTTAGCCGCAAATCGAGTTTACAGATTTCGTACTTGACACAATACTTCGGTTAAATTACAGACAAAAATCGGATTTTTTGAAAGTTGTTTGTTTTGGCCGTGTGATACCTCGATGGAAAGGTGGAATTCTCCAGATTACCGTTTTAACATTTTTGTTTCGCTTGGACGCTTGGTTCATCTGAAAATCGCATTTGAAGATTGAAAAAGGCTTTTTTTAAGGTGCGTTTAGAATTGTTCGATAAACACCGAGGGCGTTGGTCTGTTTTTGCCGCTAGTGCAAAATTTTTATTTTTTCGATAAGGGCTATTTATTTCCTATTCAGCAGTGCAAACCGCAACCTCCTGCGAGGCTTGGTTACGGAAATATCGCCATCCGAACACTTTTTTGATTTTCAAACTTAATAAATTAAAAATGAAGTAATTACACTTTGGCTGGCAATGTCTCGAGAACCACGCCTCCTAGAACCTTCTAGTTTTCAGTTTCCGAAAGATCTTGAAAATATAAAACGTAATTTTGAAAACCGCAGCCCCTTACGATTTTCAGTTGCCGAAATATTGCTATCCAAACAAATTTTGTAGGGTTCGAACTTTATATGGGAAAAAAATATTTTTAAATTTCTCATCGTGCGATACCTCGTTTGAAAGGTTTTGACCCCCAGATCACGAATATGCTTTTTTGAAGTTGATAGAGCTTTTAGTTTAGCCGCAAATCGAGTTTACAGATTTCGTACTTGACACAATACTTCGGTTAAATTACAGACAAAAATCGGATTTTTTGAAAGTTGTTTGTTTTGGCCGTGTGATACCTCGATGGAAAGGTGGAATTCTCCAGATTACCGTTTTAACATTTTTGTTTCGCTTGGACGCTTGGGTTCATCTGAAAATCGCATTTGAAGATTGAAAAAGGCTTTTTTTTAAGGTGCGTTTAGAATTGTTCGATAAACACCGAGGGCGTTGGTCTGTTTTTGCCGCTAGTGCAAAATTTTTATTTTTTCGATAAGGGCTATTTATTTCCTATTCAGCAGTGCAAACCGCAACCTCCTGCGAGGCTTGGTTACGGAAATATCGCCATCCGAACACTTTTTTGATTTTCAAACTTAATAAATTAAAAATGAAGTAATTACACTTTTGGCTGGCAATGTCTCGAGAACCACGCCTCCTAGAACCTTCTAGTTTTCAGTTTCCGAAAGATCTTGAAAATTTAAAACGTAATTTTGAAAACCGCAGCCCCTTACGATTTTCAGTTGCCGAAATATTGCTATCCAAACAAATTTTGTAGGGTTCGAACTTTATATGGGAAAAAAAATATTTTTAAATTTCTCATCGTGCGATACCTCGTTTGAAAGGTTTTGACCCCCAGATCACGAATATGCTTTTTTGAAGTTGATAGAGCTTTTAGTTTAGCCGCAAATCGAGTTTACAGATTTCGTACTTGACACAATACTTCGGTTAAATTACAGACAAAAAATCGGATTTTTTGAAAGTTGTTTGTTTTGGCCGTGTGATACCTCGATGGAAAGGTGGAATTCTCCAGATTACCGTTTTAACATTTTTGTTTCGCTTGGGACGCTTGGTTCATCTGAAAAATCGCATTTGAAGATTGAAAAAGGCTTTTTTTAAGGTGCGTTTAGAATTGTTCGATAAACACCGAGGGCGTTGGTCTGTTTTTGCCGCTAGTGCAAAATTTTTATTTTTTCGATAAGGGCTATTTATTTCCTATTCAGCAGTGCAAACCGCAACCTCCTGCGAGGCTTGGTTACGGAAATATCGCCATCCGAACACTTTTTTGATTTTCAAACTTAATAAATTAAAAATGAAGTAATTACACTTTGGCTGGCAATGTCTCGAGAACCACGCCTCCTAGAACCTTCTAGTTTTCAGTTTCCGAAAGATCTTGAAAATATAAAACGTAATTTTGAAAACCGCAGCCCCTTACGATTTTCAGTTGCCGAAATATTGCTATCCAAACAAATTTTGTAGGGTTCGAACTTTATATGGGAAAAAAATATTTTTAAATTTCTCATCGTGCGATACCTCGTTTGAAAGGTTTTGACCCCCAGATCACGAATATGCTTTTTTGAAGTTGATAGAGCTTTTAGTTTAGCCGCAAATCGAGTTTACAGATTTCGTACTTGACACAATACTTCGGTTAAATTACAGACAAAAATCGGATTTTTTGAAAGTTGTTTGTTTTGGCCGTGTGATACCTCGATGGAAAGGTGGAATTCTCCAGATTACCGTTTTAACATTTTTGTTTCGCTTGGACGCTTGGTTCATCTGAAAATCGCATTTGAAGATTGAAAAAGGCTTTTTTTAAGGTGCGTTTAGAATTGTTCGATAAACACCGAGGGCGTTGGTCTGTTTTTGCCGCTAGTGCAAAATTTTTATTTTTTTCGATAAGGGCTATTTATTTCCTATTCAGCAGTGCAAACCGCAACCTCCTGCGAGGCTTGGTTACGGAAATATCGCCATCCGAACACTTTTTTGATTTTCAAACTTAATAAATTAAAAATGAAGTAATTACACTTTGGCTGGCAATGTCTCGAGAACCACGCCTCCTAGAACCTTCTAGTTTTCAGTTTCCGAAAGATCTTGAAAATATAAAACGTAATTTTGAAAACCGCAGCCCCTTACGATTTTCAGTTGCCGAAATATTGCTATCCAAACAAATTTTGTAGGGTTCGAACTTTATATGGGAAAAAAATATTTTTAAATTTCTCATCGTGCGATACCTCGTTTGAAAGGTTTTGACCCCCAGATCACGAATATGCTTTTTTGAAGTTGATAGAGCTTTTAGTTTAGCCGCAAATCGAGTTTACAGATTTCGTACTTGACACAATACTTCGGTTAAATTACAGACAAAAATCGGATTTTTTGAAAGTTGTTTGTTTTGGCCGTGTGATACCTCGATGGAAAGGTGGAATTCTCCAGATTACCGTTTTAACATTTTTGTTTCGCTTGGACGCTTGGTTCATCTGAAAATCGCATTTGAAGATTGAAAAAGGCTTTTTTTAAGGTGCGTTTAGAATTGTTCGATAAACACCGAGGGCGTTGGTCTGTTTTTGCCGCTAGTGCAAAATTTTTATTTTTTTCGATAAGGGCTATTTATTTCCTATTCAGCAGTGCAAACCGCAACCTCCTGCGAGGCTTGGTTACGGAAATATCGCCATCCGAACACTTTTTTGATTTTCAAACTTAATAAATTAAAAATGAAGTAATTACACTTTGGCTGGCAATGTCTCGAGAACCACGCCTCCTAGAACCTTCTAGTTTTCAGTATCCGAAAGATCTTGAAAATATAAAACGTAATTTTGAAAACCGCAGCCCCTTACGATTTGCAGTTGCCGAAATATTGCTATCCAAACAAATTTTGTAGGGTTCGAACTTTATATGGGAAAAAAATATTTTTAAATTTCTCATCGTGCGATACCTCGTTTGAAAGGTTTTGACCCCCAGATCACGAATATGCTTTTTTGAAGTTGATAGAGCTTTTAGTTTAGCCGCAAATCGAGTTTACAGATTTCGTACTTGACACAATACTTCGGTTAAATTACAGACAAAAATCGGATTTTTTGAAAGTTGTTTGTTTTGGCCGTGTGATACCTCGATGGAAAGGTGGAATTCTCCAGATTACCGTTTTAACATTTTTGTTTCGCTTGGACGCTTGGTTCATCTGAAAATCGCATTTGAAGATTGAAAAAGGCTTTTTTTAAGGTGCGTTTAGAATTGTTCGATAAACACCGAGGGCGTTGGTCTGTTTTTGCCGCTAGTGCAAAATTTTTATTTTTTTCGATAAGGGCTATTTATTTCCTATTCAGCAGTGCAAACCGCAACCTCCTGCGAGGCTTGGTTACGGAAATATCGCCATCCGAACACTTTTTTGATTTTCAAACTTAATAAATTAAAAATGAAGTAATTACACTTTGGCTGGCAATGTCTCGAGAACCACGCCTCCTAGAACCTTCTAGTTTTCAGTTTCCGAAAGATCTTGAAAATATAAAACGTAATTTTGAAAACCGCAGCCCCTTACGATTTTCAGTTGCCGAAATATTGCTATCCAAACAAATTTTGTAGGGTTCGAACTTTATATGGGAAAAAAATATTTTTAAATTTCTCATCGTGCGATACCTCGTTTGAAAGGTTTTGACCCCCAGATCACGAATATGCTTTTTTGAAGTTGATAGAGCTTTTAGTTTAGCCGCAAATCGAGTTTACAGATTTCGTACTTGACACAATACTTCGGTTAAATTACAGACAAAAATCGGATTTTTTGAAAGTTGTTTGTTTTGGCCGTGTGATACCTCGATGGAAAGGTGGAATTCTCCAGATTACCGTTTTAACATTTTTGTTTCGCTTGGACGCTTGGTTCATCTGAAAATCGCATTTGAAGATTGAAAAAGGCTTTTTTTAAGGTGCGTTTAGAATTGTTCGATAAACACCGAGGGCGTTGGTCTGTTTTTGCCGCTAGTGCAAAATTTTTATTTTTTCGATAAGGGCTATTTATTTCCTATTCAGCAGTGCAAACCGCAACCTCCTGCGAGGCTTGGTTACGGAAATATCGCCATCCGAACACTTTTTTGATTTTCAAACTTAATAAATTAAAAATGAAGTAATTACACTTTGGCTGGCAATGTCTCGAGAACCACGCCTCCTAGAACCTTCTAGTTTTCAGTTTCCGAAAGATCTTGAAAATATAAAACGTAATTTTGAAAACCGCAGCCCCTTACGATTTTCAGTTGCCGAAATATTGCTATCCAAACAAATTTTGTAGGGTTCGAACTTTATATGGGAAAAAAATATTTTTAAATTTCTCATCGTGCGATACCTCGTTTGAAAGGTTTTGACCCCCAGATCACGAATATGCTTTTTTGAAGTTGATAGAGCTTTTAGTTTAGCCGCAAATCGAGTTTACAGATTTCGTACTTGACACAATACTTCGGTTAAATTACAGACAAAAATCGGATTTTTTGAAAGTTGTTTGTTTTGGCCGTGTGATACCTCGATGGAAAGGTGGAATTCTCCAGATTACCGTTTTAACATTTTTGTTTCGCTTGGACGCTTGGTTCATCTGAAAATCGCATTTGAAGATTGAAAAAGGCTTTTTTTAAGGTGCGTTTAGAATTGTTCGATAAACACCGAGGGCGTTGGTCTGTTTTTGCCGCTAGTGCAAAATTTTTATTTTTTTCGATAAGGGCTATTTATTTCCTATTCAGCAGTGCAAACCGCAACCTCCTGCGAGGCTTGGTTACGGAAATATCGCCATCCGAACACTTTTTTGATTTTCAAACTTAATAAATTAAAAATGAAGTAATTACACTTTGGCTGGCAATGTCTCGAGAACCACGCCTCCTAGAACCTTCTAGTTTTCAGTTTCCGAAAGATCTTGAAAATATAAAACGTAATTTTGAAAACCGCAGCCCCTTACGATTTTCAGTTGCCGAAATATTGCTATCCAAACAAATTTTGTAGGGTTCGAACTTTATATGGGAAAAAAATATTTTTAAATTTCTCATCGTGCGATACCTCGTTTGAAAGGTTTTGACCCCCAGATCACGAATATGCTTTTTTGAAGTTGATAGAGCTTTTAGTTTAGCCGCAAATCGAGTTTACAGATTTCGTACTTGACACAATACTTCGGTTAAATTACAGACAAAAATCGGATTTTTTGAAAGTTGTTTGTTTTGGCCGTGTGATACCTCGATGGAAAGGTGGAATTCTCCAGATTACCGTTTTAACATTTTTGTTTCGCTTGGACGCTTGGTTCATCTGAAAATCGCATTTGAAGATTGAAAAAGGCTTTTTTTAAGGTGCGTTTAGAATTGTTCGATAAACACCGAGGGCGTTGGTCTGTTTTTGCCGCTAGTGCAAAATTTTTATTTTTTTCGATAAGGGCTATTTATTTCCTATTCAGCAGTGCAAACCGCAACCTCCTGCGAGGCTTGGTTACGGAAATATCGCCATCCGAACACTTTTTTGATTTTCAAACTTAATAAATTAAAAATGAAGTAATTACACTTTGGCTGGCAATGTCTCGAGAACCACGCCTCCTAGAACCTTCTAGTTTTCAGTATCCGAAAGATCTTGAAAATATAAAACGTAATTTTGAAAACCGCAGCCCCTTACGATTTGCAGTTGCCGAAATATTGCTATCCAAACAAATTTTGTAGGGTTCGAACTTTATATGGGAAAAAAATATTTTTAAATTTCTCATCGTGCGATACCTCGTTTGAAAGGTTTTGACCCCCAGATCACGAATATGCTTTTTTGAAGTTGATAGAGCTTTTAGTTTAGCCGCAAATCGAGTTTACAGATTTCGTACTTGACACAATACTTCGGTTAAATTACAGACAAAAATCGGATTTTTTGAAAGTTGTTTGTTTTGGCCGTGTGATACCTCGATGGAAAGGTGGAATTCTCCAGATTACCGTTTTAACATTTTTGTTTCGCTTGGACGCTTGGTTCATCTGAAAATCGCATTTGAAGATTGAAAAAGGCTTTTTTTAAGGTGCGTTTAGAATTGTTCGATAAACACCGAGGGCGTTGGTCTGTTTTTGCCGCTAGTGCAAAATTTTTATTTTTTTCGATAAGGGCTATTTATTTCCTATTCAGCAGTGCAAACCGCAACCTCCTGCGAGGCTTGGTTACGGAAATATCGCCATCCGAACACTTTTTTGATTTTCAAACTTAATAAATTAAAAATGAAGTAATTACACTTTGGCTGGCAATGTCTCGAGAACCACGCCTCCTAGAACCTTCTAGTTTTCAGTATCCGAAAGATCTTGAAAATATAAAACGTAATTTTGAAAACCGCAGCCCCTTACGATTTGCAGTTGCCGAAATATTGCTATCCAAACAAATTTTGTAGGGTTCGAACTTTATATGGGAAAAAAATATTTTTAAATTTCTCATCGTGCGATACCTCGTTTGAAAGGTTTTGACCCCCAGATCACGAATATGCTTTTTTGAAGTTGATAGAGCTTTTAGTTTAGCCGCAAATCGAGTTTACAGATTTCGTACTTGACACAATACTTCGGTTAAATTACAGACAAAAATCGGATTTTTTGAAAGTTGTTTGTTTTGGCCGTGTGATACCTCGATGGAAAGGTGGAATTCTCTATGATTACCGTTTTAACATTTTTGTTTCGCTTGGACGCTTGGTTCATCTGAAAATCGCATTTGAAGATTGAAAAAGGCTTTTTTTAAGGTGCGTTTAGAATTGTTCGATAAACACCGAGGGCGTTGGTCTGTTTTTGCCGCTAGTGCAAAATTTTTATTTTTTTCGATAAGGGCTATTTATTTCCTATTCAGCAGTGCAAACCGCAACCTCCTGCGAGGCTTGGTTACGGAAATATCGCCATCCGAACACTTTTTTGATTTTCAAACTTAATAAATTAAAAATGAAGTAATTACACTTTGGCTGGCAATGTCTCGAGAACCACGCCTCCTAGAACCTTCTAGTTTTCAGTATCCGAAAGATCTTGAAAATATAAAACGTAATTTTGAAAACCGCAGCCCCTTACGATTTGCAGTTGCCGAAATATTGCTATCCAAACAAATTTTGTAGGGTTCGAACTTTATATGGGAAAAAAATATTTTTAAATTTCTCATCGTGCGATACCTCGTTTGAAAGGTTTTGACCCCCAGATCACGAATATGCTTTTTTGAAGTTGATAGAGCTTTTAGTTTAGCCGCAAATCGAGTTTACAGATTTCGTACTTGACACAATACTTCGGTTAAATTACAGACAAAAATCGGATTTTTTGAAAGTTGTTTGTTTTGGCCGTGTGATACCTCGATGGAAAGGTGGAATTCTCCAGATTACCGTTTTAACATTTTTGTTTCGCTTGGACGCTTGGTTCATCTGAAAATCGCATTTGAAGATTGAAAAAGGCTTTTTTTAAGGTGCGTTTAGAATTGTTCGATAAACACCGAGGGCGTTGGTCTGTTTTTGCCGCTAGTGCAAAATTTTTATTTTTTTCGATAAGGGCTATTTATTTCCTATTCAGCAGTGCAAACCGCAACCTCCTGCGAGGCTTGGTTACGGAAATATCGCCATCCGAACACTTTTTTGATTTTCAAACTTAATAAATTAAAAATAAAGTAATTACACTTTGGCTGGCAATGTCTCGAGAACCACGCCTCCTAGAACCTTCTAGTTTTCAGTTTCCGAAAGATCTTGAAAATATAAAACGTAATTTTGAAAACCGCAGCCCCTTACGATTTGCAGTTGCCGAAATATTGCTATCCAAACAAATTTTGTAGGGTTCGAACTTTATATGGGAAAAAAATATTTTTAAATTTCTCATCGTGCGATACCTCGTTTGAAAGGTTTTGACCCCCAGATCACGAATATGCTTTTTTGAAGTTGATAGAGCTTTTAGTTTAGCCGCAAATCGAGTTTACAGATTTCGTACTTGACACAATACTTCGGTTAAATTACAGACAAAAATCGGATTTTTTGAAAGTTGTTTGTTTTGGCCGTGTGATACCTCGATGGAAAGGTGGAATTCTCCATGATTACCGTTTTAACATTTTTGTTTCGCTTGGACGCTTGGTTCATCTGAAAATCGCATTTGAAGATTGAAAAAGGCTTTTTTTAAGGTGCGTTTAGAATTGTTCGATAAACACCGAGGGCGTTGGTCTGTTTTTGCCGCTAGTGCAAAATTTTTATTTTTTTCGATAAGGGCTATTTATTTCCTATTCAGCAGTGCAAACCGCAACCTCCTGCGAGGCTTGGTTACGGAAATATCGCCATCCGAACACTTTTTTGATTTTCAAACTTAATAAATTAAAAATGAAGTAATTACACTTTGGCTGGCAATGTCTCGAGAACCACGCCTCCTAGAACCTTCTAGTTTTCAGTTTCCGAAAGATCTTGAAAATATAAAACGTAATTTTGAAAACCGCAGCCCCTTACGATTTTCAGTTGCCGAAATATTGCTATCCAAACAAATTTTTTAGGGTTCGAACTTTATATGGGAAAAAAATATTTTTAAATTTCTCATCGTGCGATACCTCGTTTGAAAGGTTTTGACCCCCAGATCACGAATATGCTTTTTTGAAGTTGATAGAGCTTTTAGTTTAGCCGCAAATCGAGTTTACAGATTTCGTACTTGACACAATACTTCGGTTAAATTACAGACAAAAATCGGATTTTTTGAAAGTTGTTTGTTTTGGCCGTGTGATACCTCGATGGAAAGGTGGAATTCTCCAGATTACCGTTTTAACATTTTTGTTTCGCTTGGACGCTTGGTTCATCTGAAAATCGCATTTGAAGATTGAAAAAGGCTTTTTTTAAGGTGCGTTTAGAATTGTTCGATAAACACCGAGGGCGTTGGTCTGTTTTTGCCGCTAGTGCAAAATTTTTATTTTTTTCGATAAGGGCTATTTATTTCCTATTCAGCAGTGCAAACCGCAACCTCCTGCGAGGCTTGGTTACGGAAATATCGCCATCCGAACACTTTTTTGATTTTCAAACTTAATAAATTAAAAATGAAGTAATTACACTTTGGCTGGCAATGTCTCGAGAACCACGCCTCCTAGAACCTTCTAGTTTTCAGTATCCGAAAGATCTTGAAAATATAAAACGTAATTTTGAAAACCGCAGCCCCTTACGATTTGCAGTTGCCGAAATATTGCTATCCAAACAAATTTTGTAGGGTTCGAACTTTATATGGGAAAAAAATATTTTTAAATTTCTCATCGTGCGATACCTCGTTTGAAAGGTTTTGACCCCCAGATCACGAATATGCTTTTTTGAAGTTGATAGAGCTTTTAGTTTAGCCGCAAATCGAGTTTACAGATTTCGTACTTGACACAATACTTCGGTTAAATTACAGACAAAAATCGGATTTTTTGAAAGTTGTTTGTTTTGGCCGTGTGATACCTCGATGGAAAGGTGGAATTCTCCAGATTACCGTTTTAACATTTTTGTTTCGCTTGGACGCTTGGTTCATCTGAAAATCGCATTTGAAGATTGAAAAAGGCTTTTTTTAAGGTGCGTTTAGAATTGTTCGATAAACACCGAGGGCGTTGGTCTGTTTTTGCCGCTAGTGCAAAATTTTTATTTTTTTCGATAAGGGCTATTTATTTCCTATTCAGCAGTGCAAACCGCAACCTCCTGCGAGGCTTGGTTACGGAAATATCGCCATCCGAACACTTTTTTGATTTTCAAACTTAATAAATTAAAAATGAAGTAATTACACTTTGGCTGGCAATGTCTCGAGAACCACGCCTCCTAGAACCTTCTAGTTTTCAGTTTCCGAAAGATCTTGAAAATATAAAACGTAATTTGAAAACCGCAGCCCCTTACGATTTTCAGTTGCCGAAATATTGCTATCCAAACAAATTTTTTAGGGTTCGAACTTTATATGGGAAAAAAATATTTTTAAATTTCTCATCGTGCGATACCTCGTTTGAAAGGTTTTGACCCCCAGATCACGAATATGCTTTTTTGAAGTTGATAGAGCTTTTAGTTTAGCCGCAAATCGAGTTTACAGATTTCGTACTTGACACAATACTTCGGTTAAATTACAGACAAAAATCGGATTTTTTGAAAGTTGTTTGTTTTGGCCGTGTGATACCTCGATGGAAAGGTGGAATTCTCCAGATTACCGTTTTAACATTTTTGTTTCGCTTGGACGCTTGGTTCATCTGAAAATCGCATTTGAAGATTGAAAAAGGCTTTTTTTAAGGTGCGTTTAGAATTGTTCGATAAACACCGAGGGCGTTGGTCTGTTTTTGCCGCTAGTGCAAAATTTTTATTTTTTTCGATAAGGGCTATTTATTTCCTATTCAGCAGTGCAAATCGCAACCTCCTGCGAGGCTTGGTTACGGAAATATCGCCATCCGAACACTTTTTTGATTTTCAAACTTAATAAATTAAAAATGAAGTAATTACACTTTGGCTGGCAATGTCTCGAGAACCACGCCTCCTAGAACCTTCTAGTTTTCAGTATCCGAAAGATCTTGAAAATATAAAACGTAATTTTGAAAACCGCAGCCCCTTACGATTTGCAGTTGCCGAAATATTGCTATCCAAACAAATTTTGTAGGGTTCGAACTTTATATGGGAAAAAAATATTTTTAAATTTCTCATCGTGCGATACCTCGTTTGAAAGGTTTTGACCCCCAGATCACGAATATGCTTTTTTGAAGTTGATAGAGCTTTTAGTTTAGCCGCAAATCGAGTTTACAGATTTCGTACTTGACACAATACTTCGGTTAAATTACAGACAAAAATCGGATTTTTTGAAAGTTGTTTGTTTTGGCCGTGTGATACCTCGATGGAAAGGTGGAATTCTCCAGATTACCGTTTTAACATTTTTGTTTCGCTTGGACGCTTGGTTCATCTGAAAATCGCATTTGAAGATTGAAAAAGGCTTTTTTTAAGGTGCGTTTAGAATTGTTCGATAAACACCGAGGGCGTTGGTCTGTTTTTGCCGCTAGTGCAAAATTTTTATTTTTTTCGATAAGGGCTATTTATTTCCTATTCAGCAGTGCAAACCGCAACCTCCTGCGAGGCTTGGTTACGGAAATATCGCCATCCGAACACTTTTTTGATTTTCAAACTTAATAAATTAAAAATGAAGTAATTACACTTTGGCTGGCAATGTCTCGAGAACCACGCCTCCTAGAACCTTCTAGTTTTCAGTTTCCGAAAGATCTTGAAAATATAAAACGTAATTTTGAAAACCGCAGCCCCTTACGATTTGCAGTTGCCGAAATATTGCTATCCAAACAAATTTTGTAGGGTTCGAACTTTATATGGGAAAAAAATATTTTTAAATTTCTCATCGTGCGATACCTCGTTTGAAAGGTTTTGACCCCCAGATCACGAATATGCTTTTTTGAAGTTGATAGAGCTTTTAGTTTAGCCGCAAATCGAGTTTACAGATTTCGTACTTGACACAATACTTCGGTTAAATTACAGACAAAAATCGGATTTTTTGAAAGTTGTTTGTTTTGGCCGTGTGATACCTCGATGGAAAGGTGGAATTCTCCAGATTACCGTTTTAACATTTTTGTTTCGCTTGGACGCTTGGTTCATCTGAAAATCGCATTTGAAGATTGAAAAAGGCTTTTTTTAAGGTGCGTTTAGAATTGTTCGATAAACCCCGAGGGCGTTGGTCTGTTTTTGCCGCTAGTGCAAAATTTTTATTTTTTTCGATAAGGGCTATTTATTTCCTATTCAGCAGTGCAAACCGCAACCTCCTGCGAGGCTTGGTTACGGAAATATCGCCATCCGAACACTTTTTTGATTTTCAAACTTAATAAATTAAAAATGAAGTAATTACACTTTGGCTGGCAATGTCTCGAGAACCACGCCTCCTAGAACCTTCTAGTTTTCAGTATCCGAAAGATCTTGAAAATATAAAACGTAATTTTGAAAACCGCAGCCCCTTACGATTTGCAGTTGCCGAAATATTGCTATCCAAACAAATTTTGTAGGGTTCGAACTTTATATGGGAAAAAAATATTTTTAAATTTCTCATCGTGCGATACCTCGTTTGAAAGGTTTTGACCCCCAGATCACGAATATGCTTTTTTGAAGTTGATAGAGCTTTTAGTTTAGTCGCAAATCGAGTTTACAGATTTCGTACTTGACACAATACTTCGGTTAAATTACAGACAAAAATCGGATTTTTTGAAAGTTGATTGTTTTGGCCGTGTGATACCTCGATGGAAAGGTGGAATTCTCCAGATTACCGTTTTAACATTTTTGTTTCGCTTGGACGCTTGGTTCATCTGAAAATCGCATTTGAAGATTGAAAAAGGCTTTTTTTAAGGTGCGTTTAGAATTGTTCGATAAACACCGAGGGCGTTGGTCTGTTTTTGCCGCTAGTGCAAAATTTTTATTTTTTTCGATAAGGGCTATTTATTTCCTATTCAGCAGTGCAAACCGCAACCTCCTGCGAGGCTTGGTTACGGAAATATCGCCATCCGAACACTTTTTTGATTTTCAAACTTAATAAATTAAAAATGAAGTAATTACACTTTGGCTGGCAATGTCTCGAGAACCACGCCTCCTAGAACCTTCTAGTTTTCAGTATCCGAAAGATCTTGAAAATATAAAACGTAATTTTGAAAACCGCAGCCCCTTACGATTTGCAGTTGCCGAAATATTGCTATCCAAACAAATTTTGTAGGGTTCGAACTTTATATGGGAAAAAAATATTTTTAAATTTCTCATCGTGCGATACCTCGTTTGAAAGGTTTTGACCCCCAGATCACGAATATGCTTTTTTGAAGTTGATAGAGCTTTTAGTTTAGCCGCAAATCGAGTTTACAGATTTCGTACTTGACACAATACTTCGGTTAAATTACAGACAAAAATCGGATTTTTTGAAAGTTGTTTGTTTTGGCCGTGTGATACCTCGATGGAAAGGTGGAATTCTCCAGATTACCGTTTTAACATTTTTGTTTCGCTTGGACGCTTGGTTCATCTGAAAATCGCATTTGAAGATTGAAAAAGGCTTTTTTTAAGGTGCGTTTAGAATTGTTCGATAAACACCGAGGGCGTTGGTCTGTTTTTGCCGCTAGTGCAAAATTTTTATTTTTTTCGATAAGGGCTATTTATTTCCTATTCAGCAGTGCAAACCGCAACCTCCTGCGAGGCTTGGTTACGGAAATATCGCCATCCGAACACTTTTTTGATTTTCAAACTTAATAAATTAAAAATGAAGTAATTACACTTTGGCTGGCAATGTCTCGAGAACCACGCCTCCTAGAACCTTCTAGTTTTCAGTTTCCGAAAGATCTTGAAAATATAAAACGTAATTTTGAAAACCGCAGCCCCTTACGATTTTCAGTTGCCGAAATATTGCTATGCAAACAAATTTTTTAGGGTTCGAAATTTATATGGGAAAAAAATATTTTTAAATTTCTCATCGTGCGATACCTCGTTTGAAAGGTTTTGACCCCCAGATCACGAATATGCTTTTTTGAAGTTGATAGAGCTTTTAGTTTAGCCGCAAATCGAGTTTACAGATTTCGTACTTGACACAATACTTCGGTTAAATTACAGACAAAAATCGGATTTTTTGAAAGTTGTTTGTTTTGGCCGTGTGATACCTCGATGGAAAGGTGGAATTCTCCAGATTACCGTTTTAACATTTTTGTTTCGCTTGGACGCTTGGTTCATCTGAAAATCGCATTTGAAGATTGAAAAAGGCTTTTTTTAAGGTGCGTTTAGAATTGTTCGATAAACACCGAGGGCGTTGGTCTGTTTTTGCCGCTAGTGCAAAATTTTTATTTTTTTCGATAAGGGCTATTTATTTCCTATTCAGCAGTGCAAACCGCAACCTCCTGCGAGGCTTGGTTACGGAAATATCGCCATCCGAACACTTTTTTGATTTTCAAACTTAATAAATTAAAAATGAAGTAATTACACTTTGGCTGGCAATGTCTCGAGAACCACGCCTCCTAGAACCTTCTAGTTTTCAGTTTCCGAAAGATCTTGAAAATATAAAACGTAATTTTGAAAACCGCAGCCCCTTACGATTTTCAGTTGCCGAAATATTGCTATGCAAACAAATTTTTTAGGGTTCGAACTTTATATGGGAAAAAAATATTTTTAAATTTCTCATCGTGCGATACCTCGTTTGAAAGGTTTTGACCCCCAGATCACGAATATGCTTTTTTGAAGTTGATAGAGCTTTTAGTTTAGCCGCAAATCGAGTTTACAGATTTCGTACTTGACACAATACTTCGGTTAAATTACAGACAAAAATCGGATTTTTTGAAAGTTGTTTGTTTTGGCCGTGTGATACCTCGATGGAAAGGTGGAATTCTCCAGATTACCGTTTTAACATTTTTGTTTCGCTTGGACGCTTGGTTCATCTGAAAATCGCATTTGAAGATTGAAAAAGGCTTTTTTTAAGGTGCGTTTAGAATTGTTCGATAAACACCGAGGGCGTTGGTCTGTTTTTGCCGCTAGTGCAAAATTTTTATTTTTTTCGATAAGGGCTATTTATTTCCTATTCAGCAGTGCAAACCGCAACCTCCTGCGAGGCTTGGTTACGGAAATATCGCCATCCGAACACTTTTTTGATTTTCAAACTTAATAAATTAAAAATGAAGTAATTACACTTTGGCTGGCAATGTCTCGAGAACCACGCCTCCTAGAACCTTCTAGTTTTCAGTATCCGAAAGATCTTGAAAATATAAAACGTAATTTTGAAAACCGCAGCCCCTTACGATTTGCAGTTGCCGAAATATTGCTATCCAAACAAATTTTGTAGGGTTCGAACTTTATATGGGAAAAAAATATTTTTAAATTTCTCATCGTGCGATACCTCGTTTGAAAGGTTTTGACCCCCAGATCACGAATATGCTTTTTTGAAGTTGATAGAGCTTTTAGTTTAGCCGCAAATCGAGTTTACAGATTTCGTACTTGACACAATACTTCGGTTAAATTACAGACAAAAATCGGATTTTTTGAAAGTTGTTTGTTTTGGCCGTGTGATACCTCGATGGAAAGGTGGAATTCTCCAGATTACCGTTTTAACATTTTTGTTTCGCTTGGACGCTTGGTTCATCTGAAAATCGCATTTGAAGATTGAAAAAGGCTTTTTTTAAGGTGCGTTTAGAATTGTTCGATAAACACCGAGGGCGTTGGTCTGTTTTTGCCGCTAGTGCAAAATTTTTATTTTTTTCGATAAGGGCTATTTATTTCCTATTCAGCAGTGCAAACCGCAACCTCCTGCGAGGCTTGGTTACGGAAATATCGCCATCCGAACACTTTTTTGATTTTCAAACTTAATAAATTAAAAATGAAGTAATTACACTTTGGCTGGCAATGTCTCAAGAACCACGCCTCCTAGAACCTTCTAGTTTTCAGTTTCCGAAAGATCTTGAAAATATAAAACGTAATTTTGAAAACCGCAGCCCCTTACGATTTTCAGTTGCCGAAATATTGCTATCCAAACAAATTTTTTAGGGTTCGAACTTTATATGGGAAAAAAATATTTTTAAATTTCTCATCGTGCGATACCTCGTTTGAAAGGTTTTGACCCCCAGATCACGAATATGCTTTTTTGAAGTTGATAGAGCTTTTAGTTTAGCCGCAAATCGAGTTTACAGATTTCGTACTTGACACAATACTTCGGTTAAATTACAGACAAAAATCGGATTTTTTGAAAGTTGTTTGTTTTGGCCGCGTGATACCTCGATGGAAAGGTGGAATTCTCCAGATTACCGTTTTAACATTTTTGTTTCGCTTGGACGCTTGGTTCATCTGAAAATCGCATTTGAAGATTGAAAAAGGCTTTTTTTAAGGTGCGTTTAGAATTGTTCGATAAACACCGAGGGCGTTGGTCTGTTTTTGCCGCTAGTGCAAAATTTTTATTTTTTTCGATAAGGGCTATTTATTTCCTATTCAGCAGTGCAAACCGCAACCTCCTGCGAGGCTTGGTTACGGAAATATCGCCATCCGAACACTTTTTTGATTTTCAAACTTAATAAATTAAAAATGAAGTAATTACACTTTGGCTGGCAATGTCTCGAGAACCACGCCTCCTAGAACCTTCTAGTTTTCAGTATCCGAAAGATCTTGAAAATATAAAACGTAATTTTGAAAACCGCAGCCCCTTACGATTTGCAGTTGCCGAAATATTGCTATCCAAACAAATTTTGTAGGGTTCGAACTTTATATGGGAAAAAAATATTTTTAAATTTCTCATCGTGCGATACCTCGTTTGAAAGGTTTTGACCCCCAGATCACGAATATGCTTTTTTGAAGTTGATAGAGCTTTTAGTTTAGCCGCAAATCGAGTTTACAGATTTCGTACTTGACACAATACTTCGGTTAAATTACAGACAAAAATCGGATTTTTTGAAAGTTGTTTGTTTTGGCCGTGTGATACCTCGATGGAAAGGTGGAATTCTCCAGATTACCGTTTTAACATTTTTGTTTCGCTTGGACGCTTGGTTCATCTGAAAATCGCATTTGAAGATTGAAAAAGGCTTTTTTTAAGGTGCGTTTAGAATTGTTCGATAAACACCGAGGGCGTTGGTCTGTTTTTGCCGCTAGTGCAAAATTTTTATTTTTTTCGATAAGGGCTATTTATTTCCTATTCAGCAGTGCAAACCGCAACCTCCTGCGAGGCTTGGTTACGGAAATATCGCCATCCGAACACTTTTTTGATTTTCAAACTTAATAAATTAAAAATGAAGTAATTACACTTTGGCTCGCAATGTCTCGAGAACCACGCCTCCTAGAACCTTCTAGTTTTCAGTTTCCGAAAGATCTTGAAAATATAAAACGTAATTTTGAAAACCGCAGCCCCTTACGATTTTCAGTTGCCGAAATATTGCTATCCAAACAAATTTTGTAGGGTTCGAACTTTATATGGGAAAAAAATATTTTTAAATTTCTCATCGTGCGATACCTCGTTTGAAAGGTTTTGACCCCCAGATCACGAATATGCTTTTTTGAAGTTGATAGAGCTTTTAGTTTAGTCGCAAATCGAGTTTACAGATTTCGTACTTGACACAATACTTCGGTTAAATTACAGACAAAAATCGGATTTTTTGAAAGTTGATTGTTTTGGCCGTGTGATACCTCGATGGAAAGGTGGAATTCTCCAGATTACCGTTTTAACATTTTTGTTTCGCTTGGACGCTTGGTTCATCTGAAAATCGCATTTGAAGATTGAAAAAGGCTTTTTTTAAGGTGCGTTTAGAATTGTTCGATAAACACCGAGGGCGTTGGTCTGTTTTTGCCGCTAGTGCAAAATTTTTATTTTTTTCGATAAGGGCTATTTATTTCCTATTCAGCAGTGCAAACCGCAACCTCCTGCGAGGCTTGGTTACGGAAATATCGCCATCCGAACACTTTTTTGATTTTCAAACTTAATAAATTAAAAATGAAGTAATTACACTTTGGCTGGCAATGTCTCGAGAACCACGCCTCCTAGAACCTTCTAGTTTTCAGTATCCGAAAGATCTTGAAAATATAAAACGTAATTTTGAAAACCGCAGCCCCTTACGATTTGCAGTTGCCGAAATATTGCTATCCAAACAAATTTTGTAGGGTTCGAACTTTATATGGGAAAAAAATATTTTTAAATTTCTCATCGTGCGATACCTCGTTTGAAAGGTTTTGACCCCCAGATCACGAATATGCTTTTTTGAAGTTGATAGAGCTTTTAGTTTAGCCGCAAATCGAGTTTACAGATTTCGTACTTGACACAATACTTCGGTTAAATTACAGACAAAAATCGGATTTTTTGAAAGTTGTTTGTTTTGGCCGTGTGATACCTCGATGGAAAGGTGGAATTCTCCAGATTACCGTTTTAACATTTTTGTTTCGCTTGGACGCTTGGTTCATCTGAAAATCGCATTTGAAGATTGAAAAAGGCTTTTTTTAAGGTGCGTTTAGAATTGTTCGATAAACCCCGAGGGCGTTGGTCTGTTTTTGCCGCTAGTGCAAAATTTTTATTTTTTTCGATAAGGGCTATTTATTTCCTATTCAGCAGTGCAAACCGCAACCTCCTGCGAGGCTTGGTTACGGAAATATCGCCATCCGAACACTTTTTTGATTTTCAAACTTAATAAATTAAAAATGAAGTAATTACACTTTGGCTGGCAATGTCTCGAGAACCACGCCTCCTAGAACCTTCTAGTTTTCAGTTTCCGAAAGATCTTGAAAATATAAAACGTAATTTTGAAAACCGCAGCCCCTTACGATTTTCAGTTGCCGAAATATTGCTATCCAAACAAATTTTTTAGGGTTCGAACTTTATATGGGAAAAAAATATTTTTAAATTTCTCATCGTGCGATACCTCGTTTGAAAGGTTTTGACCCCCAGATCACGAATATGCTTTTTTGAAGTTGATAGAGCTTTTAGTTTAGTCGCAAATCGAGTTTACAGATTTCGTACTTGACACAATACTTCGGTTAAATTACAGACAAAAATCGGATTTTTTGAAAGTTGATTGTTTTGGCCGTGTGATACCTCGATGGAAAGGTGGAATTCTCCAGATTACCGTTTTAACATTTTTGTTTCGCTTGGACGCTTGGTTCATCTGAAAATCGCATTTGAAGATTGAAAAAGGCTTTTTTTAAGGTGCGTTTAGAATTGTTCGATAAACACCGAGGGCGTTGGTCTGTTTTTGCCGCTAGTGCAAAATTTTTATTTTTTTCGATAAGGGCTATTTATTTCCTATTCAGCAGTGCAAACCGCAACCTCCTGCGAGGCTTGGTTACGGAAATATCGCCATCCGAACACTTTTTTGATTTTCAAACTTAATAAATTAAAAATGAAGTAATTACACTTTGGCTGGCAATGTCTCGAGAACCACGCCTCCTAGAACCTTCTAGTTTTCAGTATCCGAAAGATCTTGAAAATATAAAACGTAATTTTGAAAACCGCAGCCCCTTACGATTTGCAGTTGCCGAAATATTGCTATCCAAACAAATTTTGTAGGGTTCGAACTTTATATGGGAAAAAAATATTTTTAAATTTCTCATCGTGCGATACCTCGTTTGAAAGGTTTTGACCCCCAGATCACGAATATGCTTTTTTGAAGTTGATAGAGCTTTTAGTTTAGCCGCAAATCGAGTTTACAGATTTCGTACTTGACACAATACTTCGGTTAAATTACAGACAAAAATCGGATTTTTTGAAAGTTGTTTGTTTTGGCCGTGTGATACCTCGATGGAAAGGTGGAATTCTCCAGATTACCGTTTTAACATTTTTGTTTCGCTTGGACGCTTGGTTCATCTGAAAATCGCATTTGAAGATTGAAAAAGGCTTTTTTTAAGGTGCGTTTAGAATTGTTCGATAAACACCGAGGGCGTTGGTCTGTTTTTGCCGCTAGTGCAAAATTTTTATTTTTTTCGATAAGGGCTATTTATTTCCTATTCAGCAGTGCAAACCGCAACCTCCTGCGAGGCTTGGTTACGGAAATATCGCCATCCGAACACTTTTTTGATTTTCAAACTTAATAAATTAAAAATGAAGTAATTACACTTTGGCTGGCAATGTCTCGAGAACCACGCCTCCTAGAACCTTCTAGTTTTCAGTTTCCGAAAGATCTTGAAAATATAAAACGTAATTTTGAAAACCGCAGCCCCTTACGATTTTCAGTTGCCGAAATATTGCTATGCAAACAAATTTTTTAGGGTTCGAAATTTATATGGGAAAAAAATATTTTTAAATTTCTCATCGTGCGATACCTCGTTTGAAAGGTTTTGACCCCCAGATCACGAATATGCTTTTTTGAAGTTGATAGAGCTTTTAGTTTAGCCGCAAATCGAGTTTACAGATTTCGTACTTGACACAATACTTCGGTTAAATTACAGACAAAAATCGGATTTTTTGAAAGTTGTTTGTTTTGGCCGTGTGATACCTCGATGGAAAGGTGGAATTCTCCAGATTACCGTTTTAACATTTTTGTTTCGCTTGGACGCTTGGTTCATCTGAAAATCGCATTTGAAGATTGAAAAAGGCTTTTTTTAAGGTGCGTTTAGAATTGTTCGATAAACACCGAGGGCGTTGGTCTGTTTTTGCCGCTAGTGCAAAATTTTTATTTTTTTCGATAAGGGCTATTTATTTCCTATTCAGCAGTGCAAACCGCAACCTCCTGCGAGGCTTGGTTACGGAAATATCGCCATCCGAACACTTTTTTGATTTTCAAACTTAATAAATTAAAAATGAAGTAATTACACTTTGGCTGGCAATGTCTCGAGAACCACGCCTCCTAGAACCTTCTAGTTTTCAGTTTCCGAAAGATCTTGAAAATATAAAACGTAATTTTGAAAACCGCAGCCCCTTACGATTTTCAGTTGCCGAAATATTGCTATGCAAACAAATTTTTTAGGGTTCGAACTTTATATGGGAAAAAAATATTTTTAAATTTCTCATCGTGCGATACCTCGTTTGAAAGGTTTTGACCCCCAGATCACGAATATGCTTTTTTGAAGTTGATAGAGCTTTTAGTTTAGCCGCAAATCGAGTTTACAGATTTCGTACTTGACACAATACTTCGGTTAAATTACAGACAAAAATCGGATTTTTTGAAAGTTGTTTGTTTTGGCCGTGTGATACCTCGATGGAAAGGTGGAATTCTCCAGATTACCGTTTTAACATTTTTGTTTCGCTTGGACGCTTGGTTCATCTGAAAATCGCATTTGAAGATTGAAAAAGGCTTTTTTTAAGGTGCGTTTAGAATTGTTCGATAAACACCGAGGGCGTTGGTCTGTTTTTGCCGCTAGTGCAAAATTTTTATTTTTTTCGATAAGGGCTATTTATTTCCTATTCAGCAGTGCAAACCGCAACCTCCTGCGAGGCTTGGTTACGGAAATATCGCCATCCGAACACTTTTTTGATTTTCAAACTTAATAAATTAAAAATGAAGTAATTACACTTTGGCTGGCAATGTCTCGAGAACCACGCCTCCTAGAACCTTCTAGTTTTCAGTTTCCGAAAGATCTTAAAAATATAAAACGTAATTTTGAAAACCGCAGCCCCTTACGATTTTCAGTTGCCGAAATATTGCTATGCAAACAAATTTTTTAGGGTTCGAACTTTATATGGGAAAAAAATATTTTTAAATTTCTCATCGTGCGATACCTCGTTTGAAAGGTTTTGACCCCCAGATCACGAATATGCTTTTTTGAAGTTGATAGAGCTTTTAGTTTAGTCGCAAATCGAGTTTACAGATTTCGTACTTGACACAATACTTCGGTTAAATTACAGACAAAAATCGGATTTTTTGAAAGTTGATTGTTTTGGCCGTGTGATACCTCGATGGAAAGGTGGAATTCTCCAGATTACCGTTTTAACATTTTTGTTTCGCTTGGACGCTTGGTTCATCTGAAAATCGCATTTGAAGATTGAAAAAGGCTTTTTTTAAGGTGCGTTTAGAATTGTTCGATAAACACCGAGGGCGTTGGTCTGTTTTTGCCGCTAGTGCAAAATTTTTATTTTTTTCGATAAGGGCTATTTATTTCCTATTCAGCAGTGCAAACCGCAACCTCCTGCGAGGCTTGGTTACGGAAATATCGCCATCCGAACACTTTTTTGATTTTCAAACTTAATAAATTAAAAATGAAGTAATTACACTTTGGCTGGCAATGTCTCGAGAACCACGCCTCCTAGAACCTTCTAGTTTTCAGTATCCGAAAGATCTTGAAAATATAAAACGTAATTTTGAAAACCGCAGCCCCTTACGATTTGCAGTTGCCGAAATATTGCTATCCAAACAAATTTTGTAGGGTTCGAACTTTATATGGGAAAAAAATATTTTTAAATTTCTCATCGTGCGATACCTCGTTTGAAAGGTTTTGACCCCCAGATCACGAATATGCTTTTTTGAAGTTGATAGAGCTTTTAGTTTAGCCGCAAATCGAGTTTACAGATTTCGTACTTGACACAATACTTCGGTTAAATTACAGACAAAAATCGGATTTTTTGAAAGTTGTTTGTTTTGGCCGTGTGATACCTCGATGGAAAGGTGGAATTCTCCAGATTACCGTTTTAACATTTTTGTTTCGCTTGGACGCTTGGTTCATCTGAAAATCGCATTTGAAGATTGAAAAAGGCTTTTTTTAAGGTGCGTTTAGAATTGTTCGATAAACACCGAGGGCGTTGGTCTGTTTTTGCCGCTAGTGCAAAATTTTTATTTTTTTCGATAAGGGCTATTTATTTCCTATTCAGCAGTGCAAACCGCAACCTCCTGCGAGGCTTGGTTACGGAAATATCGCCATCCGAACACTTTTTTGATTTTCAAACTTAATAAATTAAAAATGAAGTAATTACACTTTGGCTGGCAATGTCTCGAGAACCACGCCTCCTAGAACCTTCTAGTTTTCAGTTTCCGAAAGATCTTGAAAATATAAAACGTAATTTTGAAAACCGCAGCCCCTTACGATTTTCAGTTGCCGAAATATTGCTATCCAAACAAATTTTTTAGGGTTCGAACTTTATATGGGAAAAAAATATTTTTAAATTTCTCATCGTGCGATACCTCGTTTGAAAGGTTTTGACCCCCAGATCACGAATATGCTTTTTTGAAGTTGATAGAGCTTTTAGTTTAGCCGCAAATCGAGTTTACAGATTTCGTACTTGACACAATACTTCGGTTAAATTACAGACAAAAATCGGATTTTTTGAAAGTTGTTTGTTTTGGCCGTGTGATACCTCGATGGAAAGGTGGAATTCTCCAGATTACCGTTTTAACATTTTTGTTTCGCTTGGACGCTTGGTTCATCTGAAAATCGCATTTGAAGATTGAAAAAGGCTTTTTTTAAGGTGCGTTTAGAATTGTTCGATAAACACCGAGGGCGTTGGTCTGTTTTTGCCGCTAGTGCAAAATTTTTATTTTTTTCGATAAGGGCTATTTATTTCCTATTCAGCAGTGCAAACCGCAACCTCCTGCGAGGCTTGGTTACGGAAATATCGCCATCCGAACACTTTTTTGATTTTCAAACTTAATAAATTAAAAATGAAGTAATTACACTTTGGCTGGCAATGTCTCGAGAACCACGCCTCCTAGAACCTTCTAGTTTTCAGTATCCGAAAGATCTTGAAAATATAAAACGTAATTTTGAAAACCGCAGCCCCTTACGATTTGCAGTTGCCGAAATATTGCTATCCAAACAAATTTTGTAGGGTTCGAACTTTATATGGGAAAAAAATATTTTTAAATTTCTCATCGTGCGATACCTCGTTTGAAAGGTTTTGACCCCCAGATCACGAATATGCTTTTTTGAAGTTGATAGAGCTTTTAGTTTAGCCGCAAATCGAGTTTACAGATTTCGTACTTGACACAATACTTCGGTTAAATTACAGACAAAAATCGGATTTTTTGAAAGTTGTTTGTTTTGGCCGTGTGATACCTCGATGGAAAGGTGGAATTCTCCAGATTACCGTTTTAACATTTTTGTTTCGCTTGGACGCTTGGTTCATCTGAAAATCGCATTTGAAGATTGAAAAAGGCTTTTTTTAAGGTGCGTTTAGAATTGTTCGATAAACACCGAGGGCGTTGGTCTGTTTTTGCCGCTAGTGCAAAATTTTTATTTTTTTCGATAAGGGCTATTTATTTCCTATTCAGCAGTGCAAACCGCAACCTCCTGCGAGGCTTGGTTACGGAAATATCGCCATCCGAACACTTTTTTGATTTTCAAACTTAATAAATTAAAAATGAAGTAATTACACTTTGGCTGGCAATGTCTCGAGAACCACGCCTCCTAGAACCTTCTAGTTTTCAGTTTCCGAAAGATCTTGAAAATATAAAACGTAATTTTGAAAACCGCAGCCCCTTACGATTTGCAGTTGCCGAAATATTGCTATCCAAACAAATTTTTTAGGGTTCGAACTTTATATGGGAAAAAAATATTTTTAAATTTCTCATCGTGCGATACCTCGTTTGAAAGGTTTTGACCCCCAGATCACGAATATGCTTTTTTGAAGTTGATAGAGCTTTTAGTTTAGCCGCAAATCGAGTTTACAGATTTCGTACTTGACACAATACTTCGGTTAAATTACAGACAAAAATCGGATTTTTTGAAAGTTGTTTGTTTTGGCCGTGTGATACCTCGATGGAAAGGTGGAATTCTCCAGATTACCGTTTTAACATTTTTGTTTCGCTTGGACGCTTGGTTCATCTGAAAATCGCATTTGAAGATTGAAAAAGGCTTTTTTTAAGGTGCGTTTAGAATTGTTCGATAAACACCGAGGGCGTTGGTCTGTTTTTGCCGCTAGTGCAAAATTTTTATTTTTTTCGATAAGGGCTATTTATTTCCTATTCAGCAGTGCAAACCGCAACCTCCTGCGAGGCTTGGTTACGGAAATATCGCCATCCGAACACTTTTTTGATTTTCAAACTTAATAAATTAAAAATGAAGTAATTACACTTTGGCTGGCAATGTCTCGAGAACCACGCCTCCTAGAACCTTCTAGTTTTCAGTTTCCGAAAGATCTTGAAAATATAAAACGTAATTTTGAAAACCGCAGCCCCTTACGATTTTCAGTTGCCGAAATATTGCTATCCAAACAAATTTTGTAGGGTTCGAACTTTATATGGGAAAAAAATATTTTTAAATTTCTCATCGTGCGATACCTCGTTTGAAAGGTTTTGACCCCCAGATCACGAATATGCTTTTTTGAAGTTGATAGAGCTTTTAGTTTAGCCGCAAATCGAGTTTACAGATTTCGTACTTGACACAATACTTCGGTTAAATTACAGACAAAAATCGGATTTTTTGAAAGTTGTTTGTTTTGGCCGTGTGATACCTCGATGGAAAGGTGGAATTCTCCAGATTACCGTTTTAACATTTTTGTTTCGCTTGGACGCTTGGTTCATCTGAAAATCGCATTTGAAGATTGAAAAAGGCTTTTTTTAAGGTGCGTTTAGAATTGTTCGATAAACACCGAGGGCGTTGGTCTGTTTTTGCCGCTAGTGCAAAATTTTTATTTTTTTCGATAAGGGCTATTTATTTCCTATTCAGCAGTGCAAACCGCAACCTCCTGCGAGGCTTGGTTACGGAAATATCGCCATCCGAACACTTTTTTGATTTTCAAACTTAATAAATTAAAAATGAAGTAATTACACTTTGGCTGGCAATGTCTCGAGAACCACGCCTCCTAGAACCTTCTAGTTTTCAGTATCCGAAAGATCTTGAAAATATAAAACGTAATTTTGAAAACCGCAGCCCCTTACGATTTGCAGTTGCCGAAATATTGCTATCCAAACAAATTTTGTAGGGTTCGAACTTTATATGGGAAAAAAATATTTTTAAATTTCTCATCGTGCGATACCTCGTTTGAAAGGTTTTGACCCCCAGATCACGAATATGCTTTTTTGAAGTTGATAGAGCTTTTAGTTTAGCCGCAAATCGAGTTTACAGATTTCGTACTTGACACAATACTTCGGTTAAATTACAGACAAAAATCGGATTTTTTGAAAGTTGTTTGTTTTGGCCGTGTGATACCTCGATGGAAAGGTGGAATTCTCCAGATTACCGTTTTAACATTTTTGTTTCGCTTGGACGCTTGGTTCATCTGAAAATCGCATTTGAAGATTGAAAAAGGCTTTTTTTAAGGTGCGTTTAGAATTGTTCGATAAACACCGAGGGCGTTGGTCTGTTTTTGCCGCTAGTGCAAAATTTTTATTTTTTTCGATAAGGGCTATTTATTTCCTATTCAGCAGTGCAAACCGCAACCTCCTGCGAGGCTTGGTTACGGAAATATCGCCATCCGAATACTTTTTTGATTTTCAAACTTAATAAATTAAAAATGAAGTAATTACACTTTGGCTGGCAATGTCTCGAGAACCACGCCTCCTAGAACCTTCTAGTTTTCAGTTTCCGAAAGATCTTGAAAATATAAAACGTAATTTTGAAAACCGCAGCCCCTTACGATTTTCAGTTGCCGAAATATTGCTATCCAAACAAATTTTTTAGGGTTCGAACTTTATATGGGAAAAAAATATTTTTAAATTTCTCATCGTGCGATACCTCGTTTGAAAGGTTTTGACCCCCAGATCACGAATATGCTTTTTTGAAGTTGATAGAGCTTTTAGTTTAGTCGCAAATCGAGTTTACAGATTTCGTACTTGACACAATACTTCGGTTAAATTACAGACAAAAATCGGATTTTTTGAAAGTTGATTGTTTTGGCCGTGTGATACCTCGATGGAAAGGTGGAATTCTCCAGATTACCGTTTTAACATTTTTGTTTCGCTTGGACGCTTGGTTCATCTGAAAATCGCATTTGAAGATTGAAAAAGGCTTTTTTTAAGGTGCGTTTAGAATTGTTCGATAAACACCGAGGGCGTTGGTCTGTTTTTGCCGCTAGTGCAAAATTTTTATTTTTTTCGATAAGGGCTATTTATTTCCTATTCAGCAGTGCAAACCGCAACCTCCTGCGAGGCTTGGTTACGGAAATATCGCCATCCGAACACTTTTTTGATTTTCAAACTTAATAAATTAAAAATGAAGTAATTACACTTTGGCTGGCAATGTCTCGAGAACCACGCCTCCTAGAACCTTCTAGTTTTCAGTATCCGAAAGATCTTGAAAATATAAAACGTAATTTTGAAAACCGCAGCCCCTTACGATTTGCAGTTGCCGAAATATTGCTATCCAAACAAATTTTGTAGGGTTCGAACTTTATATGGGAAAAAAATATTTTTAAATTTCTCATCGTGCGATACCTCGTTTGAAAGGTTTTGACCCCCAGATCACGAATATGCTTTTTTGAAGTTGATAGAGCTTTTAGTTTAGCCGCAAATCGAGTTTACAGATTTCGTACTTGACACAATACTTCGGTTAAATTACAGACAAAAATCGGATTTTTTGAAAGTTGTTTGTTTTGGCCGTGTGATACCTCGATGGAAAGGTGGAATTCTCCAGATTACCGTTTTAACATTTTTGTTTCGCTTGGACGCTTGGTTCATCTGAAAATCGCATTTGAAGATTGAAAAAGGCTTTTTTTAAGGTGCGTTTAGAATTGTTCGATAAACACCGAGGGCGTTGGTCTGTTTTTGCCGCTAGTGCAAAATTTTTATTTTTTTCGATAAGGGCTATTTATTTCCTATTCAGCAGTGCAAACCGCAACCTCCTGCGAGGCTTGGTTACGGAAATATCGCCATCCGAACACTTTTTTGATTTTCAAACTTAATAAATTAAAAATGAAGTAATTACACTTTGGCTGGCAATGTCTCGAGAACCACGCCTCCTAGAACCTTCTAGTTTTCAGTTTCCGAAAGATCTTGAAAATATAAAACGTAATTTTGAAAACCGCAGCCCCTTACGATTTTCAGTTGCCGAAATATTGCTATGCAAACAAATTTTTTAGGGTTCGAAATTTATATGGGAAAAAAATATTTTTAAATTTCTCATCGTGCGATACCTCGTTTGAAAGGTTTTGACCCCCAGATCACGAATATGCTTTTTTGAAGTTGATAGAGCTTTTAGTTTAGCCGCAAATCGAGTTTACAGATTTCGTACTTGACACAATACTTCGGTTAAATTACAGACAAAAATCGGATTTTTTGAAAGTTGTTTGTTTTGGCCGTGTGATACCTCGATGGAAAGGTGGAATTCTCCAGATTACCGTTTTAACATTTTTGTTTCGCTTGGACGCTTGGTTCATCTGAAAATCGCATTTGAAGATTGAAAAAGGCTTTTTTTAAGGTGCGTTTAGAATTGTTCGATAAACACCGAGGGCGTTGGTCTGTTTTTGCCGCTAGTGCAAAATTTTTATTTTTTTCGATAAGGGCTATTTATTTCCTATTCAGCAGTGCAAACCGCAACCTCCTGCGAGGCTTGGTTACGGAAATATCGCCATCCGAACACTTTTTTGATTTTCAAACTTAATAAATTAAAAATGAAGTAATTACACTTTGGCTGGCAATGTCTCGAGAACCACGCCTCCTAGAACCTTCTAGTTTTCAGTTTCCGAAAGATCTTGAAAATATAAAACGTAATTTTGAAAACCGCAGCCCCTTACGATTTTCAGTTGCCGAAATATTGCTATGCAAACAAATTTTTTAGGGTTCGAACTTTATATGGGAAAAAAATATTTTTAAATTTCTCATCGTGCGATACCTCGTTTGAAAGGTTTTGACCCCCAGATCACGAATATGCTTTTTTGAAGTTGATAGAGCTTTTAGTTTAGCCGCAAATCGAGTTTACAGATTTCGTACTTGACACAATACTTCGGTTAAATTACAGACAAAAATCGGATTTTTTGAAAGTTGTTTGTTTTGGCCGTGTGATACCTCGATGGAAAGGTGGAATTCTCCAGATTACCGTTTTAACATTTTTGTTTCGCTTGGACGCTTGGTTCATCTGAAAATCGCATTTGAAGATTGAAAAAGGCTTTTTTTAAGGTGCGTTTAGAATTGTTCGATAAACACCGAGGGCGTTGGTCTGTTTTTGCCGCTAGTGCAAAATTTTTATTTTTTTCGATAAGGGCTATTTATTTCCTATTCAGCAGTGCAAACCGCAACCTCCTGCGAGGCTTGGTTACGGAAATATCGCCATCCGAACACTTTTTTGATTTTCAAACTTAATAAATTAAAAATGAAGTAATTACACTTTGGCTGGCAATGTCTCGAGAACCACGCCTCCTAGAACCTTCTAGTTTTCAGTTTCCGAAAGATCTTAAAAATATAAAACGTAATTTTGAAAACCGCAGCCCCTTACGATTTTCAGTTGCCGAAATATTGCTATCCAAACAAATTTTTTAGGGTTCGAACTTTATATGGGAAAAAAATATTTTTAAATTTCTCATCGTGCGATACCTCGTTTGAAAGGTTTTGACCCCCAGATCACGAATATGCTTTTTTGAAGTTGATAGAGCTTTTAGTTTAGCCGCAAATCGAGTTTACAGATTTCGTACTTGACACAATACTTCGGTTAAATTACAGACAAAAATCGGATTTTTTGAAAGTTGTTTGTTTTGGCCGTGTGATACCTCGATGGAAAGGTGGAATTCTCCAGATTACCGTTTTAACATTTTTGTTTCGCTTGGACGCTTGGTTCATCTGAAAATCGCATTTGAAGATTGAAAAAGGCTTTTTTTAAGGTGCGTTTAGAATTGTTCGATAAACACCGAGGGCGTTGGTCTGTTTTTGCCGCTAGTGCAAAATTTTTATTTTTTTCGATAAGGGCTATTTATTTCCTATTCAGCAGTGCAAACCGCAACCTCCTGCGAGGCTTGGTTACGGAAATATCGCCATCCGAACACTTTTTTGATTTTCAAACTTAATAAATTAAAAATGAAGTAATTACACTTTGGCTGGCAATGTCTCGAGAACCACGCCTCCTAGAACCTTCTAGTTTTCAGTATCCGAAAGATCTTGAAAATATAAAACGTAATTTTGAAAACCGCAGCCCCTTACGATTTGCAGTTGCCGAAATATTGCTATCCAAACAAATTTTGTAGGGTTCGAACTTTATATGGGAAAAAAATATTTTTAAATTTCTCATCGTGCGATACCTCGTTTGAAAGGTTTTGACCCCCAGATCACGAATATGCTTTTTTGAAGTTGATAGAGCTTTTAGTTTAGCCGCAAATCGAGTTTACAGATTTCGTACTTGACACAATACTTCGGTTAAATTACAGACAAAAATCGGATTTTTTGAAAGTTGTTTGTTTTGGCCGTGTGATACCTCGATGGAAAGGTGGAATTCTCCAGATTACCGTTTTAACATTTTTGTTTCGCTTGGACGCTTGGTTCATCTGAAAATCGCATTTGAAGATTGAAAAAGGCTTTTTTTAAGGTGCGTTTAGAATTGTTCGATAAACACCGAGGGCGTTGGTCTGTTTTTGCCGCTAGTGCAAAATTTTTATTTTTTTCGATAAGGGCTATTTATTTCCTATTCAGCAGTGCAAACCGCAACCTCCTGCGAGGCTTGGTTACGGAAATATCGCCATCCGAACACTTTTTTGATTTTCAAACTTAATAAATTAAAAATGAAGTAATTACACTTTGGCTGGCAATGTCTCGAGAACCACGCCTCCTAGAACCTTCTAGTTTTCAGTATCCGAAAGATCTTGAAAATATAAAACGTAATTTTGAAAACCGCAGCCCCTTACGATTTGCAGTTGCCGAAATATTGCTATCCAAACAAATTTTGTAGGGTTCGAACTTTATATGGGAAAAAAATATTTTTAAATTTCTCATCGTGCGATACCTCGTTTGAAAGGTTTTGACCCCCAGATCACGAATATGCTTTTTTGAAGTTGATAGAGCTTTTAGTTTAGCCGCAAATCGAGTTTACAGATTTCGTACTTGACACAATACTTCGGTTAAATTACAGACAAAAATCGGATTTTTTGAAAGTTGTTTGTTTTGGCCGTGTGATACCTCGATGGAAAGGTGGAATTCTCCAGATTACCGTTTTAACATTTTTGTTTCGCTTGGACGCTTGGTTCATCTGAAAATCGCATTTGAAGATTGAAAAAGGCTTTTTTTAAGGTGCGTTTAGAATTGTTCGATAAACACCGAGGGCGTTGGTCTGTTTTTGCCGCTAGTGCAAAATTTTTATTTTTTTCGATAAGGGCTATTTATTTCCTATTCAGCAGTGCAAACCGCAACCTCCTGCGAGGCTTGGTTACGGAAATATCGCCATCCGAACACTTTTTTGATTTTCAAACTTAATAAATTAAAAATGAAGTAATTACACTTTGGCTGGCAATGTCTCGAGAACCACGCCTCCTAGAACCTTCTAGTTTTCAGTTTCCGAAAGATCTTGAAAATATAAAACGTAATTTTGAAAACCGCAGCCCCTTACGATTTTCAGTTGCCGAAATATTGCTATGCAAACAAATTTTTTAGGGTTCGAAATTTATATGGGAAAAAAATATTTTAAATTTCTCATCGTGCGATACCTCGTTTGAAAGGTTTTGACCCCCAGATCACGAATATGCTTTTTTGAAGTTGATAGAGCTTTTAGTTTAGCCGCAAATCGAGTTTACAGATTTCGTACTTGACACAATACTTCGGTTAAATTACAGACAAAAATCGGATTTTTTGAAAGTTGTTTGTTTTGGCCGTGTGATACCTCGATGGAAAGGTGGAATTCTCCAGATTACCGTTTTAAACATTTTTGTTTCGCTTGGACGCTTGGTTCATCTGAAAATCGCATTTGAAGATTGAAAAAGGCTTTTTTTAAGGTGCGTTTAGAATTGTTCGATAAACACCGAGGGCGTTGGTCTGTTTTTGCCGCTAGTGCAAAATTTTTATTTTTTTCGATAAGGGCTATTTATTTCCTATTCAGCAGTGCAAACCGCAACCTCCTGCGAGGCTTGGTTACGGAAATATCGCCATCCGAACACTTTTTTGATTTTCAAACTTAATAAATTAAAAATGAAGTAATTACACTTTGGCTGGCAATGTCTCGAGAACCACGCCTCCTAGAACCTTCTAGTTTTCAGTTTCCGAAAGATCTTGAAAATATAAAACGTAATTTTGAAAACCGCAGCCCCTTACGATTTTCAGTTGCCGAAATATTGCTATGCAAACAAATTTTTTAGGGTTCGAACTTTATATGGGAAAAAAATATTTTTAAATTTCTCATCGTGCGATACCTCGTTTGAAAGGTTTTGACCCCCAGATCACGAATATGCTTTTTTGAAGTTGATAGAGCTTTTAGTTTAGCCGCAAATCGAGTTTACAGATTTCGTACTTGACACAATACTTCGGTTAAATTACAGACAAAAATCGGATTTTTTGAAAGTTGTTTGTTTTGGCCGTGTGATACCTCGATGGAAAGGTGGAATTCTCCAGATTACCGTTTTAACATTTTTGTTTCGCTTGGACGCTTGGTTCATCTGAAAATCGCATTTGAAGATTGAAAAAGGCTTTTTTTAAGGTGCGTTTAGAATTGTTCGATAAACACCGAGGGCGTTGGTCTGTTTTTGCCGCTAGTGCAAAATTTTTATTTTTTTCGATAAGGGCTATTTATTTCCTATTCAGCAGTGCAAACCGCAACCTCCTGCGAGGCTTGGTTACGGAAATATCGCCATCCGAACACTTTTTTGATTTTCAAACTTAATAAATTAAAAATGAAGTAATTACACTTTGGCTGGCAATGTCTCGAGAACCACGCCTCCTAGAACCTTCTAGTTTTCAGTTTCCGAAAGATCTTAAAAATATAAAACGTAATTTGAAAACCGCAGCCCCTTACGATTTTCAGTTGCCGAAATATTGCTATCCAAACAAATTTTTTAGGGTTCGAACTTTATATGGGAAAAAAATATTTTTAAATTTCTCATCGTGCGATACCTCGTTTGAAAGGTTTTGACCCCCAGATCACGAATATGCTTTTTTGAAGTTGATAGAGCTTTTAGTTTAGCCGCAAATCGAGTTTACAGATTTCGTACTTGACACAATACTTCGGTTAAATTACAGACAAAAATCGGATTTTTTGAAAGTTGTTTGTTTTGGCCGTGTGATACCTCGATGGAAAGGTGGAATTCTCCAGATTACCGTTTTAACATTTTTGTTTCGCTTGGACGCTTGGTTCATCTGAAAATCGCATTTGAAGATTGAAAAAGGCTTTTTTTAAGGTGCGTTTAGAATTGTTCGATAAACACCGAGGGCGTTGGTCTGTTTTTGCCGCTAGTGCAAAATTTTTATTTTTTTCGATAAGGGCTATTTATTTCCTATTCAGCAGTGCAAACCGCAACCTCCTGCGAGGCTTGGTTACGGAAATATCGCCATCCGAACACTTTTTTGATTTTCAAACTTAATAAATTAAAAATGAAGTAATTACACTTTGGCTGGCAATGTCTCGAGAACCACGCCTCCTAGAACCTTCTAGTTTTCAGTATCCGAAAGATCTTGAAAATATAAAACGTAATTTTGAAAACCGCAGCCCCTTACGATTTGCAGTTGCCGAAATATTGCTATCCAAACAAATTTTGTAGGGTTCGAACTTTATATGGGAAAAAAATATTTTTAAATTTCTCATCGTGCGATACCTCGTTTGAAAGGTTTTGACCCCCAGATCACGAATATGCTTTTTGAAGTTGATAGAGCTTTTAGTTTAGCCGCAAATCGAGTTTACAGATTTCGTACTTGACACAATACTTCGGTTAAATTACAGACAAAAATCGGATTTTTTGAAAGTTGTTTGTTTTGGCCGTGTGATACCTCGATGGAAAGGTGGAATTCTCCAGATTACCGTTTTAACATTTTTGTTTCGCTTGGACGCTTGGTTCATCTGAAAATCGCATTTGAAGATTGAAAAAGGCTTTTTTTAAGGTGCGTTTAGAATTGTTCGATAAACACCGAGGGCGTTGGTCTGTTTTTGCCGCTAGTGCAAAATTTTTATTTTTTTCGATAAGGGCTATTTATTTCCTATTCAGCAGTGCAAACCGCAACCTCCTGCGAGGCTTGGTTACGGAAATATCGCCATCCGAACACTTTTTTGATTTTCAAACTTAATAAATTAAAAATGAAGTAATTACACTTTGGCTGGCAATGTCTCGAGAACCACGCCTCCTAGAACCTTCTAGTTTTCAGTTTCCGAAAGATCTTAAAAATATAAAACGTAATTTTGAAAACCGCAGCCCCTTACGATTTTCAGTTGCCGAAATATTGCTATCCAAACAAATTTTTTAGGGTTCGAACTTTATATGGGAAAAAAATATTTTAAATTTCTCATCGTGCGATACCTCGTTTGAAAGGTTTTGACCCCCAGATCACGAATATGCTTTTTTGAAGTTGATAGAGCTTTTAGTTTAGCCGCAAATCGAGTTTACAGATTTCGTACTTGACACAATACTTCGGTTAAATTACAGACAAAAATCGGATTTTTTGAAAGTTGTTTGTTTTGGCCGTGTGATACCTCGATGGAAAGGTGGAATTCTCCAGATTACCGTTTTAACATTTTTGTTTCGCTTGGACGCTTGGTTCATCTGAAAATCGCATTTGAAGATTGAAAAAGGCTGCGTTGAAAGGTGCGTTTAGAATTGTTCGATAAACACCGAGGGCGTTGGTCTGTTTTTGCCGCTAGTGCAAAATTTTTATTTTTTTAGATAAGGGCTATTTATTTCCTATTCAGCAGTGCAAACCGCAACCTCCTGCGAGGCTTGGTTACGGAAATATCGCCATCCGAACACTTTTTTGATTTTCAAACTTAATAAATTAAAAATGAAGTAATTACACTTTGGCTGGCAATGTCTCGAGAACCACGCCTCCTAGAACCTTCTAGTTTTCAGTATCCGAAAGATCTTGAAAATATAAAACGTAATTTGAAAACCGCAGCCCCTTACGATTTGCAGTTGCCGAAATATTGCTATCCAAACAAATTTTGTAGGGTTCGAACTTTATATGGGAAAAAAATATTTTTAAATTTCTCATCGTGCGATACCTCGTTTGAAAGGTTTTGACCCCCAGATCACGAATATGCTTTTTTGAAGTTGATAGAGCTTTTAGTTTAGCCGCAAATCGAGTTTACAGATTTCGTACTTGACACAATACTTCGGTTAAATTACAGACAAAAATCGGATTTTTTGAAAGTTGTTTGTTTTGGCCGTGTGATACCTCGATGGAAAGGTGGAATTCTCCAGATTACCGTTTTAACATTTTTGTTTCGCTTGGACGCTTGGTTCATCTGAAAATCGCATTTGAAGATTGAAAAAGGCTTTTTTTAAGGTGCGTTTAGAATTGTTCGATAAACACCGAGGGCGTTGGTCTGTTTTTGCCGCTAGTGCAAAATTTTTATTTTTTTCGATAAGGGCTATTTATTTCCTATTCAGCAGTGCAAACCGCAACCTCCTGCGAGGCTTGGTTACGGAAATATCGCCATCCGAACACTTTTTTGATTTTCAAACTTAATAAATTAAAAATGAAGTAATTACACTTTGGCTGGCAATGTCTCGAGAACCACGCCTCCTAGAACCTTCTAGTTTTCAGTATCCGAAAGATCTTGAAAATATAAAACGTAATTTTGAAAACCGCAGCCCCTTACGATTTGCAGTTGCCGAAATATTGCTATCCAAACAAATTTTGTAGGGTTCGAACTTTATATGGGAAAAAAATATTTTTAAATTTCTCATCGTGCGATACCTCGTTTGAAAGGTTTTGACCCCCAGATCACGAATATGCTTTTTGAAGTTGATAGAGCTTTTAGTTTAGCCGCAAATCGAGTTTACAGATTTCGTACTTGACACAGTTGACACAACATTTCGGTTAAATTACAGACAAAAATCGGATTTTTTGAAAGTTGTTTGTTTTGGCCGTGTGATACCTCGATGGAAAGGTGGAATTCTCCAGATTACTATTTGAACATTTTTGTTTCGCTTGGCCGCTTGGTTCATCTGAAAATCGCGTTTGAAGACTGAAAAAGGCTTTTTTTAAGGTGCGTTTAGAATTGTTCGATAAACACCGTGGGCGTTGGTCTGTTTTTGTCGCTAGTGCAAAATTTTTATTTTTTTCGATAAGGGCTATTTATTTCCTATTCAGCAGTGCAAACCGCAACCTCCTGTGAGGCTTGGTTACGGAAATATCGCCATCCGAACACTTTTTTGATTTTCAAACTTAATAAATGATATTGGGTTGAAGTTTCAGCCTCCTATTCAAAATAATCTTCTCGGAATAATTTTTTGAAGATTAAAATTGCTTTCCTGAAAAATGCCAAAAATCGACTTAAGCCATTTTACCTTTTGAGTAAAGAAGTTCTTTAAGATTTTTTTAAAACTGAAATCCACAAAAAATTACGAGGTCTAGTTCTAAAAATATTTCGTTCGAATGTGAAATTAATAGCTGTTTCGATGCAACTCTAAAAAAGTGGTTGGATGGCGATATTTCTGCATTCGAGACTTCTAAATGGTTGCGGTTTTCAAATCTGAATTTGAAATTCACAGACCTTCCCTTCAATGTAAAAATTTTGTAAATCAAATTTTATTGATTCTTTGAAAAAGAAAAAGCTACTTTGTATCGTATGCGAAGCATACGAGTGTATAATACACCTATACAATGATTACCTATGTACTATTATTCTATCTCTCTCTTATGTTATACCGATAAGAATTGTAATATGATATTATTCAGTCTAAATTGTAAAGCCAGCCCGCAAGGAAGCTAGCAATAAACGTGGGGTTTTTAAATGATATTTTCCCTACAATAAAAACTGTGTTGCGTTTGATTTATTATTTATAAAAAGAAAAGTATTTGTCGGTTAACGAGATCAGTTTTTATTCCGTATTATACACTTTTTCTTAGCACTCCAAAACACACGGAAAAAAGGTCTTTAAAAACTGCGTCCGTAACTGTACGCAAAATTCTTTTACGTGATCTGGTTCTCAAAATATTTACTTAATTTAAAGCGATCAAATTTATTGATTTTGTTTTTCCAAACATAAACTTTATCACGTTATTAACACTTTTTACTTTTTTTTACTCAAAAAGAGATGCCGCGCACTTGCAAAAAAATTAAATTAATATTTTAACGACACATGAATTTTTTTTCGCGAGAAACAAGAGAAACGCACTGTTTGAGTTGATACTGCGAATACTGAACTCAGAACTGAACACTGGTTTAAATCCTGCAATGCAACCAAAATAATCCACTTGCCGATTGCAGAGCAAATTCAAAGACGAAAAGCACTATTCGAGGTGAGCGTGAGACTGATTACTGAATACTGAACAGTGAACAGGTTTAAACTTGCAAACAAAATAATCCATTCTACTATTTATAAAAAGAAAAGTATTTGTCGGTTAACGAGATCAGTTTTTATTCCGTATTATACACTTTTTCTTAGCACTCCAAAACACACGGAAAAAAGGTCTTTAAAAACTGCGTCCGTAACTGTACGCAAAATTCTTTTACGTGATCTGGTTCTCAAAATATATACATCCACGCATCGATGTCGGAATCGTCAGTTTTTTCTAATTGTCACTAGAAATTTTTTTGTCGAGATTTGTAAAATGATGTACATCGACGGAAAGGTCTTTTTATTGTCAATTAGGAATTGAAAACCGCAACCACTTACGAGGCTTGGTTGCGGAGATATCGGGTTTCGAAAGAAATCTGATTTTTAAACTTTTAAATGTACCAAAATTTAAATACCAAAATTTTTTTCTCGAATTTTGTAAGGTGCTGTACATCGATGGAAAGGTCTGTTTATTGGCAATTTAGAAGTTTTTAGAAATTCTGAACTAAATTCAACAAATCACTTAACTTGCTTTATTAAAATTCTTTTATATTTTCCCAGACATAATTACTTGAAAACAACGAATATAACAATAAAAAAAATCACTTACCATTTTCGAAATTTTATTAAATTATTAAAAAAAACCCTTCAGCCAAGCTGCAAATGACCTACTTTAATTTCCCTCGTTGGTACTGTGATTTTACCACGTACAAAAAAATAATTCCTAAAAAGAGAACCAAATCGCAAAAGAAAAATATTAGTTCACAAATAATTTTTTAAAAGGAAAATATATTTTTAGATATTAAAAACAAAATTGAACTGAATTTATTTTCAGTAAAATTTTTATTTTCTTCTTAATGTAAACCATGAAGTAAAACTTTTTCGTTATTAAAAATAATTATCTAATCAAAACTTCAACGCACTGCTTTACCGCCATAAAGCGATAGAACGAATAAATTAAATTTTTAAATTGAATTTACAAAATTATTAGGTAGGTAGATACATTCCCTTTAGTCGAAATGGATGTAGCTTAAAAAAAACAATCAAGTGATCGATAAACAATAATACTTAATTTTCTTTATATTTCAAATTTTAAAACAAAGGAAAGAAAAACATAAATTTTCATATTATAATTGTTCTGAATATTACCGCCAAATAATATGTTGAGATTCCCATACAATTGTTTGCACTACCGCACTGCCATCCCGAGCGAGACCTACAATACCGACACTCTCAAAATTAAACCGGTACAAAATTATGTTCAAAAATAAATTTATTATGCAATTTAAAACAAAACACTTTTAAGGGATAGAATTTATTGATTTCTTTGTTTATAAGCATAAACATTATAACTTTAGTAACACTTTGTTTATGCCGCACTTTCGAAATTAAAATTTATTTTTCAAAACGAACGCGGAGCAAACTGAAAAAGAACGCACTCCATACTGAACAGTTTTAGTTTAAATATCATTTGATTTTTTGCCGAGCGAAATAAACAATACCGAACCGCAACACTTTCCAAATTAAACTGTTAAACAATTATACCAGCTATTCAAATACAAAATTATTATGTATTTACTTAATTTAAAGCGATCAAATTTATTGATTTTGTTTTTCCAAACATAAACTTTATCACGTTATTAACACTTTTTACTTTTTTTTACTCAAAAAGAGATGCCGCGCACTTGCAAAAAAATTAAATTAATATTTTAACGACACATGAATTTTTTTTCGCGAGAAACAAGAGAAACGCACTGTTTGAGTTGATACTGCGAATACTGAACTCAGAACTGAACACTGGTTTAAATCCTGCAATGCAACCAAAATAATCCACTTGCCGATTGCAGAGCAAATTCAAAGACGAAAAGCACTATTCGAGGTGAGCGTGAGACTGATTACTGAATACTGAACAGTGAACAGGTTTAAACTTGCAAACAAAATAATCCATTCTACTTGACCAGTGAAGTTGCAGTGTGTGTGGTTGAGCTACTCTTTATCTATTCTTTTCTAATTAATAAAAGTTCTCAGAGAAAACTTTTGTCCCTAGGCTAGGAGATCTGCAATCTGCACACAGAAGCAGAAGTCAAGATTGGAGAAATGGAGATTGGAGAAGCCGATATACATTTTGTATGTTGATTTGTGTGGTTGCTGTTCTGTGGGGGGTGGGTGGATTATGGAAGGATTGTGCTTTTTACGAATCATCGTATAAACAAAACACGTATAGAGAAAAATTGAAATATGTGAACAAATTAAAGTAAAAGGTTGATGGATTTGAATTAAATTAAACAGAATTTAATCATCAGAATTGATTTTAAAAGAAAAATATATAAATCTGTACCTATCATTTATGGAAAATCGTTACTGGAGGAAATTTTCGTTGTTTTTTATTAATTTCAATACAATTGTTCGAATCTGTTCAATATTTATTATAGTACATATATGGTCATCTCAATCAGATTGTGAAAATCTGCCAATTCAATTGAGTAAAACCAATATATGCCACACCCAAGACCCACAACTATTTTCTTGTGAGCAATGGGTTTCGATTTGAATTTGGATGATTTTTTTGAAATACCCAGATTAATTCTTATTTTCCTCTTCAAAACTAATGTACAATTTAAGAAAACTTATTTAACTATCTAAGTGGTATGTCTATAAGGACCTACTGACGAGGAGGTAAAATCAAATTTGGATGGTGATATTTCTTCATTCGAGACTCGCAAGTATGTAGTAGAAAATTTCAAAATTGTTTATAAGTCTTTACACAAAAGGTAAAGTGGCTTAAGTCGACTTAAGCCAAAAACGTTTTTTTAAATATTGAAAAATAAAAAAAAATTAGCTACATTTCTGTGTTATCGGCTTGTTTCCATGTCACCTGGAAGTCACTTTTTAGTTTTGTTAAAACTACCTTTTTCAATGACAATAAAAAACTGCACTTGGAATAACGACTTAACTCCAGGGTTTTCATTATGTGCAACTGTTTTATGTCTTATTTCTAACTAGGCCTATTCAAATTCATTTTAAATTACAATTTTATGATAAGGAAAAGAGCCCTAAGTTCAAATAGGCCAATTTTCCAAAATTAATTTTTCTTCAGATTAAAATTTTATTTCAATTAAGGCCGTTTTTCCACTTTCAAATTTAATTTAAACTGACTTAAGTCGTTTTTCAAATTAAAATATCTCCTTTAAATTGAATTAAATAGACATTTAGTAACTTTTACAAAACGGGGAAGAAAAAATTAAAGATTTTTTTATTTTTGAATAATGGCGTAACGGACATACTATGCCTCTTTACCGCAAGCATATCGTAAGTAGTCTCTGTTTTAAGTTCAAATAAGCCCTTTTACTCAATGCAAGAAGCAGTTAAATTATAAAAAAATTTATTAAAATTAATCGGCTAACTTCTACATAAGCCAACAACTTTTTCTCAAAGTCATTTCATTGCCATAGTGTTGAAGACGGTCTACTGAGAAAACGTTTATTTAAATATTTTTTAGTGAAAGCTTTTACATAAATGGTGATATTAATGGTAGTGATTTCCGGATTGAAGTAAAAATTCCTAATTATTTTTTAATTTAATTTGAGTTATCGGATCAACTTGGATAAGTCGCTAGCTAGTTAGCAAACAAATTGTGCTGATAAAAAAGAAAAAGATTTATATGAACTTACCTTTTTAAAAATACTTTACTTGTGCAAATATTAAATAACAAAATGCTTGCACTTTTAAAAAGTGTTAAAAATTGTGCTTCTGATCAGAAATACGAAAGTGAAAATTTAGGTAAGCCATAGGGACTTTTCCTTAGGTGTAGCATATATTGGTTTTACTCAATTGAATTGACAGATTTTCACAATCTGATTCAGATGGCCATATATGTACTATAACAAATATTAAACAGATTCGAACAATTATATTGAAATTAATAAAAAAAACGAAAATTTCCTCCAGTAACGATTTTCCATGAATGATAGGTACAGATTTATATATCACAACAAAAAACATAAATGTTAAAAAAAACAGCCAAGTTCTTCTATATAAATATCTGTATATTTAACAACTCAGCCGTGAAAAGTAGTGAGATCTAAAAGTATGCCAAGTTCAAACTTTATGAAGGTTTAATATCAAATATTTTAAGAAGAGTAATATTGAAACAACCCCAAGTTATGAGAGAAATTTATTATTTAATGATTACTGACTAAAATTTGGGGGTTCACATTTTCAAGTTTTCAAAACGTTTTGAATTGTGAGTAATTAAAAGAAAACTTGCCAAATAAACAACAAATATCTGTTTCAAAATATACAAATTTTGAAACAGATATTTGTCGTTTTTCTTGATTGTTTGTTCTAAAGCGCATTGCAGATTCCCGAAGCTGTTCTTGACGAGACTTGGTGGAAATAATTGGTCTACCTACTTTCTTTTTTTTTGGGCGCCCTCTAACTGATTGAACATTTTTTGAGAATTATGCTTTTCTTCTATGATAGGCCTACTTTCTAGTGGAATTAAAACGTTATAATGTCCCGACAACAAACTACCGGTAAATTCAAAACGCTTCACAGGATTCACTTCGCTTCCAAATGAAGCTACCATTGTACAATTAATGTATACCTACTTCAAACTTAAAGGGATATAATTCTCCTGCCGCCTGAAGTTCACATGAAGAACCCTATGTCAATGGGTTCAACATAGAAGTTTTATATTCCTCACAGGGTGGCAAAAGCTTAAGTCACTTTCTAGCTTAAGCTTGGCTTTAATTCACAAGGTGGTGGGTGACTCATGAATTAAAAAAAATGTAATTCAGCAGCTAGTTACTGACTTATGAATTAAAAAAAATTTAATTCATAAGTCAGTTGGTGACTTGTGAATTAAAAAAATTTAAGTCATAAGCTAGTAGGTGACTTATGAATAAAAAAAAAAATTTAATTCACTACCTACTAAGTGACTTATGAATTAAAAAAATTTAATTCACTACCTACTAAGTGACTTATTAATTAAAAAAATATAATTCTAATGGATGAATTCTGATTAAAAAAATTATGTTTTTAAATACTAAAGGTAAAAAGATTATAAAAAACGTTTTTTAAACTTTTTAATATTGAATATTCACTTTTTTCACTTTTTCACTTCACAATTATGTATAAATTTAATGCGCACTGGTCACTAGTCACTGAACAATTGATGGCTGAATGATTTATGTTTGTAAGTAAGTTAAAATAGTTTTTTCTATTATTTTCATAAAATCTTCCAAGCGAGAGAATGATAACCCATCATTTGCTCAACACAAATATTTTATCGATATTGCTTTTTTATTCTATTGGGTTATAGGGACTGCATAGACGTAAACTCACTCAAAATTCTTAAATAGCTTGAAAACCACTTTCGTTAATAATGAAAAATTTATGTAGTCAAAACAAGCTTAAGGATTTCCAATATACCAACTAGCTTATGAATTAAATTTTTTTTAATTCATAAGTCACTTATTAGGTTGTGAATTAAATTTTTTTTAATTCATAAGTCATTTACTTGCTCATGAATTACAATTTTTTAATTCATAAGTCACTAATTTGCTCATGACTTAAATTTTTTTTAATTCATAAGTCACCAACTAGCTTATGACTTAAATTGTTTTAATTCACAAGTCACCAACTGACTTATGAATTAAACTTTTTTTAAATCATAAGTCACTAACTAGCTTTAGAATTTTTTTTTTTATTCATAAGTAAGTAACTAACTTATGAATTAAATTTTTTTAATTCACAAGTCATCTACTAACTTATGACCTCATGATTTTTTTAATTCACAAACTCGCAACCCTGATTCCTCAATGCTAACGTAAGCATGGCCATGCTCATTGCAAGACCATGCTTGAAATCTATGCCAATTCTCTTCAACATAAGAGACAATATTACATGTGACTGAATTCGCTATGCTTTTCTGAGTTTTGCCGTATAGCGAAAAAGCGATTGAGTGGAATAAAGAACTACCATCTGGAGACATTTCCACAACTTTATGGGGAAGGACAACGCCATCAACATAAAGATTTTCTATGCTCATTATTATAATTTAATTAAATTCAAGTGAACAATGAAAAAATTATAATAATAAAGAAAATAAATTTTATAATTACAGAATTTGTTCAAAATTATTATAATATTCTTACCAATGATTAAAAATCTTTTGGATTGGTCACTTCAAATAATTTATTTAAGAAACAACGATTGAAGAATATATTATATTTTAACTACTTTTTCACTTCGCACTTTTTGATAAACATTAGTATTTTTTCAGCATTTAAATTTAATAGAAAGCACTTGTTGAAAAATTTTTGTTTAATTACATATATTTAAATTTTTTTTCACTTCGCAATATAAAAAACAATATGGTAATTGGTATTATGTATTTTCTAATTATTAATTTAAACGTTTTAAATTTAATAGAAATCACTTGTTTGAAAACTTTTTTGTGTTATCACTTCGCACTTTTTGATAACCAATAAGTTATTCAATTATTGTGTTTGATATAAATAAATCCCGGGTGGATGTTGGGGCACTCTCTTTATGAAACACTAACGCGAGTAGTTGTCATTAAAGAATCACTCGAAGCACACAAAGGAAATAAAGTTATTTTTGTCACACAGCAGTTTTAAAAGATTAATTTTCGTTAAGAAAAGCAGTTTTTTTTATTTGTATTTTAATTTTGAAGATTTTACTTTTAACATTGAAAATGTTTATATAGGGTCGTTTTGAGAAGAATATGGTGTTACCAAAATGATTAAATGAATATATAACAGATGAACGAAATGAACTCTAGCGTGGCTCAGGATCGAATTTTTGGTTGATGTTACCAAAGAAAATACCAAAATGAACTAAATAGACAATCGATGAATCGTACCTACACGTTGATCGTCGCCAACCGACGAGCTTCAGTGGAGGATAGTTGAATTTCTATAAAATCTTAAAATCACTCGATTTGAGCGCACTTAGAAGCCTATTACTCAGGTTATAGTAATCGGATGCTTAATATTAAGATGGATAATTAAAGATAAAATGACAGGCTACAAATCTGCATCAAATTTTTTGCAAAAGCTTACAAAATTTCATACTAAAAACGTGAAAGATTAGCTTTTGAGAACTAATTTCATCACGGCAAATGACGTGAGGAACAAGAAAACAAAAAGAAAAAGAAAAAAACGTACCCACGAAGAATATACATACATTGCTGTAAGGGTGTTGCCAAGACGTTGCCCAGCAAACATTTAGATGAATGTTCACTTAACATTCAGCAAAAATAAAGAATATCATCCGATAAATGTTCAGTGAATGAAATCTGAAAATATTTCAAAAGCCTATCATTTTTCCATTATGTTTGTGCGGAATTTCTGGCGGGATAAAAATGATTGAGATTCGATTCTCCTTCATTGTAGGTGAATAAAAGTGAACGTACACAAGTAATTCCTCAAACAAGTACATTGGGTGGATTCACTTTTATTCGTATTTATTCATCATTTATGAATCATTTAAAAGATTCATATGTGTGTTTCGTTACCCAGGAGTTTGGACCCAAATCGATTTATAAATGAATTCAGATTCGAAGGTTTTGTTCACTTATGTCAATCATTTATGATACAGTTCTGAATGAAAATGTTTGCTGGGTGGTTGGAGTGGAATGTGTGCAATAAAAAAACACCACTGCCCTGTGGCTGGTGGCAAACAAAAATTATATAGGTACATACATACTACATAGCTACATTATTAAGTAGGTTAGGTATGTCTTTAAAATGTAATGTTATTAAATTGCTGTAGGTATTTTGCAAATATTATTCGTAATGGTACGATTAGGTTGGTTTGGTTGGCTTATAACTTCTGTTCTAACAATCGGATATTTAAAATAAAGGTCTTAAAATGAAGGTAAAATAACTTATTCAGTTAAAAAATAATTGAAATAACATAAAAGTGTAGGTGAAAAACGTTTAGGTTTAATTCATCAAAATAAATAATTGCATAAATTAAAAAAATTGAATAAAAAAAATTGGCTTTGTTAGCATCGCCAACAAAGTTAATATACTTACGTATCTATATAGGTACATACATTATGTATGTACATTTATATAAAAGGATTGATTTAATTGGTTTGGTTGCCTTTTTACTTCTGTACTAATACCTAATCGGATCTTAAAGATTAAGGTTTTGAAATAAGTTAAATGTCAGGCTTCAAAATTTATGTGACAAAACTTGACTTCATTCTTAATCAATTCGATTATTGAACCTAGAATACGAACAGAGACCTATACTTGAACCTCTTTGATTATAACTTATAACTTTAATTCTATAAGGGCCAGATGTTTAAGGTTAAGGTATTTAATTTAAGGTTAACCAGGCTAGAGGTAGGATTAACCTAGCGAAGCAACTTAAATAAAATACCTAATCGAAAAGGGTTGATTTGGTACCTTCTGTTCTAATTATCGGATCTTTGAGGTAAATGTCTTAGAATTAAGGTAAAATCTCAGGCTACAAATTTATGTGACAAAACAACATCTAAACCAATGCGATTTTGGAACTTGACCAACGTCTAAACCAATGAGACTTTTGAACTTGACCTACGCCTAAGCCAATTATGTGTTTTTTAACTTGAACTATACGTCTAAACCAAATCGATTTTTGAGCTTGGCCAACGTCTAAGCCAAAGCGATTTTGGAACTTGACCTACGTCTAAGCCAATAAGATTTTGAACTTGACCTACGTCTACATCAATGCGATTTTTGAACTTGACCAACGTCTTAACCAATGCGATTTTTGAACCTGACCTACGTCTTACCAATGCGATTTTTGAACTTGACCTACGTCTAAGCCAATGTGACTTTTGAACTTGAACTACGTCTAAACCAATGCAATTTACAAGCATGACCAACATCTAAACCAATGCGATTTTTGAACTTGACTTACCTCTAAGCCAATGCGATTTTTGAACTTGACCTACGTCCAAACCAATGTTATTTTTGAGCCTGAAATATGCAACGGTACCTACTTGCGTATCTTTTTAATAAACTTACAACATTAGTTCTAAGGGCCAGTTGTTGAAGGTTAAGGTATTTAAGTTAACGTTAATCAGTCTAGAGGTAGGATTAACTTACCTAAGCAACTTAAATATAAATATCGAAAAGGGTTTATTTGGTAAGCTTTTATCTTCTGTTCTAATTATCGGATCTTAGAATCTTAGAATTCAAGTAAAATCTCAGGCAGGAAGTGATTACAAAGAATTCATATGACGTGCCCATAATTGAGTTATGCTTCATTTCGGCCAATTTTTTACTTTTGCTTTCGGAAGGGAAGAGCGCTCACCGACCGCTCCATGCGTAAGTGAACTGAGAGAATGTTCTACCAACATCTTCCGACTATTACAGTTCTACATTAAGGTCCTCAAATGAAAAAACAAAAAACGATTAAATTTGGTTGTCAACTCAGCTGTCAACTTAATTAGTGCTTTGCTTTTCATATACTCAGATAAAAGAATACTGCTTAACTGTCAAAACCATTAATATTTTCTTAAGAAATTACACGACTCGAGTTTATTAAATTTATTAAAAGATGAGTTCGAAATACAAAATATCATAGAATACCTAAAAACAGTTAGGTAAATCAGGTTTGCATTGAGTTTGAGCTACACATCAAATTATTTATAAATTTGGTCTCGCGTTAAACAGGGTTCACTTTGACAGTAAATCAAATAACTTGCCTATATATAAATAGTTCAATAAGTTGAGAGACTTGTAAGTCAATTTGAGCAAATTTGAGCAAATATTTGATTTCCTTCAACATCAACGCCGTGATTAAATAAACTGAACTGAACAACATTAATTTAACCGCCAACTGGGATTTGACATTAAAAATATCTAAATATTATAAATTCAGACTGAAGAATGGTTTCTTAGACAGCTTCAGAAGTTTTGGTGCAACTATAGGATACAAATTGTAAATCACCAAGATTATTCATGTTTTTATTTTATCGAGCTAACATAAATCATTTTCAATATCCCCATAGTTACTCTATGAGTGAAATCTGTAAATTTTTAAATTAAACAAACAATATTTTAAAAAGTTTTCACTCTTTAATTTGTCAAAAGACACTGATTATCGAATCTATTTGTTCTTTCAAATTGTTCATTTACATTTTTACATTTCTTGCACCAGGTATGTAGACTAATTTTCATTCATATTGTAATATTTTCTGGGGTTCGATAGATAAAACATATTAATTACTTTGTTCAAAACTTCCACTTATTTATATCGTAAATAAAACACTTTACTTTCGCCATCTTGTGAATTTTAGATGTTATAGTACTTAGGTGAACTTTGGGAGAGCTTTCGAAATCGAATACCAAAGCTCAAAAACATCGAGAAGCTTCTTCTATGGAATGTTCGAGAAGCAGATACCAGAACCTTCAAGCAATTTTTAAAACCTGTGTAGTAACTATAAAAGCGCCTGTTTGGCCGACAGAGGATACAATTTGTTTTTAATGGTAAAAGTATAAAGTTGGTCGTAATAAGAGATAAGTAAATTGTTTTCGGAAATTAGTTTCGGTATATTTGAGTGTTGAAAAATAAATTGTTTGGTAGTAAGAAAGAATGGAATGGAAAACCTCAAATATTCTATTTTTTTCTTTGTATGCATTTCAAGCCCTATCTCTCAACCAAATTTCATCATTTTACAGCAATCGGAAGTGTTCTATTTAATTGATTACAATTCTGAGAATGAAGGCGGATACCACGCCCCCTGAATGGAAAACCTCAAATATTAAATTTTTTCTTTTGTATGCACTTGAAACCCTACCTCTCTACCAAATTTCATCATTCTACAGCAATCGGAAGTGCTACATTTAATTGGCCGCAGTTTTGAGAAAGTAGGCGGATACCACGCCCCTTGAATGAAAAACTTAAAATACAAAATTTGTTTCTTTTTATGCACTTCAAGCCCAACCGTTGTACACAATTTCATCATTCTACAGCAATTGGAAATGCTCCTTGATAACTATTCTGAGAAAATGGGCGGCGGATTCCACGCCCACTAAATGGAAAACTTCAAATATTCTATTTTTTTCTTTTTATACATTTTAAGCCCTATCGCTCTACCAAATTTCATCATTTTACAACAATCGGAAGTGCTCCATTTAAATGATTGCAATTCTGAGAAAGTAGGCGGATACCACGCCCCCTGAATGGAAAACCTCAAATATTATTTTTTTTTCTTTTGTATAAACTCAAAGCCCTACCGTTCTGCCAGATTTTATCATTCTACAGAAATCGGAAGTGTTCCATATAATTGATAACAATTCTGGGAAAGTGGGCAGATACCACGCCCCCTGAATGGAAAACCTCAAATTTTCCTTCGTATGCATCACCAGGCCTACCGCTGTGCGAAATAACAAGTATCTGCGGTGTCGGGAAGTGCTCCATAATTTTGATGATCTGTCAGTGAGTCAGTTACGGTTTTCGTGATTTTTGACGTCTTATATCTCGGGAATCACTTACGCTAAGGAGTTGAAATTTGGTGTGTTGCTTGTGCTTGTCCATAGGGAAAAAAGTTTTCTCTGAGAACTTTTATTAATTAGAAAAGAATAGATAAAGAGTAGCTCAACCACACACACTGCAACTTCACTGGTCAAGTAGAATGGATTATTTTGTTTGCAAGTTTAAACCTGTTCACTGTTCAGTATTCAGTGATCAGTCTCACGCTCACCTCGAATAGTGCGTTTCGTCTTTGAATTTGCTCTGCAATCGGCAAGTGGATTATTTTGGTTGCATTGCAGGATTTAAACCAGTGTTCAGTTCTGAGTTCAGTATTCGCAGTATCAACTCAAACAGTGCGTTTCTCTTGTTTCTCGCGAAAAAAATTCATGTGTCGTTAAAATATTAATTTAATTTTTTTGCAAGTGCGCGGCATCTCTTTTTGAGTAAAAAAAAGTAAAAAGTGTTAATAACGTGATAAAGTTTATGTTTGGAAAAACAAAATCAATAAATTTGATCGCTTTAAATTAAGTAAATACATAATAATTTTGTATTTGAATAGCTGGTATAATTGTTTAACAGTTTAATTTGGAAAGTGTTGCGGTTCGGTATTGTTTATTTCGCTCGGCAAAAAATCAAATGATATTTAAACTAAAACTGTTCAGTATGGAGTGCGTTCTTTTTCAGTTTGCTCCGCGTTCGTTTTGAAAAATAAATTTTAATTTCGAAAGTGCGGCATAAACAAAGTGTTACTAAAGTTATAATGTTTATGCTTATACAAAAAGAAATCAATAAATTCTATCCCTTAAAAGTGTTTTGTTTTTGTTGCATAATAAGTTTATTTTCGAACATAATTTTGTACCGGTTTAATTTTGAGAGTGTCGGTATTGTAGGCCTCGCTCGGCATGGCAGTGCGGTAGTGCAAACAATTGTATGGGAATCTCAACATTATATTTGGCGGTAATATTCAAAACAATTATAATAATATGTAAATTTATGTTTTTCTTTCCTTTTGTTTTAAAATTAGAAATATAAAGAAAATTAAGGATTATTGTTTATCGATCACTTGATTGTTTTTTTTAAGCTACATCCATTTCGACTAAAGGAAATGTATCTACCTACCTAATAATTTTGTAAATTCAATTTAAAAATTTAATTTATTCGTTCTATCGCTTTATGGCGGCAAAGCAGTGCGTTGAAGTTTTGATTAGATAATTATTTATTAAGAAGAAAATAAAAATTTTACTGAAAATAAAATCAGTTCAATTTTGTTTTTAATATCTAAAAATTTATTTTCCTTTTAAAAAATTAGGTATTTGTGAACTAATATTTTTCTTTTGCGATTTGGTTCTCTTTTTAGGAATTATTTTTTTGTACGTGGTAAAATCACAGTACCAACGAGGGAAATTAAAGTAGGTCATTTGCAGCTTGGCTGAAGGGTTTTTTTTTAATAATTTAATAAAATTGCGAAAGTGGTAAGTGATTTTTTTTATTGTTATATTCGTTGTTTTCAAGTAATTATGTCTGGGAAAATATAAAAGAATTTTAATAAAGCAAGTTAAGTGATTTGTTGAAATTAGTTCAGAATTTCTAAAAACTTCTAAATTGCCAATAAACAGACCTTTCCATCGATGTACAGCACCTTACAAAATTCGAGAAAAAAAATTTTGGTATTTCAATTTTGGTACATTTAAAAGTTTAAAATCAGATTTCTTTCGAAACCCGATATCTCCGCAACCAAGCCTCGTAAGTGGTTGCGGTTTTCAATTCCTAATTGACAATAAAAGACCTTTCCGTCGATGTACATCATTTTACAAATCTCGACAAAAAATTTCTAGTGACAATTAGAAAAAACTGACGATTCCGACATCGATGCGTGGATGTATATATTTTGAGAACCAGATCACGTAAAAGAATTTTGCGTACAGTTACGGACGCAGTTTTTAAAGACCTTTTTTCCGTGTGTTTTGGAGTGCTAAGAAAAAGTGTATAATACGGAATAAAAACTGATCTCGTTAACCGACAAATACTTTTCTTTTTATAAATAATAAATCAAACGCAACACAGTTTTTATTGTAGGGAAAATATCATTTAAAAACCCCACGTTTATTGCTAGCTTCCTTGCGGGCTGGCTTTACAATTTAGACTGAATAATATCATATTACAATTCTTATCGGTATAACATAAGAGAGAGATAGAATAATAGTACATAGGTAATCATTGTATAGGTGTATTATACACTCGTATGCTTCGCATACGATACAAAGTAGCTTTTTCTTTTTCAAAGAATCAATAAAATTTGATTTACAAAATTTTTACATTGAAGGGAAGGTCTGTGAATTTCAAATTCAGATTTGAAAACCGCAACCATTTAGAAGTCTCGAATGCAGAAATATCGCCATCCAACCACTTTTTTAGAGTTGCATCGAAACAGCTATTAATTTCACATTCGAAGGAAATATTTTTAGAACTAGACCTCGTAATTTTTTGTGGATTTCAGTTTTAAAAAAATCTTAAAGAACTTCTTTACTCAAAAGGTAAAATGGCTTAAGTCGATTTTTGGCATTTTTCAGGAAAGCAATTTTAATCTTCAAAAAATTATTCCGAGAAGATTATTTTGAATAGGAGGCTGAAACTTCAACCCAATATCATTTATTAAGTTTGAAAATCAAAAAAGTGTTCGGATGGCGATATTTCCGTAACCAAGCCTCACAGGAGGTTGCGGTTTGCACTGCTGAATAGGAAATAAATAGCCCTTATCGAAAAAAATAAAAATTTTGCACTAGCGACAAAAACAGACCAACGCCCACGGTGTTTATCGAACAATTCTAAACGCACCTTAAAAAAAGCCTTTTTCAGTCTTCAAACGCGATTTTCAGATGAACCAAGCGGCCAAGCGAAACAAAAATGTTCAAATAGTAATCTGGAGAATTCCACCTTTCCATCGAGGTATCACACGGCCAAAACAAACAACTTTCAAAAAATCCGATTTTTGTCTGTAATTTAACCGAAATGTTGTGTCAACTACGAAATCTTTAAACTCGATTTGCGGCTAAACTAAAAGCTCTATCAACTTCAAAAAAGCATATTCGTGATCTGGGGGTCAAAACCTTTCAAACGAGGTATCGCACGATGAGAAATTTAAAAATATTTTTTTCCCATATAAAGTTCGAACCCTAAAAAATTTGCTTGGATAGCAATATTTCGGCAACTGAAAATCGTAAGGGGCTGCGGTTTTCAAAATTGCGTTTTATATTTTCAAGATCTTTCGGAAACTGAAAACTAGAAGGTTCTAGGAGGCGTGGTTCTCGAGACATTGCCAGCCAAAGTGGAATTACTTCATTTTTAATTTATTAAGTTTGAAAATCAAAAAAGTGTTCGGATGGCGATATTTCCGTAACCAAGCCTCGCAAGAAAGGTTGCGGTTTGCACTGCTGAATAGGAAATAAATAGCCCTTATCGAAAAAAATAAAAATTTTGCACTAGCGGCAAAAGCAGACCAACGCCCTCGGTTTTTATCGAACAATTCTAAACGCACCTTAAAAAAAGCCTTTTTCAGTCTTCAAACGCGATTTTCAGATGAACCAAGCGGCCAAGCGAAACAAAAATGTTCAAATAGTAATCTGGAGAATTCCACCTTTCCATCGAGGTATCACACGGCCAAAACAAACAACTTTCAAAAAATCCGATTTTTGTCTGTAATTTAACCGAATTGTTGTGTCAACTACGAAATCTTTAAACTCGATTTGCGGCTAAACTAAAAGCTCTATCAACTTCAAAAAAGCATATTCGTGATCTGGGGGTCAAAACCTTTCAAACGAGGTATCGCACGATGAGAAATTTAAAAATATTTTTTTCCCATATAAAGTTCGAACCATACAAAATTTGTTTGGATAGCAATATTTCGGCAACTGAAAATCGTAAGGGGCTGCGGTTTTCAAAATTGCGTTTTATATTTTCAAGATCTTTCGGAAACTGAAAACTAGAAGGTTCTAGGAGGCGTGGTTCTCGAGACATTGCCAGCCAAAGTGGAATTACTTCATTTTTAATTTATTAAGTTTGAAAATCAAAAAAGTGTTCGGATGGCGATATTTCCGTAACCAAGCCTCACAGGAGGTTGCGGTTTGCACTGCTGAATAGGAAATAAATAGCCCTTATCGAAAAAAATAAAAATTTTGCACTAGCGACAAAAACAGACCAACGCCCACGGTGTTTATCGAACAATTCTAAACGCACCTTAAAAAAAGCCTTTTTCAGTCTTCAAACGCGATTTTCAGATGAACCAAGCGTCCAAGCGAAACAAAAATTTTAAAACAGTAATCTGGAGAATTCCACCTTTCCATCGAGGTATCACACACCCAAAACAAACAACTTTCAAAAAATCCGATTTTTGTCTGTAATTTAACCGAATTGTTGTGTCAACTACGAAATCTTTAAACTCGATTTGCGGCTAAACTAAAAGCTCTATCAACTTCAAAAAAGCATATTCGTGATCTGGGGGTCAAAACCTTTCAAACGAGGTATCGCACGATGAGAAATTTAAAAATATTTTTTTCCCATATAAAGTTCGAACCATACAAAATTTGTTTGGATAGCAATATTTCGGCAACTGAAAATCGTAAGGGGCTGCGGTTTTCAAAATTGCGTTTTATATTTTCAAGATCTTTCGGAAACTGAAAACTAGAAGGTTCTAGGGGGCGTGGTTCTCGAGACATTGCCAGCCAAAGTGTAATTACTTCATTTTTAATTTATTAAGTTTGAAAATCAAAAAAGTGTTCGGATGGCGATATTTCCGTAACCAAGCCTCACAGGAGGTTGCGGTTTGCACTGCTGAATAGGAAATAAATAGCCCTTATCGAAAAAAATAAAAATTTTGCACTAGCGGCAAAAACAGACCAACGCCCACGGTGTTTATCGAACAATTCTAAACGCACCTTAAAAAAAGCCTTTTTCAGTCTTCAAACGCGATTTTCAGATGAACCAAGCGGCCAAGCGAAACAAAAATGTTCAAATAGTAATCTGGAGAATTCCACCTTTCCATCGAGGTATCACACGGCCAAAACAAACAACTTTCAAAAAATCCGATTTTTGTCTGTAATTTAACCGAATTGTTGTGTCAACTACGAAATCTTTAAACTCGATTTGCGGCTAAACTAAAAGCTCTATCAACTTCAAAAAAGCATATTCGTGATCTGGGGGTCAAAACCTTTCAAACGAGGTATCGCACGATGAGAAATTTAAAAATATTTTTTTCCCATATAAAGTTCGAACCATACAAAATTTGTTTGGATAGCAATATTTCGGCAACTGAAAATCGTAAGGGGCTGCGGTTTTCAAAATTGCGTTTTATATTTTCAAGATCTTTCGGAAACTGAAAACTAGAAGGTTCTAGGAGGCGTGGTTCTCGAGACATTGCCAGCCAAAGTGTAATTACTTCATTTTTAATTTATTAAGTTTGAAAATCAAAAAAGTGTTCGGATGGCGATATTTCCGTAACCAAGCCTCGCAGGAGGTTGCGGTTTGCACTGCTGAATAGGAAATAAATAGCCCTTATCGAAAAAAATAAAAATTTTGCACTAGCGACAAAAACAGACCAACGCCCACGGTGTTTATCGAACAATTCTAAACGCACCTTAAAAAAAGCCTTTTTCAGTCTTCAAACGCGATTTTCAGATGAACCAAGCGGCCAAGCGAAACAAAAATGTTCAAATAGTAATCTGGAGAATTCCACCTTTCCATCGAGGTATCACACGGCCAAAACAAACAACTTTCAAAAAATCCGATTTTTGTCTGTAATTTAACCGAATTGTTGTGTCAACTACGAAATCTTTAAACTCGATTTGCGGCTAAACTAAAAGCTCTATCAACTTCAAAAAAGCATATTCGTGATCTGGGGGTCAAAACCTTTCAAACGAGGTATCGCACGATGAGAAATTTAAAAATATTTTTTTCCCATATAAAGTTCGAACCCTAAAAAATTTGCTTGGATAGCAATATTTCGGCAACTGAAAATCGTAAGGGGCTGCGGTTTTCAAAATTGCGTTTTATATTTTCAAGATCTTTCGGAAACTGAAAACTAGAAGGTTCTAGGAGGCGTGGTTCTCGAGACATTGCCAGCCAAAGTGGAATTACTTCATTTTTAATTTATTAAGTTTGAAAATCAAAAAAGTGTTCGGATGGCGATATTTCCGTAACCAAGCCTCGCAGGAGGTTGCGGTTTGCACTGCTGAATAGGAAATAAATAGTCCTTATCGAAAAAAATAAAAATTTTGCACTAGCGACAAAAACAGACCAACGCCCACGGTGTTTATCGAACAATTCTAAACGCACCTTAAAAAAAGCCTTTTTCAGTCTTCAAACGCGATTTTCAGATGAACCAAGCGGCCGAGCGAAACAAAAATGTTCAAATAGTAATCTGGAGAATTCCACCTTTCCATCGAGGTATCACACGGCCAAAACAAACAACTTTCAAAAAATCCGATTTTTGTCTGTAATTTAACCGAATTGTTGTGTCAACTACGAAATCTTTAAACTCGATTTGCGGCTAAACTAAAAGCTCTATCAACTTCAAAAAAGCATATTCGTGATCTGGGGGTCAAAACCTTTCAAACGAGGTATCGCACGATGAGAAATTTAAAAATATTTTTTTCCCATATAAAGTTCGAACCCTAAAAAATTTGCTTGGATAGCAATATTTCGGCAACTGAAAATCGTAAGGGGCTGCGGTTTTCAAAATTGCGTTTTATATTTTCAAGATCTTTCGGAAACTGAAAACTAGAAGGTTCTAGGAGGCGTGGTTCTCGAGACATTGCCAGCCAAAGTGGAATTACTTCATTTTTAATTTATTAAGTTTGAAAATCAAAAAAGTGTTCGGATGGCGATATTTCCGTAACCAAGCCTCACAGGAGGTTGCGGTTTGCACTGCTGAATAGGAAATAAATAGCCCTTATCGAAAAAAATAAAAATTTTGCACTAGCGACAAAAACAGACCAACGCCCACGGTGTTTATCGAACAATTCTAAACGCACCTTAAAAAAAGCCTTTTTCAGTCTTCAAACGCGATTTTCAGATGAACCAAGCGGCCGAGCGAAACAAAAATGTTCAAATAGTAATCTGGAGAATTCCACCTTTCCATCGAGGTATCACACGGCCAAAACAAACAACTTTCAAAAAATCCGATTTTTGTCTGTAATTTAACCGAATTGTTGTGTCAACTACGAAATCTTTAAACTCGATTTGCGGCTAAACTAAAAGCTCTATCAACTTCAAAAAAGCATATTCGTGATCTGGGGGTCAAAACCTTTCAAACGAGGTATCGCACGATGAGAAATTTAAAAATATTTTTTTCCCATATAAAGTTCGAACCCTAAAAAATTTGCTTGGATAGCAATATTTCGGCAACTGAAAATCGTAAGGGGCTGCGGTTTTCAAAATTGCGTTTTATATTTTAAAGATCTTTCGGAAACTGAAAACTAGAAGGTTCTAGGGGGCGTGGTTCTCGAGACATTGCCAGCCAAAGTGGAATTACTTCATTTTTAATTTATTAAGTTTGAAAATCAAAAAAGTGTTCGGATGGCGATATTTCCGTAACCAAGCCTCACAGGAGGTTGCGGTTTGCACTGCTGAATAGGAAATAAATAGCCCTTATCGAAAAAAATAAAAATTTTGCACTAGCGACAAAAACAGACCAACGCCCACGGTGTTTATCGAACAATTCTAAACGCACCTTAAAAAAAGCCTTTTTCAGTCTTCAAACGCGATTTTCAGATGAACCAAGCGGCCGAGCGAAACAAAAATGTTCAAATAGTAATCTGGAGAATTCCACCTTTCCATCGAGGTATCACACGGCCAAAACAAACAACTTTCAAAAAATCCGATTTTTGTCTGTAATTTAACCGAATTGTTGTGTCAACTACGAAATCTTTAAACTCGATTTGCGGCTAAACTAAAAGCTCTATCAACTTCAAAAAAGCATATTCGTGATCTGGGGGTCAAAACCTTTCAAACGAGGTATCGCACGATGAGAAATTTAAAAATATTTTTTTCCCATATAAAGTTCGAACCATACAAAATTTGTTTGGATAGCAATATTTCGGCAACTGAAAATCGTAAGGGGCTGCGGTTTTCAAAATTGCGTTTTATATTTTCAAGATCTTTCGGAAACTGTAAACTAGAAGGTTCTAGGGGGCGTGGTTCTCGAGACATTGCCAGCCAAAGTGTAATTACTTCATTTTTAATTTATTAAGTTTGAAAATCAAAAAAGTGTTCGGATGGCGATATTTCCGTAACCAAGCCTCACAGGAGGTTGCGGTTTGCACTGCTGAATAGGAAATAAATAGCCCTTATCGAAAAAAATAAAAATTTTGCACTAGCGGCAAAAACAGACCAACGCCCACGGTGTTTATCGAACAATTCTAAACGCACCTTAAAAAAAGCCTTTTTCAGTCTTCAAACGCGATTTTCAGATGAACCAAGCGGCCAAGCGAAACAAAAATGTTCAAATAGTAATCTGGAGAATTCCACCTTTCCATCGAGGTATCACACGGCCAAAACAAACAACTTTCAAAAAATCCGATTTTTGTCTGTAATTTAACCGAATTGTTGTGTCAACTACGAAATCTTTAAACTCGATTTGCGGCTAAACTAAAAGCTCTATCAACTTCAAAAAAGCATATTCGTGATCTGGGGGTCAAAACCTTTCAAACGAGGTATCGCACGATGAGAAATTTAAAAATATTTTTTTCCCATATAAAGTTCGAACCATACAAAATTTGTTTGGATAGCAATATTTCGGCAACTGAAAATCGTAAGGGGCTGCGGTTTTCAAAATTGCGTTTTATATTTTCAAGATCTTTCGGAAACTGTAAACTAGAAGGTTCTAGGGGGCGTGGTTCTCGAGACATTGCCAGCCAAAGTGTAATTACTTCATTTTTAATTTATTAAGTTTGAAAATCAAAAAAGTGTTCGGATGGCGATATTTCCGTAACCAAGCCTCACAGGAGGTTGCGGTTTGCACTGCTGAATAGGAAATAAATAGCCCTTATCGAAAAAAATAAAAATTTTGCACTAGCGGCAAAAACAGACCAACGCCCACGGTGTTTATCGAACAATTCTAAACGCACCTTAAAAAAAGCCTTTTTCAGTCTTCAAACGCGATTTTCAGATGAACCAAGCGGCCAAGCGAAACAAAAATGTTCAAATAGTAATCTGGAGAATTCCACCTTTCCATCGAGGTATCACACGGCCAAAACAAACAACTTTCAAAAAATCCGATTTTTGTCTGTAATTTAACCGAATTGTTGTGTCAACTACGAAATCTTTAAACTCGATTTGCGGCTAAACTAAAAGCTCTATCAACTTCAAAAAAGCATATTCGTGATCTGGGGGTCAAAACCTTTCAAACGAGGTATCGCACGATGAGAAATTTAAAAATATTTTTTTCCCATATAAAGTTCGAACCCTAAAAAATTTGCTTGGATAGCAATATTTCGGCAACTGAAAATCGTAAGGGGCTGCGGTTTTCAAAATTGCGTTTTATATTTTCAAGATCTTTCGGAAACTGAAAACTAGAAGGTTCTAGGGGGCGTGGTTCTCGAGACATTGCCAGCCAAAGTGTAATTACTTCATTTTTAATTTATTAAGTTTGAAAATCAAAAAAGTGTTCGGATGGCGATATTTCCGTAACCAAGCCTCACAGGAGGTTGCGGTTTGCACTGCTGAATAGGAAATAAATAGCCCTTATCGAAAAAAATAAAAATTTTGCACTAGCGGCAAAAACAGACCAACGCCCACGGTGTTTATCGAACAATTCTAAACGCACCTTAAAAAAAGCCTTTTTCAGTCTTCAAACGCGATTTTCAGATGAACCAAGCGGCCAAGCGAAACAAAAATGTTCAAATAGTAATCTGGAGAATTCCACCTTTCCATCGAGGTATCACACGCCCAAAACAAACAACTTTCAAAAAATCCGATTTTTGTCTGTAATTTAACCGAATTGTTGTGTCAACTACGAAATCTTTAAACTCGATTTGCGGCTAAACTAAAAGCTCTATCAACTTCAAAAAAGCATATTCGTGATCTGGGGGTCAAAACCTTTCAAACGAGGTATCGCACGATGAGAAATTTAAAAATATTTTTTTCCCATATAAAGTTCGAACCATACAAAATTTGTTTGGATAGCAATATTTCGGCAACTGAAAATCGTAAGGGGCTGCGGTTTTCAAAATTGCGTTTTATATTTTCAAGATCTTTCGGAAACTGTAAACTAGAAGGTTCTAGGGGGCGTGGTTCTCGAGACATTGCCAGCCAAAGTGTAATTACTTCATTTTTAATTTATTAAGTTTGAAAATCAAAAAAGTGTTCGGATGGCGATATTTCCGTAACCAAGCCTCACAGGAGGTTGCGGTTTGCACTGCTGAATAGGAAATAAATAGCCCTTATCGAAAAAAATAAAAATTTTGCACTAGCGGCAAAAACAGACCAACGCCCACGGTGTTTATCGAACAATTCTAAACGCACCTTAAAAAAAGCCTTTTTCAGTCTTCAAACGCGATTTTCAGATGAACCAAGCGGCCAAGCGAAACAAAAATGTTCAAATAGTAATCTGGAGAATTCCACCTTTCCATCGAGGTATCACACGGCCAAAACAAACAACTTTCAAAAAATCCGATTTTTGTCTGTAATTTAACCGAATTGTTGTGTCAACTACGAAATCTTTAAACTCGATTTGCGGCTAAACTAAAAGCTCTATCAACTTCAAAAAAGCATATTCGTGATCTGGGGGTCAAAACCTTTCAAACGAGGTATCGCACGATGAGAAATTTAAAAATATTTTTTTCCCATATAAAGTTCGAACCCTAAAAAATTTGCTTGGATAGCAATATTTCGGCAACTGAAAATCGTAAGGGGCTGCGGTTTTCAAAATTGCGTTTTATATTTTCAAGATCTTTCGGAAACTGAAAACTAGAAGGTTCTAGGGGGCGTGGTTCTCGAGACATTGCCAGCCAAAGTGGAATTACTTCATTTTTAATTTATTAAGTTTGAAAATCAAAAAAGTGTTCGGATGGCGATATTTCCGTAACCAAGCCTCACAGGAGGTTGCGGTTTGCACTGCTGAATAGGAAATAAATAGCCCTTATCGAAAAAAATAAAAATTTTGCACTAGCGGCAAAAACAGACCAACGCCCACGGTGTTTATCGAACAATTCTAAACGCACCTTAAAAAAAGCCTTTTTCAGTCTTCAAACGCGATTTTCAGATGAACCAAGCGGCCAAGCGAAACAAAAATGTTCAAATAGTAATCTGGAGAATTCCACCTTTCCATCGAGGTATCACACGGCCAAAACAAACAACTTTCAAAAAATCCGATTTTTGTCTGTAATTTAACCGAATTGTTGTGTCAACTACGAAATCTTTAAACTCGATTTGCGGCTAAACTAAAAGCTCTATCAACTTCAAAAAAGCATATTCGTGATCTGGGGGTCAAAACCTTTCAAACGAGGTATCGCACGATGAGAAATTTAAAAATATTTTTTTCCCATATAAAGTTCGAACCCTAAAAAATTTGCTTGGATAGCAATATTTCGGCAACTGAAAATCGTAAGGGGCTGCGGTTTTCAAAATTGCGTTTTATATTTTCAAGATCTTTCGGAAACTGAAAACTAGAAGGTTCTAGGGGGCGTGGTTCTCGAGACATTGCCAGCCAAAGTGTAATTACTTCATTTTTAATTTATTAAGTTTGAAAATCAAAAAAGTGTTCGGATGGCGATATTTCCGTAACCAAGCCTCACAGGAGGTTGCGGTTTGCACTGCTGAATAGGAAATAAATAGCCCTTATCGAAAAAAATAAAAATTTTGCACTAGCGGCAAAAACAGACCAACGCCCACGGTGTTTATCGAACAATTCTAAACGCACCTTAAAAAAAGCCTTTTTCAGTCTTCAAACGCGATTTTCAGATGAACCAAGCGGCCAAGCGAAACAAAAATGTTCAAATAGTAATCTGGAGAATTCCACCTTTCCATCGAGGTATCACACGCCCAAAACAAACAACTTTCAAAAAATCCGATTTTTGTCTGTAATTTAACCGAATTGTTGTGTCAACTACGAAATCTTTAAACTCGATTTGCGGCTAAACTAAAAGCTCTATCAACTTCAAAAATCATATTCGTGATCTGGGGGTCAAAACCTTTCAAACGAGGTATCGCACGATGAGAAATTTAAAAATATTTTTTTCCCATATAAAGTTCGAACCCTAAAAAATTTGCTTGGATAGCAATATTTCGGCAACTGAAAATCGTAAGGGGCTGCGGTTTTCAAAATTGCGTTTTATATTTTAAAGATCTTTCGGAAACTGAAAACTAGAAGGTTCTAGGGGGCGTGGTTCTCGAGACATTGCCAGCCAAAGTGGAATTACTTCATTTTTAATTTATTAAGTTTGAAAATCAAAAAAGTGTTCGGATGGCGATATTTCCGTAACCAAGCCTCGCAGGAGGTTGCGGTTTGCACTGCTGAATAGGAAATAAATAGCCCTTATCGAAAAAAATAAAAATTTTGCACTAGCGGCAAAAACAGACCAACGCCCACGGTGTTTATCGAACAATTCTAAACGCACCTTAAAAAAAGCCTTTTTCAGTCTTCAAACGCGATTTTCAGATGAACCAAGCGGCCAAGCGAAACAAAAATGTTCAAATAGTAATCTGGAGAATTCCACCTTTCCATCGAGGTATCACACGCCCAAAACAAACAACTTTCAAAAAATCCGATTTTTGTCTGTAATTTAACCGAATTGTTGTGTCAACTACGAAATCTTTAAACTCGATTTGCGGCTAAACTAAAAGCTCTATCAACTTCAAAAAAGCATATTCGTGATCTGGGGGTCAAAACCTTTCAAACGAGGTATCGCACGATGAGAAATTTAAAAATATTTTTTTCCCATATAAAGTTCGAACCCTAAAAAATTTGCTTGGATAGCAATATTTCGGCAACTGAAAATCGTAAGGGGCTGCGGTTTTCAAAATTGCGTTTTATATTTTCAAGATCTTTCGGAAACTGAAAACTAGAAGGTTCTAGGGGGCGTGGTTCTCGAGACATTGCCAGCCAAAGTGTAGCTGTGTGAAGCCAGAACCCCGAGCTCAAAATTTTGGGTCCAAATATATCAGAATCGTTTGTCCATCGTTTGTCCACGTTTGTCCAGGCAAAATTTTCGTTTGTCCACCCCCAGGAAAAAAGTTATTAAGCTTTTCTTTTTTATAGGAACACCCCCACAAATTAAAAATTGACCTCATGCCCGCAAATGATAACTTATATGGATGGAACATGGTGCATTCGTTTGTCCAGCAGCCGACACTGATTGTCCACCAAAAATTTTTACTTTCCCACCCTTAGTTCAAAAGTTATTCAACATTTCTTTTTTATAGGAACACCCCCACAAATTTAAAAGTCGTCTACCACCCACAATTCACAACTTAGGAGTATGGGACCAATTGCATTCGTTTGTCCACCGGCTGATTATGATTGTCCACCAAAAATGTTCGTTTGTCCACCCTTAGTTCAAAAGTTATTTAACATTTCTTTTTTATAGCAACTATCACAACCCTAAAAACCTCAAAAGTCGTCTACCACCCACAATTTTCAACTTAGAACGTTGAAACAAAAAGCCTTCGTTTGTCCAGCGGCCCATACTGATTGTCCACCAAAAATTTTCGTTTGTCCACCCTTAGGTCAAAAATTATTCAACTTTTCTATTTTATGGCACCCAACCCCAAAATTGAAAATTTCACTTAGCCGAATCGAACCTTTTGCAATCGTTTGTCCATCGTTTGTCCAGGCTAGAAAAAAAATAAAAAAAAATTTTTCGACCCCCCCTTCAAAAGTTATTCAACTTTTCTATTTTATAGCAACACCCCCAAAACTAAAAATTGACCTCATGCCCACAATTTTCAACTTAGAACGTCGAAACAAAAAGCCTTCGTTTGTCCAGCGGCCCATACTGATTGTCCACCAAAAATTTTCGTTTGTCCACCCTTAGGTCAAAAATTATTCAACTTTTCTATTTTATGGCACCCAACCCCAAAATTGAAAATTTCACTTAGCCGAATCGAACCTTTTGCAATCGTTTGTCCATCGTTTGTCCAGGCTAGAAAAAAAATAAAAAAAATTTTTCGACCCCCTCTTCAAAAGTTATTCAACTTTTCTATTTTATAGCAACAACCCCCAAAACTAAAAATTGACCTCATGCCCACAATTTTCAACTTAGAACGTCGAAACAAAAAGCCTTCGTTTGTCCAGCGGCCCATACTGATTGTCCACCAAAAATTTTCGTTTGTCCACCCTTAGGTCAAAAATTATTCAACTTTTCTATTTTATTATCAAGATTTTAGTTCAGACACAAACCATTTCATATAGTTCGCACATTTAATGCAAAAAATTTCGAATTAAATTTCCATTTTATTAATGCAAAAAATGTTCGAACAAAATTTGCATTTTTTTTTGCAACACAAAAAATGTTCGAACGAAAGGACCATGGGCATTTTGGGCCCACTATCCAACATTGCTCAACAATGATGAAACTTATGTCATATGAAAGCTTATGGAAAGCACTTTATTTAATTATATGGCAGCTAAATTGAAATCGAGCGCAAAAGTTGTGTTTTGGCACATTTTATAAAAAAAGTATTTAAATTACTAAAAAGTCTTTCAATTTTTCTGAAAGCCTGAAGTCTGTTCTTTCATTTTATTTTTAAATCAACTTATTTTTCGAAAAATTTTCTTTCAAACTCTAAAAGCTGAAAAAGAAAGTTACTGTCAACCCGGGTCACTTTGGCACTTTTTCAAATTAAAATGTGAATAACTTTTGCAATCATTTTTTTTTTAAAGGAGATTTCAGCCATTTTACCTTCTTCGCTCACTCTATTAGGTATGACAAGTCTTGAAATATACTAATGAACAGTTTTATATATGTATGCTAAAATATGGGTGGCCAAAGTCACCATCCCATTTAGGGTGAATTTGGCCGGACGGACGTTTTCCTCATTTTCAGATGAACTACAGGCAGCAAGTCAATCTCACCCAACCCAAGTGAAAGAAGAGAATTTTTTTATATATTAAGTATTTTTTGTTATTAGTTTCCTCTATGTGGTCTGTTTTTCATATTTTTTTTGAAAATACAAATAAATATTAATTCGAATTTTCATATACTTGAAAGGATATTTGAAAAAAGAATCTCTCGGCGATCCACATTTAGAACAGTAAGTTTTTTTCTGCAGATCAGTCTTGTTCACATGAGCAACGTGTTTTTGTCTGAATATATAAAGCTATATCCAACATCTCTTCGTAAGAATAGGCGTGTTTTGGTGAGAAACTGCAACCCAGCCAGTCAAAATTTATTTAGAGATACAACAAAAAAAAATCTACTGGCATTTACACTAACTTTTTTCTCCAGTCAAATTTTACTGGATAAAAGTAGTTTCTCTTACTCAAACTCAGTGGGAACTGTGGATCTTTTTCTTGATTTTTTTTTACTTCACTGAGCTATATTCTCACCAAAACACGGCTGTTAAGACTGTTAACTCGTCGTTCTCTACATTTAAGATAAAGCCGAAGTAAAATTTTATGTTTCTTTACTGCAAACCTGACCTTCGTCACTCATGATTTCTCGTTCTTGCCACCCAGCCAAAGTCACCCAAAATGAATGTCAAAGTCACCCCACCATTTGGCATTTATTATAAAAAAAATAAAATTTATTGTTTATAAAATAGTTACAAAGGGTAGAATAAAGGGAATTAAATTTAAAAAAAATACATATATCGGAGTTAAAATCATTTTACAATCATATTTCTGCAACATATTAAAACCATCCAACATTTGCAGGTGATTTTTTTTAACATTTTTAAGAAAAATAAATTTTATTATATTTTTTTTACTAATTTTATTTAAATAAAGCTAGTATGATAATTTTTTAATTCATTGAATTATACAAATTTACAAAGAAGTTTGAAAAAAATTAAAAACTCCATATTTAAAATTTTGCTATAAAATAGAAAAGTTGAATAACTTTTGAAGGGGGGGTCGAAAATTTTTTTTATTTTTTTTCTAGCCTGGACAAACGATGGACAAACGATTGCAAAAGGTTCGATTCGGCTAAGTGAAATTTTCAATTTTGGGGTTGGGTGCCATAAAATAGAAAAGTTGAATAATTTTTGACCTAAGGGTGGACAAACGAAAATTTTTGGTGGACAATCAGTATGGGCCGCTGGACAAACGAAGGCTTTTTGTTTCGACGTTCTAAGTTGAAAATTGTGGGCATGAGGTCAATTTTTAGTTTTGGGGGTGTTGCTATAAAATAGAAAAGTTGAATAACTTTTGAAAAGGGGGTCGAAAAATTTTTTTATTTTTTTTCTAGCCTGGACAAACGATGGACAAACGATTGCAAAAGGTTCGATTCGGCTAAGTGAAATTTTCAATTTTGGGGTTGGGTGCCATAAAATAGAAAAGTTGAATAATTTTTGACCTAAGGGTGGACAAACGAAAATTTTTGGTGGACAATCAGTATGGGCCGCTGGACAAACGAAGGCTTTTTGTTTCAACGTTCTAAGTTGAAAATTGTGGGTGGTAGACGACTTTTGAGGTTTTTAGGGTTGTGATAGTTGCTATAAAAAAGAAATGTTAAATAACTTTTGAACTAAGGGTGGACAAACGAAAATTTTTGGTGGACAATCATAATCAGCCGGTGGACAAACGAATGCAATTGGTCCCATACTCCTAAGTTGTGAATTGTGGGTGGTAGACGACTTTTAAATTTGTGGGGGTGTTCCTATAAAAAAGAAATGTTGAATAACTTTTGAACTAAGGGTGGGAAAGTAAAAATTTTTGGTGGACAATCAGTGTCGGCTGCTGGACAAACGAATGCACCATGTTCCATCCATATAAGTTATCATTTGCGGGAATGAGGTCAATTTTTAATTTGTGGGGGTGTTCCTATAAAAAAGAAAAGCTTAATAACTTTTTTCCTGGGGGTGGACAAACGAAAATTTTGCCTGGACAAACGTGGACAAACGATGGACAAACGATGGACAAACGATTCTGATATAATTGGACCCAAAATTTTGAGCTCGGGGTTCTGGCTTCACACAGCTCCAAAGTGTAATTACTTCATTTTTAATTTATTAAGTTTGAAAATCAAAAAAGTGTTCGGATGGCGATATTTCCGTAACCAAGCCTCACAGGAGGTTGCGGTTTGCACTGCTGAATAGGAAATAAATAGCCCTTATCGAAAAAAATAAAAATTTTGCACTAGCGGCAAAAACAGACCAACGCCCACGGTGTTTATCGAACAATTCTAAACGCACCTTAAAAAAAGCCTTTTTCAGTCTTCAAACGCGATTTTCAGATGAACCAAGCGGCCAAGCGAAACAAAAATGTTCAAATAGTAATCTGGAGAATTCCACCTTTCCATCGAGGTATCACACGGCCAAAACAAACAACTTTCAAAAAATCCGATTTTTGTCTGTAATTTAACCGAATTGTTGTGTCAACTACGAAATCTTTAAACTCGATTTGCGGCTAAACTAAAAGCTCTATCAACTTCAAAAAAGCATATTCGTGATCTGGGGGTCAAAACCTTTCAAACGAGGTATCGCACGATGAGAAATTTAAAAATATTTTTTTCCCATATAAAGTTCGAACCCTAAAAAATTTGCTTGGATAGCAATATTTCGGCAACTGAAAATCGTAAGGGGCTGCGGTTTTCAAAATTGCGTTTTATATTTTAAAGATCTTTCGGAAACTGAAAACTAGAAGGTTCTAGGGGGCGTGGTTCTCGAGACATTGCCAGCCAAAGTGGAATTACTTCATTTTTAATTTATTAAGTTTGAAAATCAAAAAAGTGTTCGGATGGCGATATTTCCGTAACCAAGCTTCGCAGGAGGTTGCGGTTTGCACTGCTGAGTAGGAAATAAATAGCCCTTATCGAAAAAAATAAAAATTTTGCACTAGCGACAAAAACAGACCAACGCCCACGGTGTTTATCGAACAATTCTAAACGCACCTTAAAAAAAGCCTTTTTCAGTCTTCAAACGCGATTTTCAGATGAACCAAGCGGCCAAGCGAAACAAAAATGTTCAAATAGTAATCTGGAGAATTCCACCTTTCCATCGAGGTATCACACGGCCAAAACAAACAACTTTCAAAAAATCCGATTTTTGTCTGTAATTTAACCGAATTGTTGTGTCAACTACGAAATCTTTAAACTCGATTTGCGGCTAAACTAAAAGCTCTATCAACTTCAAAAAAGCATATTCGTGATCTGGGGGTCAAAACCTTTCAAACGAGGTATCGCACGATGAGAAATTTAAAATATTTTTTTCCCATATAAAGTTCGAACCCTAAAAAATTTGCTTGGATAGCAATATTTCGGCAACTGAAAATCGTAAGGGGCTGCGGTTTTCAAAATTGCGTTTTATATTTTCAAGATCTTTCGGAAACTGAAAACTAGAAGGTTCTAGGAGGCGTGGTTCTCGAGACATTGCCAGCCAAAGTGGAATTACTTCATTTTTAATTTATTAAGTTTGAAAATCAAAAAAGTGTTCGGATGGCGATATTTCCGTAACCAAGCCTCGCAGGAGGTTGCGGTTTGCACTGCTGAATAGGAAATAAATAGCCCTTATATAAAATTTTGCACTAGCGGCAAAAACAGACCAACGCCCACGGTGTTTATCGAACAATTCTAAACGCACCTTAAAAAAAGCCTTTTTCAGTCTTCAAACGCGATTTTCAGATGAACCAAGCGGCCAAGCGAAACAAAAATGTTCAAATAGTAATCTGGAGAATTCCACCTTTCCATCGAGGTATCACACGCCCAAAACAAACAACTTTCAAAAAATCCGATTTTTGTCTGTAATTTAACCGAATTGTTGTGTCAACTACGAAATCTTTAAACTCGATTTGCGGCTAAACTAAAAGCTCTATCAACTTCAAAAAAGCATATTCGTGATCTGGGGGTCAAAACCTTTCAAACGAGGTATCGCACGATGAGAAATTTAAAAATATTTTTTTCCCATATAAAGTTCGAACCCTAAAAAATTTGCTTGGATAGCAATATTTCGGCAACTGAAAATCGTAAGGGGCTGCGGTTTTCAAAATTGCGTTTTATATTTTAAAGATCTTTCGGAAACTGAAAACTAGAAGGTTCTAGGGGGCGTGGTTCTCGAGACATTGCCAGCCAAAGTGGAATTACTTCATTTTTAATTTATTAAGTTTGAAAATCAAAAAAGTGTTCGGATGGCGATATTTCCGTAACCAAGCCTCGCAGGAGGTTGCGGTTTGCACTGCTGAATAGGAAATAAATAGCCCTTATCGAAAAAAATAAAAATTTTGCACTAGCGGCAAAAACAGACCAACGCCCACGGTGTTTATCGAACAATTCTAAACGCACCTTAAAAAAAGCCTTTTTCAGTCTTCAAACGCGATTTTCAGATGAACCAAGCGGCCAAGCGAAACAAAAATGTTCAAATAGTAATCTGGAGAATTCCACCTTTCCATCGAGGTATCACACGGCCAAAACAAACAACTTTCAAAAAATCCGATTTTTGTCTGTAATTTAACCGAATTGTTGTGTCAACTACGAAATCTTTAAACTCGATTTGCGGCTAAACTAAAAGCTCTATCAACTTCAAAAAAGCATATTCGTGATCTGGGGGTCAAAACCTTTCAAACGAGGTATCGCACGATGAGAAATTTAAAAATATTTTTTTCCCATATAAAGTTCGAACCCTAAAAAATTTGCTTGGATAGCAATATTTCGGCAACTGAAAATCGTAAGGGGCTGCGGTTTTCAAAATTGCGTTTTATATTTTCAAGATCTTTCGGAAACTGAAAACTAGAAGGTTCTAGGGGGCGTGGTTCTCGAGACATTGCCAGCCAAAGTGTAATTACTTCATTTTTAATTTATTAAGTTTGAAAATCAAAAAAGTGTTCGGATGGCGATATTTCCGTAACCAAGCCTCACAGGAGGTTGCGGTTTGCACTGCTGAATAGGAAATAAATAGCCCTTATCGAAAAAAATAAAAATTTTGCACTAGCGGCAAAAACAGACCAACGCCCACGGTGTTTATCGAACAATTCTAAACGCACCTTAAAAAAAGCCTTTTTCAGTCTTCAAACGCGATTTTCAGATGAACCAAGCGGCCAAGCGAAACAAAAATGTTCAAATAGTAATCTGGAGAATTCCACCTTTCCATCGAGGTATCACACGCCCAAAACAAACAACTTTCAAAAAATCCGATTTTTGTCTGTAATTTAACCGAATTGTTGTGTCAACTACGAAATCTTTAAACTCGATTTGCGGCTAAACTAAAAGCTCTATCAACTTCAAAAAAGCATATTCGTGATCTGGGGGTCAAAACCTTTCAAACGAGGTATCGCACGATGAGAAATTTAAAAATATTTTTTTCCCATATAAAGTTCGAACCCTAAAAAATTTGCTTGGATAGCAATATTTCGGCAACTGAAAATCGTAAGGGGCTGCGGTTTTCAAAATTGCGTTTTATATTTTCAAGATCTTTCGGAAACTGAAAACTAGAAGGTTCTAGGAGGCGTGGTTCTCGAGACATTGCCAGCCAAAGTGGAATTACTTCATTTTTAATTTATTAAGTTTGAAAATCAAAAAAGTGTTCGGATGGCGATATTTCCGTAACCAAGCCTCGCAGGAGGTTGCGGTTTGCACTGCTGAATAGGAAATAAATAGCCCTTATCGAAAAAATAAAAATTTTGCACTAGCGGCAAAAACAGACCAACGCCCACGGTTGTTTATCGAACAATTCTAAACGCACCTTAAAAAAAGCCTTTTTCAGTCTTCAAACGCGATTTTCAGATGAACCAAGCGGCCAAGCGAAACAAAAATGTTCAAATAGTAATCTGGAGAATTCCACCTTTCCATCGAGGTATCACACGGCCAAAACAAACAACTTTCAAAAATCGGATTTTTGTCTGTAATTTAACCGAATTGTTGTGTCAACTACGAAATCTTTAAACTCGATTTGCGGCTAAACTAAAAGCTCTATCAACTTCAAAAAAGCATATTCGTGATCTGGGGGTCAAAACCTTTCAAACGAGGTATCGCACGATGAGAAATTTAAAAATATTTTTTTCCCATATAAAGTTCGAACCCTAAAAAAATTTGCTTGGATAGCAATATTTCGGCAACTGAAAATCGTAAAGGGGCTGCGGTTTTTCAAATTGCGTTTTATATTTTCAAGATCTTTCGGAAACTGAAAACTAGAAGGTTCTAGGAGGCGTGGTTCTCGAGACATTGCCAGCCAAAGTGGAATTACTTCATTTTTAATTTATTAAGTTTGAAAATCAAAAAAGTGTTCGGATGGCGATATTTCCGTAACCAAGCCTCGCAGGAGGTTGCGGTTTGCACTGCTGAATAGGAAATAAATAGCCCTTATCGAAAAAAATAAAAATTTTGCACTAGCGGCAAAAACAGACCAACGCCCACGGTGTTTATCGAACAATTCTAAACGCACCTTAAAAAAAGCCTTTTTCAGTCTTCAAACGCGATTTTCAGATGAACCAAGCGGCCAAGCGAAACAAAAATGTTCAAATAGTAATCTGGAGAATTCCACCTTTCCATCGAGGTATCACACGGCCAAAACAAACAACTTTCAAAAAATCCGATTTTTGTCTGTAATTTAACCGAATTGTTGTGTCAACTACGAAATCTTTAAACTCGATTTGCGGCTAAACTAAAAGCTCTATCAACTTCAAAAAAGCATATTCGTGATCTGGGGGTCAAAACCTTTCAAACGAGGTATCGCACGATGAGAAATTTAAAAATATTTTTTTCCCATATAAAGTTCGAACCCTAAAAAATTTGCTTGGATAGCAATATTTCGGCAACTGAAAATCGTAAGGGGCTGCGGTTTTCAAAATTGCGTTTTATATTTTCAAGATCTTTCGGAAACTGAAAACTAGAAGGTTCTAGGAGGCGTGGTTCTCGAGACATTGCCAGCCAAAGTGGAATTACTTCATTTTTAATTTATTAAGTTTGAAAATCAAAAAAGTGTTCGGATGGCGATATTTCCGTAACCAAGCCTCGCAGGAGGTTGCGGTTTGCACTGCTGAATAGGAAATAAATAGTCCTTATCGAAAAAAATAAAAATTTTGCACTAGCGACAAAAACAGACCAACGCCCACGGTGTTTATCGAACAATTCTAAACGCACCTTAAAAAAAGCCTTTTTCAGTCTTCAAACGCGATTTTCAGATGAACCAAGCGGCCAAGCGAAACAAAAATGTTCAAATAGTAATCTGGAGAATTCCACCTTTCCATCGAGGTATCACACGGCCAAAACAAACAACTTTCAAAAAATCCGATTTTTGTCTGTAATTTAACCGAATTGTTGTGTCAACTACGAAATCTTTAAACTCGATTTGCGGCTAAACTAAAAGCTCTATCAACTTCAAAAAAGCATATTCGTGATCTGGGGGTCAAAACCTTTCAAACGAGGTATCGCACGATGAGAAATTTAAAAATATTTTTTTCCCATATAAAGTTCGAACCCTAAAAAATTTGCTTGGATAGCAATATTTCGGCAACTGAAAATCGTAAGGGGCTGCGGTTTTCAAAATTGCGTTTTATATTTTCAAGATCTTTCGGAAACTGAAAACTAGAAGGTTCTAGGAGGCGTGGTTCTCGAGACATTGCCAGCCAAAGTGGAATTACTTCATTTTTAATTTATTAAGTTTGAAAATCAAAAAAGTGTTCGGATGGCGATATTTCCGTAACCAAGCTTCGCAGGAGGTTGCGGTTTGCACTGCTGAGTAGGAAATAAATAGCCCTTATCGAAAAAAATAAAAATTTTGCACTAGCGACAAAAACAGACCAACGCCCACGGTGTTTATCGAACAATTCTAAACGCACCTTAAAAAAAGCCTTTTTCAGTCTTCAAACGCGATTTTCAGATGAACCAAGCGGCCAAGCGAAACAAAAATGTTCAAATAGTAATCTGGAGAATTCCACCTTTCCATCGAGGTATCACACGGCCAAAACAAACAACTTTCAAAAAATCCGATTTTTGTCTGTAATTTAACCGAATTGTTGTGTCAACTACGAAATCTTTAAACTCGATTTGCGGCTAAACTAAAAGCTCTATCAACTTCAAAAAAGCATATTCGTGATCTGGGGGTCAAAACCTTTCAAACGAGGTATCGCACGATGAGAAATTTAAAAATATTTTTTTCCCATATAAAGTTCGAACCCTAAAAAATTTGCTTGGATAGCAATATTTCGGCAACTGAAAATCGTAAGGGGCTGCGGTTTTCAAAATTGCGTTTTATATTTTCAAGATCTTTCGGAAACTGAAAACTAGAAGGTTCTAGGAGGCGTGGTTCTCGAGACATTGCCAGCCAAAGTGGAATTACTTCATTTTTAATTTATTAAGTTTGAAAATCAAAAAAGTGTTCGGATGGCGATATTTCCGTAACCAAGCCTCGCAGGAGGTTGCGGTTTGCACTGCTGAATAGGAAATAAATAGCCCTTATCGAAAAAAATAAAAATTTTGCACTAGCGGCAAAAACAGACCAACGCCCACGGTGTTTATCGAACAATTCTAAACGCACCTTAAAAAAAGCCTTTTTCAGTCTTCAAACGCGATTTTCAGATGAACCAAGCGGCCGAGCGAAACAAAAATGTTCAAATAGTAATCTGGAGAATTCCACCTTTCCATCGAGGTATCACACGGCCAAAACAAACAACTTTCAAAAAATCCGATTTTTGTCTGTAATTTAACCGAATTGTTGTGTCAACTACGAAATCTTTAAACTCGATTTGCGGCTAAACTAAAAGCTCTATCAACTTCAAAAAAGCATATTCGTGATCTGGGGGTCAAAACCTTTCAAACGAGGTATCGCACGATGAGAAATTTAAAAATATTTTTTTCCCATATAAAGTTCGAACCCTAAAAAATTTGCTTGGATAGCAATATTTCGGCAACTGAAAATCGTAAGGGGCTGCGGTTTTCAAAATTGCGTTTTATATTTTCAAGATCTTTCGGAAACTGAAAACTAGAAGGTTCTAGGAGGCGTGGTTCTCGAGACATTGCCAGCCAAAGTGGAATTACTTCATTTTTAATTTATTAAGTTTGAAAATCAAAAAAGTGTTCGGATGGCGATATTTCCGTAACCAAGCCTCGCAGGAAGTTGCGGTTTGCACTGCTGAATAGGAAATAAATAGTCCTTATCGAAAAAAATAAAAATTTTGCACTAGCGACAAAAACAGACCAACGCCCACGGTGTTTATCGAACAATTCTAAACGCACCTTAAAAAAAGCCTTTTTCAGTCTTCAAACGCGATTTTCAGATGAACCAAGCGGCCGAGCGAAACAAAAATGTTCAAATAGTAATCTGGAGAATTCCACCTTTCCATCGAGGTATCACACGGCCAAAACAAACAACTTTCAAAAAATCCGATTTTTGTCTGTAATTTAACCGAATTGTTGTGTCAACTACGAAATCTTTAAACTCGATTTGCGGCTAAACTAAAAGCTCTATCAACTTCAAAAAAGCATATTCGTGATCTGGGGGTCAAAACCTTTCAAACGAGGTATCGCACGATGAGAAATTTAAAAATATTTTTTTCCCATATAAAGTTCGAACCCTAAAAAATTTGCTTGGATAGCAATATTTCGGCAACTGAAAATCGTAAGGGGCTGCGGTTTTCAAAATTGCGTTTTATATTTTCAAGATCTTTCGGAAACTGAAAACTAGAAGGTTCTAGGAGGCGTGGTTCTCGAGACATTGCCAGCCAAAGTGGAATTACTTCATTTTTAATTTATTAAGTTTGAAAATCAAAAAAGTGTTCGGATGGCGATATTTCCGTAACCAAGCCTCGCAGGAAGTTGCGGTTTGCACTGCTGAATAGGAAATAAATAGCCCTTATCGAAAAAAATAAAAATTTTGCACTAGCGACAAAAACAGACCAACGCCCACGGTGTTTATCGAACAATTCTAAACGCACCTTAAAAAAAGCCTTTTTCAGTCTTCAAACGCGATTTTCAGATGAACCAAGCGGCCAAGCGAAACAAAAATGTTCAAATAGTAATCTGGAGAATTCCACCTTTCCATCGAGGTATCACACGGCCAAAACAAACAACTTTCAAAAAATCCGATTTTTGTCTGTAATTTAACCGAATTGTTGTGTCAACTACGAAATCTTTAAACTCGATTTGCGGCTAAACTAAAAGCTCTATCAACTTCAAAAAAGCATATTCGTGATCTGGGGGTCAAAACCTTTCAAACGAGGTATCGCACGATGAGAAATTTAAAAATATTTTTTTCCCATATAAAGTTCGAACCCTAAAAAATTTGCTTGGATAGCAATATTTCGGCAACTGAAAATCGTAAGGGGCTGCGGTTTTCAAAATTGCGTTTTATATTTTCAAGATCTTTCGGAAACTGAAAACTAGAAGGTTCTAGGAGGCGTGGTTCTCGAGACATTGCCAGCCAAAGTGGAATTACTTCATTTTTAATTTATTAAGTTTGAAAATCAAAAAAGTGTTCGGATGGCGATATTTCCGTAACCAAGCCTCGCAGGAGGTTGCGGTTTGCACTGCTGAATAGGAAATAAATAGCCCTTATCGAAAAAAATAAAAATTTTGCACTAGCGGCAAAAACAGACCAACGCCCTCGGTGTTTATCGAACAATTCTAAACGCACCTTAAAAAAAGCCTTTTTCAGTCTTCAAACGCGATTTTCAGATGAACCAAGCGGCCGAGCGAAACAAAAATGTTCAAATAGTAATCTGGAGAATTCCACCTTTCCATCGAGGTATCACACGGCCAAAACAAACAACTTTCAAAAAATCCGATTTTTGTCTGTAATTTAACCGAATTGTTGTGTCAACTACGAAATCTTTAAACTCGATTTGCGGCTAAACTAAAAGCTCTATCAACTTCAAAAAAGCATATTCGTGATCTGGGGGTCAAAACCTTTCAAACGAGGTATCGCACGATGAGAAATTTAAAAATATTTTTTTCCCATATAAAGTTCGAACCCTAAAAAATTTGCTTGGATAGCAATATTTCGGCAACTGAAAATCGTAAGGGGCTGCGGTTTTCAAAATTGCGTTTTATATTTTCAAGATCTTTCGGAAACTGAAAACTAGAAGGTTCTAGGAGGCGTGGTTCTCGAGACATTGCCAGCCAAAGTGGAATTACTTCATTTTTAATTTATTAAGTTTGAAAATCAAAAAAGTGTTCGGATGGCGATATTTCCGTAACCAAGCCTCGCAGGAAGTTGCGGTTTGCACTGCTGAATAGGAAATAAATAGCCCTTATCGAAAAAAATAAAAATTTTGCACTAGCGACAAAAACAGACCAACGCCCACGGTGTTTATCGAACAATTCTAAACGCACCTTAAAAAAAGCCTTTTTCAGTCTTCAAACGCGATTTTCAGATGGACCAAGCGGCCGAGCGAAACAAAAATGTTCAAATAGTAATCTGGAGAATTCCACCTTTCCATCGAGGTATCACACGCCCAAAACAAACAACTTTCAAAAAATCCGATTTTTGTCTGTAATTTAACCGAATTGTTGTGTCAACTACGAAATCTTTAAACTCGATTTGCGGCTAAACTAAAAGCTCTATCAACTTCAAAAAAGCATATTCGTGATCTGGGGGTCAAAACCTTTCAAACGAGGTATCGCACGATGAGAAATTTAAAAATATTTTTTTCCCATATAAAGTTCGAACCCTAAAAAATTTGCTTGGATAGCAATATTTCGGCAACTGAAAATCGTAAGGGGCTGCGGTTTTCAAAATTGCGTTTTATATTTTCAAGATCTTTCGGAAACTGAAAACTAGAAGGTTCTAGGAGGCGTGGTTCTCGAGACATTGCCAGCCAAAGTGGAATTACTTCATTTTTAATTTATTAAGTTTGAAAATCAAAAAAGTGTTCGGATGGCGATATTTCCGTAACCAAGCCTCGCAGGAGGTTGCGGTTTGCACTGCTGAATAGGAAATAAATAGCCCTTATCGAAAAAAAATAAAAATTTTGCACTAGCGACAAAAACAGACCAACGCCCACGGTGTTTATCGAACAATTCTAAACGCACCTTAAAAAAAGCCTTTTTCAGTCTTCAAACGCGATTTTCAGATGAACCAAGCGGCCGAGCGAAACAAAAATCTTCAAATAGTAATCTGGAGAATTCCACCTTTCCATCGAGGTATCACACGGCCAAAACAAACAACTTTCAAAAAATCCGATTTTTGTCTGTAATTTAACCGAATTGTTGTGTCAACTACGAAATCTTTAAACTCGATTTGCGGCTAAACTAAAAGCTCTATCAACTTCAAAAAAGCATATTCGTGATCTGGGGGTCAAAACCTTTCAAACGAGGTATCGCACGATGAGAAATTTAAAAATATTTTTTTCCCATATAAAGTTCGAACCCTAAAAAATTTGCTTGGATAGCAATATTTCGGCAACTGAAAATCGTAAGGGGCTGCGGTTTTCAAAATTGCGTTTTATATTTTAAAGATCTTTCGGAAACTGAAAACTAGAAGGTTCTAGGGGGCGTGGTTCTCGAGACATTGCCAGCCAAAGTGGAATTACTTCATTTTTAATTTATTAAGTTTGAAAATCAAAAAAGTGTTCGGATGGCGATATTTCCGTAACCAAGCCTCGCAGGAGGTTGCGGTTTGCACTGCTGAATAGGAAATAAATAGCCCTTATCGAAAAAAATAAAAATTTTGCACTAGCGGCAAAAACAGACCAACGCCCACGGTGTTTATCGAACAATTCTAAACGCACCTTAAAAAAAGCCTTTTTCAGTCTTCAAACGCGATTTTCAGATGAACCAAGCCGCCAAGCGAAACAAAAATGTTCAAATAGTAATCTGGAGAATTCCACCTTTCCATCGAGGTATCACACGGCCAAAACAAACAACTTTCAAAAAATCCGATTTTTGTCTGTAATTTAACCGAAATGTTGTGTCAACTACGAAATCTTTAAACTCGATTTGCGGCTAAACTAAAAGCTCTATCAACTTCAAAAAAGCATATTCGTGATCTGGGGGTCAAAACCTTTCAAACGAGGTATCGCACGATGAGAAATTTAAAAATATTTTTTTCCCATATAAAGTTCGAACCCTAAAAAATTTGCTTGGATAGCAATATTTCGGCAACTGAAAATCGTAAGGGGCTGCGGTTTTCAAAATTGCGTTTTATATTTTCAAGATCTTTCGGAAACTGAAAACTAGAAGGTTCTAGGAGGCGTGGTTCTCGAGACATTGCCAGCCAAAGTGGAATTACTTCATTTTTAATTTATTAAGTTTGAAAATCAAAAAAGTGTTCGGATGGCGATATTTCCGTAACCAAGCCTCGCAGGAGGTTGCGGTTTGCACTGCTGAATAGGAAATAAATAGTCCTTATCGAAAAAAATAAAAAATTTTGCACTAGCGACAAAAACAGACCAACGCCCACGGTGTTTATCGAACAATTCTAAACGCACCTTAAAAAAAGCCTTTTTCAGTCTTCAAACGCGATTTTCAGATGGACCAAGCGGCCGAGCGAAACAAAAATGTTCAAATAGTAATCTGGAGAATTTCACCTTTCCATCGAGGTATCACACGGCCAAAACAAACAACTTTCAAAAAATCCGATTTTTGTCTGTAATTTAACCGAATTGTTGTGTCAACTACGAAATCTTTAAACTCGATTTGCGGCTAAACTAAAAGCTCTATCAACTTCAAAAAAGCATATTCGTGATCTGGGGGTCAAAACCTTTCAAACGAGGTATCGCACGATGAGAAATTTAAAAATATTTTTTTCCCATATAAAGTTCGAACCCTAAAAAATTTGCTTGGATAGCAATATTTCGGCAACTGAAAATCGTAAGGGGCTGCGGTTTTCAAAATTGCGTTTTATATTTTCAAGATCTTTCGGAAACTGAAAACTAGAAGGTTCTAGGAGGCGTGGTTCTCGAGACATTGCCAGCCAAAGTGGAATTACTTCATTTTTAATTTATTAAGTTTGAAAATCAAAAAAGTGTTCGGATGGCGATATTTCCGTAACCAAGCCTCGCAGGAGGTTGCGGTTTGCACTGCTGAGTAGGAAATAAATAGCCCTTATCGAAAAAAATAAAAAGTTTGCACTAGCGGCAAAAACAGACCAACGCCCACGGTGTTTATCGAACAATTCTAAACGCACCTTAAAAAAAGCCTTTTTCAGTCTTCAAACGCGATTTTCAGATGAACCAAGCGGCCAAGCGAAACAAAAATGTTCAAATAGTAATCTGGAGAATTCCACCTTTCCATCGAGGTATCACACGGCCAAAACAAACAACTTTCAAAAAATCCGATTTTTGTCTGTAATTTAACCGAAATGTTGTGTCAACTACGAAATCTTTAAACTCGATTTGCGGCTAAACTAAAAGCTCTATCAACTTCAAAAAAGCATATTCGTGATCTGGGGGTCAAAACCTTTCAAACGAGGTATCGCACGATGAGAAATTTAAAAATATTTTTTTCCCATATAAAGTTCGAACCCTAAAAAATTTGCTTGGATAGCAATATTTCGGCAACTGAAAATCGTAAGGGGCTGCGGTTTTCAAAATTGCGTTTTATATTTTCAAGATCTTTCGGAAACTGAAAACTAGAAGGTTCTAGGAGGCGTGGTTCTCGAGACATTGCCAGCCAAAGTGGAATTACTTCATTTTTAATTTATTAAGTTTGAAAATCAAAAAAGTGTTCGGATGGCGATATTTCCGTAACCAAGCCTCGCAGGAGGTTGCGGTTTGCACTGCTGAATAGGAAATAAATAGCCCTTATCGAAAAAAATAAAAATTTTGCACTAGCGACAAAAACAGACCAACGCCCACGGTGTTTATCGAACAATTCTAAACGCACCTTAAAAAAAGCCTTTTTCAGTCTTCAAACGCGATTTTCAGATGGACCAAGCGGCCGAGCGAAACAAAAATCTTCAAATAGTAATCTGGAGAATTCCACCTTTCCATCGAGGTATCACACGGCCAAAACAAACAACTTTCAAAAAATCCGATTTTTGTCTGTAATTTAACCGAATTGTTGTGTCAACTACGAAATCTTTAAACTCGATTTGCGGCTAAACTAAAAGCTCTATCAACTTCAAAAAAGCATATTCGTGATCTGGGGGTCAAAACCTTTCAAACGAGGTATCGCACGATGAGAAATTTAAAAATATTTTTTTCCCATATAAAGTTCGAACCCTAAAAAATTTGCTTGGATAGCAATATTTCGGCAACTGAAAATCGTAAGGGGCTGCGGTTTTCAAAATTGCGTTTTATATTTTCAAGATCTTTCGGAAACTGAAAACTAGAAGGTTCTAGGAGGCGTGGTTCTCGAGACATTGCCAGCCAAAGTGGAATTACTTCATTTTTAATTTATTAAGTTTGAAAATCAAAAAAGTGTTCGGATGGCGATATTTCCGTAACCAAGCCTCGCAGGAGGTTGCGGTTTGCACTGCTGAATAGGAAATAAATAGCCCTTATCGAAAAAAATAAAAATTTTGCACTAGCGGCAAAAACAGACCAACGCCCACGGTGTTTATCGAACAATTCTAAACGCACCTTAAAAAAAGCCTTTTTCAGTCTTCAAACGCGATTTTCAGAAGAACCAAGCGGCCGAGCGAAACAAAAATGTTCAAATAGTAATCTGGAGAATTCCACCTTTCCATCGAGGTATCACACGGCCAAAACAAACAACTTTCAAAAAATCCGATTTTTGTCTGTAATTTAACCGAATTGTTGTGTCAACTACGAAATCTTTAAACTCGATTTGCGGCTAAACTAAAAGCTCTATCAACTTCAAAAAAGCATATTCGTGATCTGGGGGTCAAAACCTTTCAAACGAGGTATCGCACGATGAGAAATTTAAAAATATTTTTTTCCCATATAAAGTTCGAACCCTAAAAAATTTGCTTGGATAGCAATATTTCGGCAACTGAAAATCGTAAGGGGCTGCGGTTTTCAAAATTGCGTTTTATATTTTCAAGATGTTTCGGAAACTGAAAACTAGAAGGTTCTAGGAGGCGTGGTTCTCGAGACATTGCCAGCCAAAGTGGAATTACTTCATTTTTAATTTATTAAGTTTGAAAATCAAAAAAGTGTTCGGATGGCGATATTTCCGTAACCAAGCCTCGCAGGAGGTTGCGGTTTGCACTGCTGAATAGGAAATAAATAGCCCTTATCGAAAAAAATAAAAATTTTGCACTAGCGACAAAAACAGACCAACGCCCACGGTGTTTATCGAACAATTCTAAACGCACCTTAAAAAAAGCCTTTTTCAGTCTTCAAACGCGATTTTCAGATGGACCAAGCGGCCGAGCGAAACAAAAATGTTCAAATAGTAATCTGGAGAATTCCACCTTTCCAAAACAAAAAATAAAAATTTTGCACTAGCGGCAAAAACAGACCAACGCCCACGGTGTTTATCGAACAATTCTAAACGCACCTTAAAAAAAGCCTTTTTCAGTCTTCAAACGCGATTTTCAGAAGAACCAAGCGGCCGAGCGAAACAAAAATGTTCAAATAGTAATCTGGAGAATTCCACCTTTCCATCGAGGTATCACACGGCCAAAACAAACAACTTTCAAAAAATCCGATTTTTGTCTGTAATTTAACCGAATTGTTGTGTCAACTACGAAATCTTTAAACTCGATTTGCGGCTAAACTAAAAGCTCTATCAACTTCAAAAAAGCATATTCGTGATCTGGGGGTCAAAACCTTTCAAACGAGGTATCGCACGATGAGAAATTTAAAAATATTTTTTTCCCATATAAAGTTCGAACCCTAAAAAATTTGCTTGGATAGCAATATTTCGGCAACTGAAAATCGTAAGGGGCTGCGGTTTTCAAAATTGCGTTTTATATTTTCAAGATCTTTCGGAAACTGAAAACTAGAAGGTTCTAGGAGGCGTGGTTCTCGAGACATTGCCAGCCAAAGTGGAATTACTTCATTTTTAATTTATTAAGTTTGAAAATCAAAAAAGTGTTCGGATGGCGATATTTCCGTAACCAAGCCTCGCAGGAGGTTGCGGTTTGCACTGCTGAGTAGGAAATAAATAGCCCTTATCGAAAAAAATAAAAAGTTTGCACTAGCGGCAAAAACAGACCAACGCCCACGGTGTTTATCGAACAATTCTAAACGCACCTTAAAAAAAGCCTTTTTCAGTCTTCAAACGCGATTTTCAGATGAACCAAGCGGCCAAGCGAAACAAAAATGTTCAAATAGTAATCTGGAGAATTCCACCTTTCCATCGAGGTATCACACGGCCAAAACAAACAACTTTCAAAAAATCCGATTTTTGTCTGTAATTTAACCGAAATGTTGTGTCAACTACGAAATCTTTAAACTCGATTTGCGGCTAAACTAAAAGCTCTATCAACTTCAAAAAAGCATATTCGTGATCTGGGGGTCAAAACCTTTCAAACGAGGTATCGCACGATGAGAAATTTAAAAATATTTTTTTCCCATATAAAGTTCGAACCCTAAAAAATTTGCTTGGATAGCAATATTTCGGCAACTGAAAATCGTAAGGGGCTGCGGTTTTCAAAATTGCGTTTTATATTTTCAAGATCTTTCGGAAACTGAAAACTAGAAGGTTCTAGGAGGCGTGGTTCTCGAGACATTGCCAGCCAAAGTGGAATTACTTCATTTTTAATTTATTAAGTTTGAAAATCAAAAAAGTGTTCGGATGGCGATATTTCCGTAACCAAGCCTCGCAGGAGGTTGCGGTTTGCACTGCTGAATAGGAAATAAATAGCCCTTATCGAAAAAAATAAAAATTTTGCACTAGCGACAAAAACAGACCAACGCCCACGGTGTTTATCGAACAATTCTAAACGCACCTTAAAAAAAGCCTTTTTCAGTCTTCAAACGCGATTTTCAGATGGACCAAGCGGCCGAGCGAAACAAAAATGTTCAAATAGTAATCTGGAGAATTCCACCTTTCCATCGAGGTATCACACGGCCAAAACAAACAACTTTCAAAAAATCCGATTTTTGTCTGTAATTTAACCGAATTGTTGTGTCAACTACGAAATCTTTAAACTCGATTTGCGGCTAAACTAAAAGCTCTATCAACTTCAAAAAAGCATATTCGTGATCTGGGGGTCAAAACCTTTCAAACGAGGTATCGCACGATGAGAAATTTAAAAATATTTTTTTCCCATATAAAGTTCGAACCCTAAAAAATTTGCTTGGATAGCAATATTTCGGCAACTGAAAATCGTAAGGGGCTGCGGTTTTCAAAATTGCGTTTTATATTTTCAAGATCTTTCGGAAACTGAAAACTAGAAGGTTCTAGGAGGCGTGGTTCTCGAGACATTGCCAGCCAAAGTGGAATTACTTCATTTTAATTTATTAAGTTTGAAAATCAAAAAAGTGTTCGGATGGCGATATTTCCGTAACCAAGCCTCGCAGGAGGTTGCGGTTTGCACTGCTGAATAGGAAATAAATAGCCCTTATCGAAAAAAATAAAAATTTTGCACTAGCGACAAAAACAGACCAACGCCCACGGTGTTTATCGAACAATTCTAAACGCACCTTAAAAAAAGCCTTTTTCAGTCTTCAAACGCGATTTTCAGATGAACCAAGCGGCCGAGCGAAACAAAAATGTTCAAATAGTAATCTGGAGAATTCCACCTTTCCATCGAGGTATCACACGGCCAAAACAAACAACTTTCAAAAAATCCGATTTTTGTCTGTAATTTAACCGAATTGTTGTGTCAACTACGAAATCTTTAAACTCGATTTGCGGCTAAACTAAAAGCTCTATCAACTTCAAAAAAGCATATTCGTGATCTGGGGGTCAAAACCTTTCAAACGAGGTATCGCACGATGAGAAATTTAAAAATATTTTTTTCCCATATAAAGTTCGAACCCTAAAAAATTTGCTTGGATAGCAATATTTCGGCAACTGAAAATCGTAAGGGGCTGCGGTTTTCAAAATTGCGTTTTATATTTTCAAGATCTTTCGGAAACTGAAAACTAGAAGGTTCTAGGAGGCGTGGTTCTCGAGACATTGCCAGCCAAAGTGGAATTACTTCATTTTTAATTTATATTAAGTTTGAAAATCAAAAAAGTGTTCGGATGGCGATATTTCCGTAACCAAGCCTCGCAGGAGGTTGCGGTTTGCACTGCTGAATAGGAAATAAATAGCCCTTATCGAAAAAAATAAAAATTTTGCACTAGCGGCAAAAACAGACCAACGCCCACGGTGTTTATCGAACAATTCTAAACGCACCTTAAAAAAAGCCTTTTTCAGTCTTCAAACGCGATTTTCAGAAGAACCAAGCGGCCGAGCGAAACAAAAATGTTCAAATAGTAATCTGGAGAATTCCACCTTTCCATCGAGGTATCACACGGCCAAAACAAACAACTTTCAAAAAATCCGATTTTTGTCTGTAATTTAACCGAATTGTTGTGTCAACTACGAAATCTTTAAACTCGATTTGCGGCTAAACTAAAAGCTCTATCAACTTCAAAAAAGCATATTCGTGATCTGGGGGTCAAAACCTTTCAAACGAGGTATCGCACGATGAGAAATTTAAAAATATTTTTTTCCCATATAAAGTTCGAACCCTAAAAAATTTGCTTGGATAGCAATATTTCGGCAACTGAAAATCGTAAGGGGCTGCGGTTTTCAAAATTGCGTTTTATATTTTCAAGATCTTTCGGAAACTGAAAACTAGAAGGTTCTAGGAGGCGTGGTTCTCGAGACATTGCCAGCCAAAGTGGAATTACTTCATTTTTAATTTATTAAGTTTGAAAATCAAAAAAGTGTTCGGATGGCGATATTTCCGTAACCAAGCCTCGCAGGAGGTTGCGGTTTGCACTGCTGAATAGGAAATAAATAGCCCTTATCGAAAAAAATAAAAATTTTGCACTAGCGACAAAAACAGACCAACGCCCACGGTGTTTATCGAACAATTCTAAACGCACCTTAAAAAAAGCCTTTTTCAGTCTTCAAACGCGATTTTCAGAAGAACCAAGCGGCCGAGCGAAACAAAAATGTTCAAATAGTAATCTGGAGAATTCCACCTTTCCATCGAGGTATCACACGGCCAAAACAAACAACTTTCAAAAAATCCGATTTTTGTCTGTAATTTAACCGAATTGTTGTGTCAACTACGAAATCTTTAAACTCGATTTGCGGCTAAACTAAAAGCTCTATCAACTTCAAAAAAGCATATTCGTGATCTGGGGGTCAAAACCTTTCAAACGAGGTATCGCACGATGAGAAATTTAAAAATATTTTTTTCCCATATAAAGTTCGAACCCTAAAAAATTTGCTTGGATAGCAATATTTCGGCAACTGCAAATCGTAAGGGGCTGCGGTTTTCAAAATTGCGTTTTATATTTTCAAGATCTTTCGGAAACTGAAAACTAGAAGGTTCTAGGAGGCGTGGTTCTCGAGACATTGCCAGCCAAAGTGGAATTACTTCATTTTTAATTTATTAAGTTTGAAAATCAAAAAAGTGTTCGGATGGCGATATTTCCGTAACGAAGCCTCGCAGGAGGTTGCGGTTTGCACTGCTGAATAGGAAATAAATAGCCCTTATCGAAAAAAATAAAAATTTTGCACTAGCGACAAAAACAGACCAACGCCCACGGTGTTTATCGAACAATTCTAAACGCACCTTAAAAAAAGCCTTTTTCAGTCTTCAAACGCGATTTTCAGATGGACCAAGCGGCCGAGCGAAACAAAAATGTTCAAATAGTAATCTGGAGAATTCCACCTTTCCATCGAGGTATCACACGGCCAAAACAAACAACTTTCAAAAAATCCGATTTTTGTCTGTAATTTAACCGAATTGTTGTGTCAACTACGAAATCTTTAAACTCGATTTGCGGCTAAACTAAAAGCTCTATCAACTTCAAAAAAGCATATTCGTGATCTGGGGGTCAAAACCTTTCAAACGAGGTATCGCACGATGAGAAATTTAAAAATATTTTTTTCCCATATAAAGTTCGAACCCTAAAAAATTTGCTTGGATAGCAATATTTCGGCAACTGAAAATCGTAAGGGGCTGCGGTTTTCAAAATTGCGTTTTATATTTTCAAGATCTTTCGGAAACTGAAAACTAGAAGGTTCTAGGAGGCGTGGTTCTCGAGACATTGCCAGCCAAAGTGGAATTACTTCATTTTTAATTTATTAAGTTTGAAAATCAAAAAAGTGTTCGGATGGCGATATTTCCGTAACCAAGCCTCGCAGGAGGTTGCGGTTTGCACTGCTGAATAGGAAATAAATAGCCCTTATCGAAAAAAATAAAAATTTTGCACTAGCGACAAAAACAGACCAACGCCCACGGTGTTTATCGAACAATTCTAAACGCACCTTAAAAAAAGCCTTTTTCAGTCTTCAAACGCGATTTTCAGATGAACCAAGCGGCCGAGCGAAACAAAAATGTTCAAATAGTAATCTGGAGAATTCCACCTTTCCATCGAGGTATCACACGGCCAAAACAAACAACTTTCAAAAAATCCGATTTTTGTCTGTAATTTAACCGAATTGTTGTGTCAACTACGAAATCTTTAAACTCGATTTGCGGCTAAACTAAAAGCTCTATCAACTTCAAAAAAGCATATTCGTGATCTGGGGGTCAAAACCTTTCAAACGAGGTATCGCACGATGAGAAATTTAAAAATATTTTTTTCCCATATAAAGTTCGAACCCTAAAAAATTTGCTTGGATAGCAATATTTCGGCAACTGAAAATCGTAAGGGGCTGCGGTTTTCAAAATTGCGTTTTATATTTTCAAGATCTTTCGGAAATTGAAAACTAGAAGGTTCTAGGAGGCGTGGTTCTCGAGACATTGCCAGCCAAAGTGGAATTACTTCATTTTTAATTTATTAAGTTTGAAAATCAAAAAAGTGTTCGGATGGCGATATTTCCGTAACCAAGCCTCGCAGGAGGTTGCGGTTTGCACTGCTGAATAGGAAATAAATAGCCCTTATCGAAAAAAATAAAAATTTTGCACTAGCGACAAAAACAGACCAACGCCCACGGTGTTTATCGAACAATTCTAAACGCACCTTAAAAAAAGCCTTTTTCAGTCTTCAAACGCGATTTTCAGATGAACCAAGCGGCCGAGCGAAACAAAAATGTTCAAATAGTAATCTGGAGAATTCCACCTTTCCATCGAGGTATCACACGGCCAAAACAAACAACTTTCAAAAAATCCGATTTTTGTCTGTAATTTAACCGAATTGTTGTGTCAACTACGAAATCTTTAAACTCGATTTGCGGCTAAACTAAAAGCTCTATCAACTTCAAAAAAGCATATTCGTGATCTGGGGGTCAAAACCTTTCAAACGAGGTATCGCACGATGAGAAATTTAAAAATATTTTTTTCCCATATAAAGTTCGAACCCTAAAAAATTTGCTTGGATAGCAATATTTCGGCAACTGAAAATCGTAAGGGGCTGCGGTTTTCAAAATTGCGTTTTATATTTTCAAGATCTTTCGGAAATTGAAAACTAGAAGGTTCTAGGAGGCGTGGTTCTCGAGACATTGCCAGCCAAAGTGGAATTACTTCATTTTTAATTTATTAAGTTTGAAAATCAAAAAAGTGTTCGGATGGCGATATTTCCGTAACCAAGCCTCGCAGGAGGTTGCGGTTTGCACTGCTGAATAGGAAATAAATAGCCCTTATCGAAAAAAATAAAAATTTTGCACTAGCGGCAAAAACAGACCAACGCCCACGGTGTTTATCGAACAATTCTAAACGCACCTTAAAAAAAGCCTTTTTCAGTCTTCAAACGCGATTTTCAGAAGAACCAAGCGGCCGAGCGAAACAAAAATGTTCAAATAGTAATCTGGAGAATTCCACCTTTCCATCGAGGTATCACACGGCCAAAACAAACAACTTTCAAAAAATCCGATTTTTGTCTGTAATTTAACCGAATTGTTGTGTCAACTACGAAATCTTTAAACTCGATTTGCGGCTAAACTAAAAGCTCTATCAACTTCAAAAAAGCATATTCGTGATCTGGGGGTCAAAACCTTTCAAACGAGGTATCGCACGATGAGAAATTTAAAAATATTTTTTTCCCATATAAAGTTCGAACCCTAAAAAATTTGCTTAGATAGCAGTATTTCGGCAACTGAAAATCGTAAGGGGCTGCGGTTTTCAAAATTGCGTTTTATATTTTCAAGATCTTTCGGAAACTGAAAACTAGAAGGTTCTAGGAGGCGTGGTTCTCGAGACATTGCCAGCCAAAGTGGAATTACTTCATTTTTAATTTATTAAGTTTGAAAATCAAAAAAGTGTTCGGATGGCGATATTTCCGTAACCAAGCCTCGCAGGAGGTTGCGGTTTGCACTGCTGAATAGGAAATAAATAGCCCTTATCGAAAAAAATAAAAATTTTGCACTAGCGACAAAAACAGACCAACGCCCACGGTGTTTATCGAACAATTCTAAACGCACCTTAAAAAAAGCCTTTTTCAGTCTTCAAACGCGATTTTCAGATGGACCAAGCGGCCGAGCGAAACAAAAATGTTCAAATAGTAATCTGGAGAATTCCACCTTTCCATCGAGGTATCACACGGCCAAAACAAACAACTTTCAAAAAATCCGATTTTTGTCTGTAATTTAACCGAATTGTTGTGTCAACTACGAAATCTTTAAACTCGATTTGCGGCTAAACTAAAAGCTCTATCAACTTCAAAAAAGCATATTCGTGATCTGGGGGTCAAAACCTTTCAAACGAGGTATCGCACGATGAGAAATTTAAAAATATTTTTTTCCCATATAAAGTTCGAACCCTAAAAAATTTGCTTGGATAGCAATATTTCGGCAACTGAAAATCGTAAGGGGCTGCGGTTTTCAAAATTGCGTTTTATATTTTCAAGATCTTTCGGAAATTGAAAACTAGAAGGTTCTAGGAGGCGTGGTTCTCGAGACATTGCCAGCCAAAGTGTAATTACTTCATTTTTAATTTATTAAGTTTGAAAATCAAAAAAGTGTTCGGATGGCGATATTTCCGTAACCAAGCCTCGCAGGAGGTTGCGGTTTGCACTGCTGAATAGGAAATAAATAGCCCTTTTCGAAAAAAATAAAAATTTTGCACTAGCGGCAAAAACAGACCAACGCCCACGGTGTTTATCGAACAATTCTAAACGCACCTTAAAAAAAGCCTTTTTCAGTCTTCAAACGCGATTTTCAGATGAACCAAGCGGCCGAGCGAAACAAAAATGTTCAAATAGTAATCTGGAGAATTCCACCTTTCCATCGAGGTATCACACGGCCAAAACAAACAACTTTCAAAAAATCCGATTTTTGTCTGTAATTTAACCGAATTGTTGTGTCAACTACGAAATCTTTAAACTCGATTTGCGGCTAAACTAAAAGCTCTATCAACTTCAAAAAAGCATATTCGTGATCTGGGGGTCAAAACCTTTCAAACGAGGTATCGCACGATGAGAAATTTAAAAATATTTTTTTCCCATATAAAGTTCGAACCCTAAAAAATTTGCTTGGATAGCAATATTTCGGCAACTGAAAATCGTAAGGGGCTGCGGTTTTCAAAATTGCGTTTTATATTTTCAAGATCTTTCGGAAACTGAAAACTAGAAGGTTCTAGGAGGCGTGGTTCTCGAGACATTGCCAGCCAAAGTGGAATTACTTCATTTTTAATTTATTAAGTTTGAAAATCAAAAAAGTGTTCGGATGGCGATATTTCCGTAACCAAGCCTCGCAGGAGGTTGCGGTTTGCACTGCTGAATAGGAAATAAATAGCCCTTATCGAAAAAAATAAAAATTTTGCACTAGCGACAAAAACAGACCAACGCCCACGGTGTTTATCGAACAATTCTAAACGCACCTTAAAAAAAGCCTTTTTCAGTCTTCAAACGCGATTTTCAGATGAACCAAGCGGCCGAGCGAAACAAAAATGTTCAAATAGTAATCTGGAGAATTCCACCTTTCCATCGAGGTATCACACGGCCAAAACAAACAACTTTCAAAAAATCCGATTTTTGTCTGTAATTTAACCGAATTGTTGTGTCAACTACGAAATCTTTAAACTCGATTTGCGGCTAAACTAAAAGCTCTATCAACTTCAAAAAAGCATATTCGTGATCTGGGGGTCAAAACCTTTCAAACGAGGTATCGCACGATGAGAAATTTAAAAATATTTTTTTCCCATATAAAGTTCGAACCCTAAAAAATTTGCTTGGATAGCAATATTTCGGCAACTGAAAATCGTAAGGGGCTGCGGTTTTCAAAATTGCGTTTTATATTTTCAAGATCTTTCGGAAACTGAAAACTAGAAGGTTCTAGGAGGCGTGGTTCTCGAGACATTGCCAGCCAAAGTGGAATTACTTCATTTTTAATTTATTAAGTTTGAAAATCAAAAAAGTGTTCGGATGGCGATATTTCCGTAACCAAGCCTCGCAGGAGGTTGCGGTTTGCACTGCTGAATAGGAAATAAATAGTCCTTATCGAAAAAAATAAAAATTTTGCACTAGCGGCAAAAACAGACCAACGCCCACGGTGTTTATCGAACAATTCTAAACGCACCTTAAAAAAAGCCTTTTTCAGTCTTCAAACGCGATTTTCAGATGAACCAAGCGGCCGAGCGAAACAAAAATGTTCAAATAGTAATCTGGAGAATTCCACCTTTCCATCGAGGTATCACACGGCCAAAACAAACAACTTTCAAAAAATCCGATTTTTGTCTGTAATTTAACCGAATTGTTGTGTCAACTACGAAATCTTTAAACTCGATTTGCGGCTAAACTAAAAGCTCTATCAACTTCAAAAAAGCATATTCGTGATCTGGGGGTTAAAACCTTTCAAACGAGGTATCGCACGATGAGAAATTTAAAAATATTTTTTTCCCATATAAAGTTCGAACCCTAAAAAATTTGCTTGGATAGCAATATTTCGGCAACTGAAAATCGTAAGGGGCTGCGGTTTTCAAAATTGCGTTTTATATTTTCAAGATCTTTCGGAAACTGAAAACTAGAAGGTTCTAGGAGGCGTGGTTCTCGAGACATTGCCAGCCAAAGTGGAATTACTTCATTTTTAATTTATTAAGTTTGAAAATCAAAAAAGTGTTCGGATGGCGATATTTCCGTAACCAAGCCTCGCAGGAGGTTGCGGTTTGCACTGCTGAATAGGAAATAAATAGCCCTTATCGAAAAAAATAAAAATTTTGCACTAGCGGCAAAAACAGACCAACGCCCACGGTGTTTATCGAACAATTCTAAACGCACCTTAAAAAAAGCCTTTTTCAGTCTTCAAACGCGATTTTCAGAAGAACCAAGCGGCCGAGCGAAACAAAAATGTTCAAATAGTAATCTGGAGAATTCCACCTTTCCATCGAGGTATCACACGGCCAAAACAAACAACTTTCAAAAAATCCGATTTTTGTCTGTAATTTAACCGAATTGTTGTGTCAACTACGAAATCTTTAAACTCGATTTGCGGCTAAACTAAAAGCTCTATCAACTTCAAAAAAGCATATTCGTGATCTGGGGGTCAAAACCTTTCAAACGAGGTATCGCACGATGAGAAATTTAAAAATATTTTTTTCCCATATAAAGTTCGAACCCTAAAAAATTTGCTTGGATAGCAATATTTCGGCAACTGAAAATCGTAAGGGGCTGCGGTTTTCAAAATTGCGTTTTATATTTTCAAGATCTTTCGGAAACTGAAAACTAGAAGGTTCTAGGAGGCGTGGTTCTCGAGACATTGCCAGCCAAAGTGGAATTACTTCATTTTTAATTTATTAAGTTTGAAAATCAAAAAAGTGTTCGGATGGCGATATTTCCGTAACCAAGCCTCGCAGGAGGTTGCGGTTTGCACTGCTGAATAGGAAATAAATAGCCCTTATCGAAAAAAATAAAAATTTTGCACTAGCGACAAAAACAGACCAACGCCCACGGTGTTTATCGAACAATTCTAAACGCACCTTAAAAAAAGCCTTTTTCAGTCTTCAAACGCGATTTTCAGATGGACCAAGCGGCCGAGCGAAACAAAAATGTTCAAATAGTAATCTGGAGAATTCCACCTTTCCATCGAGGTATCACACGGCCAAAACAAACAACTTTCAAAAAATCCGATTTTTGTCTGTAATTTAACCGAATTGTTGTGTCAACTACGAAATCTTTAAACTCGATTTGCGGCTAAACTAAAAGCTCTATCAACTTCAAAAAAGCATATTCGTGATCTGGGGGTCAAAACCTTTCAAACGAGGTATCGCACGATGAGAAATTTAAAAATATTTTTTTCCCATATAAAGTTCGAACCCTAAAAAATTTGCTTAGATAGCAGTATTTCGGCAACTGAAAATCGTAAGGGGCTGCGGTTTTCAAAATTGCGTTTTATATTTTCAAGATCTTTCGGAAACTGAAAACTAGAAGGTTCTAGGAGGCGTGGTTCTCGAGACATTGCCAGCCAAAGTGTAATTACTTCATTTTTAATTTATTAAGTTTGAAAATCAAAAAAGTGTTCGGATGGCGATATTTCCGTAACCAAGCCTCGCAGGAGGTTGCGGTTTGCACTGCTGAATAGGAAATAAATAGCCCTTTTCGAAAAAAATAAAAATTTTGCACTAGCGGCAAAAACAGACCAACGCCCACGGTGTTTATCGAACAATTCTAAACGCACCTTAAAAAAAGCCTTTTTCAGTCTTCAAACGCGATTTTCAGATGAACCAAGCGGCCGAGCGAAACAAAAATGTTCAAATAGTAATCTGGAGAATTCCACCTTTCCATCGAGGTATCACACGGCCAAAACAAACAACTTTCAAAAAATCCGATTTTTGTCTGTAATTTAACCGAATTGTTGTGTCAACTACGAAATCTTTAAACTCGATTTGCGGCTAAACTAAAAGCTCTATCAACTTCAAAAAAGCATATTCGTGATCTGGGGGTCAAAACCTTTCAAACGAGGTATCGCACGATGAGAAATTTAAAAATATTTTTTTCCCATATAAAGTTCGAACCCTAAAAAATTTGCTTGGATAGCAATATTTCGGCAACTGAAAATCGTAAGGGGCTGCGGTTTTCAAAATTGCGTTTTATATTTTCAAGATCTTTCGGAAACTGAAAACTAGAAGGTTCTAGGAGGCGTGGTTCTCGAGACATTGCCAGCCAAAGTGGAATTACTTCATTTTTAATTTATTAAGTTTGAAAATCAAAAAAGTGTTCGGATGGCGATATTTCCGTAACCAAGCCTCGCAGGAGGTTGCGGTTTGCACTGCTGAATAGGAAATAAATAGCCCTTATCGAAAAAAATAAAAATTTTGCACTAGCGACAAAAACAGACCAACGCCCACGGTGTTTATCGAACAATTCTAAACGCACCTTAAAAAAAGCCTTTTTCAGTCTTCAAACGCGATTTTCAGATGAACCAAGCGGCCGAGCGAAACAAAAATGTTCAAATAGTAATCTGGAGAATTCCACCTTTCCATCGAGGTATCACACGGCCAAAACAAACAACTTTCAAAAAATCCGATTTTTGTCTGTAATTTAACCGAATTGTTGTGTCAACTACGAAATCTTTAAACTCGATTTGCGGCTAAACTAAAAGCTCTATCAACTTCAAAAAAGCATATTCGTGATCTGGGGGTCAAAACCTTTCAAACGAGGTATCGCACGATGAGAAATTTAAAAATATTTTTTTCCCATATAAAGTTCGAACCCTAAAAAATTTGCTTGGATAGCAATATTTCGGCAACTGAAAATCGTAAGGGGCTGCGGTTTTCAAAATTGCGTTTTATATTTTCAAGATCTTTCGGAAACTGAAAACTAGAAGGTTCTAGGAGGCGTGGTTCTCGAGACATTGCCAGCCAAAGTGGAATTACTTCATTTTTAATTTATTAAGTTTGAAAATCAAAAAAGTGTTCGGATGGCGATATTTCCGTAACCAAGCCTCGCAGGAGGTTGCGGTTTGCACTGCTGAATAGGAAATAAATAGCCCTTATCGAAAAAAATAAAAATTTTGCACTAGCGACAAAAACAGACCAACGCCCACGGTGTTTATCGAACAATTCTAAACGCACCTTAAAAAAAGCCTTTTTCAGTCTTCAAACGCGATTTTCAGATGGACCAAGCGGCCGAGCGAAACAAAAATGTTCAAATAGTAATCTGGAGAATTCCACCTTTCCATCGAGGTATCACACGGCCAAAACAAACAACTTTCAAAAAATCCGATTTTTGTCTGTAATTTAACCGAATTGTTGTGTCAACTACGAAATCTTTAAACTCGATTTGCGGCTAAACTAAAAGCTCTATCAACTTCAAAAAAGCATATTCGTGATCTGGGGGTCAAAACCTTTCAAACGAGGTATCGCACGATGAGAAATTTAAAAATATTTTTTTCCCATATAAAGTTCGAACCCTAAAAAATTTGCTTGGATAGCAATATTTCGGCAACTGAAAATCGTAAGGGGCTGCGGTTTTCAAAATTGCGTTTTATATTTTCAAGATCTTTCGGAAACTGAAAACTAGAAGGTTCTAGGAGGCGTGGTTCTCGAGACATTGCCAGCCAAAGTGTAATTACTTCATTTTTAATTTATTAAGTTTGAAAATCAAAAAAGTGTTCGGATGGCGATATTTCCGTAACCAAGCCTCGCAGGAGGTTGCGGTTTGCACTGCTGAATAGGAAATAAATAGCCCTGTTCGAAAAAAATAAAAATTTTGCACTAGCGGCAAAAACAGACCAACGCCCACGGTGTTTATCGAACAATTCTAAACGCACCTTAAAAAAAGCCTTTTTCAGTCTTCAAACGCGATTTTCAGATGAACCAAGCGGCCGAGCGAAACAAAAATGTTCAAATAGTAATCTGGAGAATTCCACCTTTCCATCGAGGTATCACACGGCCAAAACAAACAACTTTCAAAAAATCCGATTTTTGTCTGTAATTTAACCGAATTGTTGTGTCAACTACGAAATCTTTAAACTCGATTTGCGGCTAAACTAAAAGCTCTATCAACTTCAAAAAAGCATATTCGTGATCTGGGGGTCAAAACCTTTCAAACGAGGTATCGCACGATGAGAAATTTAAAAATATTTTTTTCCCATATAAAGTTCGAACCCTAAAAAATTTGCTTGGATAGCAATATTTCGGCAACTGAAAATCGTAAGGGGCTGCGGTTTTCAAAATTGCGTTTTATATTTTCAAGATCTTTCGGAAACTGAAAACTAGAAGGTTCTAGGAGGCGTGGTTCTCGAGACATTGCCAGCCAAAGTGGAATTACTTCATTTTTAATTTATTAAGTTTGAAAATCAAAAAAGTGTTCGGATGGCGATATTTCCGTAACCAAGCCTCGCAGGAGGTTGCGGTTTGCACTGCTGAATAGGAAATAAATAGCCCTTATCGAAAAAAATAAAAATTTTGCACTAGCGACAAAAACAGACCAACGCCCACGGTGTTTATCGAACAATTCTAAACGCACCTTAAAAAAAGCCTTTTTCAGTCTTCAAACGCGATTTTCAGATGAACCAAGCGGCCGAGCGAAACAAAAATGTTCAAATAGTAATCTGGAGAATTCCACCTTTCCATCGAGGTATCACACGGCCAAAACAAACAACTTTCAAAAAATCCGATTTTTGTCTGTAATTTAACCGAATTGTTGTGTCAACTACGAAATCTTTAAACTCGATTTGCGGCTAAACTAAAAGCTCTATCAACTTCAAAAAAGCATATTCGTGATCTGGGGGTCAAAACCTTTCAAACGAGGTATCGCACGATGAGAAATTTAAAAATATTTTTTTCCCATATAAAGTTCGAACCCTAAAAAATTTGCTTGGATAGCAATATTTCGGCAACTGAAAATCGTAAGGGGCTGCGGTTTTCAAAATTGCGTTTTATATTTTCAAGATCTTTCGGAAACTGAAAACTAGAAGGTTCTAGGAGGCGTGGTTCTCGAGACATTGCCAGCCAAAGTGGAATTACTTCATTTTTAATTTATTAAGTTTGAAAATCAAAAAAGTGTTCGGATGGCGATATTTCCGTAACCAAGCCTCGCAGGAGGTTGCGGTTTGCACTGCTGAATAGGAAATAAATAGCCCTTATCGAAAAAAATAAAAATTTTGCACTAGCGGCAAAAACAGACCAACGCCCACGGTGTTTATCGAACAATTCTAAACGCACCTTAAAAAAAGCCTTTTTCAGTCTTCAAACGCGATTTTCAGAAGAACCAAGCGGCCGAGCGAAACAAAAATGTTCAAATAGTAATCTGGAGAATTCCACCTTTCCATCGAGGTATCACACGGCCAAAACAAACAACTTTCAAAAAATCCGATTTTTGTCTGTAATTTAACCGAATTGTTGTGTCAACTACGAAATCTTTAAACTCGATTTGCGGCTAAACTAAAAGCTCTATCAACTTCAAAAAAGCATATTCGTGATCTGGGGGTCAAAACCTTTCAAACGAGGTATCGCACGATGAGAAATTTAAAAATATTTTTTTCCCATATAAAGTTCGAACCCTAAAAAATTTGCTTGGATAGCAATATTTCGGCAACTGAAAATCGTAAGGGGCTGCGGTTTTCAAAATTGCGTTTTATATTTTCAAGATCTTTCGGAAACTGAAAACTAGAAGGTTCTAGGAGGCGTGGTTCTCGAGACATTGCCAGCCAAAGTGGAATTACTTCATTTTTAATTTATTAAGTTTGAAAATCAAAAAAGTGTTCGGATGGCGATATTTCCGTAACCAAGCCTCGCAGGAGGTTGCGGTTTGCACTGCTGAATAGGAAATAAATAGCCCTTATCGAAAAAAATAAAAATTTTGCACTAGCGACAAAAACAGACCAACGCCCACGGTGTTTATCGAACAATTCTAAACGCACCTTAAAAAAAGCCTTTTTCAGTCTTCAAACGCGATTTTCAGATGGACCAAGCGGCCGAGCGAAACAAAAATGTTCAAATAGTAATCTGGAGAATTCCACCTTTCCATCGAGGTATCACACGGCCAAAACAAACAACTTTCAAAAAATCCGATTTTTGTCTGTAATTTAACCGAATTGTTGTGTCAACTACGAAATCTTTAAACTCGATTTGCGGCTAAACTAAAAGCTCTATCAACTTCAAAAAAGCATATTCGTGATCTGGGGGTCAAAACCTTTCAAACGAGGTATCGCACGATGAGAAATTTAAAAATATTTTTTTCCCATATAAAGTTCGAACCCTAAAAAATTTGCTTGGATAGCAATATTTCGGCAACTGAAAATCGTAAGGGGCTGCGGTTTTCAAAATTGCGTTTTATATTTTCAAGATCTTTCGGAAACTGAAAACTAGAAGGTTCTAGGAGGCGTGGTTCTCGAGACATTGCCAGCCAAAGTGGAATTACTTCATTTTTAATTTATTAAGTTTGAAAATCAAAAAAGTGTTCGGATGGCGATATTTCCGTAACCAAGCCTCGCAGGAGGTTGCGGTTTGCACTGCTGAATAGGAAATAAATAGCCCTTATCGAAAAAAATAAAAATTTTGCACTAGCGACAAAAACAGACCAACGCCCACGGTGTTTATCGAACAATTCTAAACGCACCTTAAAAAAAGCCTTTTTCAGTCTTCAAACGCGATTTTCAGATGAACCAAGCGGCCGAGCGAAACAAAAATGTTCAAATAGTAATCTGGAGAATTCCACCTTTCCATCGAGGTATCACACGGCCAAAACAAACAACTTTCAAAAAATCCGATTTTTGTCTGTAATTTAACCGAATTGTTGTGTCAACTACGAAATCTTTAAACTCGATTTGCGGCTAAACTAAAAGCTCTATCAACTTCAAAAAAGCATATTCGTGATCTGGGGGTCAAAACCTTTCAAACGAGGTATCGCACGATGAGAAATTTAAAAATATTTTTTTCCCATATAAAGTTCGAACCCTAAAAAATTTGTTTGGATAGCAATATTTCGGCAACTGAAAATCGTAAGGGGCTGCGGTTTTCAAAATTGCGTTTTATATTTTCAAGATCTTTCGGAAACTGAAAACTAGAAGGTTCTAGGAGGCGTGGTTCTCGAGACATTGCCAGCCAAAGTGTAATTACTTCATTTTTAATTTATTAAGTTTGAAAATCAAAAAAGTGTTCGGATGGCGATATTTCCGTAACCAAGCCTCGCAGGAGGTTGCGGTTTGCACTGCTGAATAGGAAATAAATAGCCCTTTTCGAAAAAAATAAAAATTTTGCACTAGCGGCAAAAACAGACCAACGCCCACGGTGTTTATCGAACAATTCTAAACGCACCTTAAAAAAAGCCTTTTTCAGTCTTCAAACGCGATTTTCAGATGAACCAAGCGGCCGAGCGAAACAAAAATGTTCAAATAGTAATCTGGAGAATTCCACCTTTCCATCGAGGTATCACACGGCCAAAACAAACAACTTTCAAAAAATCCGATTTTTGTCTGTAATTTAACCGAATTGTTGTGTCAACTACGAAATCTTTAAACTCGATTTGCGGCTAAACTAAAAGCTCTATCAACTTCAAAAAAGCATATTCGTGATCTGGGGGTCAAAACCTTTCAAACGAGGTATCGCACGATGAGAAATTTAAAAATATTTTTTTCCCATATAAAGTTCGAACCCTAAAAAATTTGCTTGGATAGCAATATTTCGGCAACTGAAAATCGTAAGGGGCTGCGGTTTTCAAAATTGCGTTTTATATTTTCAAGATCTTTCGGAAACTGAAAACTAGAAGGTTCTAGGAGGCGTGGTTCTCGAGACATTGCCAGCCAAAGTGGAATTACTTCATTTTTAATTTATTAAGTTTGAAAATCAAAAAAGTGTTCGGATGGCGATATTTCCGTAACCAAGCCTCGCAGGAGGTTGCGGTTTGCACTGCTGAATAGGAAATAAATAGTCCTTATCGAAAAAAATAAAAATTTTGCACTAGCGACAAAAACAGACCAACGCCCACGGTGTTTATCGAACAATTCTAAACGCACCTTAAAAAAAGCCTTTTTCAGTCTTCAAACGCGATTTTCAGATGGACCAAGCGGCCGAGCGAAACAAAAATGTTCAAATAGTAATCTGGAGAATTCCACCTTTCCATCGAGGTATCACACGGCCAAAACAAACAACTTTCAAAAAATCCGATTTTTGTCTGTAATTTAACCGAATTGTTGTGTCAACTACGAAATCTTTAAACTCGATTTGCGGCTAAACTAAAAGCTCTATCAACTTCAAAAAAGCATATTCGTGATCTGGGGGTCAAAACCTTTCAAACGAGGTATCGCACGATGAGAAATTTAAAAATATTTTTTTCCCATATAAAGTTCGAACCCTAAAAAATTTGCTTGGATAGCAATATTTCGGCAACTGAAAATCGTAAGGGGCTGCGGTTTTCAAAATTGCGTTTTATATTTTCAAGATCTTTCGGAAACTGAAAACTAGAAGGTTCTAGGAGACGTGGTTCTCGAGACATTGCCAGCCAAAGTGGAATTACTTCATTTTTAATTTATTAAGTTTGAAAATCAAAAAAGTGTTCGGATGGCGATATTTCCGTAACCAAGCCTCGCAGGAGGTTGCGGTTTGCTGAATAGGAAATAAATAGCCCTTATCGAAAAAAATAAAAATTTTGCACTAGCGACAAAAACAGACCAACGCCCACGGTGTTTATCGAACAATTCTAAACGCACCTTAAAAAAAGCCTTTTTCAGTCTTCAAACGCGATTTTCAGATGAACCAAGCGGCCGAGCGAAACAAAAATGTTCAAATAGTAATCTGGAGAATTCCACCTTTCCATCGAGGTATCACACGGCCAAAACAAACAACTTTCAAAAAATCCGATTTTTGTCTGTAATTTAACCGAATTGTTGTGTCAACTACGAAATCTTTAAACTCGATTTGCGGCTAAACTAAAAGCTCTATCAACTTCAAAAAAGCATATTCGTGATCTGGGGGTCAAAACCTTTCAAACGAGGTATCGCACGATGAGAAATTTAAAAATATTTTTTTCCCATATAAAGTTCGAACCCTAAAAAATTTGCTTGGATAGCAATATTTCGGCAACTGAAAATCGTAAGGGGCTGCGGTTTTCAAAATTGCGTTTTATATTTTCAAGATCTTTCGGAAACTGAAAACTAGAAGGTTCTAGGAGGCGTGGTTCTCGAGACATTGCCAGCCAAAGTGGAATTACTTCATTTTTAATTTATTAAGTTTGAAAATCAAAAAAGTGTTCGGATGGCGATATTTCCGTAACCAAGCCTCGCAGGAGGTTGCGGTTTGCACTGCTGAATAGGAAATAAATAGCCCTTATCGAAAAAAATAAAAATTTTGCACTAGCGGCAAAAACAGACCAACGCCCACGGTGTTTATCGAACAATTCTAAACGCACCTTAAAAAAAGCCTTTTTCAGTCTTCAAACGCGATTTTCAGAAGAACCAAGCGGCCGAGCGAAACAAAAATGTTCAAATAGTAATCTGGAGAATTCCACCTTTCCATCGAGGTATCACACGGCCAAAACAAACAACTTTCAAAAAATCCGATTTTTGTCTGTAATTTAACCGAATTGTTGTGTCAACTACGAAATCTTTAAACTCGATTTGCGGCTAAACTAAAAGCTCTATCAACTTCAAAAAAAGCATATTCGTGATCTGGGGGTCAAAACCTTTCAAACGAGGTATCGCACGATGAGAAATTTAAAAATATTTTTTTTCCCATATAAAGTTCGAACCCTAAAAAATTTGCTTGGATAGCAATATTTCGGCAACTGAAAATCGTAAGGGGCTGCGGTTTTCAAAATTGCGTTTTATATTTTCAAGATCTTTCGGAAACTGAAAACTAGAAGGTTCTAGGAGGCGTGGTTCTCGAGACATTGCCAGCCAAAGTGTAATTACTTCATTTTTTAATTTATTAAGTTTGAAAATCAAAAAAAGTGTTCGGATGGCGATATTTCCGTAACCAAGCCTCGCAGGAGGTTGCGGTTTGCACTGCTGAATAGGAAATAAATAGCCCTTATCGAAAAAAATAAAAATTTTGCACTAGCGACAAAAACAGACCAACGCCCACGGTGTTTATCGAACAATTCTAAACGCACCTTAAAAAAAGCCTTTTTCAGTCTTCAAACGCGATTTTCAGATGAACCAAGCGGCCGAGCGAAACAAAAATGTTCAAATAGTAATCTGGAGAATTCCACCTTTCCATCGAGGTATCACACGGCCAAAAACAAACAACTTTCAAAAAATCCGATTTTTGTCTGTAATTTAACCGAATTGTTGTGTCAACTACGAAATCTTTAAACTCGATTTGCGGCTAAACTAAAAGCTCTATCAACTTCAAAAAAAGCATATTCGTGATCTGGGGGTCAAAACCTTTCAAACGAGGTATCGCACGATGAGAAATTTAAAAATATTTTTTTTCCCATATAAAGTTCGAACCCTAAAAAATTTGCTTGGATAGCAATATTTCGGCAACTGAAAATCGTAAGGGGCTGCGGTTTTCAAAATTGCGTTTTATATTTTCAAGATCTTTCGGAAACTGAAAACTAGAAGGTTCTAGGAGGCGTGGTTCTCGAGACATTGCCAGCCAAAGTGGAATTACTTCATTTTTAATTTATTAAGTTTGAAAATCAAAAAAGTGTTCGGATGGCGATATTTCCGTAACCAAGCCTCGCAGGAGGTTGCGGTTTGCACTGCTGAATAGGAAATAAATAGCCCTTATCGAAAAAAATAAAAATTTTGCACTAGCGGCAAAAACAGACCAACGCCCACGGTGTTTATCGAACAATTCTAAACGCACCTTAAAAAAAGCCTTTTTCAGTCTTCAAACGCGATTTTCAGAAGAACCAAGCGGCCGAGCGAAACAAAAATGTTCAAATAGTAATCTGGAGAATTCCACCTTTCCATCGAGGTATCACACGGCCCAAAACAAACAACTTTCAAAAAATCCGATTTTTGTCTGTAATTTAACCGAATTGTTGTGTCAACTACGAAATCTTTAAACTCGATTTGCGGCTAAACTAAAAGCTCTATCAACTTCAAAAAAGCATATTCGTGATCTGGGGGTCAAAACCTTTCAAACGAGGTATCGCACGATGAGAAATTTAAAAATATTTTTTTCCCATATAAAGTTCGAACCCTAAAAAAATTTGCTTGGATAGCAATATTTCGGCAACTGAAAATCGTAAGGGGCTGCGGTTTTCAAAATTGCGTTTTTATATTTTCAAGATCTTTCGGAAACTGAAAACTAGAAGGTTCTAGGAGGCGTGGTTCTCGAGACATTGCCAGCCAAAGTGGAATTACTTCATTTTTAATTTATTAAGTTTTGAAAATCAAAAAAGTGTTCGGATGGCGATATTTCCGTAACCAAGCCTCGCAGGAGGTTGCGGTTTGCACTGCTGAATAGGAAATAAATAGCCCTTATCGAAAAAAATAAAAAATTTTGCACTAGCGACAAAAACAGACCAACGCCCACGGTGTTTATCGAACAATTCTAAACGCACCTTAAAAAAAGCCTTTTTCAGTCTTCAAACGCGATTTTCAGATGGACCAAGCGGCCGAGCGAAACAAAAATGTTCAAATAGTAATCTGGAGAATTCCACCTTTCCATCGAGGTATCACACGGCCAAAACAAACAACTTTCAAAAAATCCGATTTTTGTCTGTAATTTAACCGAATTGTTTGTGTCAACTACGAAATCTTTAAACTCGATTTGCGGCTAAACTAAAAGCTCTATCAACTTCAAAAAAGCATATTCGTGATCTGGGGGTCAAAACCTTTCAAACGAGGTATCGCACGATGAGAAATTTAAAAATATTTTTTTTCCCATATAAAGTTCGAACCCTAAGCAATATTTCGGCAACTATAGCAATATTTCGGCAACTGAAAATCGTAAGGGGCTGCGGTTTTCAAAATTGCGTTTTATATTTTCAAGATCTTTCGGAAACTGAAAACTAGAAGGTTCTAGGAGGCGTGGTTCTCGAGACATTGCCAGCCAAAGTGGAATTACTTCATTTTTAATTTATTAAGTTTGAAAATCAAAAAAGTGTTCGGATGGCGATATTTCCGTAACCAAGCCTCGCAGGAGGTTGCGGTTTGCACTGCTGAATAGGAAATAAATAGCCCTTATCGAAAAAAATAAAAATTTTGCACTAGCGACAAAAACAGACCAACGCCCACGGTGTTTATCGAACAATTCTAAACGCACCTTAAAAAAAGCCTTTTTCAGTCTTCAAACGCGATTTTCAGATGAACCAAGCGGCCGAGCGAAACAAAAATGTTCAAATAGTAATCTGGAGAATTCCACCTTTCCATCGAGGTATCACACGGCCAAAACAAACAACTTTCAAAAAATCCGATTTTTGTCTGTAATTTAACCGAATTGTTGTGTCAACTACGAAATCTTTAAACTCGATTTGCGGCTAAACTAAAAGCTCTATCAACTTCAAAAAAGCATATTCGTGATCTGGGGGTCAAAACCTTTCAAACGAGGTATCGCACGATGAGAAATTTAAAAATATTTTTTTCCCATATAAAGTTCGAACCCTAAAAAATTTGTTTGGATAGCAATATTTCGGCAACTGAAAATCGTAAGGGGCTGCGGTTTTCAAATTGCGTTTTATATTTTCAAGATCTTTCGGAAACTGAAAACTAGAAGGTTCTAGGAGGCGTGGTTCTCGAGACATTGCCAGCCAAAGTGTAATTACTTCATTTTTAATTTATTAAGTTTGAAAATCAAAAAAGTGTTCGGATGGCGATATTTCCGTAACCAAGCCTCGCAGGAGGTTGCGGTTTGCACTGCTGAATAGGAAATAAATAGCCCTTTTCGAAAAAAATAAAAATTTTGCACTAGCGGCAAAAACAGACCAACGCCCACGGTGTTTATCGAACAATTCTAAACGCACCTTAAAAAAAGCCTTTTTCAGTCTTCAAACGCGATTTTCAGATGAACCAAGCGGCCGAGCGAAACAAAAATGTTCAAATAGTAATCTGGAGAATTCCACCTTTCCATCGAGGTATCACACGGCCAAAACAAACAACTTTCAAAAAATCCGATTTTTGTCTGTAATTTAACCGAATTGTTGTGTCAACTACGAAATCTTTAAACTCGATTTGCGGCTAAACTAAAAGCTCTATCAACTTCAAAAAAGCATATTCGTGATCTGGGGGTCAAAACCTTTCAAACGAGGTATCGCACGATGAGAAATTTAAAAATATTTTTTTCCCATATAAAGTTCGAACCCTAAAAAATTTGCTTGGATAGCAATATTTCGGCAACTGAAAATCGTAAGGGGCTGCGGTTTTCAAAATTGCGTTTTATATTTTCAAGATCTTTCGGAAACTGAAAACTAGAAGGTTCTAGGAGGCGTGGTTCTCGAGACATTGCCAGCCAAAGTGGAATTACTTCATTTTTAATTTATTAAGTTTGAAAATCAAAAAAGTGTTCGGATGGCGATATTTCCGTAACCAAGCCTCGCAGGAGGTTGCGGTTTGCACTGCTGAATAGGAAATAAATAGTCCTTATCGAAAAAAATAAAAATTTTGCACTAGCGACAAAAACAGACCAACGCCCACGGTGTTTATCGAACAATTCTAAACGCACCTTAAAAAAAGCCTTTTTCAGTCTTCAAACGCGATTTTCAGATGGACCAAGCGGCCGAGCGAAACAAAAATGTTCAAATAGTAATCTGGAGAATTCCACCTTTCCATCGAGGTATCACACGGCCAAAACAAACAACTTTCAAAAAATCCGATTTTTGTCTGTAATTTAACCGAATTGTTGTGTCAACTACGAAATCTTTAAACTCGATTTGCGGCTAAACTAAAAGCTCTATCAACTTCAAAAAAGCATATTCGTGATCTGGGGGTCAAAACCTTTCAAACGAGGTATCGCACGATGAGAAATTTAAAAATATTTTTTTCCCATATAAAGTTCGAACCCTAAAAAATTTGCTTGGATAGCAATATTTCGGCAACTGAAAATCGTAAGGGGCTGCGGTTTTCAAAATTGCGTTTTATATTTTCAAGATCTTTCGGAAACTGAAAACTAGAAGGTTCTAGGAGACGTGGTTCTCGAGACATTGCCAGCCAAAGTGGAATTACTTCATTTTTAATTTATTAAGTTTGAAAATCAAAAAAGTGTTCGGATGGCGATATTTCCGTAACCAAGCCTCGCAGGAGGTTGCGGTTTGCTGAATAGGAAATAAATAGCCCTTATCGAAAAAAATAAAAATTTTGCACTAGCGACAAAAACAGACCAACGCCCACGGTGTTTATCGAACAATTCTAAACGCACCTTAAAAAAAGCCTTTTTCAGTCTTCAAACGCGATTTTCAGATGAACCAAGCGGCCGAGCGAAACAAAAATGTTCAAATAGTAATCTGGAGAATTCCACCTTTCCATCGAGGTATCACACGGCCAAAACAAACAACTTTCAAAAAATCCGATTTTTGTCTGTAATTTAACCGAATTGTTGTGTCAACTACGAAATCTTTAAACTCGATTTGCGGCTAAACTAAAAGCTCTATCAACTTCAAAAAAGCATATTCGTGATCTGGGGGTCAAAACCTTTCAAACGAGGTATCGCACGATGAGAAATTTAAAAATATTTTTTTCCCATATAAAGTTCGAACCCTAAAAAATTTGCTTGGATAGCAATATTTCGGCAACTGAAAATCGTAAGGGGCTGCGGTTTTCAAAATTGCGTTTTATATTTTCAAGATCTTTCGGAAACTGAAAACTAGAAGGTTCTAGGAGGCGTGGTTCTCGAGACATTGCCAGCCAAAGTGGAATTACTTCATTTTTAATTTATTAAGTTTGAAAATCAAAAAAGTGTTCGGATGGCGATATTTCCGTAACCAAGCCTCGCAGGAGGTTGCGGTTTGCACTGCTGAATAGGAAATAAATAGCCCTTATCGAAAAAAATAAAAATTTTGCACTAGCGACAAAAACAGACCAACGCCCACGGTGTTTATCGAACAATTCTAAACGCACCTTAAAAAAAGCCTTTTTCAGTCTTCAAACGCGATGTTTCAGATGAACCAAGCGGCCGAGCGAAACAAAAATGTTCAAATAGTAATCTGGAGAATTCCACCTTTCCATCGAGGTATCACACGGCCAAAACAAACAACTTTCAAAAAATCCGATTTTTGTCTGTAATTTAACCGAATTGTTGTGTCAACTACGAAATCTTTAAACTCGATTTGCGGCTAAACTAAAAGCTCTATCAACTTCAAAAAAGCATATTCGTGATCTGGGGGTCAAAACCTTTCAAACGAGGTATCGCACGATGAGAAATTTAAAAATATTTTTTTCCCATATAAAGTTCGAACCCTAAAAAATTTGCTTGGATAGCAATATTTCGGCAACTGAAAATCGTAAGGGGCTGCGGTTTTCAAAATTGCGTTTTATATTTTCAAGATCTTTCGGAAACTGAAAACTAGAAGGTTCTAGGAGGCGTGGTTCTCGAGACATTGCCAGCCAAAGTGGAATTACTTCATTTTTAATTTATTAAGTTTGAAAATCAAAAAAGTGTTCGGATGGCGATATTTCCGTAACCAAGCCTCGCAGGAGGTTGCGGTTTGCACTGCTGAATAGGAAATAAATAGCCCTTATCGAAAAAAATAAAAATTTTGCACTAGCGGCAAAAACAGACCAACGCCCACGGTGTTTATCGAACAATTCTAAACGCACCTTAAAAAAAGCCTTTTTCAGTCTTCAAACGCGATTTTCAGAAGAACCAAGCGGCCGAGCGAAACAAAAATGTTCAAATAGTAATCTGGAGAATTCCACCTTTCCATCGAGGTATCACACGGCCAAAACAAACAACTTTCAAAAAATCCGATTTTTGTCTGTAATTTAACCGAATTGTTGTGTCAACTACGAAATCTTTAAACTCGATTTGCGGCTAAACTAAAAGCTCTATCAACTTCAAAAAAGCATATTCGTGATCTGGGGGTCAAAACCTTTCAAACGAGGTATCGCACGATGAGAAATTTAAAAATATTTTTTTCCCATATAAAGTTCGAACCCTAAAAAATTTGCTTGGATAGCAATATTTCGGCAACTGAAAATCGTAAGGGGCTGCGGTTTTCAAAATTGCGTTTTATATTTTCAAGATCTTTCGGAAACTGAAAACTAGAAGGTTCTAGGAGGCGTGGTTCTCGAGACATTGCCAGCCAAAGTGGAATTACTTCATTTTTAATTTATTAAGTTTGAAAATCAAAAAAGTGTTCGGATGGCGATATTTCCGTAACCAAGCCTCGCAGGAGGTTGCGGTTTGCACTGCTGAATAGGAAATAAATAGCCCTTATCGAAAAAAATAAAAATTTTGCACTAGCGACAAAAACAGACCAACGCCCACGGTGTTTATCGAACAATTCTAAACGCACCTTAAAAAAAGCCTTTTTCAGTCTTCAAACGCGATTTTCAGATGGACCAAGCGGCCGAGCGAAACAAAAATGTTCAAATAGTAATCTGGAGAATTCCACCTTTCCATCGAGGTATCACACGGCCAAAACAAACAACTTTCAAAAAATCCGATTTTTGTCTGTAATTTAACCGAATTGTTGTGTCAACTACGAAATCTTTAAACTCGATTTGCGGCTAAACTAAAAGCTCTATCAACTTCAAAAAAGCATATTCGTGATCTGGGGGTCAAAACCTTTCAAACGAGGTATCGCACGATGAGAAATTTAAAAATATTTTTTTCCCATATAAAGTTCGAACCCTAAAAAATTTGCTTGGATAGCAATATTTCGGCAACTGAAAATCGTAAGGGGCTGCGGTTTTCAAAATTGCGTTTTATATTTTCAAGATCTTTCGGAAACTGAAAACTAGAAGGTTCTAGGAGGCGTGGTTCTCGAGACATTGCCAGCCAAAGTGGAATTACTTCATTTTTAATTTATTAAGTTTGAAAATCAAAAAAGTGTTCGGATGGCGATATTTCCGTAACCAAGCCTCGCAGGAGGTTGCGGTTTGCACTGCTGAATAGGAAATAAATAGTCCTTATCGAAAAAAATAAAAATTTTGCACTAGCGACAAAAACAGACCAACGCCCACGGTGTTTATCGAACAATTCTAAACGCACCTTAAAAAAAGCCTTTTTCAGTCTTCAAACGCGATTTTCAGATGAACCAAGCGGCCGAGCGAAACAAAAATGTTCAAATAGTAATCTGGAGAATTCCACCTTTCCATCGAGGTATCACACGGCCAAAACAAACAACTTTCAAAAAATCCGATTTTTGTCTGTAATTTAACCGAATTGTTGTGTCAACTACGAAATCTTTAAACTCGATTTGCGGCTAAACTAAAAGCTCTATCAACTTCAAAAAAGCATATTCGTGATCTGGGGGTCAAAACCTTTCAAACGAGGTATCGCACGATGAGAAATTTAAAAATATTTTTTTCCCATATAAAGTTCGAACCCTAAAAAATTTGCTTGGATAGCAATATTTCGGCAACTGAAAATCGTAAGGGGCTGCGGTTTTCAAAATTGCGTTTTATATTTTCAAGATCTTTCGGAAACTGAAAACTAGAAGGTTCTAGGAGGCGTGGTTCTCGAGACATTGCCAGCCAAAGTGGAATTACTTCATTTTTAATTTATTAAGTTTGAAAATCAAAAAAGTGTTCGGATGGCGATATTTCCGTAACCAAGCCTCGCAGGAGGTTGCGGTTTGCACTGCTGAATAGGAAATAAATAGCCCTTATCGAAAAAAATAAAAATTTTGCACTAGCGGCAAAAACAGACCAACGCCCACGGTGTTTATCGAACAATTCTAAACGCACCTTAAAAAAAGCCTTTTTCAGTCTTCAAACGCGATTTTCAGAAGAACCAAGCGGCCGAGCGAAACAAAAATGTTCAAATAGTAATCTGGAGAATTCCACCTTTCCATCGAGGTATCACACGGCCAAAACAAACAACTTTCAAAAAATCCGATTTTTGTCTGTAATTTAACCGAATTGTTGTGTCAACTACGAAATCTTTAAACTCGATTTGCGGCTAAACTAAAAGCTCTATCAACTTCAAAAAAGCATATTCGTGATCTGGGGGTCAAAACCTTTCAAACGAGGTATCGCACGATGAGAAATTTAAAAATATTTTTTTCCCATATAAAGTTCGAACCCTAAAAAATTTGCTTGGATAGCAATATTTCGGCAACTGAAAATCGTAAGGGGCTGCGGTTTTCAAAATTGCGTTTTATATTTTCAAGATCTTTCGGAAACTGAAAACTAGAAGGTTCTAGGAGGCGTGGTTCTCGAGACATTGCCAGCCAAAGTGGAATTACTTCATTTTTAATTTATTAAGTTTGAAAATCAAAAAAGTGTTCGGATGGCGATATTTCCGTAACCAAGCCTCGCAGGAGGTTGCGGTTTGCACTGCTGAATAGGAAATAAATAGCCCTTATCGAAAAAAATAAAAATTTTGCACTATCGACAAAAACAGACCAACGCCCACGGTGTTTATCGAACAATTCTAAACGCACCTTAAAAAAAGCCTTTTTCAGTCTTCAAACGCGATTTTCAGATGGACCAAGCGGCCGAGCGAAACAAAAATGTTCAAATAGTAATCTGGAGAATTCCACCTTTCCATCGAGGTATCACACGGCCAAAACAAACAACTTTCAAAAAATCCGATTTTTGTCTGTAATTTAACCGAATTGTTGTGTCAACTACGAAATCTTTAAACTCGATTTGCGGCTAAACTAAAAGCTCTATCAACTTCAAAAAAGCATATTCGTGATCTGGGGGTCAAAACCTTTCAAACGAGGTATCGCACGATGAGAAATTTAAAAATATTTTTTTCCCATATAAAGTTCGAACCCTAAAAAATTTGCTTGGATAGCAATATTTCGGCAACTGAAAATCGTAAGGGGCTGCGGTTTTCAAAATTGCGTTTTATATTTTCAAGATCTTTCGGAAACTGAAAACTAGAAGGTTCTAGGAGGCGTGGTTCTCGAGACATTGCCAGCCAAAGTGTAATTACTTCATTTTTAATTTATTAAGTTTGAAAATCAAAAAAGTGTTCGGATGGCGATATTTCCGTAACCAAGCCTCGCAGGAGGTTGCGGTTTGCACTGCTGAATAGGAAATAAATAGACCTTATCGAAAAAAATAAAAATTTTGCACTAGCGGCAAAAACAGACCAACGCCCTCGGTGTTTATCGAACAATTCTAAACGCACCTTAAAAAAAGCCTTTTTCAGTCTTCAAACGCGATTTTCAGATGAACCAAGCGGCCGAGCGAAACAAAAATGTTCAAATAGTAATCTGGAGAATTCCACCTTTCCATCGAGGTATCACACGGCCAAAACAAACAACTTTCAAAAAATCCGATTTTTGTCTGTAATTTAACCGAATTGTTGTGTCAACTACGAAATCTTTAAACTCGATTTGCGGCTAAACTAAAAGCTCTATCAACTTCAAAAAAGCATATTCGTGATCTGGGGGTCAAAACCTTTCAAACGAGGTATCGCACGATGAGAAATTTAAAAATATTTTTTTCCCATATAAAGTTCGAACCCTAAAAAATTTGCTTGGATAGCAATATTTCGGCAACTGAAAATCGTAAGGGGCTGCGGTTTTCAAAATTGCGTTTTATATTTTCAAGATCTTTCGGAAACTGAAAACTAGAAGGTTCTAGGAGGCGTGGTTCTCGAGACATTGCCAGCCAAAGTGGAATTACTTCATTTTTAATTTATTAAGTTTGAAAATCAAAAAAGTGTTCGGATGGCGATATTTCCGTAACCAAGCCTCGCAGGAGGTTGCGGTTTGCACTGCTGAATAGGAAATAAATAGCCCTTATCGAAAAAAATAAAAATTTTGCACTAGCGACAAAAACAGACCAACGCCCACGGTGTTTATCGAACAATTCTAAACGCACCTTAAAAAAAGCCTTTTTCAGTCTTCAAACGCGATTTTCAGATGGACCAAGCGGCCGAGCGAAACAAAAATGTTCAAATAGTAATCTGGAGAATTCCACCTTTCCATCGAGGTATCACACGGCCAAAACAAACAACTTTCAAAAAATCCGATTTTTGTCTGTAATTTAACCGAATTGTTGTGTCAACTACGAAATCTTTAAACTCGATTTGCGGCTAAACTAAAAGCTCTATCAACTTCAAAAAAGCATATTCGTGATCTGGGGGTCAAAACCTTTCAAACGAGGTATCGCACGATGAGAAATTTAAAAATATTTTTTTCCCATATAAAGTTCGAACCCTAAAAAATTTGCTTGGATAGCAATATTTCGGCAACTGAAAATCGTAAGGGGCTGCGGTTTTCAAAATTGCGTTTTATATTTTCAAGATCTTTCGGAAACTGAAAACTAGAAGGTTCTAGGAGGCGTGGTTCTCGAGACATTGCCAGCCAAAGTGGAATTACTTCATTTTTAATTTATTAAGTTTGAAAATCAAAAAAGTGTTCGGATGGCGATATTTCCGTAACCAAGCCTCGCAGGAGGTTGCGGTTTGCACTGCTGAATAGGAAATAAATAGCCCTTATCGAAAAAAATAAAAATTTTGCACTAGCGACAAAAACAGACCAACGCCCACGGTGTTTATCGAACAATTCTAAACGCACCTTAAAAAAAGCCTTTTTCAGTCTTCAAACGCGATTTTCAGATGGACCAAGCGGCCGAGCGAAACAAAAATGTTCAAATAGTAATCTGGAGAATTCCACCTTTCCATCGAGGTATCACACGGCCAAAACAAACAACTTTCAAAAAATCCGATTTTTGTCTGTAATTTAACCGAATTGTTGTGTCAACTACGAAATCTTTAAACTCGATTTGCGGCTAAACTAAAAGCTCTATCAACTTCAAAAAAGCATATTCGTGATCTGGGGGTTAAAACCTTTCAAACGAGGTATCGCACGATGAGAAATTTAAAAATATTTTTTTCCCATATAAAGTTCGAACCCTAAAAAATTTGCTTGGATAGCAATATTTCGGCAACTGAAAATCGTAAGGGGCTGCGGTTTTCAAAATTGCGTTTTATATTTTCAAGATCTTTCGGAAACTGAAAACTAGAAGGTTCTAGGAGGCGTGGTTCTCGAGACATTGCCAGCCAAAGTGGAATTACTTCATTTTTAATTTATTAAGTTTGAAAATCAAAAAAGTGTTCGGATGGCGATATTTCCGTAACCAAGCCTCGCAGGAGGTTGCGGTTTGCACTGCTGAATAGGAAATAAATAGTCCTTATCGAAAAAAATAAAAATTTTGCACTAGCGACAAAAACAGACCAACGCCCACGGTGTTTATCGAACAATTCTAAACGCACCTTAAAAAAAGCCTTTTTCAGTCTTCAAACGCGATTTTCAGATGGACCAAGCGGCCGAGCGAAACAAAAATGTTCAAATAGTAATCTGGAGAATTCCACCTTTCCATCGAGGTATCACACGGCCAAAACAAACAACTTTCAAAAAATCCGATTTTTGTCTGTAATTTAACCGAATTGTTGTGTCAACTACGAAATCTTTAAACTCGATTTGCGGCTAAACTAAAAGCTCTATCAACTTCAAAAAAGCATATTCGTGATCTGGGGGTCAAAACCTTTCAAACGAGGTATCGCACGATGAGAAATTTAAAAATATTTTTTTCCCATATAAAGTTCGAACCCTAAAAAATTTGCTTGGATAGCAATATTTCGGCAACTGAAAATCGTAAGGGGCTGCGGTTTTCAAAATTGCGTTTTATATTTTCAAGATCTTTCGGAAACTGAAAACTAGAAGGTTCTAGGAGACGTGGTTCTCGAGACATTGCCAGCCAAAGTGGAATTACTTCATTTTTAATTTATTAAGTTTGAAAATCAAAAAAGTGTTCGGATGGCGATATTTCCGTAACCAAGCCTCGCAGGAGGTTGCGGTTTGCTGAATAGGAAATAAATAGCCCTTATCGAAAAAAATAAAAATTTTGCACTAGCGACAAAAACAGACCAACGCCCACGGTGTTTATCGAACAATTCTAAACGCACCTTAAAAAAAGCCTTTTTCAGTCTTCAAACGCGATTTTCAGATGAACCAAGCGGCCGAGCGAAACAAAAATGTTCAAATAGTAATCTGGAGAATTCCACCTTTCCATCGAGGTATCACACGGCCAAAACAAACAACTTTCAAAAAATCCGATTTTTGTCTGTAATTTAACCGAATTGTTGTGTCAACTACGAAATCTTTAAACTCGATTTGCGGCTAAACTAAAAGCTCTATCAACTTCAAAAAAGCATATTCGTGATCTGGGGGTCAAAACCTTTCAAACGAGGTATCGCACGATGAGAAATTTAAAAATATTTTTTTCCCATATAAAGTTCGAACCCTAAAAAATTTGCTTGGATAGCAATATTTCGGCAACTGAAAATCGTAAGGGGCTGCGGTTTTCAAAATTGCGTTTTATATTTTCAAGATCTTTCGGAAACTGAAAACTAGAAGGTTCTAGGAGGCGTGGTTCTCGAGACATTGCCAGCCAAAGTGGAATTACTTCATTTTTAATTTATTAAGTTTGAAAATCAAAAAAGTGTTCGGATGGCGATATTTCCGTAACCAAGCCTCGCAGGAGGTTGCGGTTTGCACTGCTGAATAGGAAATAAATAGCCCTTATCGAAAAAAATAAAAATTTTGCACTAGCGGCAAAAACAGAACAACGCCCACGGTGTTTATCGAACAATTCTAAACGCACCTTAAAAAAAGCCTTTTTCAGTCTTCAAACGCGATTTTCAGATGAACCAAGCGGCCAAGCGAAACAAAACTGTTCAAATAGTAATCTGGAGAATTCCACCTTTCCATCGAGGTATCAAACGGCCAAAACAAACAACTTTCAAAAAATCCGATTTTTGTCTGTAATTTAACCGAATTGTTGTGTCAACTACGAAATCTTTAAACTCGATTTGCGGCTAAACTAAAAGCTCTATCAACTTCAAAAAAGCATATTCGTGATCTGGGGGTCAAAACCTTTCAAACGAGGTATCGCACGATGAGAAATTTAAAAATATTTTTTTCCCATATAAAGTTCGAACCCTAAAAAATTTGCTTGGATAGCAATATTTCGGCAACTGAAAATCGTAAGGGGCTGCGGTTTTCAAAATTGCGTTTTATATTTTCAAGATCTTTCGGAAACTGAAAACTAGAAGGTTCTAGGAGGCGTGGTTCTCGAGACATTGCCAGCCAAAGTGGAATTACTTCATTTTTAATTTATTAAGTTTGAAAATCAAAAAAGTGTTCGGATGGCGATATTTCCGTAACCAAGCCTCGCAGGAGGTTGCGGTTTGCACTGCTGAATAGGAAATAAATAGTCCTTATCGAAAAAAATAAAAAATTTTGCACTAGCGACAAAAACAGACCAACGCCCACGGTGTTTATCGAACAATTCTAAACGCACCTTAAAAAAAGCCTTTTTCAGTCTTCAAACGCGATTTTCAGATGGACCAAGCGGCCGAGCGAAACAAAAATGTTCAAATAGTAATCTGGAGAATTCCACCTTTCCATCGAGGTATCACACGGCCAAAACAAACAACTTTCAAAAAATCCGATTTTTGTCTGTAATTTAACCGAATTGTTGTGTCAACTACGAAATCTTTAAACTCGATTTGCGGCTAAACTAAAAGCTCTATCAACTTCAAAAAAGCATATTCGTGATCTGGGGGTCAAAACCTTTCAAACGAGGTATCGCACGATGAGAAATTTAAAAATATTTTTTTCCCATATAAAGTTCGAACCCTAAAAAATTTGCTTGGATAGCAATATTTCGGCAACTGAAAATCGTAAGGGGCTGCGGTTTTCAAAATTGCGTTTTATATTTTCAAGATCTTTCGGAAACTGAAAACTAGAAGGTTCTAGGAGGCGTGGTTCTCGAGACATTGCCAGCCAAAGTGTAATTACTTCATTTTTAATTTATTAAGTTTGAAAATCAAAAAAGTGTTCGGATGGCGATATTTCCGTAACCAAGCCTCGCAGGAGGTTGCGGTTTGCACTGCTGAATAGGAAATAAATAGCCCTTATCGAAAAAAATAAAAATTTTGCACTAGCGGCAAAAACAGACCAACGCCCTCGGTGTTTATCGAACAATTCTAAACGCACCTTAAAAAAAGCCTTTTTCAGTCTTCAAACGCGATTTTCAGATGAACCAAGCGGCCGAGCGAAACAAAAATGTTAAAATAGTAATCTGGAGAATTCCACCTTTCCATCGAGGTATCACACGGCCAAAACAAACAACTTTCAAAAAATCCGATTTTTGTCTGTAATTTAACCGAATTGTTGTGTCAACTACGAAATCTTTAAACTCGATTTGCGGCTAAACTAAAAGCTCTATCAACTTCAAAAAGCATATTCGTGATCTGGGGGTCAAAACCTTTCAAACGAGGTATCGCACGATGAGAAATTTAAAAATATTTTTTTCCCATATAAAGTTCGAACCCGAAAAAATTTGCTTGGATAGCAATATTTCGGCAACTGAAAATCGTAAGGGGCTGCGGTTTTCAAAATTGCGTTTTATATTTTCAAGATCTTTCGGAAACTGAAAACTAGAAGGTTCTAGGAGGCGTGGTTCTCGAGACATTGCCAGCCAAAGTGTAATTACTTCATTTTTAATTTATTAAGTTTGAAAATCAAAAAAGTGTTCGGATGGCGATATTTCCGTAACCAAGCCTCGCAGGAGGTTGCGGTTTGCACTGCTGAATAGGAAATAAATAGCCCTTATCGAAAAAAATAAAAATTTTGCACTAGCGACAAAAACAGACCAACGCCCACGGTGTTTATCGAACAATTCTAAACGCACCTTAAAAAAAGCCTTTTTCAGTCTTCAAACGCGATTTTCAGATGGACCAAGCGGCCGAGCGAAACAAAAATGTTCAAATAGTAATCTGGAGAATTCCACCTTTCCATCGAGGTATCACACGGCCAAAACAAACAACTTTCAAAAAATCCGATTTTTGTCTGTAATTTAACCGAATTGTTGTGTCAACTACGAAATCTTTAAACTCGATTTGCGGCTAAACTAAAAGCTCTATCAACTTCAAAAAAGCATATTCGTGATCTGGGGGTCAAAACCTTTCAAACGAGGTATCGCACGATGAGAAATTTAAAAATATTTTTTTCCCATATAAAGTTCGAACCCTAAAAAATTTGCTTGGATAGCAATATTTCGGCAACTGAAAATCGTAAGGGGCTGCGGTTTTCAAAATTGCGTTTTATATTTTCAAGATCTTTCGGAAACTGAAAACTAGAAGGTTCTAGGAGACGTGGTTCTCGAGACATTGCCAGCCAAAGTGGAATTACTTCATTTTTAATTTATTAAGTTTGAAAATCAAAAAAGTGTTCGGATGGCGATATTTCCGTAACCAAGCCTCGCAGGAGGTTGCGGTTTGCTGAATAGGAAATAAATAGCCCTTATCGAAAAAAATAAAAATTTTGCACTAGCGACAAAAACAGACCAACGCCCACGGTGTTTATCGAACAATTCTAAACGCACCTTAAAAAAAGCCTTTTTCAGTCTTCAAACGCGATTTTCAGATGAACCAAGCGGCCGAGCGAAACAAAAATGTTCAAATAGTAATCTGGAGAATTCCACCTTTCCATCGAGGTATCACACGGCCAAAACAAACAACTTTCAAAAAATCCGATTTTTGTCTGTAATTTAACCGAATTGTTGTGTCAACTACGAAATCTTTAAACTCGATTTGCGGCTAAACTAAAAGCTCTATCAACTTCAAAAAAGCATATTCGTGATCTGGGGGTCAAAACCTTTCAAACGAGGTATCGCACGATGAGAAATTTAAAAATATTTTTTTCCCATATAAAGTTCGAACCCTAAAAAATTTGCTTGGATAGCAATATTTCGGCAACTGAAAATCGTAAGGGGCTGCGGTTTTCAAAATTGCGTTTTATATTTTCAAGATCTTTCGGAAACTGAAAACTAGAAGGTTCTAGGAGGCGTGGTTCTCGAGACATTGCCAGCCAAAGTGGAATTACTTCATTTTTAATTTATTAAGTTTGAAAATCAAAAAAGTGTTCGGATGGCGATATTTCCGTAACCAAGCCTCGCAGGAGGTTGCGGTTTGCACTGCTGAATAGGAAATAAATAGCCCTTATCGAAAAAAATAAAAATTTTGCACTAGCGGCAAAAACAGAACAACGCCCACGGTGTTTATCGAACAATTCTAAACGCACCTTAAAAAAAGCCTTTTTCAGTCTTCAAACGCGATTTTCAGATGAACCAAGCGGCCAAGCGAAACAAAACTGTTCAAATAGTAATCTGGAGAATTCCACCTTTCCATCGAGGTATCAAACGGCCAAAACAAACAACTTTCAAAAAATCCGATTTTTGTCTGTAATTTAACCGAATTGTTGTGTCAACTACGAAATCTTTAAACTCGATTTGCGGCTAAACTAAAAGCTCTATCAACTTCAAAAAAGCATATTCGTGATCTGGGGGTCAAAACCTTTCAAACGAGGTATCGCACGATGAGAAATTTAAAAATATTTTTTTCCCATATAAAGTTCGAACCCTAAAAAATTTGCTTGGATAGCAATATTTCGGCAACTGAAAATCGTAAGGGGCTGCGGTTTTCAAAATTGCGTTTTATATTTTCAAGATCTTTCGGAAACTGAAAACTAGAAGGTTCTAGGAGACGTGGTTCTCGAGACATTGCCAGCCAAAGTGGAATTACTTCATTTTTAATTTATTAAGTTTGAAAATCAAAAAAGTGTTCGGATGGCGATATTTCCGTAACCAAGCCTCGCAGGAGGTTGCGGTTTGCTGAATAGGAAATAAATAGCCCTTATCGAAAAAAATAAAAATTTTGCACTAGCGACAAAAACAGACCAACGCCCACGGTGTTTATCGAACAATTCTAAACGCACCTTAAAAAAAGCCTTTTTCAGTCTTCAAACGCGATTTTCAGATGAACCAAGCGGCCGAGCGAAACAAAAATGTTCAAATAGTAATCTGGAGAATTCCACCTTTCCATCGAGGTATCACACGGCCAAAACAAACAACTTTCAAAAAATCCGATTTTTGTCTGTAATTTAACCGAATTGTTGTGTCAACTACGAAATCTTTAAACTCGATTTGCGGCTAAACTAAAAGCTCTATCAACTTCAAAAAAGCATATTCGTGATCTGGGGGTCAAAACCTTTCAAACGAGGTATCGCACGATGAGAAATTTAAAAATATTTTTTTCCCATATAAAGTTCGAACCCTAAAAAATTTGCTTGGATAGCAATATTTCGGCAACTGAAAATCGTAAGGGGCTGCGGTTTTCAAAATTGCGTTTTATATTTTCAAGATCTTTCGGAAACTGAAAACTAGAAGGTTCTAGGAGGCGTGGTTCTCGAGACATTGCCAGCCAAAGTGGAATTACTTCATTTTTAATTTATTAAGTTTGAAAATCAAAAAAGTGTTCGGATGGCGATATTTCCGTAACCAAGCCTCGCAGGAGGTTGCGGTTTGCACTGCTGAATAGGAAATAAATAGCCCTTATCGAAAAAAATAAAAATTTTGCACTAGCGGCAAAAACAGAACAACGCCCACGGTGTTTATCGAACAATTCTAAACGCACCTTAAAAAAAGCCTTTTTCAGTCTTCAAACGCGATTTTCAGATGAACCAAGCGGCCAAGCGAAACAAAACTGTTCAAATAGTAATCTGGAGAATTCCACCTTTCCATCGAGGTATCAAACGGCCAAAACAAACAACTTTCAAAAAATCCGATTTTTGTCTGTAATTTAACCGAATTGTTGTGTCAACTACGAAATCTTTAAACTCGATTTGCGGCTAAACTAAAAGCTCTATCAACTTCAAAAAAGCATATTCGTGATCTGGGGGTCAAAACCTTTCAAACGAGGTATCGCACGATGAGAAATTTAAAAATATTTTTTTCCCATATAAAGTTCGAACCCTAAAAAATTTGCTTGGATAGCAATATTTCGGCAACTGAAAATCGTAAGGGGCTGCGGTTTTCAAAATTGCGTTTTATATTTTCAAGATCTTTCGGAAACTGAAAACTAGAAGGTTCTAGGAGGCGTGGTTCTCGAGACATTGCCAGCCAAAGTGGAATTACTTCATTTTTAATTTATTAAGTTTGAAAATCAAAAAAGTGTTCGGATGGCGATATTTCCGTAACCAAGCCTCGCAGGAGGTTGCGGTTTGCACTGCTGAATAGGAAATAAATAGTCCTTATCGAAAAAAATAAAAAATTTTGCACTAGCGACAAAAACAGACCAACGCCCACGGTGTTTATCGAACAATTCTAAACGCACCTTAAAAAAAGCCTTTTTCAGTCTTCAAACGCGATTTTCAGATGGACCAAGCGGCCGAGCGAAACAAAAATGTTCAAATAGTAATCTGGAGAATTCCACCTTTCCATCGAGGTATCACACGGCCAAAACAAACAACTTTCAAAAAATCCGATTTTTGTCTGTAATTTAACCGAATTGTTGTGTCAACTACGAAATCTTTAAACTCGATTTGCGGCTAAACTAAAAGCTCTATCAACTTCAAAAAAGCATATTCGTGATCTGGGGGTCAAAACCTTTCAAACGAGGTATCGCACGATGAGAAATTTAAAAATATTTTTTTCCCATATAAAGTTCGAACCCTAAAAAATTTGCTTAGATAGCAGTATTTCGGCAACTGAAAATCGTAAGGGGCTGCGGTTTTCAAAATTGCGTTTTATATTTTCAAGATCTTTCGGAAATTGAAAACTAGAAGGTTCTAGGAGGCGTGGTTCTCGAGACATTGCCAGCCAAAGTGTAATTACTTCATTTTTAATTTATTAAGTTTGAAAATCAAAAAAGTGTTCGGATGGCGATATTTCCGTAACCAAGCCTCGCAGGAGGTTGCGGTTTGCACTGCTGAATAGGAAATAAATAGCCCTTATCGAAAAAAATAAAAATTTTGCACTAGCGGCAAAAACAGACCAACGCCCTCGGTGTTTATCGAACAATTCTAAACGCACCTTAAAAAAAGCCTTTTTCAGTCTTCAAACGCGATTTTCAGATGAACCAAGCGGCCGAGCGAAACAAAAATGTTCAAATAGTAATCTGGAGAATTCCACCTTTCCATCGAGGTATCACACGGCCAAAACAAACAACTTTCAAAAAATCCGATTTTTGTCTGTAATTTAACCGAATTGTTGTGTCAACTACGAAATCTTTAAACTCGATTTGCGGCTAAACTAAAAGCTCTATCAACTTCAAAAAAGCATATTCGTGATCTGGGGGTCAAAACCTTTCAAACGAGGTATCGCACGATGAGAAATTTAAAAATATTTTTTTCCCATATAAAGTTCGAACCCTAAAAAATTTGCTTGGATAGCAATATTTCGGCAACTGAAAATCGTAAGGGGCTGCGGTTTTCAAAATTGCGTTTTATATTTTCAAGATCTTTCGGAAACTGAAAACTAGAAGGTTCTAGGAGGCGTGGTTCTCGAGACATTGCCAGCCAAAGTGGAATTACTTCATTTTTAATTTATTAAGTTTGAAAATCAAAAAAGTGTTCGGATGGCGATATTTCCGTAACCAAGCCTCGCAGGAGGTTGCGGTTTGCACTGCTGAATAGGAAATAAATAGCCCTTATCGAAAAAAATAAAAATTTTGCACTAGCGACAAAAACAGACCAACGCCCACGGTGTTTATCGAACAATTCTAAACGCACCTTAAAAAAAGCCTTTTTCAGTCTTCAAACGCGATTTTCAGATGGACCAAGCGGCCGAGCGAAACAAAAATGTTCAAATAGTAATCTGGAGAATTCCACCTTTCCATCGAGGTATCACACGGCCAAAACAAACAACTTTCAAAAAATCCGATTTTTGTCTGTAATTTAACCGAATTGTTGTGTCAACTACGAAATCTTTAAACTCGATTTGCGGCTAAACTAAAAGCTCTATCAACTTCAAAAAAGCATATTCGTGATCTGGGGGTCAAAACCTTTCAAACGAGGTATCGCACGATGAGAAATTTAAAAATATTTTTTTCCCATATAAAGTTCGAACCCTAAAAAATTTGCTTGGATAGCAATATTTCGGCAACTGAAAATCGTAAGGGGCTGCGGTTTTCAAAATTGCGTTTTATATTTTCAAGATCTTTCGGAAACTGAAAACTAGAAGGTTCTAGGAGACGTGGTTCTCGAGACATTGCCAGCCAAAGTGGAATTACTTCATTTTTAATTTATTAAGTTTGAAAATCAAAAAAGTGTTCGGATGGCGATATTTCCGTAACCAAGCCTCGCAGGAGGTTGCGGTTTGCTGAATAGGAAATAAATAGCCCTTATCGAAAAAAATAAAAATTTTGCACTAGCGACAAAAACAGACCAACGCCCACGGTGTTTATCGAACAATTCTAAACGCACCTTAAAAAAAGCCTTTTTCAGTCTTCAAACGCGATTTTCAGATGAACCAAGCGGCCGAGCGAAACAAAAATGTTCAAATAGTAATCTGGAGAATTCCACCTTTCCATCGAGGTATCACACGGCCAAAACAAACAACTTTCAAAAAATCCGATTTTTGTCTGTAATTTAACCGAATTGTTGTGTCAACTACGAAATCTTTAAACTCGATTTGCGGCTAAACTAAAAGCTCTATCAACTTCAAAAAAGCATATTCGTGATCTGGGGGTCAAAACCTTTCAAACGAGGTATCGCACGATGAGAAATTTAAAAATATTTTTTTCCCATATAAAGTTCGAACCCTAAAAAATTTGCTTGGATAGCAATATTTCGGCAACTGAAAATCGTAAGGGGCTGCGGTTTTCAAAATTGCGTTTTATATTTTCAAGATCTTTCGGAAACTGAAAACTAGAAGGTTCTAGGAGGCGTGGTTCTCGAGACATTGCCAGCCAAAGTGGAATTACTTCATTTTTAATTTATTAAGTTTGAAAATCAAAAAAGTGTTCGGATGGCGATATTTCCGTAACCAAGCCTCGCAGGAGGTTGCGGTTTGCACTGCTGAATAGGAAATAAATAGCCCTTATCGAAAAAAATAAAAATTTTGCACTAGCGGCAAAAACAGAACAACGCCCACGGTGTTTATCGAACAATTCTAAACGCACCTTAAAAAAAGCCTTTTTCAGTCTTCAAACGCGATTTTCAGATGAACCAAGCGGCCAAGCGAAACAAAACTGTTCAAATAGTAATCTGGAGAATTCCACCTTTCCATCGAGGTATCAAACGGCCAAAACAAACAACTTTCAAAAAATCCGATTTTTGTCTGTAATTTAACCGAATTGTTGTGTCAACTACGAAATCTTTAAACTCGATTTGCGGCTAAACTAAAAGCTCTATCAACTTCAAAAAAGCATATTCGTGATCTGGGGGTCAAAACCTTTCAAACGAGGTATCGCACGATGAGAAATTTAAAAATATTTTTTTCCCATATAAAGTTCGAACCCTAAAAAATTTGCTTAGATAGCAGTATTTCGGCAACTGAAAATCGTAAGGGGCTGCGGTTTTCAAAATTGCGTTTTATATTTTCAAGATCTTTCGGAAACTGAAAACTAGAAGGTTCTAGGAGGCGTGGTTCTCGAGACATTGCCAGCCAAAGTGGAATTACTTCATTTTTAATTTATTAAGTTTGAAAATCAAAAAAGTGTTCGGATGGCGATATTTCCGTAACCAAGCCTCGCAGGAGGTTGCGGTTTGCACTGCTGAATAGGAAATAAATAGCCCTTATCGAAAAAAATAAAAATTTTGCACTAGCGGCAAAAACAGACCAACGCCCACGGTGTTTATCGAACAATTCTAAACGCACCTTAAAAAAAGCCTTTTTCAGTCTTCAAACGCGATTTTCAGAAGAACCAAGCGGCCGAGCGAAACAAAAATGTTCAAATAGTAATCTGGAGAATTCCACCTTTCCATCGAGGTATCACACGGCCAAAACAAACAACTTTCAAAAAATCCGATTTTTGTCTGTAATTTAACCGAATTATTGTGTCATTTCTTCTATAAAGATAGGAACCTTTTTTTAAATAAAACTGAGACTGATGAAGGAGAAAGTGTGAACAATTGGTCATGTAGGTGCATATGTATATAGCTTCCTTTAGGAGGCTTCTAAAAAAAAGTTGAATGTTCGGAAACTCCGACTGTGGACAATGTTTTTGGAAACAACATAGTACCATCGTACTCTTACGTTGATGTTGTTTTAAATGAAAATACCAATGAGAGTTAAAAGGAAAAAATCAATATCCAATAAAAATGTATGAAAAAAAAATGTATTATTCAAAAATTCACCTAGCCAAGAAAAAAGCTTAAATTGGAAATTTTGGAAAGACGTGTCTTTTAATTTCTTATCTGATTTTCAAAGCTATACAATTTATTTCTATAAAACTCATCATCCTGATTTTAGGTAATTTTTTTCGCCAACTTCTATTTTTTATTTTTTTTTTATTTTCAAAATGTATATCTTTAGTTTTAGATTTTCTAGAATTTTCTTTTGTATGTATGACTTGCTTGTATTAAAAAGATCTATCGATTACAACAATATTCAATTCTCTATCATTTTTGGTTTAGAAAATAGAATCTAGACCTTTTTTTTTGTTTACCCAAATTTACCCTACTAAAATTCCGATTTTAAGAAATCAAGTATTTTAAAATTTCTAAATAAAGTTTCCTTTCACATACAATTTCTTTTTATCACTAAAACCTGCCATATGAACTGGGTTAAATTAAAAAAAAAAAACAAAAACCGACCTTTAAAGAGTGGCAACACTATGGTTTGACCGTATTTCGCTAGACAACCTATATGCGCAGAATTTTAGTCTACTACCTAAAAAACTGTATACTCCTTATCTGGTAACTCGATGAGGGTAGTTCGTTCTATGGCGGGATCTTAGACTATTACACACATAGAGCTTCAAAAACAGCAAACAAAACATTTTTTGGTTTATATACAGCTTTGCAATTGTTGCTGCAACTGCAGTTGAGCAATTTTGTTGTAGAATAAAAAAATTCCAAAGAACGAATTTATTTATTTTATTTTTGAAATTATGGCATATTCCATGAGAATTTCACTTTTTTTTCAATGTAACGTAATTGTTTTATTTTTAAGTAAATAGATTAACATTTTAAATTAAAAAACAATTTTTTTTTTTAAATACTTTTAATAAATAAAGCAAAAAACACTTTTTTATGAGTTTTTGAGGTTTGAATAGAGCTAAAAAGAATCTCGTTAGATCCCGCTGAAAAAATTACCATAGATATTTTAGGCTATCACTATTTGTTAAACCATATACAAAATTACAGCTGCAACTTTCTACAATGTTTTGAGATAGTGTTATTTGTTTAGAAAAAAACTTGCTCCCGGTGCTAAGATTTTGGTCTCATAGCAAATTTTGACTGCCCCATAAAAGTTGAAAGAAATGTTTATCATTGGATTACTATTTTATGGCCCAATAAAACAGGTATCAGGGAATATTAAGTTACCTCAAAAAAAGAGATTATGAGCAATGTACATTGGGTGGCAGGTAAAAGAATCCTTGTACAAACATATAAACTGTATGAACTATGGATAAATGGAAGGTGATGATGATGCCAATGATTTCTGAAAATTAAAATCTATAAAAAATTATTTATTAAAATTTTGGTCCGTTTACTTTTTTCCTACAGTATTTTACATTAAATTGGTCACTGAAACAGTTTATAAGATACGTATATTTGGCACAAAATGGAAAAAAAATATTGTTTAAAAATTTACAACAAAAAAAAAACTTGGAAAAATTGACGTCCCTTACTTTGGCGGACACTTTTTGGCGGAATCAAAAAATTTTGATACCTGAATATGTATAGCTAATTAAATGCTAATTTGTTGCGCAAACCGAAAATTTAAGGCTTGCATAGTTTCGTAGTTATTCAAATTTCCGCTTAAATAAATCTGAAGTTAGCAGAAAAAATCTAAAATAAATGCTCTTGAGTTTGTGAAAACCTCGATTTTGTAGATCAAGTGGTTTATTTTTTATTCAAGTTTCCGCTAAAATAAGTCTGAAGTTAGCTGACGAAAATACGCAAACAATAATTCTCTTGTCAAAAATGCTAATTTTTTGCGCAAGAATAAATTTAGCTTTTAAATGTCGTTTTTTATTTACATTTTAAGTTTCCGGTCATTTTTAAATAAAACGGATGTTGGACAAACAGAATTTAAAAATAAGATTTTCGAAAAAAAAATTTAGCTTTTTAAATGCGATTTTTTGGCACCAAGTATAAGAAATTATTAGCAAACATCAACATTTTTTGATTCCGCCAAAAAGTGTCCGCCAAAGTATAAAGCGACGTACAAAATTGGTTCGTTAAATTTATGCATCCACTGTTGTGAACAATTTTACTTTGGAACACCCTGAGAATGCAGATATTTTTTAACAAAATTGGCAAAATTTTAACTGTTTTTTAAGTTTTACTTTATTTCCTTTCTCTGTTAATTCATTTTTCTAGTCCATGATTTAACAACACACTGTGAAAAATTTTTTTCCTAAAAATCACTATTTTTATATCCTTGAAAATTTCCTTTTCGAAAATAGTTATTTTGGACCACAGTGCCGCGTGCAACGCGACGTGCGTCGGTCTGAGCGTCTGTACGTCTCTGCGACCTTTCGTTAACTGTTCTATATAAGGAAGAGTCTATAAACAGATGAACCGATTTTCTTCAAATTTGGTGCATAACATTCCCTAAAGAAATTCGAATTTTTGTTTTAGTTCATCTAAAAAGGGGAAAATTTCTTCAAAACGACAATAGTGATTTTGATTAAACTTCGCTTCGTACATGTAATGACTTAAGTATTTAATTGTATGAAAATTGCGTTTCAGGTTTTTTTTGCCAAGAATTTCAAATACAATTTTGACGGTTTTTGAAAAAATGATTCTATTTTTTAGTAAATCAAGTATGCGTGTAGCTTTAAAATGGCTTCGCCGATTTTGTTAGATATAATTTAACAATCTGTTTTCTTATAAATATATCGATATCGTTCTTAAAGAATTAGCATTTTTATTTTTCATATAGATAAATTATTTAAAATCTTCCTTACTCGTTTTCATTTTACAGGCTAATTTTAATACTTAATCTGCATATTTTATGCATAGATACCTATAAAAGAAACATTCAAATGTCCATATTGCAGCAAAACAATTATCACAACAAAATATTGCATTGCATTTTATGCAATCAAAATATGCACCTATACAAGATTCATCGCCCCTATAAATTTTATACAGGATATCTGCAGCAATTTTCATATTGCTGCAGCATATAAATAACAAACCTATATAAGAAGAGGGTTATGCTGCAGCTTGCAACTGGGAAGAATATTCATAACATTTTGGTAATAATTAATGCATCTGGAGGAAATTTGAAATTATCCCTGCATTCATACCGCAAAATGACCACCTGAGTTGGATGAACAGGAATACATACATCTATATAAGTGCATAAGGAAGTGCACGGTGTATGTGCTCCTTATATTGCGTCGTTTCCCTATCCGAAGACCGAATAGTTCAACTGACTGGAACCATTTCTCCGAGGAGCATAAAAGCCAAATCCCACCACATTTTGCATTCATGTCGGCCATGCATTATAGATAAACAAATGTGTCCCGAGTCTAATTACCCAAGTTCTGTCTTTCCTTCCTGTTTCTACCGGTATCATATCTAGATATACAAGGTGCAAAGTCCAAGGAATAATTTTAAGTTATTTCGTCTCTGATGCTGGCTTGACCGTGTCGTTGTTGTTCTTGCTATCTTTTATCCTGGAATCAGCTCGTATCTCATAAATGCCGTCTATTCTGTGTATCTATATGTATCTATATACCCCATGCACCTATTTCAATGCATGCGTGCACAAATGTATAGGTACCTACAAGATGCTAGAAGGACTTTTCACATTATAGCCGTTGGTCACATTTGAATGCACCGGTGATTCACATGGATGATCTTAAGGGAAATAATATAGGGACGCAAATTGCAAATATTTAGAAGAGGGTGCGTTTGTTTTTGCGCAGTTTCTCCTCAAATTGCACAACTTGTCCTAAAGGAATGCAGAAGTAACGAACACAAAAAGAGATTCATGTTTTAGATAGGCCATTACAGTGAACCCCTTCCTTTATACATGTTCTTTACAGAATAAAATATTATCATGAAGTATTTATGACAAGTGTTGTACCTATACACAGAAGGTAAAGGTATACCTACACGGAATGGTCAAGCTATACAAAAGTTGGACAATCCTAACACGACATTCTTTTAATTAAGAATAAGGTTAATGAACTTTCTACTCAAAGTTGTAAGAGTATTTATATCAAAAAGACTTGGTTCATATGAATGAGGTAGACGTTTCGATAGGTATATTTAGGAAAAAGATTATTTTTCATAATAAAAGTCGTTGGTAAGGAACTTCTTTTTTTTTATAAATTTTAAAACTCGAATGATTCACATAGATCATTATCATCATTTTATTTTTATAACAATGCAGGTTTTGAGATATTTTCATTTTTCAAGCCTCCAAGGCTCCTGACGCGATTGCACTTTTACTTAACTTGCTGAACCCCATGAAATTTAAATGTAGCTTAAGTTAAACTCTCTTGGCTGTAAGATATACAGCTTCATATTTTGCAACTACGCAGCTATACCTACAGCTTTACCATTCTATTTAAGCGCAGTATAAGTCTTTTTCATAAATAATGTCGTAGAACTGTCATTAAAATATAATTATCCTTTATTTTACAGAAAAAAAAATAATCCTCATATCCTTAACGAGAATTAATTATTATTATCATTGGCTTAAAAAAAAAAAAGCAATGAAAACGGATATAAAATTTAAATGCTGAAATTACTTACATACGTAGGTATATGTAGGTCCTTACCTACGTGTTTTGCATTCGACCAGCGATTGCACCTTTGAATATAACCTTTCAGTGAGTAAACCTATATATACATACCTATCAACCAACAACGTACGCCTACATCACGGTGCATTGCCATCATAATTTTCTGTTTTATTGCCGGGCGTCCATCAGGCAATGCTCTTAGCCCTATAATTGTTCGCAAAATAATATAATGCACGCATGTTCTGGACGCGCGTAGACGGTATAATTAATTGTTAATGTTATTAAAGTATTCTTTCGTGGAGATAATATATTGAAAGGGATACTTATATCTATACCTACATGTGTTCATACATATAGCATAATCAATATACATACAAAAAACATCCAGGTGTCTGAAAAATTGCTTTAATTAAGCCTATAGGTATATATTAGTATAGTTTGGTATCCTTTTCATCGGACATCTGTTAAAAGAAAGAATATATTTAACATGTTATTACAACAACAAAATTTAAACTATGAATACAAAATAATTAAAAATTAAAAACCAAAATAAATTTGAGCTTTTAATTGCTTACCCTATGAATCAAAATAATTTTAAACAAAATGGAAGATTGTCAGCTTGTTGGTGTTTTTTTTGTTATTTGTAGATTTGTTTCTGTATAGCTTTGTAGTTTAATTAGTGTTTTTTTAGTTAAATTTTTTATGAATTTTAAGTTAGCAAGGAAACATTCGTCGACCATATTTTAGAATTGCAATTCAATTTTACATTATCCATTAAAAATGACTTAACTGAAAAAGCGAAGGTACAAAAGTTCTTTCTCTATTTGCATCAAACTTAAATTTAAAAACAAAATAACTCGTTAAGCTAAGTACAGACAATAATTGTCAGATCTTACAATATTGTCAGATCTGTCAGTGAAAAAAACTGTTCCAAATGTCTTAAAATCATCTGACACAATTTTGTCTGACGATATTGTCAGAAACGTCATTGTCAGACGACAATCTGACAAAAAAATGTCAAGTATCTTACAATCGTCTAAACACAATCAAATTGTCAGACTTTGGAAAGAAATCTTACCAACCGTGTCAAAGGACAATTTTTCATTGTAAGAAATAAGTCAATTGTCAGCTAATTGTTAGCTAATGTCAAATCATTGACAGTTCTGACAATATTGTAAGATCTGAAAATCGTCTGTACTTAGCTTTAGATAAAAAAGTCTTACAAACAAAAAATAAAAACATAAAAACTTAAAATTAAACACAGCTTATTTTTACGGATTTTGATATTTTTCTGAAGAGTATAAGGGCCAGTTTCCCAGTGAAGTAAGTGTCAAATATGGAAAACTAATTCCCAATTTCACAGTGTAAACTTATCGGAATTAAGTGACACTTAAGTCTCCCATGTTGGCCACTTAAGTTCCACTTACTCAGGCAGTAAAACTGCGGATAAAGTATCAAAATGGGAAAATTAAGTGGTGCCACTTATTTCGTTAAGTGTGCACTATGAAACTGGCCCTAAATTTCTTTTACTTAATTCTGGATTTTTTAAAATTATTTTTTGAATTCTAAAGCATACGCAACTGAAACGAAAATTTCCATACAAAAATTGAAACAACGAAATCATGAACGAAAAATCTCGTTTTTGTTCAACAGTACGCTGTTTAACGAGCGAAATTGATAATTGTAGAAGATAAGTTGGAGAAGTCTCCACTCTTTTTCGCACTGAATTATTTGCACAAACCATTAATTGTGTGTGGAAAAGTGACATTCGAATTTAGTTGTATTTTTATTTGTTGTGCAGTCTTTGATTACAGCATGGGTTTCTGTGATTTTGTTGTTTTTTTTTTTTTTTGCAATCGGTGACACTATTTTTTTCGTAGTCATTTCGTTTACGTTTTTGCTATCGAAATTTTTTTTAAATCCAAAATTTTTGTTTTGAAAATTTTGTTATGAAAACTTATTAGATGCTCTTGTGTAAAAAATTTCATTAAAATTAGTTAAACAGATAATGAAAACCAAAGAAATGTTTCTATGAGAAATACCAAAACAATACTGAAAAAAAACATGTCGGGGGAATGCCCATTAAAAACGCTATATAACCCACGTTTAAATAAAATCGACCCACCCCTTAAGACTGTAGCCCAAACGACAGACAGACTGACACTTTTTTCGACTTCGCTATAATCGTAATGTCAACTTTGATCAAAAAATAATCTCGAGTTCGATTATTTCACGAATCCATACCTTCCCATGTGCAGTGCAATAAGACCGGCGGATATAACACCCCAAAAAAAGGAAATAACACTCACGGGTTTTTTTTCTTTTTGAGACTGCGGCAATAAGACCCACCACAAAAAGGCATTAAGAACCGCGGGAGTTTTTGGATTTCTGAATATAGGCATTAAGACCCATACTTAAAGTTTGATTCAATATTTCCAACTTTGCTTTAAAATATTTTTCAATTAGTGAAAACCGAAACGATTTTGAACTTTGTTATTAGTTTTCCTGGATATTATAGTACCTTCGGCAGGGGCGGACTGAGAGTCAAAGGGCCTCCCGGGACTTATAACAAATGGCCACAAAATAGAAAAATGAGTAGAAGGAGTGAAAAAAAATAAGCTCTTAAAACGACGATAAAAAATATTTAATCGTTGTGTAATTGAAGCCAAAAGTAGGCTGCTCCAAAATTATTATTATGTATTTGAGTTAACAAAAAAACATTAGGAAGTTATCTACTGTTTATTGTTTTAATGCAAATTTTATAATTGATGTTTTCTACTTCTACCGAAACTTCGAAAATACTCACAGCCATCGAAATATCTTTTGTTGTTCTTTTCTATTCTGTTTCTGCGGCCCTGAAATTTTGTGTGAAAGCTTTCCTTTAAATGAACTGAAATTACTTTAAAAACTTTTAGATTACCAATAGCCTAATAGCCAGAATAGCTCAATAATAATTAGTGTGGGGGCCCCATCAGCTTAACTATATTAAAGTTTTCGTTAAAATAATCTTGGGATCCAACAGCCGCTAACATGAGATGGTGGGCTTCTTGAGATTCCTTTAGGGGCCACAAAAGCTGTATATTTACGGCAAGGCCTTTAGAAATTCAATTTAATGAGAAAGTACCCACAGCTTTTGTTTCCATTTTAAAAAGGAAAAAAGCCCGCGGGTGTTATTTCCCTTTATTTTGGGAAATGAGACCCGTGGGCTTTAATTCCGAGGGTCTTACTGCACTGCACCTAACTTCCCATATAAAATTACTACATATATCCCGTGATAACAATCTCTTGCAAAAAAAATACAGTTTTTACAAAATTTATGAAAGTAAACATGCTGAATCACTGGTAAAAATATTTGCAAAAAAATGGTACTATATATTTATCTAAATTTTAGGTTAAATTTTAATTCATTGCTTAAAGCAAATATTAACACTGCTATAAAACAGGAAGTTACATTTCATACTGAAAGTATTTAACTGCAGAAATGAGACTTGATGTGGCAGTATTGCCGAAATTTTATTTTTATGAACTTTAAAATAGTAAAATTAGGTGGTGAAACAAAGTCATTTTCTAAACAAAAAGTCTTAATTTATTTTTTTAATTAACATTAAATAATGTTATTTTGTGAATAAAATTAAAATTATCTATCCTTCATATCTATTTATCTAACATACAACAGTTCATATGTTAGCCAGTTGAACTCCCCTCCAAACAATTCTGAATTCCATGATCTCATAAATCCATGTTATAGTTTTTGTGAAATAAATATTTATGCAGAACTTCGAAAAAAAGAAATCCATGTGCAAATTAGAAAATTGGAATTTGTTTCGAAAGGTTTTTCATTACGAAAATAGTTTCCTTCTCGACCAACAAACATCGCATCGGCTTTAATTCCATTAGCTGAGTGGATATGGAAGTGGATATATATTAACAAATTTCCTTTTTGTTATTCTCACTGTCACTCTGCATATTCTATGAGTATTGATTTCTGACACCCACTCTAACAGCTACCTAAACTTATATCTAGATATACATTTCGTCTATAACATGGTGCGCCTTCTTTTACTACTATATACTGTTCTATGACAAATCCAGGAATAGCTACATATTAAGTAGATTCTTTTATATACTTATATACATAAAATATATAGGCTCCGAGCCGGAGGTAGCTTTTTCTTACGTGCGTGTCGAATTAAATACTTTTGCCTTTAACTTCTTTTCCCTGTGATACGATTACATCCTAATTCTTACAATAATTTGAAAAGAAAGCTACTCAAGGTTTGATGAGGTAGCCGATAATGATGAAACAGACAGATGGCTGGTTTGGGGGGGGGGGGGGGTTGGCTTTTTTTTCTTTTAGGGGAAGAATACCTTTGTATAAGAATAATTGTTCACAAACGCCACCATCTAGTTAAATATTCTCATCAAGTAAATTGAATTTGCATAAATGTATATTTTGTGATGGAAAATGTTGATCCTTTTTCCCAAATTACGATGACCTGAACCTCTCACAGTCTCCTTCTTTCATTCTTTCTTTTATTCTCAAAACAACAAGTTGAATTAAAAATAATGAGCTTTGTTCATTTCTGTGTGTAAGGATGTACGGACCTTCCTACTGAATATTCCTACTATTCTATACTTCCACCTAACCTTAACTTATAACTTTACCTTGTAGTATCTCGTATATATATAATCTAAAGCAATACTCCTCCTTTTCATATTCAATATACATAATTATGTAGATATGTAAAGTGTTTGTTAATTAGGTAAATTCTGATACCTTGATGGTAGCATGCTTTAAATTAAGATGAAACAATCAAGGTGTTCTCCGTCTTACATTATATACGTAGTAGTTATATGGACGGTAGCTCAATCTCATCTCATTGCATGTCGTTGGCCGGGTCTATACTTGGTATATATAGGGCCGAGAAAATAAATCAATATTCATCATCAAAGAAAAGGTGTTTCAACATCATTATCAGTTAATTAAATGATGTTTTGTTCTTGATGGTACATAAGGTAAGGTATGCTCAAATATTTTTGAATAATAGAGTTAACCAATCAATATGTCTTATTATAGGTATGTATATATGTAACAATATGTTGGTTTTGAATTTTGTATTATGTAAATTCAGTAGAATATAGCAACAATAAGTCTGGATTGGTATTAAGAGGATAGAGAGGAATAGCCAGCGATTGTAAATTAATATAGATTCGTGTATAGAATAATTAGATAAACTTTTTTATACATCCTTCATATAGCAAGCATTTGTTTCGGATAGATTCTTATAATTTGCACAAAATATACTTCGGAAACTATAGCCCGTGGCGTAATTGTTTGTATTTAGGACTGTCACGCCCACAGCCTTTATGATAAGTAATTTTTTTTATATGTAAGAGACGCACTCTTTTACGACCATATTTTTCACTCAATTGGATCAGATCAAAACATAAATCCAGCTGAAAATAAATTATACAAATTCAATGTAAATACATCCGGATTTAAGTTTGAATCTGGATGTTTTTAAATTAGAAGTGTTTGGGTTTCCTAACGGACTCATCACTTGGATTTCGTCTTATCTCCAAAATAGATGCTACCAGGTGAAATTCAGGGACTCTTTTTCAAATCCTTTTATTGCAAAATCGGGAGTTCCTCAGGGTAGTCAATTAGGACCTCTTCTTTTTATATTAGCTATTAATGATGTACCTTTATGTGTACGTTATAGCGAAATACTTATCTTTGCAGATGATATGAACATTTTTAAAAACATTAAATCTGTAAATGATCGTTTACTTCTTCATGATGATATTAATAGTTTTGTTTTGTGGTTTCAAAAGAATAGTTTGAACCTCAACCCAACCAAATGCCAGGCAATAACTTTTTCAAAAAAATGAGTTCCCAGTTTGTTTAATTATAAAATATCGCAACATATTTTACTTCGTGTCCAAAGTATTTAAGACCTTGGAGTTCTTTTTAATTCTAAACTAGATTTCATAGGGCACAGTAATTTAATCGTCAACAAGGCTTACGCCATACTAGGCTTTATGAAAAGATGGGCCAAAGAATTTCAAGATCCATACGTTACTCTCGCCCTTTATAATTGCATAGTTCGTCCCCATTTAGAATATGCATCGCAGATTCGGACACCTCTTTACGAGGTTCATAAGAATAGGATAGAAGCAGTACAGCGTAATTTTATTCGTTTCGTGTTGAAAGGGTTTCAATGGTCTGATCGTTATAACCTTCCTCCGTATGAACATAGGATTAAACTTCTCCAGATCCAAACTTTGTCACAGAGGAGGAATGATGGTGTATTTATTCACCAGTTTGATTTGGTTCTTTATTTAGCTTCAGCTATTAAATTCACCAGTTATTAACTGGTGTTATTGATGCACCTGAATTATTAAATTGTATAAATTTCAATTATCGTGGAGGAACTCACAACCTTAGCGGTTTTGTTCTGATGAATCTACCCCGCCACAGAACTAACTATGGATTGCATGAACCTCTAACTCGTATGTGCAAACTATTAAATTTGAATGATAATCTCTTTGATTTTAATATTAATAAAATTAAACTTAAAACTGTATTGAAGACTAGTGTACCACGTTTAAATGTTGGTACTTTATTTGTATTAGTTTATTTATTCTTGTTTTTATTCTTTTGTTTTAATTATAATTATTTATTTTGAGTGCGTTTGTTGTAGTTATTTCTATTTTCTTGCTAACTACTAACACTGCACTAAGTGATGAGCCAGTATTCACAAGTTTGTTATGGCAAATCTTTGGTCGCTAGTTGTAGCTTGCCTTTAGCTCTCTTCGACAAAGATCTGATAGTGTATAAAAGAAGTATCGAGTGAATAATATGGCGGTTAGTAAAAATTAGCAAAATTTATTAGAGATTAACAAAGTGGTGTTTATCATCCCATACAAAAAATAAAACTCTTGCTATAAGAAGATAAAGCTTCTCATAACTCGGCCATTTAAAGCTTTAAACAATCCTATAACAATCTAACTACAATATTTCTTTTATTTCCTTTAAATATGTAAGTCTATATAGTAAGACTTTTGGAGCATCTTGCATGAGCGGAAAAATATGACTTGGAAGAAATTGGTAAGTCTTTTTTCGATTTATTACACCTCTGTTAATAAAAATGCTTAATTATATGCTTATTCACAAATTAACTTAAACGTTGATCAAAAATTAATCTACGAACTAAAACATTTTTTAATAAAAAATTCTTAAAAAACGACCAAATTGCAATATAAATGGACAGATCAAGTCTTATAAAAATGTGCTTCAATAGAGGTTAAAATTAAAGTGAACAAAATTATGAAGGAATGTGAAAGGAATTATATAGGGAACATTTCTTACAAAAGATCTTTACATATTACATATAGACTTACGGTGACCATCCGTTCATTATAATAATGAACAGTTCTGTATTTGAAGACTATGTTCATAAAGAATTATTTGTTATACAAAAACGCATAAATGTTCTGTATTTCAGAAGTTGTTCATTATTTATGTATTTCGTACAAATTCTTAAAAGTAATAACATATCTAAATATTAAAGCAAAATTCAATGACAAAAAAAAATGATAATATTATAAACGTGTCCTAACCAATTGAAAGAACGAACATGACATCTAATACATTTTTATTTTTTCAAATGCTCCTACAGAACGAGATTTTTTTCTATTCTAACTAATATTTGGACAAATGAAAAAACCCAAATGAAGGTCAAATCTGTAAAATCTATTTAGATAACTAAATACAATTACGAACTCAGTTGTTTAAAGTTCAAGGAATAATTTAAAAAAATTCTGAACTTTGTAAAGGAAATGTACCGTTCAGAAAAATATCAAAATCCATAAAAATGACTTGTGTCAATTTAGATTTTAACTGCTATTTCACGTTAAGTGGCAATATTATCGAAAATCTACTACATTTAACAAGAACTCTAGTGTCGCCAAAGAGTATAATTCTGTCTGTATATAAACTATCTTTTTTTTAAATCTACTCGTTGGCAAAAATATCTTAGGTATATAAAGGGTGTTTTTTTTTAGACGTGTGGTTTTCAAGAAGAAATAAAACGCGTATAATTTAATGTATAAAGATAAGGGTTTACTATTATGTTTTAAAAATGATTTCGTGGCTAGCTTAATTAAATTCCAGCCGAGAGGCCCAAGAGGCCCCAGCTCCAATTGATTCACGCGATGGCGGATGCACTCATTCGGGTCTTCTTCGATACTCTGCTTCACAGCAGCAATAGCGTCTTCGGTGCACACTGTACGGCGGCGTCTCTGAGGATGCGCATTATCCACTAGAGTAAACGTGGTGCGAAACCGATCCAAGGTTGCTCGAATTAATCTGCTGGGCGATTATGTCGACCGAATATTGGACGCATCGCGCGATACATCGCGCGAACCGAACCATTATTTTGGTAATAAATTTGCACGATTTGCAAACGTTGTTCAGAAGTAAATCATATTCATTATGAAATGGCAAACCAAACTGAGCATAAATCAAGTGACAGCTGTCAAAAAGATCAACTCCGAAAAAAGTATTGCCAGATTGAAAACCACACGTCTTAAAAAAACACCCTTTATAATTAGTCTTTAATCCACATATTTGGATAAATTAACCGGGGGTGGCCCCGGCGCAGTGGAAGTAGTGCTTGACTGCTAACCTGGATGTGTGGGTTCGATCCCCAGTCTAGGCAGCATTCTTTTCTACATTCCCTCTACTGAACGCCACCCCTGGGATTTAATCGGATAGTCAAAACCTAATTTCTCAATCCACTGTGCCAACAAAAATCTATCCTATTCTTCTATTCCTTCTAACATTTGTCTGTCTAATTTATAAGACCCTAGGTCTTACTGGTATTTATATGTTTGTGTTGTTGTTTTTTAAATTAGTTGAAAATAAAAGTATACCTAAATTACGTGAATTAGCAGAGTCTCATCTCTCAAAATTTAAACTCTCGTCCAGGGTCGGTTTTTATTTATTATTATTTCTTGTTGATGACAAGGCCCTCAAAATTCCTTGAGCGCCCCTAGTGCTGTGTTGAAAAAAAAATGTACACTGCTTATGATAGGCGTTTTAACAAGATTTAACAATAGTTTAATAATTTTTTTTTCAATGAAGTAATGCATGTATTCACTATATTTACTTTTATTTCACATTGTTTTTAGTTTAATAAGCATTTTTTCTATTTTATTGATTTAAAATCCCAGAAGACATCCCTCAAAAAAACAGGTAAAAATTCTTTTGGGTGCCCGAGCATTTAGCTGTCTAACTGCATGCTGACCCTGTACCAAGGCACTTGTGTTGTGTAATTCAGCCTATTTTGAAAAAAGCGTCACTTTTTTCTCTCTATTATTTCTTCTTCTTCTAAGATAAGCACTTACTTCGCCGATTAAAAATAATTCATGTTTGATTTGAGTTTATTAATAAGGGTGCATAATTATGTTCTGAAATTGTATGTATAGTTGTTTAAAAATGGATCTTTTAGCCAATACTTAACTACATTTGTTTGCGTTTAAATTCGTACAGAATTCATGAAGAATTTTTAATATATAGGTATATACGCATATGTATTTTTTTTTGTATTAAATCAATTTAGGGCAGTATAATCTGCTATATAGTTTGGACGCAGCATAAGGCACTACATGAACCATGCATGTCAGCAACATTAACTCTTAAATTGATATAGGGGTCCTCGCTATAAATCCTACCTCAGATTTTACCGTCACCAAGGACGAAGCTTCTACCCCTCATACATCGTATTTAAATGACAAAATTAATCTATATATACACCTAGATCTCTACGTTATAATATGACTGCATTTAAATCAATAACTGCATTTAATCAATAATTCCAGTGCTCGCAAAATGGCCATTACCACCTGTCTTGTAAATAAGAAAAAAAAACAAACCCATGCTTCTGCTCAGCAACCTTATGCGAGTGCATTCAACCACAATAAAAAGACTCATTTAGTAACCAGATATCCTACTGTTATTTGTATTTCTTTATTTTTATTTTTTTAATAAATATCCTATCAATGTTTATGTGCCAATAACCAATATCAATATGGTGTTAAAAGTCGTGCTCCTCAGGCTCAATTTTTTTTTTTTTTTTTTTTTTTTTTTTTTTGTGTTTACGAGTATTTTTCACTTTTGTGTCCTTTCTACGAAGGACATTTCATATATATATATAGTTAACCGAGAATAAACTCAATTCACCCGCACTAAAAGCGCACGTTTCCAGTTCAATGAATTGGAAAATTGTAAGGCTTCTCTTGTTTTCAGGAAACAGGTTTTATAATATTTGCAAATGCCACACACACACCACCACTGCCGCCGCCGCCGGTTGGTTGGGGACATTAAAATTATTATAAAAAAAAAAAAAAAAAAAACGTGGCTATTTTGATGCACCCCTATAATAATACATATATTTATAACCTGATGGTCGTTTTCGTCATAACTGACCCTCTTTAGTGGGATAATCGTTTGGGGATATTATATGTAGGTATATATATGTATGTGAAAGTGAAGTGCAAATTAGAACCATAATTACCAAAACCGAGTCTGGTGGTAGATTTGGGAATATAGTATATACGGTCAGCTTAACGTGTGTATTAAATATCCTATCCTCACTTTATTCCTCATCGAACAAGAGCTGACTCTTGTATGGAATCTCTCTACATACTTACCTACAATAAATTCCCTTTAGCTCTTACATCATAACACGACCTAAGTGTGGTGTCAGTTGGCCAGAAGTGTGCCTAATTTGTTATTGACACCATATGTCAAATGTTTATTTGTACAAGGCGAGCAAAGATCCGACCAACCAACCGAGACTTTTGCGTATATTTAAGGGTATATATACATATTGCTAAATTTTGGATGGTTAAACAACACCAAAGAGAGATGGTGCAAATTGGGATTTCAACTTTAACTAACCATAAGCTCGAGCCAGATGTATAGAGGAAGAACATAATACACTGGAACTGAAGTGTAAGTATAGGTATATTCCTTAACTATATACATATACTCAAATGGATGAGTGATAATTATTTTGTTCTTAAGTTTAGTAGCATTAATTCATATAGAACTTGATGATTTATGAACATACTGTATAAGTACTTAATTCCATTAGATAGAGTATACTTAAAAGTAGTACGTTAATATATGTATGTAAATATATTGAATATGCAATTGTATGTATTAGAGTTTTAGGAGTGTTTTCTTGATTATATATTTTGACATTTATGCTGTTAACTCAAGTCAAATAAAATATCAATCCTGAGTAAGCAACTAGGTAACAAATAGAGAAAGGCAACACAAAAAAATTACATAGTTAAATACTTACCTTTTTTTAAAGTTCAAGAATGACAATCTTTGTTATTTTCGTTTAAAAACAATAAAAATGTTTAAGTGCCGGGACTATCGGATGTGTAAATATCAATTACAACTTAAAGTGTGACACGGAACATATTACAAGTAAGTTGACGTTTTTAGTTTAGGTACCCTATATCGCCGACATATAAGCCGTGTTTTTTTTGCAAGCGCGGGGGTAATTGGATGAAAAAAACGACGTCGGTGCTAAACAATTAACATGTTAAATGCAACAACAACTTATTCCAGAAAATTCTCGGGGTTTAACTTAAGCGCACAGAAAAACTGTGTTACCGGCATGAATTACATACATGTTATCGATAGTTTGTATGAAAACTCCATGTTTTTTACTGTCATGGTGTCGTTAATCCCCGCTGTCGTTTTTTTTCAACCAATTCCCCCGGGCTTGCAAAAAAACACGCCTATAGACAGAAAAAATCTTAATCTATTTCGTCGGCTTAGTGCGTAAAGCTGCTAAATCCACTTTTGGTCGAAAATGTGATTTTGATGTAATTTTCTTAAGAAACACATTCTGAACAAAGAAAATAAGTTTTTATATGGAGCCTTAGGTATGCAATTTTTTTTGTTTTGTTTTTTGGCTCTTTGTCAAAGTGGACTTAGCAGTTTTACGCATTTAGCCGACGATTTATAAGTAAAATACAATTTCTATAAAATCCCATGAAGTATTTGCAAATAAATATTATTAAGTTGTGAACATGCCAAAAGTATATTATAGGTACTTACATTCCAAATATTGAATAAAAAAATCCAACAACATAAATAATTGAATTTTGTTAATTTTTTGATCAAAAAACCAAAGAAGTTTAGAAGCTATTGAGCTGTTTTCGAGAAAATTAATTATAAAATTAAAATCTGTTAGTATTTACGAAAATAACTTTACTTGCTTGCTTGGAGCAGTATTCCCAGATTGGTGGTTTCAAAAACCAAAAAATCTTCTTTGCTGTTAATATTTTTATTCGTCCAAATTTAAATCGCAAGTTTATGCACAAACGTAATAAATGCAAACAAATATGATGGCTTTTATAGCCCTCCAATACTAAATATTGGTATTTTTTCGAATCCGGTGGTATTTAAAAAATATGATCTGCTATCACTGGCTTGGAGCTAGCAGGCTCCCGACCCGTATCTGCCTGGGAAACGGCATGCAGATTTTTATCTACTACGATCCCGAGCAATGTTTGCAGTCATCCAAACAAACATGAGCATTGAGCAATGAATTGGCCTTCCTTGTTGATTCGAACCTAGGGTCTGGGATGTCAAGATTCTCATGGCTATAAGATTTGTTATCCATTCACCCCATATGTCAGATCTAAAGTCACTGTAGTTAAAATGTTTTGACATATTTTGGACTACATCTATGTATAGGGATTGGTTAAGCTCTCGGAGTTCGTGGTTGTATAATATTCTCTTACATTCACCCACATGCGGAAAAAGTTTTGAGAAAACCGCAAAAAACGTTTTGGCCTCTTATTCCAGACTCCATTTTGTTGCATGATAAGTACTGATAAAATAACAAATATTTAGTCACTCCAGAACAATTTCGTTTACCTGGTACGTAGGTACATATTATTATAATTTTAATTAAAATGTAGAAAATTACGTCTGCTATTTCTTAATATTACAATACTGAGGGCCAATTCCCTTCACACCACAGCTACAGTTCCACAAAAACTTTCAAGTCACCATCCTTTCCAGACCTCTCTGGGTGGACTTGGCGTTCTTGGAAGATGAATGGATCCATTTCTATACCGATCGCAATGGTTCAAAAACTGATGATGGGCTAAAATTAAGTCTCTCCTTTCGTCATTGTAGCGTGTTCCAGGCGGAAATTTTGGCGATAAAAGAAGTCCTGTCTTGGCTTAAAGAAAACATGATATCGAGCACTTAATCCGCATCTTCTCAGATAACCAAGCCGCTATTATAAATCTCTGGATTCCGTCTCTACAAGTTCAAAAATTGTAGCGTTTTTGCTACATTTTTTTCCGAAAAAATTCACCACGTATATACGATCGCAAAATATTCATAAAACACTACAATTACAAAAATTTCAGAAATTAAAAATCTTAAAAATTATATCGCACATTGTGTTTGGCCTTTAAATTCGCCAGTACCACTTTTTGTGTAAACGCTCCAAAATGAAGAAAAAAAATAAATCTTGGAAAAGATCTTGAAAAACTTGAACAATTTTAATTGGCTCGGAAAACTTTTAGTATATTTTTTTGACTCGATTTTTGACTGGATTTTCTGTTTTTTTTTTAAGATTTTGTTTGGTGTCCGAATGTTCAGGTGAACTTTTTCTTAACATAACGCAACACATTAAGATGTAGGTACAAATGTGTAAAAAAAATAAGAAGCTATAGGTACAAATTGGCAATAATTATTAAGCCCTTTTACTTTGAGGACATGATTATTTGAATAAACTATTCATATTCGATAAAACTTTTGACTGAAAAATTTAAGTTATCTTTTATTGTTCTATGTTATATTTATTATTTTTTTAAATTATTTTCGTTGTTGAAACTCTTGAATTAAAAGTTTAAATGAATGTTGCATAAAACATCTATGTTTTTTTTTTTATTAAAACAAAATTGCGAGTAATTTTCAAGTGAACTATACATTTTAAAATTGCGACGCTACATTTTGAACTAGTTAGGGGCAACACTGGTCAGAACACAAAACAAATCTGGCTTCTGCTGAATCTGAAGCGCTCTACAAAAACAACATGTAATCCTGCTTTTTTTCTGGATCCATTTCATTTATTTATATATTTATTTCAACTACAGACAATAATGTCAAAGTTATTTAAAATGCATACTAACAATTTATGTTTTACAATTTTGTTTTACATATAATTTAAAAACAATAATACACTTTACAAAATGTAATAATTTAATTTACGTAATAATAACACGATAAAATTAGATAACTTTTTTTTGGAGTACCTAATGACTTTTTCTTCCGGTTCATTTATCGAACTTTTATAATATTATTTTCTACATTGAATAAAAAATCTTCTTTTTTTGTCAAAAGGTTTCATACACATTGTTCTATAATGTATTAAATTACTGCTCTTTATAAAGAAAACTTTTATTTGATAAAATTTATTCTCTCCTCGTACAGAAAAAATCCTCTTCTTTCGTATAGAACGTGCTGTTTTTAAATGTTTTTCACCAAAACCACCAAACAACATTTTAAAAAAAAATTAAAAAAAAAAAAACAACTTCAAAACTAAGTCAGAAACAACAAACAAAAACCACAACAAAAAAAACAGCTTCTCAAGCCCAAGTTGCGTGAAGTCAAATTGCTGTTGGATATTTCAAGGAAACTCAAAACCAACAAGCGTATATAGTAAATGAAAACAAAAGTGGTAACCCATTTGATGCGACGTTTTCCAACTATATATAACGAAGACAATGGATGAACAACAACGAAGAAGAAGAACCCAAGAAGTTCGTTCCACTGTATAGATATAATATGTATACGTATGTATATGGAGTCAAGCCACGCGACATGTATTAACGTTAAAACTTTATATGTACCCGCTTTTTCACCCCATCATTGTTCCGGTGATGATGGTGAAACGAGGAGGTTTATTCTTTTCTTCCTTTTCCGTCACAGAAGCAAACGCGTATACCAAATGAGCTCACTTTTCAAAAAATGCAGTCTGCTGCATTGCTATATATAGGTAAGGTATGTATGTAGGTATTTTATATGCAAACGCCTTCGACCGCAGTGAATCTTCTGCATTTTACTTGATTATCTGCCGTCTGTCACCGTTTGGCCTGAATATTTTTGGCCTCGTCATTCTTCAAGCCACATTTTCTTCTTTTTATATACGTTTGTAGGTATATACTCGTCTCTTCAATTGCTTTGGCGAAAAAATGCATGCAAAAAATTCAATTCAAATGCAAAACACACGTTTTCAAGTAGAATTGCAAAGGTGAATTTCACCAATAATTAGAGTTTGTGTATATTTTCAAGAATATAAAGCTTCAAGTTCAAATCAAACCTTTTTCTACATAAAATCTTCATTTTTTTTTCAGGCGTCTCTTGCGAGGAAGCGACAAATCCTCCAAGAACATATTTTGCTCTGGTCTTAGCCGTTCGGATTCAGCAGAAATTTCTAGGACCTCTGCATTCCTGCCGACTCATTATAGGCCCACGAACTTTCGCACCATTAATTTTCGTTGACTATACATATATGTATCTGCATCAGGCAGCATAAATCTGCTTCAATAAGCTCACTCATTTACTTCGTTGTGCAAATAATATAATAAGTAGTGGTCCTGGAGAAATTCTTCCGCACAAAATGCAGAATCGAGCATATTGTTATGGTCTTTCCTGTGTGGTTGGATGACACAACCCGCACCCCCCCCCCACCCCGTCTCCGGCAAATAACCAAAATAACAATCACGATGGTAATCAAATCTCTCAGTTGGATGAATTCGATGTCCAAGCACAGACCAATAACAAGCACACAATTTTCAACATGAAAAGAATACCTCTGAGGGGTAAATAACACACACAAAACGCTCTACTATATACAAATCTGTTGGACTGGACTGGCCTGGCCAAGCCTAAAAACTTTTCCCGTTTATGTTGACTCTTATTCAAGCTCCTGCTTCCATCCCGTACATATATATGTATGTTTTGTATTATATCGGTTGTGCTCTGTTTTTGTCCTCGTCATAGTTGGATGACTAAAAACAGCACCACCTGCTTGTTGGCTCAGAAGAACGAAGCGCATAGAGTGGTATGGTATTCATAAACGAGGTAGAACATTTTTTGTCCACGCTGTTGTGGTTTAGCATAAGCATGATTAAAATCTGCCTATTAATGTCCCGTGCCACCCTGGTTTGACTATATATAGCTCCATACAGACGCAGCGTAGTATAGTTCAAAATCTCTTGTTCATTCACTCAATGGTCGACTATGTACATATATACGACAGCCGCCGGCCGCCGCTTCGATGATTCAGTGCACCATAAAATAATTAAATATAAAGCTGCAGCAGCACATGCACTCTGAATATATAGACACACTATAATACTCTGACAAAACAACATAGTTTTTGATAAGAGAGCGAGTACCGATTTTTTTTTCTTTTTGTGCTTTTTTTTTTGCAAAAATTTAATTTAATTCATAAAATCGAGTTTTCAAAGGTCTATAGCGCAATAATTTGTGGTTTTGGCATACAAACCCATAACTACATGAATGCGGGTATAGCTAAAAAAATTTTGTGTGTTCTAAAGTTGAGATACGAATTTATATACAAAGCGAAGGGGGTTTATTATTGTGCTTCCATGTGCTAACAATTATAATGCAGGATATACTATACGAACCAAATGACTATGAATATTTTTGTACACAAAGGGTTTTTAATTAATTAAATGCAAATAGTACTGGTATTCAAAATTTTACCCCAAACAACTCTCAATTATACGTACACATATAGGTCTATGATGATGGAAAGAGTATTTGATGAAGCTGTTAAATGCTAATTTAATGATTTTAAAGGAAACGCTTGAAATATTGGTACCTGTACATATATGTGTTTAATGCGTTTTTTGTATCTTACTGCAGCCATTTAATGTTCACTAAATCCCCTATAGTAACTATAAAATCTGTAAAACCTTAATATTTTAAATAAATCCCATACGTATTAATCACCTTTTATACAAGTTTTTCATATATCGCCACCGGCATTAAAGAACTAGATAAATCATTTGTCCACATTATAATTTAAATTTAAATTATTATAAAAAAAAAATAATTTTATATGATTTGAACTAAACTCCGGATTTTAAAATTAAAACAAAATCAATCCAATGATTAAAAATATATACGAGAATAAGGCAAAAATGAGGCAATATTCTCAAAAAAAAAACGACAAAACCATATTTCTGTAAAAAAAAAAAAAATTATTTTTAGGTGGACGAGGCTGGAGATTCGATCCCCAGACTTTCACCCAAAACAGACACAGAGCTGGCTATCCGGTAATGAAAGACAAAATTGCGATACCAGTTTTTTCAACTTCACATCTCATTTTACTATTATTTAGTTTAAGATTTTTGTTTTAGTTTACAATTTGAAGTTCGTGATCAGCTCTTTCATATACAATTTAATGTAATTTATTTATTTACAAGATGGTGCAAAAGTTACAAATGGTGGCAAATATAAATTCTATTTTGAAATTTGTGAAGTATACAGATAAACAAAATACAAGTCTAAAAAACATGAATCACTCTATATGTACTCCTAAAGAACGCGGAATATTTGTTTCGATTTTTTTGCGGAATAATTAGCAAAAGTTATAGCTTCTTCCAATAGGCTGTTTAATTTTGCACCACCTTATATTAATGCTTCTCCTAAAAGAATATCGCATTTTACTTTTATCTCGTATAAGATTTTTTTTTTAATTTTCAATCTGAAGTTCGTGCATCAGCTCTTTCGTATTAAATCTTAAATAATTTTAATTGTGTGTATACACACTATATAGCAAGTTATGGATTCGTAAAAAAATCTAACTCGTGGTTTTGATTAAACTTGACATTATTATGATAGTGAAGTCGAAAAAATTGGGTCTCACAATTTTGTCCGTCTCACAATGGAGCAAGATACCCCAAAATCTCGAATTAATTAATTTGTTGGATTGTGAGAGCTGAATTATTTTTTTTTTATTTAAGAGAACGTCTCTTTTTTAACCGTTCATAGCCCAAGATCATAAAAAATTGATATTTTTTTGAGAAATGTCAGTTTCCAGAAAATAAAAAACACGTATTTTTCAGAAACTAAAAAAAAAACATTTTAGATTAGATTTATTACACATTTAAAGGATTGTGGCATTACTGTAACATTGGGTATGTTTTCATGCATGCACGTAAAAGTGTGCATTGATAACAATAAAATGAACATATGTACATACGTACTAACTTAAAGCCACTAAAATTAAACAATTTTTCACACTCTTTGTATTTTTTTTATAATATTTAAAATTCCACGAGCTCACTCTTGCCCACCACTAATTGCTGATTGAAAAATTCAAACTGACGAAAGTCCAAAGATACGCTTACTATGATTTTCCCTGGATACTTAGTTTGTTCAATAGTATGTTACAGTAATGCCACATCGATTTAAATGTACTAAATATACTCATAACGTATTTTAGAGGGATTTTTTAGGTTTGTTACAGAATTGTCACACGAGGCTATAAAGGGTTAAATTTATCATTATTCTTATTTAATCACGATTGTGTCCATTTTTCATTTTTCTTTGAATCTTGACGAAAATTGTTAAATTGTATACATAGTTACAAATTTTTGCCCAAACCTCGTATTTATTATAAGACAAGTTTTTTTTTTTAATGTGCAAGGTCCATCAGTGTGAGAATGCAAAATGATTTTTGGCGTTGTTATCCACATCTTTTGGAGGGTGGGGGTGTAAAATGGTATATTCGCTATATTTAGAGAAACCTAAGTGCCACAAAAAAAATTCTACCATTTTTGTTTTTGGTATATGTACAATTGTACACTGTACATACTTTTACCAGGTTAAAAAAGAACTTAATTAGCACTTATTAATATCACACACCCGACTTTTGATACAAAATATAACAAAATACTTCCATGATTTTTTATTTCTTATTAAATTATTAAGTAACACACCTGACGCTGTATGTCGATTCCATGTTCAAACATAATTCTACCGTTATTTTTAAGCTATTTAGCTATTGAAAGCGCCAACCTTTTTTCCAACTTTTTGAAATCACAATTGAAAGAGAACTAAAGTGATTACTCCAAATGCACGTTTTGGAGTTGGAACTCACGTAACAAAGTAAAATGGGTCAAAACATACTCATCTCTCTTGTTTTATTTTAAGCTTTAATTTCCAAATTACCATACAGGTAGATCCATTGTGCATCTGTCTGTCATGTCCTGTCTTTCAGCTGCTGCCTAAACGGGTGGGTCAATTTTCTTTAAACTTGGTACCTGGTGATTTTTTGACATTCCCCGAACATTTTTTTTTCATTTTTTTATGACCAAAAATAACGCTACCTGCAGTACAAATTTATTAAGCGAAAATAGAAAATCTTTTTTTTTTTTTAAATATTCCCACAAATTTAAAAAAAATTAGTAATTTTTTGTATGGTATAGCCTATCATTTTGTAAAAAAAAATCCCAAAAATCGTTATAAATATACATAGGGTGTCCTGAAATCACCGCCTCAGAAGAAAACCATGAGTTCCTTAGGTCATTTCAAGTCGATAAACTTAAGAGGTAATTTTCTCGTTTTCGCTTCGTTTTCGACATAACGGTTTTTATAATTTGTATTCTTTTTTCCTTTGACTGGCTCTAACATTGCCAAACTGCAACCGATTTTTGTATTTTTATATACACAAAAACAGTTAGAAATTTTTATCTACTATACAAATTTTTTCTGTGTGGATAACCGTTTTCCCGCAATTTATTATCAAACGCTTTTTTTTAAGCATTTTAATGTTGCATTTTTGACGTCAATTTTTTTCTAAGAAACACGATTTCCAACGATTTTTAAAAAAAATTTCCAATAAATTGAATCAGATAGTGTAGATCATGTTAGTATTTAAACAATTTCAGAGGTTGTTAATTAAATAATTTATTTTTTTTGATTTTTGCAAATTTTCAGTCTAAAATGTAAGTTTCATATATACATGTCCAACACGGTGCTGTATTATTCATATGAACATAATATGTACTACCTTAAACTCAACTACGTTTTTAGGAGCTGGAATAAAATATATAGGCTCCCATAACTTATTTATTTCTTCTACAATCAGATGAATAGATCTTAACTATTCAAACTTTAAAATCACACTACATACTATATTTAATTGAGACTCTCCGAAAAAACTTTATCTATAAATTCTTTTTTTCTTTTGTTCAATTTTATTTAAGTGTACAATGTAAAATATGTACCTAAAAAAAATGTTCAAGGACATTTTAATTCTCATGAAAATTAAATTGCCTTAAACCATTTTAATTTAATCGTTTAAAATTCTCCTTTATCGAAAAATTGTTAATTTATTAAATCATACTACTTAATCCATATTTTTTAATGTGAAAAGTTTAAACAAATTTATCTCAATTAAAAAAAAAGTCGTCAAAAAATATGTGGACAATTTTTTTTAATAAATAGCCCATAAGCTCATTTATTGTTAAAATAATTAATTCAATTTTAACTTTATAATATGATGGTGTGTGCATGAACAATTTCCTTGTTAACATAATTATTATTCCATATAATTATATAATTTACCCCCTTTCTCTCTTTATGTATGTATATATATTGTATAAAAGAATGATTTTTCGGGATGAGATTATAATGTCTCGTTGGAAAGTCTGGGTCAAAATTCCTATCATCACCATCATGGACAACCATACCCATAAATGGAAACAGGAAACAGTAACGAAAAGATCCGGACATGAATCCAATTTGTATTTTAAATTGATGTAATTAATGTTTCAACGCACGTCCTCAAAATGCACTTACAGTCTATGAATCTGATTAAAGGATATGTATTGTAAGGACATCGTTTGCGTTTATCCGGTGGCGGGAGGGGGGATGGTGTTCTGATTAAAATTTAACTTTATTTTTACAACGCAACAACATAAAAAGAAGGGAAACCCTTTTTTTTCTGGACAAAAGGATACACTCAATTCAATATATGCTTCGCGGAAACAGGCTGAAAGCTGTCTTCTTTTCAACCACCATCACCACCACTACCACCAACACCACCACCTGATAATGGCTGGACTCTCTCTCTCGTTGATTACTATATAGAAGGCTTGAGGCTACAAAGGTGTAGCAGATCTCTGTGTGATCCTGGTCTGTGTGCAGCAGGGCGCATTAAGTCCTCCATCGAAATACCATTGCATGAAATGACCCGCAGGTAGACATTTTTGTGGAAACCTGAACAATCAGATCTAGCGTAATGAATTGGCACACGCATCGGTCATTTTAAACTCTCCCCGCCTGGAGGCAAGAAGACAAAAAAAAAAGGAGATGCAGAGGCAGGTAGGCTGCGGATGGCAATCGTTTTATCGCGAACCAACAAAGAAAACAAATGTCCCGGCCACATGCCATCGCATCGTGGTTATCGTTGTCCTGTCATTAGCAGATTTCACTCAGCTAACCGAGAGTCCAGGTATAAATCCTGGGGTACGCTCACAAATCAAACAAAGAAATTAAAAAATGCATTAAACACAAAAAAAAAAAAAAAAAAAACGACAAACAAAGGAGGAATAAGGACCAAAACCAAATCCTTGCAGTTATTAGCAAGGTGGAACTTTTGGGGAAGTACCTATAGTATTAATAATAATGCATCTGCCGGTAAAGCAAGATGTTTCTATATAGATTCTTCGACGAGATGGACATCGTCACCGAATCCCTATCACCACCAACACACGTCTTGTTAGTTTCAATGGATAGAAAGTCTGCATCCGCCATTATTCCACGGTATTATAATATTTTAAGTTTGCTGCCGCCTTTCTTTTATTTTTTTTTTGTGCTGATGGACATGAAATCTTTGGAACGCGTAAGGATTGGTTGTTGCGGATAAAATTACGCAGGTTGCTGTGGTCATTCAAGATTATAATTTTCTGATCAAGAATAAAATGGCACCTGGTGAATGAACATGATGTCCTGGTTCTGATGGTGGAACGCAGGCGTGTGTCTATATTTCCAATTAATTTTTGAACTAAATACATTTGAAAAACGGTGGAATGAGACACCAAGGATAATTATGCGAGATCTAAGTTGAAAAAGAGGACGCACATTTCACAAATAAGGCAGTGGCTGATGTGGCAGTGGCAGCATGTTTGAATCTGACACTAATAATACGGATGGATATAAGTGCTTGCTGTAGTGAATGGTGCCGCTGCGGTCGGTGGTGCGGTGGTCGCTGAATGGTGCTGCTGCTGCTCCTTATTTGGATGTCGTGGGTTATTCTTTTGATTCGATTATAGGAATTTAATCGATAGTGGAAGCATATGTTCTTATTTCCTTCTTCTTCTTTTTTTTTTTTGTTTGCATATTCTTTTAAGTTCAAGGAAAAGGCATCTGGCTTGTGAAGACAAGAAGTGTCGTTTGCCTAATTATTGCGTTTTAATGGCTATTATACGTTGTTGTTTGCAGTTTTGGAAAGGTTCTAAGGAAATTTTTGATTGGAGTTTTCGTGATGAAAAATGTAAATTAAGGTATAATAACAAAAGGTGTAGATGTCTGACGATAATGCATTTATAGAATGTTACTGGAATTTTTGGTATTTTATATAATTTATTCACATATTATGAGAAGGCTGCAAAATATGTGTGTCGCCGATCAGATAAAGTAGGTTTTATGTTTGAGAATTATATTTTAATTAATTTAATCGTTGACTTGGAATATTTTTATTCGCAATAATACCTTATTAGGTAGAGGTCCTGGATAAGTAGGTATATAAGGATTCTTAAAAGAAATTATACACTGATGACAGAAGAGCCATAATTTTAATCCAGTTTTCGATGAAAAAAAAATGAAGGGTTAAGAGATTCTAAAATAAAGAAAAAGTTTTAAAGTTTTTCTATAGGTGGCGCTCAAAACAAAAAAAAGAAACTAATCATCTGATTGAGCCCAAACTGATACAATTTGAATTTGTTTTGAATTGAGAAGATATATAAATCAAAAATTTACATATTTTCCAATAGATGGCACTGAACACCAAAATGTAGAAATTAGCTAAAAACTTACAAATTAACTATCTGATTGGGCTGAAACTTGTACTATATGTATATTTTATATGAAAAGTAAGAATTACATATTAATCAAAAATTTTGAAGTTTCCTGAGAGACGGCGCATTAATCAAGAATCTCAAAAATAGCTAAGAACTCAAAAAATAACAATCCAACTGAACTGAAACTTACACAGTAATTTTTTTTTTAACTAAGAAGTTTTCCGATAGATGTCGCTGAAAACAAAAATATAGAAATTAGGTAAGTAAAAACCAAGGTTCGAAGAGCGATAAAATATGATTTGTTTTCTCGTGAAAAATTCAAAACTGAATTTAATTTTTGATTCGATAGTGAATCATAGTTTTTGGTTACTTTAGAATAAAATTCGTTTTCACAATCGAATCTTTTGGGATCTGTAAAATATGGTTCGTTCCCGAATTTATCACTTGAGAACTATTGAAAATCCATTCACGAACCGTTCAAATAAGAAATAAATAATATTATTATGTTACGTAAAATAAACTGGTTTTAATTTTTAACCTTTTCAAAATTTTATCACTTTTTTCATATTTTTCAATTTTTTTACTTTTTCAAAATACTTATTTCACTTTTTTGATTTTTGAATTTAGTCAAAATTTTTGAATTTTCTCAAAATTTTTTAATTTTCTGAAAGTTTTTGAACTTTCACAAATTTTTGACTTTTCCGAATGTTTTACTTTTTTTTTCAAAATTTTTGACTTTTTTCAAAATAACCGAACCTTCGTAAAATATCGCTCGTGAATCGTAAAATACCGGATCTTTATCATACTTTATCGATCTTCTCAAGAATCATAAAAAATATAGTTTCTGAACGATAAAATTTTCGATCTATTAAAATGTATAGTTCTTTCACGAACAAACTAAATCCATTTTTTTTCTGTATCTCTCGTTCGTGAGAGATCGGAAAAATAAAATTCAGGTAATATATGGTTCGCTCACGATCGGATTCGAAAACATCCTTAAACAAATCATTCTTCATCAAGTATCCATTCAGTTCGGTTGTAAAGTGAAATTTTTTGAAAAAAATCTTGAAAAGTTTTGAAAAAAGTTTAGAATTTTGAAAAAAAAAAAATGAAAATTTCGAGAATATTCAAAAACTTTGAGAAAGTGAAATACATATTTTGAAAAAAGTCAAAAATTTTGAAAAAAGTAAAACATTTGGAAAAGTCAAAAATTTGTGAAAATTCAAAAACTTTCAGAAAATTAAAAAATTTTGAGAAAATTAAAAAATTTTGAGAAAATTCAAAAATCAAAAAAGTGAAATATGTATTTTGAAAAAGTAAACAAATTGAAAAATATGAAAAAAGTGATAAAATTTTAAAAAGGCTTGTTCGCATAAACAACATTGAAGGAATGAATTGTTTCATTCAAACCTCCAATATTAATATATGTATTATGATGGAGCGAAAGCTGCGAGTGTATTATCACACAAAAACCCCACAAAGAATATTGTTTCAACTATTTAGAATAATCTGATTGGAAAATAATAACAAAAACTACCTAACCATTGAAAAGATATACCGATAATAAATTAAGAATAATACCATTTTCATAGACAGCTATAGTTGAGGGCACTCCGGACCACATTAAGTGAATATAAAGAAAGTAATATAATATTTTCAAAATACGTGGAATGGTTAATTTCGTTATGTAAATTATTTGGAACTTAAAACAAAATTTTCTTACAATTACTCTTATCATTACAAGTACGAAGTTCAATCAAAATCGTAATATATTCGTTTTGGAGAAAATTTGAAAAAAAAAAACCGAAATCATTGTATACTAGTTTCCCCTCACATGAAAATGTTCCCAACCACGATTTAAAGTAAATCGGCCCTATCGTTGAGGCTCTACCTCAAATTACAATGGACGTATAGACCAAAAGACTGTATTAAAAACCCACTTGACACTTTGTTTGGACTTCTCCATCATCGTATAGTGTTAATTTTAAATACAACTTTATTTTACACGAAACCAATACTTGCCCTTAGAGCAGGTAAATAAAAGCAAATTAAGCATCTTGTTAAAATTTTTGGAATACAAATTACCATTCTTTTTTTTTGTTATTATTTAACAATCGTACCTATAATTTCATAAAATACAGCTGTCATAACCTGACAATTGAGTTGATTAAATAAAACCTACGGTCCATAATTTCGTAAAAAAAAAAACAATTAAAAATAAATGGACCAACAGCTTATAAGGTTCATTATAATATGCATCATCGTGCACCTATACAGTAGTCGATTGTAGCGACATAACGAATTTCCTGTGAATAAATTCACTTGTCATGTTTTGCAGATAATGTAGTTATTTCAGTTCCGCTGTACCAAACAATAATTGAAGCTGACACCGCACCGTCGTGCTATTTATATATGGCTGCCTAAAGTAACTTATCAGCAAAGTCATCATTATACGACATCAGTTGTTCCACATCAAAGAATAATAATGCAGAGGATATACATACATATACCTTGCGACGACCGTTTCCGTTTTTATATTCACGATCGGAAATTGCTTTTGTTTATAAATTATACTTCGGATCATGACAGTATTTTTTGCAACCCCGTTTATATTATTGTATTGTTGAATATAAAAACAAACAGGAATTGAAACTATTCCGTGAAGATACCAAATGACTTATTAAAAAAAAAAAAATACATTTGGTGGATGACAGCAAGCTATCGTGAAGAACCAGGGCCTATAGTGACTTATAACTCATTTCTCTGTGCGTGTCTACAGAAAATGACTTATTTGGACTTTCTAAAAATGTAATATTTTTGTTGACAACTGTTTGAGATGTATATAAAGAGCTTAAACTGCAAATAAAATATAATCTTTGAATTACTCTATTTTGTTAAAGTAAAAAATGTTTTTGTATCTTTTTGGGGACATCGCATTTTTCAAAAATAACAAAAAACACATATGTACGTATCTATAATCACGGGAAGGTCAGAGTTCAATTTTGGAGAATATCTTTCCGTTTAGCCCAGTCGCTATGTACATATGCCTGACCTGGACAAAATTTTAGTGGGTATAGGTACAATTTTCTTTCATAATTCGTTAGAGGGTATGTTATTAGGAGCATATGGGTAGTTTTTCAGGAAAATCGGGCTGGAAATAAGCCACCATCTTGGAATTTTCCTAAAAAATTGACTTGAAATAGAAACAAAATATTTAAAAAAAACGGCAAAACGGCAAATCTGGCAACGGCCAGATATCCATATTCTTCAATTCTGTTTTTAAATCAAATTATTTGAGTGAAAACTTTTTGGAAATGAATTTAAAAACTAAAAATTTTGAAAAAAAAAACATGAAAAAAAAAATTGCAAATCAATTTTTTTCAAAATTTGTCATTATTAAGTATTATTTTTGTTTTAACATTAGAAATGTTTAAGCGGAGGCATACCTACTAACAATGTCAAAAAATCACAAGAATTTCAAAAAAGTGTAACGCGGCGTAGAGAAAGAGGGCGAAACGTTAGGGGAATAGACAAAATTATTGCGTTCGTGCTTTGTTTACTGGTCTGAGAAAACAGAATACGAAGAAGATGATAAAACGGACACCAAAAAAAGGAGAAGTGTTCGTAAGCAGGGATGGCCAAGACATTATTCACATTTGCTACGTAGTTGATGTAGTTAAATGTAGTTAATGAAACAAATTGTAGCAAACTATGATCTGTCAGTTGTAACTTTTTAGCTTGAATTTTGAGTTAAAATATTAAAATTTTTATTGAAATTTTATTATTTCTCTAAATTTACTTTGTATGTATATGAAAACGTAACAATTTGTAGAAAGTAAATGAAAATAATGATGTAGAAAATGTAGTGTAGTTAATGCGGCCAACCCTGTTCTTAGGCTTTCCAGATTTGTATGTGAAGAAGAGCAAATTAAAAAACGAATTTATTCAAAATTTTAAAATACATAAATTCTTTTTTCATTTCTAATGTCCTCAACTATGCTGGAATGGCAAATCGGGTAAATTTTTTGTATTCAATGCTTTAATCAATTTTAAATGCTAAAATGCACAATATGTTTAAGTGTCTTCTAGTTTTTGAGATATGAGATTGAGATATAAAGTAGGTCAATTTTCTAAAAACTTAAAGACATTTAAGCATCCAGCGTTTGACTTAAAATTGATTAGAGTATTGAATACTAAAAATAAAACTACTACTTATGTATATTAATAATGAAAAAATTCTAAAAAAAAATCCAAATCCAAATTTTTTTTTTCAAAGTTTTAAGTTTGAAAATTATTTTTTTAAATAGTATTTCACTCAAATAGTTTGATTTAAAAATATATGGCTATAAAATAAGATATAACATGATACTGTAAGAGTTGCCGTTGTTTTTAATTTATTTATATTTCAAGTCAATTTTTACCCATGTGTAAAAAAACACTACCCATGTGCTTCTAAACACCCCTTCTAACAAATTGTGAAAGAAAAGTGTATGCAGTAACATTTTTTCCAAATCAAATGTTTATAATATATATTATTAATCAAATGTTTATTCCGCCGTGGCTTTAATTCTGAATGCACCTTATGCACTTTAGTTTCACTCCCTAAAAATCACATTTATTTGTAAATCAATTAATCTGAACCAATTGACGACGATGCATTAAGAATTCCTGCATAATATGATAAGTTATAAGTGAAGAAACCTAAATGCTTTAAAAACTTCTAATTGTCGGCTTTGAAATGGTTTCAATTGCATGGTTGCATATCTTTTTGAAATTCGTTAATTATTTAGTAATAAATAACAATTTACAATTCACAATTTTATCAATTGACAATTAACAATATAAAATTAACAATTCACAATTAACAATTAGCAATTAGCAATTAAAAATTAATAATTAAAAATTAGCAAATAAAAATTAATAATAACCAATTAAAATTAACAACTAACAGTTTAAAATAAAAAATAAACGATTTACCTACAATTTAAAATTACCAATTTACAATAAAAAATTAACAATTTATTATTAAAAAATTACAATCTACGCAATGGACCTGCATTGCGGATTGTCCAGTAGAATGCACCGCTTTCCAATTGTTAGTGTGATTTAAGTTTTTACAACTTATACCAACCGAATATCCAACCATAATCTCATAATCGTTTTTAAATCGTGGTAGGTATAACAAAAATCTTTAAATCATTATTTTAATTTTAGTCAATGTTTTGTAGGTTGATACATATTTGTACATACATATAGAAATTAGAAACATACATACGTATTTTCAGCATACATATATACGATTTATATGTTTTTCCATATAATCAATAATAATAATTAGTTAATAAAAAAACATAAAAGCTATCATTACCTACATATATAATGTTCAACTCGCTATACTATTGTGCATATAGAGGGTCATTAACATTTCTGGATAGTATCCTTTTGTGGCTAAAATCAAAATATCAACAGTCCTACATTCTCACATTGATACCGGGCATTAAAATCAAATATTCGTTACAATTTATGGTAATAAAATGAAAAAAATGAATAGAAATTGTTGAACAACCACTCTGCAACATTTATAAAAAATTCAACCACAAAAAAGAAAAAAAAAATTAATTCGAACCACTGGCAAAGAGATTTCAATTATTCATGTTTTAGTTCGGATTTTAAACGAAGTTGGTAGTTCTGTTTTTTTTTTTTTTTTTTACGCCCCCAAAATGCGGTCGAGCGTTAAGCTCAATGGAAAAAAAATGGCAAGCCGCATATACAAACCTACTAGCCACATTGTTGAATGAATTTTTCGACAGAGATTTGATGTGCTTTTTTCATTTACTCGTATATAACTTTCTTTCTTTATTTTTTTTTTATTATAGATTTCAAATTGAAAGGCTTTTGTATATCTGCAGACAAAATGTGAGATTGATCCTTTATGTGTTTCTGTTATGCTATGAGCAATTTATTTTTTTTTTTTCAAGAATAATTTTACGTAACAAGCGCCTTTTGTATATTTCGTGGTATGTTATATACTTATTATAAAGAATGGTTGGCATGAATTTATATTTAAAAAAAAAACATGTTTTCAAGTTTTTATCTCTAAATGACCTATTTCACTGAAAAATGTTTTACTTGTTCTCAAGGGTCTAGTAAATTGCTACCGATTTTATTTACAAAAAGATACTTGAAAAAATTAAAAGTAATATTCCATTTAAAAAATATTTCAAAAATTGAAAAATAAATTAATTTTCAAGTTCTTTTTTTACATTTCTGCGCACTAAAAGGCTTTTGAGTCTTTAAGGGAGGTTTGCTGATACTACACATAACGAATTAAGTTGACTTTATTTCTTAAGTATCACTTTATGACATGGAAAAAGTACCGCTTAAAAATTTAAGTTCAACTTAAATCGTTATGTGAAGTATCAGCAAACGGGCCTAAATAATTTATGTAAGAACACAGTGCGAGCGTTAGGAAAATAAGATAAAGTTTATAAAGAAATATCGATGTATACCTACACTGTTTTTGAATTTCTGAATATCACAATGAGAGGGAATAAAAGAATAAGGTGTAAAGTATTTCACATTCGTGCAGTACGGTTAAAGAAAGAATAAGTCTGTTTCTTTACTTCCCAAAACTGCCACTTTGGCCCAAATTCCTGTCAAAATCCATATAAAAAAATAAAATTGGACTAGAATTGGTCAAAATTGTTAGTTTTGGGAATTAAAGAAATAGAAATGTTAGGTCTGTTAGGTTTAGGCTTTGAACACTTTAAAACGGATCGAACAAATACCAAAATTTGAAAGATTGTTGTTTTTTGAGGATTTCTTTCAATTGTGAGAAGTCTTGACTGATATTTAATACTTTTTCTTTTTCTTAAAAAAGCTACTACATATTTGTCGTGTCTAAAAGATATAGAATTTCAAGTTACAGAAGTTAAATTAGCACTGCAATTTGTTAAATTAAAAAAACTAAGAGCGAAATTTACTGTACCTTTTTTGTAGTAAATTAGTTGTGGAAATAACAAAATTTGTAGCTCTACTATTTTTAACAAAAATGGTACACATACATATGTACTGTAGTGCTAAGTTTAAGTAAGTATTTCATTTTTGGAAATTAAAAAACCTTAGTAGGGTACGCAACTATAGCTTTTTTGTTGTTTTTAACAACAAGCTAGCTAGGTATTTTTTGTTATAAAATATTTAGTTGTGGAAAGAAAGAAAAAGTCTAAAAAAATTTTGACGAAATTAAAAAAAAAAAAACTGTAGCGGTAAGTTGACATTGTGAGTTCAGAAAAGGAAAATAAATAAACTAAGAACGCTAGTTTATCGCCTGCGTAAATATAAAATACAATATTGTGATATACAATAACGATGTGAACAAAAAATCCAATTAAAAATATTCCTGAAACTTGAGTAATTATTTTGTTTTATTAAGTATTGGATGGTATTAATTTTTTCTAAATCCTGATTAATGGTGAATTATTTCTCAACCATCTATTTTGGGATTTTTAACATTCAAATAATTATATCACAGTTTTTAAATTTTTTTAAATCTATTACATTCTTTAATTTTAAATATCTATTGACTTAAAAAAAATAATCAATACTCTATATCACCCCTCGTTTATTTATTATATAGTTTTTCGACTCTTAATCAATTAACCCTATAAAATCCCTACTTAGCGTACCTACCTACCTAACTTTATATAAAATTTTGTATTCATACAATTCGTCGCTACAATCACGGTTAAAAATGTTGGTGTACTTTTTAATATTTTTTGGGTTACATATATGACAACACCAAAAATGTATTAAAGTTTAATACATTGCAAATATTACATTTTTACTTTAGTACAAAAAGTATTACATTTTATAATAGAACTTTATTAGAAAAAGAGAGGAAATAAATTGAGGAAATTTCTCACAAGGAAATTTCTCACAAAGAAATTTCTCACAAGAAAATTTCTCACAAAGAAATTTCTCACAAGAAAATTTTCTCTCAAAAGGAAATTTCTCTTGAGAATTAATGCAACACAGAAAATATTATGAATACATACTCGTAATTCGTAATAGCTATAATAAAATAATGAATGTGTATTTTTGCAAGAGTACCTATTTAACTTTGTATGTCAATTTATTATTCTTATTATTTGTATTATAATAATAACATTCTTTTCTCCATTGTTTTTCACAAATGAGGATAGAAATCTTATTGCGATTGAAATTTTGTCTACTAATTGACATATTGTGCCTCGAAAAACTACAAAGCGCCTTCAAAATAATGCATATTTAAATTCTTGTATTTTTATTTTTCTTGCTTTTTAATACAATATTAATAAATTTTAATCTTGGTTGTATTAAAAAGTGACGCAGTCTGTTCAATATGCTCATATTCAATATGGCTGACAAAAAAGAGCATCGAAGCAAAAAAAAGGCGAGGAGGTATAAGAATGTAATCAAAAATGATTAGAAAAATTCTCATATTTGAAATGGCAACTGAAAGCGAATTTTCCCTCTCTACAAGGGATATGTTTTATTCTTTTGGGTTAAGATCGACTATTTTTTGTATTACAAATGATATTTTTATACAAAAATATTAGAATGTAATAAGAATTGATTAGAATTTTTTTTTAATATTTCCCTAGTATTAAAATGTAATATTTGCTGTATTGCATACGGTTGTAATACAAGAGCTGTATTAAAAAATACCCCAGAATTTTAAACCGTGTATATATAATATATTTACTACAATGCTACCATGCAGAACTATTTTAAGTCCAAAATTAAAAAAAAAAAACAAAGAAACTTTTTTATGTCATAAGGAAACCTGCTGCGTTCTGCGCATTTCATAACCATATTTCTTCGTAAAGTAGTTCCTTCAGAATTTTATTTAAGCAATATAATCATCATATCGAAAGTCAGTATTTAAAGACTTGCGCGCAACTATCCTATGTCCAAAAATCAACAGAAAAAATAAATTTGTTAAATTTAACTATAGATCATATGATTCAGCTTAAAAAAATAATATGTATGTAGGTTTTCTTATGCCAATGAGTTTCATACTTAATAATATTTTTAAGTTTAAAAACGCTCTCCTGAAAAATTTTGTAAATGTGACTTATAGACTAGACTCCTGCATTGTAGTGACGAATTATGAGTTCTCCCCATATACATAGGTAGGTACTAGAATTGGCTGAAATTCATCAATTATTTTCATTTTAATCATTTTGATAATTTCTGTGGAAAACCAATTAAAAATTCGATGGCTGTCCCCTATACGCTGGAGTTCACTTTTCATCTCTTAAATTCTTTTGTTTTTA